>OX451737.1:282784569-283384569 GCA_948472305.1 Vicia faba
AAACTTACACATTTTCAAAACAATTTTCAAAACAACTTCGTCACACCTTTGAGGACTGATACAAGGGTTATCACAAAGTCAAACATTTTCAAAAACAAAGCACATACACAAGCAATTTTAAAAAGATAAGCAAGTACCTAAGAGCCCATGGAAAACTATGGATAGAAAGGGTGATAACACCTTCCCTTTCTATAATCTACCCCCCGTACTCAGAATATCTCAAAAAAGGATTTTTTTTCTGAACTTTTTTCCTTTCCGGTTGGATAAAATAAAAGTCGATGGCGACTCTTGCTTACCGCGACATTTTGCAAACATAAAACGCAAAACACAAACCAATATTTCAAAACAGACGGTTCTGCCACCTTATCACACATATGCTATTACATCATTTAGGGGGATGGGGTACAATTTATAAATGGGTATGGATAGGAGCTTAAATATTACAACCATATTGAATAGCCATGAAGAAAATATGTGAAACATGTAAAAATAAAGGAAAATGAAAGAAAAATGCATTTTTTAACATTATGTGTCGACACATGCTCTTTTGCATCGACACATAACCTTCCCTTGCCCCTGTATTTCCAAATCAACTCAGTATGATTCGATAAATTATTGTATGTCTCGACTCATACACTGCATGTGTTGACTCATATGTGCTTTGTGTCAACTCATACACTCTTTTTTCCTTCTATTTTGGGCCTGTATAGCAGTATGTGTCAACTCATAAGGCTATGTGTCGACTCATAACCTGTTTTTCCATTAAGATGTGTTGACTCATAAGGCTATGTGTCGACTCATACTGTTATTTTTTCACTCTATCTTTGTTTTGATGCATATATGTGTTAGTTCTCAACACATAAATGACAAGAATGGAAGATAAACAAAGGTTTGCTTCAAGGGGAATGGTTATTACATTTTTATCTTCGAATATGAATCAATTAATGATGCTTGAAATGAAGGGTTTAAAGTCAAGGGGACTTACCTTGAAGCTGGAATTTGTGTTTTGAGCTTGAGTTACTGCCTTGAGTGTTCTTGAGCTTGGAAAACAGAGATGTTACAGAAGCTTGTTCTTGAGTTTGAACAACTTGTAAGTAATGTATGTGAGGTTCTTAGATGTTTGGACATAATTTACAAAGTATGAGAGGTTCAAAGGTTTGGACTTTAAAACTCAAGAGTGGAAGCTTTGTGGACTGTTATGGCTTTTGCGAATATGAGATTTTTTGAGGGTTTATCAACAAAACTTCTGGTTTTTCTCTCTATTTTTCGGACCCCTTTCTCTTGCAAATGCTTCTTCTATTTATAAGCAAGAGGTTTGCGAACAAGCTGATTTAGTTTACAAACTATGGAGTTATGGCTAGGTTGGATTGCAAATACCAAGTTATGTCATGGTCCCAAGATGAAGTACCAAAGTTACTGGTTTAGAGGGGATGATTTCCATGATTTATGGTGGACTAAAATCAGAAACAAACAAGGTATGGGCTCAAGACAAACTTTGTACAAAAAGCTTTCTTTTCAAGAATAGCAATGGTGCCTTCATGCTATAAATGGAAAGATCTTTGGGAAAATGGCTTAAACACTTGGGTAATAACTTAAGAGTGGGTTTAAGAATTAAAGTATGGTGAGATTGGCAAGTAAGAAGGCCTGTAATACAAGATTATGCAGCATAGCATAAAGGTTTTGTTATGTGTTCTTCACTAAAATGACTTGCAATTCAAGAATGGATGCCCCACTTCATGCCCTTGAATCTCCTAGATAAAGTATGATAAATACATGCTCTTGGATGTTTTGGAAAGCTTGAAACATCCTCTATAACTTTCATGTTGGCCATTTTGACAAAATCCTCTTGGAACTATGTGAAAAAATGTCAAGAAGTTGGGATAAAATCCTGATCAAAACTGCTGAAAATTTCTCTGTGTGTTTATTCAAAAATGCCATGACTTCATGAATTTATAACTCAAAATCCAAGCATTTCTAGAAAAAGTCTTGTACTATAAAGTTTTATATCTCATTGAGATCTACAACTTTCATGTTGGAAGTTTTCCTTGAATCATCTTGCATCATGGTGAAAAAATTGGCATGAAAACATGAAATTATCATGTATAAAGACATTTAGAAAAAAAATTGTCTTGAAAAGTTTGACTTTTCACATTGACTTTTGACTTTCTTTATTTCCTTATGATCAAGCTTGATATTCTTGAATGTCTTGATGAATTTTGACCTTTGAGACTTAATGTTGACCAAAAAGTCAAAGTTTGACTATTGGTGCTACAGTTGACTTTTTCATCAGTACAACTGATTTTGGTGACTTGGTCAATTAACTGAGCAGAATTTGTGATACAAAACTTAAAACTTGACATGAGAATTCTTGAAGGTCCATAATGATCCATGAACATCATTTGAATTATTAGAAGTCCAGTTATTCTTGTGCAAGCTCAAACCCTAACTTTGAGGTATCAGTGTTGAGGAGATGGCTTGACCTAGTCAATACTTATGCAAGCTTGAGCTTTTGAAGATATTTGTGAGAAATGTATTGAGAAAAGAGAGGGAAATTTTTGGGGTACAACAATATCCATTACAAGCTAACTTAGGGTACAGGCTAACTTAAACAATTGGATATAACAAACAGGCCCAAGAGCAGCGGCCATGATAGAATCTCCTCCTTGGAACAAACTCTAACATCAAAGGAACAAATTAGCTTTCTTCATGCAGCTTTATCAACTGCATACAGTGGAAAAACTTGTAACTTGGAAATTCTTGGTAATCATATCAATAACATTGTGATATGTCAAAACCTTTAGCACTTGGACTTCTCCACGCTCGATTACCCCTCTGACGAATGCAACCTCATATCGATGTGCTTGGTTCGCTCATGATGGGCTGAATTCTTTGACAAGTGTATTTCACTTTGACTATCACATTTAATAGTGATAAATCGACCTTGAAGTTTCAACTCCTTATCAAAACCTTCATGCCACAATGCTTCTTTCACAGCTTTAGTGAGGGCGATATATTTTGCTTTAGTGGTTGATAATGCTACAATCTTTTGAAGTGTTGCTTTCCAACTAATCGATGTTCCAAACATAGTGAAAACATATCTAGAAATAGATTTTCTAGAATCTATACAACCTGCATAATCAGAGTTGACGTATGCTTCAATTAATGCTTTACTATCTTCACCCAAGGCTCCACCATAAATTAGGACTCTGTTCAGAGACCCATTTATGTACCTTAGAATCCAATTCAATGCTTGCTAGTGAGCCTTTCTAGGATTCTCCATGTACGTGCTTACAAGACTTACTGCGTATGTTATGTTGGGTCTAGTACAAACCATAACATACATCAAAGAACCAACTATATTAGCATATGGGATGCTATTCATATAAGCTCTTTCGACATCAGTACTGGGACATTGATCTATACTCATCTTTAATTGAGGGTTTGTTTGGGTCACAACTGGATTTGAATTTGACATACCAAACTTGTTGAGAATCTTTCGTAGGTATGCCTCTTGAGATAAGCATAGTTTTAATTGCTTTATATCTCTTCGAATGTCAATCCCAAGAATCATGGATGCAGCTCCCAGATCCTTCATGTAGAACTCCTTATTGAGTTCAGCCTTCACCCTCATTACATTTTTGACATTGTTTCTTGCTATGATAAATCATCCACATAAAGCAACAAAATAACAAATGAATTATCATATCGAAATCTGTAGGAAACACAATGGTCGAACTAACTTCTAATGAAACTTATGTGTGCCATGAACTTGTCAAATATCCTATTCCTCTATCGAGGAGATTGTTTCAGTCCATATAAAGATATCTCTAGCTTGCACATATAATCTTCCTTCCCAATTTCCATACACCCTTTAGGTTGCCTCATCAGGATTGTTTCATCTAGATCACCATACAAGAATGCATTCTTCACATCCATTTGTCTAGTTCAAGGTCAAACTGTGCCACCATGGCAAGCAAAATTCGAATAGGCATTTGCTTCATAACAGGAGAGAACACATCATTGAAGTTGAAACCTTCTTTCTGAGTGAAACCCCTTGCGACCAACCTTTCCTTGTATATTTTCGATGCCACTCCTTCGATTCCTTCCTTAACTTTGAAAATCCACTTACAGCTGACTAACCTTGCTCCAAAAGGTTTCTTGATCAGTTCCCAAGTGTTTTTATCATGAAGATATTTCATCACATCATCCATGGCCTTCAGCCATTCAGTCTTATTTCAAATCCTCATAATTTCCTTATGGTCTCTAAGTTCTTCGTCTAGAACCTCACTTGTAGAGATTAAGGCATAAGTTATAAGATCTGCATACCCAAGTCTCCGAGGTGCCTTGATGACTCTTCTCGACATATCCCTTGCCAATAGGTATTCATTGACAATTTCCTCAACTTCCTCAGTATCTTTTGCTTCTTCTTCGACTTCATCTGGGATACGCAATTCAGCATCAACATGCTCCACCTCTACAAGAATCTCTCCTTGTTCCAGCTCTTCGTCAGATATTTATACACTTCAACCAACATCATTAGTTTCCTTGAAATCCATTTTAGACTCATTGAAAACTACATCTCGACTGGTGATACACCTCCTGTGACCTGGCTCTAGGCACCATAGCCTATAAGCTTTGACTCCTTCAGGGTATCCCATGAACATGCATTTAAGAGCTCTAGCTTTGACCTTGTCTTGCCTAATGTGAGCATAGGATACACAGCCAAATAATCTCAGTTTTTCGAGGTATGGTGGATGTCCCGACCAAACTTATTCAGGTTTCTTCATATCTAATGTAGTGGAAGGACGTGTATTTATCAGATATGTTACTATCGAAACAACCTCAACCCAAAACACCTTTTTTACCCCAGCACTAGTCAACATCCATCTAACTCTCTCTAAAATAGTTTGATTAAACATTTCATCCAAACCATTTTTTTATGGAGTACCTGGTGTAGTTATATGCCTTTAAATACCATAGGCAACACAAAAACTGTCAAAAACCTCATTGCAAAATTCAAGGCCATTGTCGGTTCTCAACCTCTTGACATTTCTGCCAGATTGATTTTCGACTAGAGTCTTCCAAATTTTGAAATTCTCAAAAGTTTCATCCTTTGTCTTCTGGATGAATATCCATAACTTTCTGGAATAATCATCTATTATGGATAGAAAATACATTACTCTTGAATGTGATGGAGACCTTGCAGGGCCCTAAAGATCAGCATGGATGTAATCAAGGTATCCATGTGTTCTTTGTTTTCCTTTGTTAAACTTCACTCTACAAGATTTTCCAAGTACACTTGGCTCACAAAACTTTATCTTTTCAACTTTGTCTCCACCAAGAAAATTTTGTTTCCCCAACTCGACCAGACCCCTTTCACTGACATGGCCCAATCTCATGTTCCAAATTTCTATCTTTGACAAAGGTTTTGTGAATGTGACATTTGTCGAACTACTTACAACTTAAGCCTCAAGGATATACAAGCCTTGTTTCTTCACACATCTTAATACTTCCTTCGACCTCTTCATGACTCTTAGGATACTTTTATCTCTTTTGAAAATATATCCTTTCTTGTCGAATTCACCAAGAGAAATCAAATTTCTCTTTGAATCAGGTACGTACCTTACTTCAGTCAACAACTTTATTAACTCATCATAGAGCTTGAATCTCATAGATCTAACACCTGCAATCTTGTAAGCTTTGTTGTTTCCCAATAATATAGATCCACTATCTTGATCACATAATTCCTCGAACAAGTCTTTGTTTGGAGTCATGTGCCAAGTGCAACTTGAATCCAAACTCCACTCTTTTCTTGAGTCGCTGCTTGAAACCACAAGAACATCAGATGAGTCAAAATCATCTTGAACAATAGTTGAGTTTCCATTATCCTTACCTCCATGATATTTCAGGCGTTCAGGGCATACTTTTCTTGTTTTACCCTCCTTCTTACAGTGATAGCATCGAATACCAGATGCATCACGACTATAAGACTTCGACTAACTTTTACCTTTCTTATTGTCGAACTTACCATCTTGTCGCAAGAATTTTCCTTTAACGACCAAACCTTTACCAATCGTCGAATATGATCCTTTCGTTAATTAAATTCCTTAAAATACAAGGTTGATTGAACTTCTTCAAAGTTCAGGGACTCTCCTCCATACAAGATGGTTTCTTTGAAGCGAGCATGTGTTCTGGGTAAAGCTCACAACATCAACAACGCTTAATCTGCATCATTGATCTTCACATCAATATTTTCAAGATCAAGAATCAGCTTATTGAACATATTCAACTGCTCAACCAATACTTTATCTTCAATAATCTTGAATGAACACAAAGCTTGCTTCACGTAGAGTCGATTTACCAACGATTTGGTCATGCACAAACTTTCAAGTTTTACCCATAACACTGATGTCGTCGTCTTCTTTGATACATGTCGAAGAACCTTATTGTGATACGGTGGGAGAACTGACTTGGGTTTTGCGTTTGTGTTTGCAAATGTTTCGGTTTGGCAAGAGTCGCCACCGACTTTTTATTTTATCCTAAGGAAGGTCAAAAAGCACAGGAAAGACCTTTGAGATGTTTTCTTGGGTTCGGGGAGTAGATTATAGAAAGGGAAGGTATTAGCACCCTTTATATCCATGGTTATCCATGGGCTCTTAGTTACTTGCTTAGATCACTTGCTTTGCATTTTCAATTGTTTGAAATGGTGCTTTGTGTGTGGTTTTTGAAAGATGTTTTGAAAAGAGGTCATTTGTTGTGGCAACCTTTGTAATGATTCTTGTTTGAATGTATACAAAGGTGTTTTGTCTTTTGAAAAGTTTTCAATGTTTTGAAAGTTGTTTTGAAATTGTGTTGTGAAATGTGTTTTTGAAAAGTAGCAAGGATATTGTTTTTTGCAAGTTTGATCAAGTAACTAAGAGTTATCTACCCTATTTTACTCAAAGATCTTTCTTTATGTTTTTTAACCCTTTTAACAGTGTTGTTTCACCATTGTATTTGGTGAACAACCTTGTGTTAGAATGTAAACGGGACAGGCGCGGGTCATCGTATAGACCATGAAAGCAATAGTGTCAAATGTCTTTGGCAATTTATAAGGGACTTGATCATTTTGTTTAGGCAACTCCGATAGCGTCATCGAGGGACTATGATCTTTTTGTTTGTTTTTGTTTTGCCAAAGTACTCAACATGCAACCATGGCCCATTTTTGAAGGCAACAAGTGGATGAAACCCTAGGGGTGCAAGAGTGCATTGTGTTTGTTTTTCATGCATGTTTATCTTTGGATTAGGTCAAGCTAATTGTTGATTGATTTTGCATACAAACCCTAAGTCTAAGCATGGCATAATTTGGAAACTTTTAAATGTGCGAGAATTTAAAGTCCTAGATTATTACAATATGATTATGGGGATGGGGATACAAGTTTGAATTGGGGATATTTGACAAGGAAATAAATGCTAAGTTATTACAACCATATCGAATATACAAGTTAATATTTAACATTTAAATAAATACAATTAAATAAATATCAAATAAAAATGTATTATGCAAAAAAAAGATTGTTTATGTATGTGAAAAAGGTTTTTTATGTTTGAAGTATAAACAAATAAAAAGTCAAATTTTTTTATTATTTTGGTCATTTTTAGGGCAAAACCCTAATTTTTGAATAAATAGTAATATTTATTAATTATATACAATATATATTAATTTATGAAAAAAATAAAAAAGTATATTGTTAAAAAAGTATTTTTAGTGTCAAATTTTAATAAAAATAAAAAAATTATTATTTCTATATTTTTGCCCTAATTATTTAATAACATATGTATATGTATATATTAAATATATTAGATGTGCTAAATATGTACAAAAATAAAATAAATTATTTGCAAAAATGTATATTCAAGAAAATGTTTTTTTTTAAATGTAAATAAAAATAATAACTGAAAAAATAAGTATATTTTTTATATTGTTTTTTAAGGTTTTAATAAAAAGGATTTACATGTTTTACATACATATGTTTAATAAAGTAAATAAATATCAAATAAATATTTAAAAAAATGTGGAAAATTATTTTTGGTGTTTTTTATGTTTGAGCAAAAAATATAAAGTCAGAATAAAAAGGAAAAACATAAAAATGACACATATTTAATCAAATGGGTCAGGGGGTGCAAACTGGAAAAAAAGGGTGTCAAAAGCAAGGATGACTCAGGCCCAGCCCAAGCCATCATCTTCAACCTCCAGCTTCTGTTTGAAACAAAACGCGCGCGCCTCTTGTTCAAAATGCCAACTCCTGATTCTTTGATTTTTTGACAAAACTCATAACATAAACATTGTAGAGCATCAAATAACGAATTCAAACATGTAAAAAACTTGGATTAACTCTCAAAGACCAGAGAGAATTTCTCTGGCCCTAATTTTTAACCTAACTTTTTTCACATGTTCATGGCTAAAATTCTCACAGCACGCTTAACATAAATGAAAACTGATCACATGTATGGCTTCAAGGCTATGAGTAGGACATATTTTATTCACAAACCTAAAGCTAAATGTTCCTAAATAGAGAGATAGGAAGTGGACAAAAACCTATTTCAGCTTGAATCGAATAGAGCAATGTAGCAACCTTCAATGGAGTTTGAGCTTCTGTTGAGCTTGCCTGAGGTCTAAGGAAGCTTCTCCAATAACTGGCTTGCTTTGAAACATCTTGTATCGTGCTGTAGAAGTCCACCTGCAAAGCTTTGAAATGAAAATGGAAAGTGAGGTTAGAGGTGTTACAGCTTGCAATGGAGGATCAGGATAGCTCAAGTGGATGGATTAGAAGGTATTTGAACAAGCTTGGGCAAAAACGCACGAGTGGATTGTGTTATGGAACTCAAGTTGCAGGGAGTACCCTGTTTTGTAGCAAAACAGTGGTTTTGTGTATTAGGAGGTATGAGGAATCACTGAGTCGTGCCTTAGGTCTGTTTTGGTGTATGGAAAATGTGTACAAAGTTTGCTTAAGCTTTTGTTTGCAGGAATGAAAGATGGTTTGTGTTTTGCCAAGTTTCTTCTACTTGAAGCAAGAAAGTGCAAGATGGGAATACAAGCCTGTACAGGCCCTCAAGTATGCTGCACACAATCCCCTTGGTTTCTGGAATTTGTGGATTTGATTTGCCTCCAAAGATTTGTCCCCATGTCTCAAGGATTTAGAATTTGACATAAAGCAACTTTAAGCAAAAATGGAAACTTTGCTTTTTCTAATTAGGGATTAGTTTGTTGTACAATGTCCTAATGACCAAAACAAAGCCTTAGACCAATGGACCTGTATTAAATTATTGAGTGTGAAGGGGTTTAGAGGCCTGTAATCTAGTGCAAAGCATGCTGTCTTGAAATTGCAAGTTGTTATGAACATGCCTTGGCCATGAACAAAAGTGAGTTTTGGCCAACTTTGTGAATTCGATTCTCTCTAACCACAAGGGTGTTTGAGGAGTTCTTGGACAATTTGGAAAGCTTGGAACATGTACTACAATCCATATTTGTAATGAAAATTGAAACTCCAAGTGGAACCATGTGAAAAATGGCCAAGAAGATGGGCCAAAATCCTGCCTAGAATAGGGCAAATTTTCTCTAAGTTAAAAGTTTTATGCACCGTTGTTCCAAAAATCATAACTTGAGATACAAGCTTCCTTTGAGAAAACTTTGTGAATCAAAGTTGTAGATTTTGTGATGGACTACAACTTTCATGTTTCAAGTTTTGTTTGAATCCATTTGCATCTTGGTGAAAAAATGGGACAAAGTTAGGAAAAAATAAGAAAATTTCATAACTTAGAAATTTTCTAAGTTATGAAATTTTTTCATTTTAAACCCTAATTTGCAATTTTGGGTTTCTTGATGAACAAGTTTCATAGTTTGACATGTCTTGATGAAAAATGAATCTTGGCACTTGATTTTGACCAAAAAGTCAAAGTTTGACTTTTCAGTATACAGTCAAATTTTGATCAGTTGACTGAAAAAATCATCTGTCAATCATATGCATCTGGGACCTTTTGAACTTATTGAATGGGTCAAGACAATTTCATTGAGTCCTTGAGTCCATAAGTGAGCTTGGTTTGCCATTGGTTAGGTCAAACAGTCAAAACTTGCCTTTGTGCAGTCAAAACCCTAAAAATGACCATTTTGCCCTTTTGGTGATCTGATCAAATTTCTTGTGGAATTGTGATCCAAACTTGACCAAATGGTTCATGTGAGTTCATTATGTTGAGGTGGGTCAAAAATCATGAAGTTTGACTGTCAATTGGCTACAGTTGACTTTTTCCCCAATACAGCTGATTCCTAGGTCAATTGTCCAATTGACTGGGCAAAGATTTGAATCAAGGCTTGAAACTTGGTATGGATAAACTTGTGAGTCCAACATGAAGTATGAAAGTCACTTTGGGCGTTGAAGGTCAAAATATCCTTATGCAAACTCAAACTCTAATTTGGGCCAACAGTGCAAGGAGGGGTCTTGAGCAGAGCAAACCCTAACTTGATCTTGAGTTCCCAGAGTCTTGTGATGAGAAAATGTTGATGAAATGAGAGGGCAAATTTTGGGGTACAACAGTTGCCCCTGTTCAATCTTCTTGAACCTGAAGAGTTAGATTGGCAAGTTTTCCTTTCGCGACTCGAAGGTAAAAGGGGATTGGACACTAGAGTGCCCGTAAATTTGCACTCATCAAGACATAGATGTGGGAATGGGTTTAAATATGCCATTTGGAGATGGTAGAATTTTGATGGAGATGGGCTTAAAGATGCCATCCAAGAGTGTTTGTTGAACTACAATGTTACAGGTCAGAAGAATGAGGATCAAAATGGTATCCGTGTCTGGAATGCATTTGAACTGTATCTACAGACTGAGTTTGTATGAGCAAAATAATGGCCTCCGCGTTTGGGGCGTATCTGAGTTGTGGTTGTGTTTGAATGTAGAATGAATATCAGAATGACTGCCGTGTCTGGAGTGTATCTGTATTGTATCTGGGTAACAGAGAAATATATGTGTATGGAGCAACTGTGTGCTGGGAATAAGTTCTGAATGAGTGACAGAATGGCAACAGTGTTTGGAGCGTATCTGGACTGTATCTGAAGTTGAGATATGTATGAGTAGCAGAATGACCGCCGCATTTGGGGGGTGTATCTGAAACTGTAACTGGGATTGAGATCTGTATGAGTAGCAAAATAACTTCCGTGTCTGGAGTGCATCTGAAACTGTAACTGGGATCTGAGTAAATGAAAGAATGACTTCCGTAGCGACTGCACTGAGAGAATCAAACTGTTGATGTAAAGGTCAGAATGGTATCCGTGTTTGGAATGCATTGGACCTTGAGGTTGATAAATGAATCTGAATGAGAGATAGAATGGTTTCCGTGTCTGGAGCGTATCTAGTCTGTATCTGATTGTTGTAGTCTGAATGAGTAGTAGAATGACCGTCGTGTCTGGGGTGTATATGTATTGTTTTTGACTTGAAGTTCTGAATGCGTAATAGAATGACCGACGTGTCTGGGGTGTATCCATATTGTATTTGAGTTGAAATTCTGAATGAGTAATACAATGACCGCCGTGTTTGGGGTGTATCCATACTGTATCTGAATAATTGTTAATGATAGTCTTTTGATCTCATCCTGAAAAGGATAAAATGTTAGCTAAACACAAAGTTACGTTGCATGATATGTATGATGCAATGGATTTTGTTTCATCAATGTTTATGATATATGAATGTAATGGTTATGCATGTAAGCTGAGTAGCCGTCTTTCTGTGGAAAATAAATCCTGGTAGCTGGAGATAACGGAATCTTTGATTGCTGTCGGGGAAAATAAATCCAAGCCCGAAGCTGGGGATTCCAAGGGTCTTCGATTACTGGAGATGAGAAATCCTTGTTAACTATTGACTGCTTGGAGAACAGGGAAAACTTTCAAAATCTCTACTGGGAAGTTAAAACCTGGGAGACTTATGCTGGAGAAGTGAGACTGAGAATCTTCAATCTGATGGGAAGTATCTCTGTGGGGAGAATGTTCACTATTCTGGTTCTGCTGGGGATAGGATTTTCAGGCTTTCTGGGCTCCATTGGGGATCTTGAAACTTAACTCTGAGGGGAATTTTGAAATTCAGTTTAGCTGGGGAATCCAGTTTTAGAAAGCCTTTGCTCTGCTGAGGATCCTGAAGCTTAACTTTGTTGGGGAAATATATTCCGATCTTTAACTCTGTTGAGGAACTTGGAGTTTAGTTCCGTTGGGGATTTCTTCCGAAAGGGCATCAAGATATCTACCTATACCTTTAACCTATCAGCAATCATCTTTTCTTAGTTTTTGTTTCTGTAAGCAATGAGTATGTTCAAATGCATATGCCTGTTTAACAAAACATTGGACTTTTTTTTTAAATAAAATATAAGTGTAAAAAGAAAAGGAAGACAAAGCAAATTTTCTGCACTTGGAAAAGTATTTGTATTAACTTTTTATGAGTATCTTTGTACAAAGGAGACATACATCCTAGTAAGAGAATGTTGTCGTAAACATTTGAAAAATTTATACAAAAGAAAGAGGGCTATGTGTAACAATTCCATGGGATTCCCATTCTGTTATAGCCTTCACAACTCTGAATATCTTGTCCATTCATTGCTTCCTCCGCCGGTGATTGGATTGATCAGAAGCTCAGAACTTGTTGATGAAGAGTTTGTTCTTTAAAGTGATCCGACGAGATATAGTCATACGCTTTAATTCCCTAACTTTTGCCTGAATCGCCCTTTCGGGTTTTCGATCCACCGGGAAACCCTTTTTTGCCCAAGTCGCCCTTTCGGGTTTTCAACTCGCCGGGTGTGCAGATTTTTTGTTTTATCCCTAATTTTTTCCTGAACCGCCCTTTCGGGTTTTCAGTTCACCGGGATGCCCATTTTTGCCCAAGTCTCCCTTTCGGGTTTTCGACTTGTCGGGTTGTTTCATGCGTAGTATCTTTTGACTATGTCTGCATTCGTAGGGTGTGGCAAGTCGTCACCATCCATGGTGGTCAGAATCATTGCACCACCGGAAAAGATGCTCTTGATCACAAACGGTCCTTTGTAAGTAGGAGTCCATTTTCCCCTGGGATCACTTTGCGGCAAGATGATCCTCTTGATTACAAGATCTCCGACTTGATATACCTGACGTCTTACTTTCTTGTTGAAAGCCTTGATCATCCGTTTTTGGTACGTCTGACCATGACAAACAGAAGTAAGTCGCTTCTCGTCGATCAAATTGAGTTGATCAAGTCGGGTCTGAATCCAATCGTCTGAATCCAATCCAACGTCCTTCATAATCCTTAAAGAAGGAATCTGAACTTCCATAGGTAGGACAGCTTCCATGCCATACACCAAAGAAAATGGGGTTGCCCCTGTTGAAGTACGTGTCGTGGTACGATATCCATGTAGAGCAAACAGTAATATCTCATGCCAGTCCTTGTAGGTAACTGTCATCTTCGGTCGATAGGGAGATGAATTGTGATGATAAATCTTGAACTGTTCGCATAGAGCGGTGATCATAGTATTGTTCAGGTTTATACCGTTGTCTGAGATGATCCTGTCGGGGACACCATACCGGCATATGAGGTTCTGCTTGATGAAGCAGGCAACCACATTTTTCGTAACAGAGGCAAAGGAAGCTGCTTCGACCCACTTGGTGAAATAGTCAATAGCGACCAAGATGAAGCGATGTCCATTGGACGTTGTGGGCTTGATCTCTCCAATCATGTCAATGCCCCACATTGCGAATGGCCAAGGAGCTGTCAGAATGTTGAGAGGAACAGGAGGAATATGTACTTTGTCGGCATAGACTTGGCATTTGTGGCAAGTACGGGAATGTTGATGACAATTAGCTTCCATGGTAGACCAGTAGTAGCCTGCCCTTAAAATCTTCTTAGCCATCGTATGTCTGCTCAAGTGGGTGCCAAATATGCCACTGTGCATCTCAGTCATGATCAACTATGCTTCAGCTTTGTCCACACAACGAAGTAAAACACAATCATGGTTGCGCTTATAAAGGATGCCATTGCCTAGGAAGAACTTGGCTGCAAATTTCCTTAAAAAAATTTTGTCATTGACTGAAGCTCCTTCAGGATATTCTCTAGTATGGAGATACCTTTTGATTTCATGAAACCAAGGTTGTTCCACTACTTCTTCGGTATTAATCTCATGACAGTGTGCAGGTTCGTCCATTCGCTCGATGGTAATTTGGGGAGTCTCGTTATCCCAATTGAGTTTAAACATGGAAGACATTGTAGCCAGAGCATCTGCTAGCTGATTTTCTTCTCGCGGGAAATGCTAGAAGGTGATCTGCTCGAAATGAGGCAACAACGTCAGGACATGTTCTTTGTATGGGATAAGATTAGGATGTTTGGTGTCCCACTCTCCTTTGACTTGACTGATAACCAAAGTCGAGTCCCCAAATACGATCAAAGATTTGATCCCCAAGTCTATAGCAGCCTTGAGACCAAAGATGCAAGCTTCATATTCGGCCATGTTGTTAGTACAGCTGAAACAAAGTCGGGCCGTGAAAGGTGTATGGCAACCTTCTGGGGAAATGAGTACCGCACCGATACCGTTTCCAAGTGTATTTGAAGCACCATCAAAGTACAGGGTCCATCGGGATCCATTTTCAGGTCCGTCATACGGTCTGTTTCCTTCAATGTTGTCCAATGTCATGATGCCCTCGTCCGGGAAGTCGAATCTCATAGATTGATAATCCTCGATAGCTTGATGAGCTAGATGGTCAGCTAGTACGCTCCCTTTTATAGCTTTTTGGGTAGTATACTGAATATCATACTCAGTTAGGATCATTTGCCATCTAGCGATTCTTCCAGATAAAGCAGGCTTCTCGAAGATATACTTGATCGGGTCCATTTTGGAAATCAACAAAGTGGTATGAGTCAACATATACTGCCTTAGTCGGCGAGCAGCCCATACCAAAGCGCAGCAAGTTTTCTCGAGCAGTGAGTAGCGAGTCTCACAGTCGGTAAACTTTTTGCTAAGGTAATAAATGGCATGCTCTTTTCGACCAGACTCGTCATGTTGGCCCAGTACGCACCCCATTGAGTTATCCAAAACAGTCAGATACATGATTAACGGCCTTCCTTCGACGGGTGGCATCAGAATAGGAGGTTCTAGCAAATACTCCTTGATCTTATCAAAAGCAACTTGACAATCATTGTTCCACTCAACCACCTGATCTTTCTTCAACAGTTTGAAAATTGGCTCACAGGTAGACGTCAGGTGAGAGATGAACCTGGCGATATAGTTCAAGCGTCCCAAGAATCCTCTAACCTCCTTTTCAGTACGGGGGGCTGGCATTTCTCGTATAGCCTTTACCTTTGCTGGATCGACCTCAATGCCCTTGTTGCTGACAATAAATCCCAGAAGTTTACCAGACCTAACTCCAAAAGTGCACTTGCTTGGATTCAGTCTGAGTTTGTACTCCTTCAACCTGGCAAACAGCTTCTGCAAATGTTCAAGGTGTTCTTCTTCTGTTTGTGATCGAGCTATCATATCGTCTACGTAAACTTCGATCTCATGATGTATCATATCATAAAACAAAGCTACCATGGCGCGTTGATAAGTGGCACCCGCGTTCTTCATTCCGAACGGCATCACCTTGTAGCAGAAGGTATCCCATTGTGTGACAAAGATAGTTTTCTCCATGTCCTAGGGGGCCATTTTGATCTGGTTGTAACCCGAGAATCCGTCCATGAAAGAAAATACTTTGTGCTGAGCCGTGTTATCAATCAAAATGTCGATATGCGGCAGCGGAAAATCATCTTTAGGGCTAACCCTGTTCAAATCCCGATAGTCCACACACATTCTGACCTTTCCATCTTTTTTGGGAATGGGCACAATGTTAGCAACCCATTATGGATAGGAAGTGACAACCAGAAAGTCAGCGTTGAATTGCTTCATTACTTCAGCCTTAATCTTCTCAGACATGTCGGGCCTCATTCGGCGGACCTTTTGTTTGATCAGTGGACAATCTTCTCTTGTAGGGAGACGGTGAACCATGATATCTGTGTCTAACCCCGGCATGTCTTCATAAGACCAGGCTAAGATTTCAACGTATTCATTCAACAACTATATTAAGCGTTTCTTGACACTTGGTTCCAAGCTAGCATCCACTTTTACTTCTTTCCTGTCTTCCTCTGTCCCTAAGTTGATGGTTTCTAACAACTCTTCATGAGGCAAGATGGCCCTCTCTTCTTGTTGTAGAAGTCTGGCTAACTCTCCCGGTACTTCACAATCTTCGTCAGCTTCGTACTAAGCGTGATTGACCAAATCTTTAGAGTTACCGAAGGCTAAAACAGAATAGTCACCCATGGAATCCGGAGTGGATGGGTACCTTCATTTGTGAATGTGGGTGTGTGTAAGGGATAGCCATCCTTAAACAAACAAAATGCAAAAGGAAAGAAAAATGAACACAACAGTTTATAGATGAAAAACGTCCAATGATTCATTAAAACATGGCATATGATTATGAAGAGAATCAAGCCCTTACAAATGGACCTACATGCCCCGGACAAGGCATGAGGTGAAGATAGTGTGCGAATTGTTTAAAGGTTATTACAGACCATAACAATGGGAAATTGTTCAAAGATAAAAATTACGGGTTGGTAAAGGTGATAGGAACAAAATCCTTTGCCTCCCAATTGCTCAGGCCCCCTTCAACAGTCGGAAAAATCCAATCTTCAAAGTAGCTCTCCTCATCTTCATCTTCTACAGTGTTGATTCCATGGTGAGAAATTTTGATGGGTATCTTTTCAATTTTAGAGCGACGCATAGCCTTTTGTCCCGCAGCCGTAAACCCCAACCCAAACTTGTCTGTCTTATAGGGGAAGTCGGGAAACTGTCCCCATACTGCGCTCTTTCCTTCTTTAACCGCAGCCTTTGCGTCTTTGAGAGATGCCATCCTAGCCACCTGCTTGGGAATGATAGGTACCTCAGCCACTGCCTTCGCTACTGCCACCTCGGGAGAAACTTCCTCGAAGTGTTGAAAAGGTGTTTCGATGAATTCTCCATCCACTTCCACATACCGAAAGGAATTGAGATGACTGATCATGTACTCCTCCTCACCGTGTACAGTTATGATTTTACCCTTAACAGGGTATTTCAGCATCTGATGTAAAGAGGAGGTCACTGCCCCAGCATAATGGAGCCATGGTCTTCCTAGAAAGCAAGAGTATGATGGGCGGATATCCATTACGTAGAAAGTGGAGTTGAACACTTCGGTTCCCACCTTGATGGGAATATCGACCTCCCCATGCACCATCCTTTTAGACCCGTCAAAGGCCCTGACAATAATATTGCTTGGTTTCAACTCCAAGCCTTCACAATCCAACCGGTCCAGAGCTTTCTTAGGCAGCACATTTAGGGAAGAACCAGTATCGACCAAGACATGGGCGAGAGTGGTTCCTCAGCATTCAACCGACACATGTAATGCATTATTGTGCTTCCTTCCCTTAGGAGTCAGGTCAGCGTCGGAGAAACCCAGGCCGTTGTCGGCGGTAATACTGGCTACACAATCCTGAAATTGGTCAGCCGAGGTCTCTTGGGGTACATGGGCCGTCTTCAAAAATCTTATCAAAGCTTTAGCATGAGCCTCTGAACAAAGCAGCAAGGCCAACATTGAAATTTTTGAGGGGGTTTGCCCCAGTTATTCTACAACATCATAATCACTTTTCTTGATTATTTTCAAAATCTCTTCCATTTCTTTTTGAGAGGTTTCAGGGATGACCAATGGCTGAGCCCTCGTCCTGACGAGCTCTTCTTGGATCCCTTTCCCCCTATCATCAGCAGCAGCAGAAGGGACAACCACAGGAGTTACAACTTTTTCAATAATTGGAGTTCTTGCAGATACGTTTACCGGCGCATGGGTAACCTTAGGAGCAGCTGAGGGTCCAAAGATTGCCTTTGGAGGGGCAATCTCTGGAGAGAAAATTCTTCCGTTGCGGGTGATTTTGCTTGTTCCAGCAATGTTTCCAATGTCGGAAGTCTCTTCATCAGAACTCTCTTCAGTTGATTCAATTTGTTTAATACCGTGGTAGTAGATTTCTCCACCATAGTTCCACGGTATTGATTTGTCGGATTTGTACGGGACTGGCCCGGGCATGGTTATCTTCAAAGGTGCAGTCTTCGGAGCGGATGTAATCTTAACAGGTCTTTTGGAGACCTTGGAAATATTGGAGGATATGGTTATTATTGAAACATCATTGATAGGAGTTGGTGTAACAGGAGTCTTTTCAAAAAGAATTTCTTGGTTATCCATTAGGCGTTGGATGCCTAACTTCAGCAATGGACAGTCGGTTGGTAAGGATGAACAAAGGCAGCAATCTTCTTCACAACCTGGGAAAATCCCAGCTTTCAGCAAATTCAACTTGATTGTCAGTAGTGGAGTTATCAAATCATCAACAGTAGCAACAAACAGATCCTCTTCAACAGCATGGACGTTGTGGCCATGCTTTGGCATTGGAGCAGAGATTACATTCGGCTTCTCAGGGGCGTCGAATTCAACTTCTTTAGCGTCTATCAAATCCTGGATTTTATTCTTGAGCGCCCAACAATTGTTGGTGTCGTGTTCGGCGCTGTCAGAATGATAAGCACACTTAGCATTCGAATTGTAAGATGGAGAGGTGGTATTCACATTCTTTAGTGCCTCTTTTAAACTAGTCAGATTTAGCTTCAACAAATGGGGAAGAACTTGTGCGGGCGTCATGTTGATGCGGGTGAACTGCCGTTATGGCCGTTCTACCCATCATTGATTAGGTCTTGACCGATTGTTACGAGGCTGATCATTTGACGAACTTTGAATCATTACGGCCCCCACAGTTGGCCGGCGCTCAGTTCTTCCCAATCCCTTCTGAGAGTAAATAGCAGATGTTTCTTTCTTGGCTGGGAAAGGTTTTTTAACAGTTGTGGATGCAGAGGCATCCTTTTGAATCTTTCCACTCTTAATACCGGCTTCCACCCTTTCGCTAGTCAGAATCAGTTCAATAAACCCCGCAGAAGAGCTCCCGATTAGATGGTTAAAGAAAGGGCCAGATAGGGTCCCCAAGAACATGTCAACTAGTTCCCTATCTGATAGCGGTGGCTGCACCCTTCCAGCCAGGTCACGCCACTTCTGGGCGTACTCTTTAAACCCCTCATTTGAGGCCATCCCCATACTTTGTAGCTGAGTACGGGTAGGCGCCAAGTCAGCGTTGTACTGATACTGACGATAGAAGGCAGCTGCCAAGTCCTCCCAATTATGCACTTCTGATCTCTCAAGCTGGTAAAACCAATCTAGCTGAGTACCAGACAAGCTGTCTTGGAAGAAGTGTACCCAGAGATTTCTATCGGATGAATGAGGTTGAATTTTTCTGACATACGACCTCAGGTGCATCTTGGGGCAAGACAGACCATCGTATTTGGCGAAAGTTGGCACCTTGAACTTGGGAGGGATAACAATCCCAGCAATCAATCCCAACTCTTCAAAGTCTAGCCCGGGAACCCTTTGCAACTCCATAGCTTCCAGCCTATCCTCCAGGTTTTTATATTTTTCGTCCGCTGGTGGGTATTGTTGTTCATAATAGTCTTCATCCTCTTCAACCTCTTCCTCTTCAACCTCAGACTCAGAGGGTAATGCAGCTCCTTTTCCCTTGCTGGTCCCCTCGTCAGATGTTGAGGGGAATTCCAGAACTCTCCTAGCTTCATTCTCAAATCTTCTTCCCAGTGTAGCTACCCCAACTCTTTTCTTTTTATTTTTTCCTCTTTCTTGCTCTTTATTCCCTAACAGTGCTTTAAGATCCTCCTGACCCTTTGCCAAGGTCATGAGGAGTTGTTGAAACTGCGAGTTTTGTGCTTGCAGATCTTTGATCGTCTGCTCAATATCCATCTTGCTGAAATAAATAGCAGAAAGATAAGGAAACCTGGTGTGAAGACCTGTTTATGCATATGATGAATGATATGTTTATTCATGTAATGCATTCAAGGATTTAGAAATTCAAAGTTGTTGCAGACAAAAAGAACACACGTCATATTAATAAGAAGAAATTTTGTCAGTACATAAATGCCCCATGGGCCAGATATTACAAAAACTTCTTAAGGTAAAAAGACGTTGCGCATCCTTTTTGGTGCGATGTAAGTGTTGAGGGTCTCCTCCTCGTGAAGTCGGCGGGTAAGCTCCAAAACCTTCTTCTCACTGGCGTAGAAGCTGGCTTCGAAAGTATTCCGTTCTTCTTTGAGTTGGATCCAACTCTTTTGCATTTCCTCCCATGATGTTGGCATGTCAGGATGTAGGATGGTGTATGAAACCTCTCCTTCCTTAACATGCTCTTTGATCAAGGGGAGAATGTGAGGGTATGGCATTATAAGATTCTGGGAGCGGGTTCGTACCCACTTAAGGTAAGGCTCAAGAGGGATGGAATTCTTGTGCCCCAGTGTCTTAGTGTCCACCTTGTTAGGCATCCTCCAAGCTCTGATGAATCTCTGTCGAAGTCCTTGCGCATCGTTGTCGAAGTCAAAAACTGGGTCAGGAATCAACATGTCGTGAGGGCCATCCCTCCGAGCATATCCAAATTGTCTTAAAGCTAGACAGGGGTTGTAGGTAATGCCTCCCCTAATGCCAAGTAATGGGACATTAGGGAATTCACCACAACGATCAATGATGATGACATTTTCTCTGGACCGAGAACACCAATGTACATTAGAATGTGTGAGGGTCATCAATCATTGTGACCACCTTGAACCCTGCTCATTCTTCAAAACTGATTGTGGAAGGTGAGAAATAAACCACCTTGCTAGGAGAGAGGTACAGCACATGAGAACACCTCTTTTCCTCATTGTTCGTGTGTAAAATGAGTGTAGGATGTCCCCAAGCAATGTAGGTATGGGATTCTTCGACATGAAAATCTTGACAGCATTCACATCTATAAGTTGGTCAGGGTTTGGGAACAAGACCAACCCATAAATAAGGAGTGCCACAATCTCTTCAAAGGCTTGCAGATCCAAAGAATTCTAACACTCTTGGGCCTTCTCAAACAAGAACTTTGCCAAGAAGCCCTTAATACCACTTCCGGTTTCCCAATGTCCCTTGATGTCAGATGGTTGCAAGTGTAGTGCTTGAGCAACATCTTCAGGTTTTGGTTCTTTTTCCATACCGTTGTAGGGTAGTTGATTAAGAATAGGAATTCTCAGGAGTTGAGAAAATTCCTCCAAAGTAGACACCAATTGGTAGTCGGGGAATGTGAAATTGTGGTGAAGGAGGTTAAAGAATTGGAACAACACTTTCACCATGTCTTCTTCAATGTTGGTGTTGACTAGGCTGAGCAGTCTACCATGTCTTTCACTGAAGAGAGAATTTTCTGGAATTCTGGATGTAAGCTCTTTGAGTTGAGGAGGGATTCTCACAAGGTTGACTTGAATCGTTTTCCTGCGAAGAGATTCCATGACCTACAAAACAAGAACAAAGATGAAGATCCAAACCCTTGAAATGGTTAGTGGATGCATATGATGCTTTATGATGTTCATGATGTATGCACAAACACATGTACAAGCAAGTCACACAAAACCTTAGTTTCAGGCTTGCATGAGGTTTCATAGGTAAGTACCCTCTTGAGTTTAGTTGGCTCAAAACCTGTCCTATAAATAGTAACCGGGTTCTAAGGAGCTCAATATCATTGGATTATTTTCTGTGTTCATTGTTTTGGTTTAGCCACTTAACTAGCGACCAAAATATTCCAGGAAAACAACCCTCAATGAGTGTAGTATCGAGTATCTACCAACTTCGGACTGCACCAAAGCCGGTCATCTCACTACCCCTAATAAAGGCCAAGATGGTCAAGTAAGGTTTTAGGTCATTAGTGCTTAGTGACATCACTCAGCGGCCCCGTATTCTCTTTGATTGACTCAAAGGCTACCGGTACTCACAAATATGTCGCACTAATATAGCTATTGCTTCAACCGTGTTAGTATACCCCGCACAGTTTCCACAATGTATTGCTATCTATGAATGTTTCCCAAATCTGGGTGGAGGATTTCAAGCCCAAACAAGAGAGCCAAAATGTAAAGCAATCAAAGCAAACAATTAATCATGCAAAAGGTGATCTAAGACCTAAGGTTACTCCACTTTTAAAGTAGTCCCCAGCAGAGTCACCAGTTCTTTGATACGGTGGGAGAACTGACTTGGGTTTTGCGTTTGTGTTCGCAAATGTTTCGGTTTAGCAAGAGTCGCCACCGACTTTTTATTTTATCCTAAGAAAAGGTCAAAAAGCACAGGAAAGACCTTTGAGATGTTTTCTTGGGTTCGGGGAGTAGATTATAGAAAGGGAAGGTATTAGCACCCTTTCTATCCATGGTTATCCATGGGCTCTTAGTTACTTGCTTAGATCACTTGCTTTGCATTTTCAATTGTTTGAAATGGTGCTTTGTGTGTGGTTTTTGAAAGATGTTTTGAAAAGAGGCCATTTGTTGTGGCAACCTTTGTAATGATTCTTGTTTGAATGTATACAAAGGTGTTTTTGTCTTTCGAAAAGTTTTCAATGTTTTGAAAGTTGTTTTGAAATTGTGTTGTGAAATGTGTTTTTGAAAAGTAGCAAGGATATTTTGTTTTGCAAGTTTGATCAAGTAACTAAGAGTTATCTACCCTATTTTACTCAAAGATCTTTCTTTATGTTTTTTAACCCTTTTAACAGTGTTGTTTCACCATTGTATTTGGTGAACAACCTTGTGTTAGGATGTAAACGGGACAGGCGCGGGTCATCGTATAGACCATGAAAGCAATAGTGTCAAATGTCTTTGGCAATTTGTAAGGGACTTGATCATTTTGTTTAGGCAACTCCGATAGCGTCATCGAGGGACTATGATCTTTTTATTTGTTTTTGTTTTGCCAAAGTACTCAACATGCAACCATGGCCCATTTTTGAAGGCAACAAGTGGATGAAACCCTAGGGGTGCAAGAGTGCATTGTGTTTGTTTTTCATGCATGTTTATCTTTGGATTAGGTCAAGCTAATTGTTGAATGATTTTGCATACAAACCCTAAGTCTAAGCATGGCATAATTTGGAAACTTTTAAATGTGCGAGAATTTAAAGTCCTAGATTATTACAACATGATTATGGGGATGGGGATACAAGTTTGAATTGGGGATATTTGACAAGGAAATAAATGCTAAGTTATTACAACCATATCGAATATACAAGTTAATATTTAACATTTAAATAAATACAATTAAATAAATATCAAATAAAAATGTATTATGCAAAAAAAAGATTGTTTATGTATGTGAAAAAGGTTTTTTATGTTTGAAGTATAAACAAATAAAAAGTCAAATTTTTTTATTATTTTGGTCATTTTTAGGGCAAAACCCTAATTTTTGAATAAATAGTAATATTTATTAATTATATACAATATATATTAATTTATGCAAAAAATAAAAAGTATATTGTTAAAAAAGTATTTTTAGTGTCAAATTTTAATAAAAATAAAAAAAGTATTATTTCTATATTTTTGCCCTAATTATTTAATAAAATATGTATATGTATATATTAAATATATTAGATGTGCTAAATATGTACAAAAATAAAATAAATTATTTGCAAAAATGTATATTCAAGAAAATGTTTTTTTTTTAATGTAAATAAAAATAATAACTGAAAAAATAAGTATATTTTTTATATTATTTTTTAAGGTTTTAATAAAAAGGATTTACATGTTTTACATACATATGTTTAATAAAGTAAATAAATATCAAATAAATATTAAAAAAATGTGGAAAATTATTTTTGGTGTTTTTTATGTTTGAGCAAAAAATATAAAGTCAGAATAAAAAGGAAAAACATAAAAATGACACATATTTAATCAAATGGGCCAGGGGGTGCAAACTGGAAAAAAAAGGGTGTCAAAAGCAAGGATGACTCAGGCCCAGCCCAAGCCATCATCTTCAACCTCCAGCTTCTGTTTGAAACAAAACGCGCGCGCCTCTTGTTCAAAATGCCAACTCCTGATTCTTTGATTTTTTGACAAAACTCATAACATAAACATTGTAGAGCATCAAATAACGAATTCAAACATGTAAAAAACTTGGATTAACTCTCAAAGACCAGAGATAATTTCTCTGGCCCTAATTTTTAACCTAACTTTTTTCACATGTTCATGGCTAAAATTCTCACAGCACGCTTAACATAAATGAAAACTGATCACATGTATGGCTTCAGGGCTATGAGTAGGACATATTTTATTCACAAACCTAAAGCTAAATGTTCCTAAATAGAGAGATAGGAAGTGGTAAAAAACCTATTTCAGCTTGAATCGAATAGAGCAATGTAGCAACCTTCAATGGAGTTTGAGCTTCTGTTGAGCTTGCCTGAGGTCTAAGGAAGCTTCTCCAATAACTGGCTTGCTTTGAAACATCTTGTATCGTGCTGTAGAAGTCCACCTGCAAAGCTTTGAAATTAAAATGGAAAGTGAGGTTAGAGGTGTTACAGCTTACAATGGAGGATCAGGATAGCTCAGGTGGATGGATTAGAAGGTATTTGAACAAGCTTGGGCAAAAACGCACGAGTGGATTGTGTTATGGAACTCAAGTTGCAGGGAGTACCCTGTTTTGCAGCAAAATAGTGGTTTTGTGTATTAGGAGGTATGAGGGATCAATGAGTCGTGCCTTAGGTCTGTTTTGGTGTATGGAAAATGTGTACAAAGTTTGCTTAAGCTTTTGTTTGCAGGAATGAAAGATGGTTTGTGTTTTTCCAAGTTTCTTCTACTTGAAGCAAGAAAGTGCAAGTTGGGAATACAAGCCTGTACAGGCCCTCAAGTATGCTGCACACAATCCTCTTGGTTGCTGGAATTTGTGTATTTGATTTGCCTCCAAAGATCTGGCCCCATGTCTCAAGGATTTAGAATTTGACATAAAGCAACTTTAAGCAAAAATGGAAACTTTGCTTTTTCTAATTAGGGATTAGTTTGTTGTACAATGTCCTAATGACCAAAACAAAGCCTTAGACCAATGGACCTGCATTAAATTATTGAGTGTGAAGGGGTTTAGAGGCCTGTAATCTAGTGCAAAGCATGCTGTCTTGAAATTGCAAGTTGTTATGAACATGCCTTGGCCATGAACAAAAGTGAGTTTTGGCCAACTTTGTGAATTTGATTATCTCTAACCACAAGGGTGTTTGAGGAGTTCTTGGACAATTTGGAAAGCTTGGAACATGTAATACAATCCATCTTTGTAATGCAAATTTAAACTCCAATTGGAACCATGTGAAAAATGGCCAAGAAGATGGGCCAAAATCCTGCCTAGAATAGGGCAAATTTTCTCTAAGTTAAAAGTTTTATGCACCCTTGTTCCAAAAATCATAACTTGAGATACAAGCTTCCTTTGAGAAAACTTTGTGAATAAAAGTTGTATATTTTGTGATGGACTATAACTTTCATGTTTCAATTTTTGTTTGAATCCATTTGCATCTTGGTGAAAAAATGGGACAAAGTTAGGAAAAAATAAGAAAATTTCATAACTTAGAAAATTTCTAAGATATGAAATTTTTTCATTTTAAACCCTAATTTGCAATTTTGGGTTTCTTGATGAACAAGTTTCATAATTTGACATGTCTTGATGAAAAATGAATCTTGGCACTTGATTTTGACCAAAAAGTCAAAGTTTGACTTTTCAGTATACAGTCAAATTTTGATCAGTTGACTGAAAAATTCATCTGTCAATCCTATGCATCTGGGACCTTTTGAACTTATTGAATGGGTCAAGACAATGTCATTGAGTCCTTGAGTCCATAAGTGAGCTTGGTTTGCCATTGGTTAGGTCAAACAGTCAAAACTTGCCTTTGTGCAGTCAAAACCCTAAAAATGACCATTTTACCCTTTTGGTGATCTGATCAAATTTCTTGTGGAATTGTGATCCAAACTTGACCAAATGGTTCATGTGAGTTCATTATGTTGAGGTGGGTAAAAAATCATGAAGTTTGACTGTCAATTGGCTACAGTTGACTTTTTCCCCAATATAGCTAATTTTTAGGTCAACTGTCCAATTGACTGGGCAAAGATTTGAATCAAGGCTTGAAACTTGGTATGGATAAACTTGTGAGTCCAACATGAAGTATGAAAGTCACTTTGGGCATTGAAGGTCAAAATATCCTTATGCAAACTCAAACCCTAATTTGGGCCAACAGTGCAATGAGGGGTCTTGAGCAGAGCAAACCCTAACTTGATCTTGAGTTCCCAGAGTCTTGTGATGAGAAAATGTTGATGAAATGAGAGGGAAAATTTTGGGGTACAACACTTATCACCAAGGCTCAACGAGATTGTGCTATGAGATTTCTCTATCATGGTCGTCTTTTCTTTTTCCGTTAACGCAACATCCATGGAAGCCGTTCCCTTTAACGTTTCCAAACAACCATGTTGAACTAATATGGCTTTCAACTTCAAGGGCCACAAACCAAAATCGTTCACTCCGGTGAACTTTTCAATCTCATATTTTTTTGAAGGCATCTTCTCCATGCTCACCGCACCAATTTATTGTGAAAATGATGCCAAGAACAAAGTATAACCGTTTCTTTAAGGCAAGAAACCCACAAGGTATGAATCAGGAAAGCAAGAAGAACACAAGGAATTGGTTTTAACTGATATTCTTTACTTTCTCTTTGAAACAAGATTACAAGTTTACAAAATAACAAATACTCTCTCTCACCCTAAATTAGGATTTGCAGTATGTAATGATGAGAGACTAGTATGCTATTTATAATAAACCTAACAAACTAAACTAATGGGTTTTTCACAGATACCCATTACAAGCTAACTTAGGGTACAAGCTAACTTAAATAATTGGACATAACAAATAGGCCCAATTCGACATGCTAACAACCCTAGCATTTTTTACGATTGCATGCTTGACCATACTTCAACTACAACATACACTTCTTTGATACCAGCATGTGAGCGACCTTCGACTTCCTACTAACCTCTGTCGAACTTGTCGAAGCACAAAGCTACCCTTTAACCCAATAAAATTTGATCTAATATCTTCCACAACATAGATTGTCTCATGGAGGATATCAAAAACTTGAAAATAAGATGATTGAAGAAAAAAAGAAAACAAACGGAGCTAGAGCTGGAAGATTCTATAATTCTTGATCGTGCTCCATCTCCACCATCACACCACGAGAAACAGAAGAGGGCACATCATAGAAAAGACATCAAGTTCACATCAAATGCTACACGCAAAGTGGCTCAAAAGATTATCAGTAGATACTTTTTTCAACAATATTTATTTAAGTTAAATCAATTTGATAACGATGAAATTTCATATGTGTTGTAGGATGATCTGGTTGAACATGCTAAATACGAAATCTTCCTTTCACAAGATTGTCGTGACATCTTGGTATAAGCGATTGGAACCGAGAAGCATCTTGGGCGTGTTTGTGGTATTGGAAGAGATGTTGGCTTCAAGTTATTTTTTGGACCATCTAAATCACCTAGAGGAGTAAACTGTAAGAGAGAGATTGAAGAGATTATTGTTGTTAATTTGGGGGAAGAAAGAGAAAAGTGGATAAAAAGGCGAGAAAGGATGTTGGAGGATGAGAGGGAGAGGTAGATGGAGGAGCAGGAGAGGATGTTGTAAGAGGACAGGTTGTTGGAGAAGGTGACAGAGAGTGTCCAGAAGGAGAAAGAGAAGCGAGAGAGAATAACTAAGGAGAAGTGAAAGAAGTCGAATGAGGAAGATCTTGAAAAGATGTCTGAGAAGTGTACCCATGATGTGCTTGAGGTATAAGTATAAGTTTAAAAAATTGTGTTGTATGTTGTTATTATTGTTTGCGTATTTTAATTTTGTATGTATTTTTGTTGTTTTAATTATGCATAAATTGATTTCGTTGGGTATACTCAACCACACAAATTAAAATCAGTTGGAAATTCATGAGAATATATTTGAGAAAGTTATCGGTCGTAGAAGCATGAAAGAAAGTTGTTATGTCATCTAGAGCAGTATTGAAACCTCACCACCAAAACTAGATAACCCTAATAGACTATCAATGATGTTAGATAGTATTCTAGACCCATGCATGGGTATTAAATTAAATCATGATCTATAACAGTTATTCTAACTTTCTAAGATTTCTATTGAGGAATTTTTAAGGGATATAAGTACCTAGACAATTTTGTATTACAAATTTGGTGCTCGTAAGTATAATTTTTATGTTAATTTTCATTTATATTCATATGTTCTTGTACTTTAACATTAAATTTAGAATCTTGCAGGTTCTTACATGACTTATATGTTCAAAGGAATATAAGAAAGTATTGTTTCTTAGATCCATCTCTCATCGGTCTGCCTCTTGGTTCGACAGGAAACCATATTTTGGTTTACTTACAAGACAAGTTGAAAGAGAACAAAGAATGTTATTTGGCCTTGTTTTACTGCAAGTAAGTATATATTAATTTGGTTTTTCATCTATAAATAAATTTTATACATAATATTAATTATTCTGAATGTTTATGCAGTGCACATTGGCAACTAATTATTATATATCTCAGGCTAAATGCTACATATTTATTTTGCTCGTTGTAATCTGAACTTCTTGAAGTTGTGGTTAACACTTTGAGTGCGTAAGTAGTATTATTTTTATACTCAAATTTTACCTTTAGATTTTAATAGTTTTTATTTAGGTTTAATAACCCATATGTGTAGAGCGATATAGGGATAGAATGCAATCAAACATAATGCACTTGGTAAAAAGCCAAAGTTTTATTTCTCAAGAGTAAGTATATTATTTCTTCTTTTTGACATTATATTATTTGTGTGTATTAATGATATAAGTATATGAAAATTATTTGTAGCGACGAAAATAATCGGACAACCATTCTTGTGATACTATGTTATGAGATATATGCTTTATATTGTCTCCAGAGGCATTACAAATGGATGTATGAAGAATAAGGAATTAGCTTAATCCACACACACACATATATATATATATATATATATATATATATATATATATATATATATATATATATATATATATATATATATATATATATATATATATATATATATATATATATATATATATATATATATATATATAGTTAATGTTGTTGTTGTTAGCTTATCATAATTTAAATTTTGTTCTAATTATAGGAGTTTAACGATAGAACACCATACTTACAAGAAGATATAGATGACATCTGATCATGTTCAGCCGGTGTCTTATTATCTTGTCTTGAATCTCTACAAAAATAAATTTTCTTGGTTGTTATAAGCTTAATTTGTATATATACAGAGATTTTGTCATTTTTGTAAATGTACATGTGTATTCTGTCTTGATGAGAATAATATAAATTTATACATTTGGTTTTGAAAACAATGATAGTTTGTTATTTTGTGTTTACAAGATTTAAAATGATATGATATATTATGGTTTTGTCGCATATTTTATAGTTTGTGTAAAAAATGATACAGACCAGTGAAACTAGGATTTAAAACAATGCAAATTTGGTATTTTGTGTTTAGAAGATTTATAATTATATGATTCTAATACATGCTAGTGAAAATGAGATTTAAAACAAATTATATATGACAATAAATAATATTTAACCCCCAGTTATTATTAAAATATGAGGTAAAACAAAAAAAATATTACCTTGGTTACTAGGGATCGAACCAATGACCATTTGCTTTCTAACCTCGGTTTCATAAATTGTGGCAAGTTATCATGTCACCCTTCTTTACTTCGCCAATCTAACCGAGGTAAAATTCATTTCATATATGAGGTAAGATGTGTTATTTGCAGTAGTGTCATGTCGCTGTCAGGTTTCAGTATTGAACTTCATAAGTCTGTTTGAGGTGCAGCCAATTGCGTTGGACAGCTAACACGATAAACTTTATGTTGGAATAAGGAAATAGGGCTTGAGAGAGCTACATCAATAATAATTATATGGTTCTTATTCCATGTGTGTTGTCAAGTCTCAATTAATATTGGTTGTCTTGTTTCCTGCATAACTTAAGTTTTATAAGTCCGTTTAAGGTGTGATCAATTGCATTGGAAAACTAATGCGATAACATTTCTATTGATGAGGGTAAAAATATTGTTGTATCATTATGAATGTGGTAACTCATTCTTATGGTATGCTATGAACAATGAGGTGAAAATTAATTAATTGTGTAAGTTTAGTATTCGGTGATTAAAGTGTTTAACATAAATTGTGAATTTTGTTAAAGATGGGTTAATAGATGGATAACAAATTGTGTGGATCAAGTTGTTAATGTTAGGACTTAGTTCGGCGTCTTGATAAATGTATAGGATTTAAGTTTCTAAAGATATGTGTGATACGGTGGGAGAACTGACTTGGGTGTTTTGCGTTTTATCGCAAATGTTGCGGTTAGCAAGAGTCGCCACCGACTTTTATTTTATCCAAAAGGAAAGGTGAAAAAGCACAGGAAAGACCTTTGAGATTATTTCTTGAGTTCGAGGGTAGATTATGAAAAGGGGAGGTATTAGCACCCTTTTCATCCATGGTTTTCCATGGGCTCTTAGTTACTTGCTAGATCACTTGCTTTTGTTTGAAATTGTGCTTTGTATGGTTTTTTTGAAAGTATTTTGTAAAGAGGCCATTGTTTAAGCAAACTTTGTAATGATTCTCGTTCGTAAGAATGTATACAAAGTGTTTGATCTTTTGAAAATGTTTTCAAGTTTGTAATATGTTTGAAAGTGTAGGTGTTTGTTTTGAAAATAGCAAGGATGTTTTGATTGAAATTGATCAAGTAATTAGGAGCATTCTACCTACTCAAAAGTCTTTCTTGTTCATTTTCTTTTTCTTTGACATTGTTATCTTACCATTGATTTGGTAAGTAACCCTATCTTTAGATGTAAACGGGACGGGCGTGGGTCATTGTATAACCATGATTAGCAATGTTGCAAGGTATCTTAGCATTCTCTTTTAGGGACTAAAATCATTTGAAAGGCAACTTAGATAGCGTCATCGAGGGACTATGATCTTGTATTTGCTTGTTTTTTTGCTAAGATACCTCACATGCGTAATATGGACATTTTGTAAAGGCAACCAAGTTGATTTACCCTAGGGGTGCTTGTGTGCAAGTGTATTTTTTTCATGCTTGGTTTTGTCTTGAATTAGGGTTTTCTAAGTATTGGTTTTAGTTTTTCCATACAAACCCTAACTACTAGCATGTTATATATAAAGCGATAAATTGCGGAATTTTAAAGTTAATTCGCTATTACAATACTTATGGGAGGGGGGTATACAAATTCATGAATGGGGATTACAAGCATTTAAACCTAATTAGTCTATTACAACCATATTGAATTGGTATAAATGTACAAGAATTTAAATGAATATAATGTACAAAATGAATAAATGTACAAAAATGTGAAATGTAAAGTAAATGGATATTTGTTTGGATTTTTAGGAAAAAGGGAAATTGTTTTAACCTAATTAATTAAAAGAAAATAATTAATTAAACCTAATTTTATTAATAAAATATTTTAAATAAAAAAACCCTAAATATATTAATAAAAGAAATTAAGTTTTATGAGAAAAATATTTTTGGTATTTTTTGTCTTGAAAATAATTGTAGTAATATAAAATATTTTTGGCCTTTTTTATATTAAAATAATATATTTTAAATGGTGTAAAATAAAATAAATAATAACCTAGTTTTAAATTAAATTTACAAGACTAATTAGTAAAAATAAATAAAATATAGTTAAATAAAAAAAATTTGTGAGAAAAATAAAATAAACTAAGTCAAAATGAAAATCTAATATTTTTGTATTTTTGTGATTTTTTTAGTATTAGAAAAAATAATTAAGAAAACATATAAAAGAAAATAAGAAAATAAAATAAAATTTGGCCAGGGGTGCAAATAGTCCACAAGATGGTCAGAAAGTAAAAACAAAAACAAAGCCCAAAGATGAAGCCCAAGCGCCTGCAAAAAAGTCAGAATGATGCAAAAAATATGGAAAAAAAACAAAAGGGTACCACTGGGGCGGCTATACATCCGTTAACATAAGCAAATCAATAAATATATGATACAAAACGCGCCCTGATTACTTGATCTTCAACCTCAAGCCAGGCCAACTGTAACTTGTTTATTTCTCGTCAAAAATGAAAACTGTAAACATGAAACTTGTAGCAAATTTCCTCACAGTTTCAAAAATGTAAAGCATTAAAACTATAGATCAAAGATAAGCATGAATTTTATTGGCCCTAATATGAACCCTAAAAATCTCAGAAACTTCAATATTAAAATTCTCTAAGCTCAAGCCAAATCAATGGAAACTATGGACATGGTTAGCTTTAGGGCAATGATATCTACATGTTTTATTCACAAATAAATCATTGATGATGTCTATATGAGAAGTTTCAAAGTTAGAAAACTTACCTTGCAAGAGGGTATCAGGTTTGAAGTTTGAGCAGCTTTCAAGGAGTCCCAATGGTTGGGTTAGCTTCCTCAAGTTCCCAGGAAGCTAATGGAATGCTTAGCTTGAGTTGAAAGGGCCTGTGGAGTTCTGGAGAAGTCCAAGTGCAAAGCTATATTTTTGAAAATGGAGGATGGTGTTAAGGGTGTTACAGTTCTGTAACAGAGTGTGGGATCAATTCTATATGATGATTAGAAGCTTTAGAAACCAAAAGACCAAGAAACGCACGAGTAGATTATGAGTTTCATGTTTTTGGTCAGTTTGTGTGAAAATGGAGGTATGGAATGTGATTCTGAGTTCTAGATGTTTTCAGGGCATGAGCATCCGTGTATTTGTGGCCAATGGCTTGTGTATGTATAAACAAAAGTGTTTGAGAGCTTTGGACAATCATAAGTACAAGTTTTTAGCTTTTGGCTAGGTTACTTGATTTTGAAGAAAAGTGGGAAACAAGTTTCAAGAGTAGGTACAAGCATGGGCTGGGTGATTGTAAGTGTATAAACCATTTCTTATGAGTTATAGGACTTATTTGATCAGAAGAGAACAAGTGCAAGGCTCAAGAACATGTTTTGTGCAAAAAGTCACTTTATCAAAATGGCAATGTAACCTTTCTTCCAAAATGGATATAAAGCACGTCCATGCATTGAATGCTTAAAGTGAGACCTCTAACAGCTGTGTAAACCATTAATTATGGAGTTCCAAACAAGTTTGAGGCCTGCAAAGTAGTTTTTATGCAGCATAGTTTGAATTTTGAAATTGGTTCATCACAAAATGCCTTGTAAATCAAGTGATAAAACCCTAACTTCATCTCTTCGGTTCTCCCTACTCAAGAATGATCTAAAGGAGTTATTAGACATTTTAGAAAGCTTGTAATGTTCTCTACAACCCATATTTGAGTTTCTTTTGAATATTCCCCTTGGAACTATATGAAAAAGTGCCATGAAGTTGGGTCAAAATCCTGACCAAATTAGGGCAAAATTTCACTAAGTGTTTAGTTTCATGACCACATATTCTTAAAATTATAACTTGCGATCCAAGCACTTTTGGAAGAAGTTGTGTGAATAAAAGTTTTATATTTCATGGAGATCTAAAACTTTCATGTTGGAAGTTTCTCTTGAATCATCTTGCATCATGGTGAAAAATTTGTTCAAAGTTGTGAAAAAACATGAAATTTCCAACACTTAGAAAAATTTCTAAGTTTAGAAATTTTGACTTTTCAAAATGAAATCTTGACTTTTTGATTTCTTGATGAATAAGTTTCATATTTTTACATGTTTTGATGAATTGTGATCTTTGGTATTTGAATTTGACCAAAAAGTCAAACTTTGACTTTTTAGTATACTGTTGACTTTTGACCAGTTGACTGAAAATTCATCTGTCAATCCTTTGAACTTGAGTAATGTTTTGAGCCATGTTATTAGGTAAAAATGATGCAGTTGTACTCTTGAGATCATGCCTTAAACCAATTGATTATTTGCTAGGTCAAAAATCATAAATTGCTCTTTCCCAATCAAAACCCTAATTTTGACCATTTTGCCCTTTTGGAGATTTGATCAAATTTCTTGAGGAGTTGTGGTCCAAAATTGATCAAATGATACATATGAGTTAAAAATGTTTATGTGGATCAAAAATTATGAAGTTTGACTATAAATTGGCCATGGTTGACTTTTTCCCAATACAGTTGATTTTTAGGTCAGATGCTCAATTGACTGAGCAAAAGTGTGATCCAAAGTTTGAAAATTGACATGAGTGATCTTGGGGTCCATAATGATCCATGAAAGTCATATGGGGCATTGGAAGTTCAAAAATCCTTGTGCAAACTCAAACCCTAATTTTGGTCATCAGTGTTTAAGGAGGTGTCTTGAGCTCATCAAACCCTAGTGCAGTCTTGAGCCCAAGGAGATATTGTGAGCAAATTCTTGATAAGTAAGTGGGAAAATTTTGGGGTACAACAGCTGCCCCTGTTCAATCTTCTTAAGCCTGAAGAGTTAGATTGGCGAGTTTTGCCATTCGTGGCTCGAAGGTGGAAGATGATTGGACACTAGAGTGCCCAGAAATTTGCACTAGGTGATGTGATGGTAGAGGGAATGGGCTTAAAGATGCCATTTGGAGAGATGATAGAAATCTGTTGGAGATGGGCTTGTAGATGCCATCTAGAAATGATTGTTGAATCGTAAGCTGAAACTGAATGAGTGTCAGAATGACGTCCGTGTCTAGAGCGTATCTGAATCGTATTTGGAGATTGAATGAGTATCAGAATGGCATCTGTGTTTGGGTCGTATCTGAAATGTATCTGAAAGAGATTCTGAAAGAGTGTCAGAATGGCATCCGTGCATGGGTGTATTTGAACTGTATCTGAAAGCTGAATCTGAATGAGTATCAGAATGGCATCAGTGTCTGGAGCGTATCTGAACTGTATCTAGAAGTTGAATCTGAATGAGTATCAGAATGGAATCCATGTCTGGAGAGTATTTGAACTGTATCTAAAAGTTGAATCTGAATGAGTATCAGAATGGCATCCGTGTCTGGAGCGTATCTGACATATATCTGAAAGTTGAATCTGAATGAGTATCAGAATGGCATCCGTGTCTGGAGCGTGTCTGAATTGTATCTGAGAGAGACTTTGAACGAGTTTCAGGATGGCATCCGTGTATGGAGCGTATTTGAACTGTATCTGAAAAGCCTTTGAACATTGTTAATGGTAGTTGTTGATTAACCTTATCCTGAAAAGGGCAAAGTGTTAGCTAATATGCAATGTCATGTTGTCTGAAATGCAAGGTGTAATGTATTTTTGTTATCAATGTTTATGACACATGGATGCGATGTATGCGTATGTGAGCTAATCCACTGCACTGGTGTTGGATTGGTGAAAATAAATCCCTGACCACTGCTGAGGATATGGAGTGTAAGTCTTCATGTTGTGAAGTTTGAAGAATTTCCACTTAGAGGAATAAACTTTGTTGTAAGGGAAATGCCGTGTACTCCTTGTAAAATCATGTTGGGGGATCCTTGAGAAATTGGACGACTTCTACTGGGGATTGATAATTGGAAGCTTTATTCTACTGGGGATTAAATTGCACATTGTGGGGGACTTTATGGAAATAGCTTAGAGAGATTTCTTTACCTCTTAAAGCCATCAGTGACTGTCTTTCTATTTTTTTATTTGTAAACAGTAATTATGTTCAAATGCATACGTTCAACAATAAATCATTGGACGTTTTGGTAAACAAAACACAAGAGTAAAGAAAAACAGATAGTTTTGTACTTTCAAAAGGATATCTTTGTATTGACTTTGAGTAAGTATTTTTGTACAATGAGACAAACATTCTAGTAAGAGAATTCCGTTGTAAAAAATGAAAATTTGATACAAAGAAAAGATAGCTATGTGAAATAATCCCATGGGGTTCCCGTTCTGCTATAGCCTTCATGTCTCTGAGCATCTTGTTTGTTTGTTGCCTTGTCTGAAGCTGATTGAATTGATCAGAACCTCTGAGTTTGTCAGTTGAAGCCAAAGATTGTCCGTAAGGTGATCCAATATGACATAGTCATACGCTTTAATTCCCTAACTTTTGCTTGGACTGCCCTTTCGGGTTTTCAGTCCACCGGAATACCCTTTTTTGCCCAAGTCGCCCTTTCGAGTTTTCAGTTTTCCGGGTGTACAGATTTTTTTTTGTTTTATCCCTAATTTTTGCGCGAACTTTTTGGTTCGTCGGGATGCTCTTGTTTTTCCTAGGTGTGTCAACCTAGCGGGTCTCTTATGCGTAGTATCTTTTGATTATGTCTGCGTTCGCAGGGTGCGGCAGGTCGTCTCCATCCATGGTGGTCAGAATCTTTGCTCCACCAGAGAAAATGCTTTTGATTACAAACAGTCCTTCATATGTAGGAGTCCATTTTCCCCTAGGATCACCTTGCGGCAGTATGATGCGTTTGATCACCAAATCCCCGACTTGATACACTTGGCGTCTGACCTTTTTGTTGAAAGCCTTGATCATCCATTTTTGATACATTTGACCATGACAGACAGCAGTAAGCCTTTTCGCATCAAGTAAGTTCAATTGATCAAGTCGAGTCTGGATCCAATCTTCTTCATTCAACCTTGCATCCTTCATAATTCTCAGAGAGGGGATCTGAACCTAAATAGGCAAGACAACCTCCATCCCGTATACCAGAGAGTAGGGTGTTTCCCCGGTTGATGTGTGTGCCGTGGTACGGTAACCGTGGAGAGAGAATGGTAGCATCTCATGCCAGTCTTTGTATGTGACTGTCATTTTTTGTATGATCTTTTTTATGTTCTTATTTGCGGCTTCGACAGCACCATTCATCTTTGGCCGGTAAGGGGAAGAATTGTGATGCGGGATCTTGAATTGCTCGCACAGGGCGGTGATCATAGTATTTTTCAGGTTCGTACCATTGTCTGTAACGATCCTCTCTGGGATACCATACCGACATATGAGATTTTGTTTAATGAATCGGGCTACAACATTCTTGGTAACGGAAGCGAAAGAGGCTTCCTCAACCCACTTTGTAAAATGGTCAATGGCCACCAAGATGAAGCGGTGTCCATTAGAGGTTGTTGGTTTGATTTCCCTAATCATATTGATGCCCCACATAGCAAAGGGCCAAGGAGCCATCAAGACATTTAGAGGAGTTGGAGGTACGTGCACCTTGTCAGCATAGATCTGACACTTGTGGCAGGTTCGAGAGTACTGATAGCAATCTTCTTCCATTGTAGACCAATAATAGTCTGCCCGTAGGATTTTCTTTGCCATCGTATGCCCACTGGAATGAGTGCCAAAAATGCCCTCATGTAGATCATCCATGATCTTTTCTGCCTCAACCTTGTCTACGCAATGGAGCAAAACAGATTCATGTTGCGTTTATAGAGAATGTCATTACTAAGGAAGAACTTAGCAGAGAATCTCCTTAAGAACTTATTATCATTGACGGAAGCTCCTTCCGGATATTCTTGAGCCTCAAGATACCTTTTGACTTCGTGAAACCAAGGTCGGTCCACTACTTCTTCAGTATTAATCTTGTGACGGTGTTCTGGTTCATCTACTCGTTTAATGGTGATCTGGGGAGCCTCGTTATCCCATTTAAGTTTAAACATGGATGACATTGTGGCTAGTGCGTCTGCTAGCTGGTTTTCTTCTCGCGGGAAATGCTCGAAGGTAATATTCTCAAAATATGGGAGCAATGTTCTTTGTAGGGGATAAGGTTAGGGTGTTTGGTGTCCCATTCCCCTTTGATCTGGCTGATGACCAAAGTTGAATCTCTGAATACATTTAAGGATTTGATCCCCAAGTCTATGGCAGCTTTGAGACCAAAAATGCACGCTTCGTATTCCGCCATGTCATTTGTACAATTGAAGCAGAGTCTTTCCATAAAGGGAGTATGACACCCTTCAGGAGATATAAGTACAACAACAATACCATTGCCGAGTGTGTTAGATACCCCATCAAAAACCAGGGTCCATCGAGATCCTTGTTCAGGTCCGTCATATGGTCTGAGTTCATCACAGTTGTTTACCATCATGATGTCTTCATCTAAGAATTCGAACTTCATGGACTGGTAATCTTCCACCGCTTGGTGAGCAAGGTGATCAGCTAGTACACTGCCCTTTATTGCTTTCTGGGTAGTATATTATATGTCGTATTCTGTCAGGATCATCTGCCATCTCGCTATTCTCCCAGAGAGTGCAGGTTTTTTGAAGATGTATTTTATCGGATCCATCTTGGATATCAACAAGGTAGTATGAGTTATCATATACTGTCTTAGTCGGCGAGCATCCCATGCCAGAGCATAACAAGTTTTCTCGAGCAGTGAATATCTTGTTTCATAGTCGGTAAACTTTTTGCTCAGGTAAAAAATAGCGTGCTCTTTTCGGCCAGACTCGTCATGCTGCCCCAACACACACCCCAATGAATTTTCCAAAACAGTTAGATACATGATCAATGGTATTCCCTCGACTGGTGGCATCAACACCGGAGGCTCATGGCCAGTACTCTTTGATTTTGTCGAAAGCAGTTTGGCATTCATCATTCCATTTGACTACTTGATCTTTCTTCAGTAATTTGAAGATTGGTTCATAAGTAGCTGTCAGGTTAGAAATGAATCTGGCAATGTAGCTTAAACGTCCTAAGAATCCTCTGACTTCCTTCTCAGTACGAGGAGCATGCATCTCTTGTATCACTTTCACCTTGGCAGGATCTACTTCAATACCTTTATTGCTGACGACAAATCCTAGGAGTTTACTAGACCTCACTCCAAATATGCATTTATTTAGGTTCAACCTCAGCTTGTATTTCTTTAGTCTCACAAACAGTTTCTGTAAGTGATCAAGATGCTCTTCTTCTGTTTGAGATCTAGCTATCATGTCATCTACATAGACCTCTATTTCGTGATGTATCATGTCGTGAAATAGAGCTACCATGGCACACTGATAGGTTGCTCCAGCATTCTTCAGTCTGAATGGCATAACCTTGTAGCAGAATATACCCTACTGTGTGACAAAGGTTGTCTTCTCCATGTCCTCAGGCGCCATTTTGATTTGGTTGTAGCCTGAGAAACCGTCCATGAAGGAAAACACTTTGTGTTGTGCCGTATTATCAACTAGAATGTCAGTGTGGGGAAGTGGGAAATCACCCTTAGGGATTGCCCTATTCAAATCTTTGTAGTCCACACACATTCGTACCTTGCCGTCCTTTTTTGGAATGGGAACAACATTGGCAACCCATTGCGGATAGGAGGTGACGGTCAAGAATCCAGCGTTGAATTGCTTCATGACTTCAGCTTTAATATTTTCCGACATATCTGGTCGCATTCGACGGACCTTTTGTTTTACTGGTGGGCAGTCCTCTTTTGTAGGTAGACGATGTACCACAATATTTGCATCAAGTCCTGGCATGTCTTCATACGACCAGGAAAAGATCTCAACATACTCGTGTAGCAACTAAATTAGACACTCTTTGAAACTGGGTTCCAGATTGGCACCCACCTTGACCTCTCTTTTGTCTTCTTCGGTACCTAGGTTGATTGTGTCCACTGGTTCCTCGTGGGGCTGAATGGTTCTCTCTTGTTGTAGTAATCTGGCAAGTTCCCCTGGTACTTCACAATCTTCCTCACCTTCATCTTTGGCTTGGAAGATTAGATTTGCAGAGTCACAAAAAGCCATAGCAGAACCGTTACCCATGGGATCCCGAATGGATGTAGACCTGCATTGTGAGTGTGAGTGTGTATAAGAGTATGGCTATCTTTGAAAGAAATGAAAAATGTAAAAAAGAAAAACAATGAGCACAAAGTTTGTATGCAAAAATGTCCATGATTCATTGATGTCATATGGAAATGAGATAATAACCCTTACAAATGGACCATTGTGCCTCGGGTAAGACACAAGGTTTTAAGAGTCTGAATTGTTTTAATATTACAGATCCGACAAAATGTAAAGACAAATTATTGCGGGATAAAAGTGATCGGGATGAAATCTCTGGCCTCCCAGTTGCTGAGCCCTTCACTGACAGTTGGGAAAATCCAATCCTCTAGGTCATAGTTGTCTTCATCATCCTCCACTGCATTGACTTCGCAGTTGCTGATCTTCAAGGGTAGTCCTCCGACACGAGCACGGCGTACAGCTTTCTGGGCACCTGAAGTGAAACCCATACCAAACTTATCAGATTTGTACGGGATATCTGGGATTTGACCCCAAATAGTGCACCCAGGTTCTTCTATCATTGCCTTGGCATCCTTCAAAGATGACATCCTGAGCGGAGGCCTTGTGATCTTGGGAACTTGATATAGAGCCTTGGTTGCTGCCACATCTTGCGGGACTTCTTCAAAGTGCTGGAAAGGAGTTTCAATAAATTCACAATCTAACTCCACATATCTGAAGGAATTTAGATGGCTGACCATATACTCTTCTTTTCCATGAACAGTGATGATCGTTCCTTGAATTAGATACTTCAACATTTGGTGCAACATAGAAGTAACAGCGCCAACATTGTGAATCCACGGAAGACCTAATAAGCAGGAATATGAGGGGCGAATATCCATTACATAAAAAGTTGAATCAAATGTTTGTGTTCCAACTTTTATGGGGATGTCCATTTCCTCATGCACCATCCTTTTTGAGTCGTCAAAGGCTCTCACTACTATGTTTCTTGGTTTCAATGTCAATCCCTCACAGTCAAGCCTATCAAGAGCCTTTTTAGGAAATAAATTCAGAGACGAACCGGTGTCAACCAAGACATGATCCAGAGTTGTGCCCCTGCATTCCACTGAGACATGAAATGCCTCATTATGCTTCCTCCCTCTTGGCGTTAAATCAGCATCCGAAAAACCTAAACCATTATCTGCAGTCAATCTGGCTACGCAGTCTTGGAACTGATCTGCGAATGTTTCTTGGGATACATGGGAAGTTTTCATGAACTTTACCAAGGCCTTTGCATGTGCCTCGGAACATAGTAATAAAGCCAGCATAGAAATTTTGGATGGAATTTTCCCCAGTTGCTCGACTACATTGTAGTCGCTTCTTTTTATGATCTTTAGGATTTCCTCCATCTATTTACGGGAGGTCTCAAGGATAGCCACTGATTGTGCCTTCGTTTGGATAGGCTCAATCAGAATACCTTTACCTTGAGTCTCAGTTGACTCGGCAGCAGGAATGTGAGTAGGAGTGATAATAGAGATTGTAACAGCTTTGTCAGTTGGAGTACTAGCAGAGATGATTGTAGGACTGGGAATAACCTTTGGAGGAGCAACAACAACATGAATGATTACGGGTCTAGAAACAGCCTTTGGGGGAGTAATTTCTGGAGAGAATATCCTTCCGCTTTGGGTTATCTTACTAGTCCCTGCAATATTACTGATATTGGAATAAACTTTCTCAGAACTTGAATCTTCAGCAGCTGGCCAATCTTTCTTGATACCGTGGTAGTAGATGTCCCTCCATAATTCCATGGTACGGTTTTTTCTGACGAATACGGGATTGGTCCAGGAATTGTAATTATCAAAGGAGCTACTTTTGGAACTAATGTAATTCTAACAGGTCTTTTGGTGGAGACCCTGGAAGAATTGTCGGAAATTGTCACGATGGAAACATCTTTATAAGAAACAGTTGGAATTGAAGCCTTCTCGAACAAAATCTCCTTGTTATCTATTAGGCACGGATACCAATTGAAGTTCTGACACACATAATATAAATGTCAAGACTGATGTCTCAACACACAAGCGCGATGTCAAGGTAAATGTTACAACATCTGCCGACTGATAGAACTTATACCAAAATAAAACTATGAAGAATTTAAATACAAAAGGTAAAAGAACACAAGAATTGTTAACCCAATTTTGTGAAACACACCTACCCTGGGGGCTATCAAGCCAATAAGGAAATCCACTATCAGTAGTATTAATTCTAAGCCTAAACAACCATAGTTTACAACTTATGACTACCCAGTGCAACTTCTACCTAGGAACCTCCTAGATATGAGAATCTCTCTCACTCCCAATCACCGCAGTGATATCAAATAACAGTCCTAATTCCAGGGAATGTCTTAAGAAACCAAACAGGAAGAACACTCTTCCAAAACAAAAATATTTAGTTTGCTTAAAATCTTCACTAAGAACAATACTCAACTATTTGCTTAAAAGCTTAGAGGAGAATAATAACTTGATAAACACGTAACAATCAGTCAACTCAAATGCATCAAAAGATACATGAGGACATACAAAAACAGAAACTCCTTTGGAGAACCCTTAAACCCTAAGACTAAGAAAAGTAGGCTTCCCCTTATTTTTTACAAAGTTCTTAAAGAATTTAGGTCTAGGTAATTTATTTAAATACTCCTCAATAATCCATGGGCCTTGAATCTTCGCCCATATATTCCTTGTTGCAAACGCTGAGGGCTGCACCAATTTGTGCATAAAGATCTCCTTAAATCTTGGAATAAAACACAGGGTTTTCTAAATTGTATCAAAGCCAAATTTTGGCAACCCGTGTACAGTTGGAGATAAATCAAATATTCCAGATTGAAAATTCTTGGTCTGCGAAAAATCAGTGAGATAAAACCAAAAGGAATCTCACAAAATCATTTTAAATGTGTCAAGAAAAAATACAGCTTGTACTGATGTTCTGATACAGGATGCTACAACATTTGTCAGAACATCAGCCTTTAAATGAACCTGACAAACATGTTAGAAAATCTTCTATAACATCATGTAGCAAACCATGTTTTAGAAAAACTATTCCAATCCTAAAACCATGGTACTAACAAGAACTAAGCATCACCTTGAGGTGGTGTATTTCGATGTGTGTGGACCAATGCAAGTTAACTCGTGTGGTGGCAATAGGAACTTTGTCACTTTTATCGATGATTTTAGTATGAAGATAGGGACATACCTAATCAAGAGAAAGGATGAATTATTTGATGTGTTTAAGAAGTTTGAGTCCATGGTTGAGCGAAAAAGCGGTCACAAGCTCAAAGTTCTCAAAACAGATGGTGGAGGCGAGTATGTCTCAAATGACTTTGGAAAGTGTTATGGTGAAGAAGGGATGGTGCATGAGATAGTACCACCCTATACACCATAAAAAAATGATGTTGTTGAGAGGAATGATTGATCTATTATGAACATGGTGAGAAGCATGTTAAAATGGAATAACTTGTCAAAAGAGTTGTGGGGAGAAGCGATGTCCACAATGACCTATTTGTTGAATAAGTGTCCTACAAAGATGCTTGGGAAGATAACACCGGAAGAAACGTGGTCTGGATTCAAACCAAATCTAAAACATTTGAGAGTTTTTCGATTCCATGGCATATCGACATATTCCGGGTCAACTTAGAAAGAAGTTGGATGACAAATGGGAGGTGATAATACTTGTGGGGTATCACCCTACTAGAGGATACACGTTGTTTGATGTTGAAAATAGGAGGATCGTAATCAGCCATGACATTTTAATAGATGAATTAAATTAAGTTGAGCATCCTATAACCGGTTACATGTATGCATTAACCGGTTACAGGAAAGCGTTAATTGGTTACACGCATTATTTTTTGGATTATGGAGAATCTGAAGTTGCTGAACAACCATGTGTCAAAGTCAGAACGTATGAAAATATTAGACGACCAACTAAGAAAATAGGTTTTCCTCAAACACTCTAAGATTATGAGATATTATGGGATAATGAAATCAATTATGATGGTGATTTCGTCAATTTTTCACTTATGGTCGAATCCGAGCTCGTTAACACGAAAGAGACATTGAGTGATCCAAAGTGAGTTTGTGCACTGAAGGAGGAGATGGAATCGATTGAGAAAAACAATACTTGAGAGTTAGTTGATCTACGAAAGGAAAGAAACCAATTGATGTAAGATAGGTCTATAAGGTGAAGGGAAATCCCAAAGGTTAAATAATCAAGCATAAGGCTCGATTAGTTGCAAAGGGATTCTTGAAAAGAGAAGGTATAAACTTTGATGAAGTATTTGCACCGGTTGCTAGGATCGAAATCATAAGGCTAGTTTTTGGCATTATGAATATCAACAATTGATCTATCTATCAAATGGATGTGAAGTCCATGTTTTTGAACGGTCCTCTTGAAGAAGAAGTGTATGTAGAATATCCCCTGGTTTTATTGTGAAGAATCAAGAGGGAAGATTCTACGAGTTGATAAAAAAGTTACATGGTTTGAAGAAAGTTCTGAGAGCTTGGAATAAACTGATAGATGGTTTCCTAGTTGATGTTGACTTTAAGAAATGTGTGTCTGAGCATGGCATTTATGTTAAGACGGATGCATGTGAAGGTGTGATCATACTTTGTCAATATGTTAACGACTTATTGATCACAGGCAGCAACGAGATAATTTTTTCTAAGTTCAAGAGTGATCTTATGAAAGAATTTGAGATAAGAGACATTGGTATTATGACATACTTCCTTGGCATAGAGTTCCACAATTCCAAAAGGCAATTGCTTATGCATCAAATGAGATATGCCCTTGAGATATTGAAGAGGTGTGATATGGAGTATTGTAATGCTGCCATTACACCAGCTCAAACAAGGTTGCAGCTGCCCATGAATGAGGATGAGCAAAACGTAGATACTACTCAACATAGAAGGTTGATTGGATAATTATGTTACTTATGTAATATGCGGCCAGATTTGGCGTTTAGAGTCGGTATTGCAAGTAGATTCATGGAGAGATCGAAGGTGTCTCACTTGGTAGCAGTCAAGAGAATCCTGAGATACGCCAAAGGTTCTATTGGCTGCAAAATTCTCTTTCCTGCAACAGACACAAGCAAAAAATGCAATTTACTTGGTTTTACCGATTCCAATTGGTGCAGAGATAAAGATGATTGAAAGTCTACACTTGAATACTTTTTTGTTCGGTAGAGCATCAATCTCATGGTGTTCGAAGAAGGAACCAATAATTGCAATCTCATCTTGTGAGGCCGAGTATATTATCACTTTGTTATGTGCGTGTCAAGTCGTGTGGCTAATAAATCTATTGATAGAGTTGAACAACAATGGGTGTGAGATTGTCACACTCTCGGTTGATAATGTTTCAGCTATTAGTTTTGCTAAGAACCCAATTGCACATGGGAGGAACACACGTATTGAGATGAAGTTTCACTACTTGAGGGAGTTTGTTAGTGAAGGCAATTTAAGATTGGGATATTGCAGAAGTGAGGACCAAGTTGCTGATTTGTTGACTAAGGGAGTCACAAATAACGTGTTTAAGAAGTTGAAGATGAGCATGAGCATGAAAGATTTGAAGCACTTGAATTAAGGTGGCGTGTTAATTGAAATTCAATAATTCAAGTGTTGTAACCGATTAACACAGAGGTGTAACCGATTACAACTAGAGATTAAACACTTCTGGGACCTGAAAAAAGTTGTTTTGAGTTGTAGTAACCGGTTATGCAAACACGTTAATCGATTACAATTGTTTGTATTGTTTTTTCTATTTTAGTGGTAACCGATTAACAAGATGTGATAACCGGTTACTCGCATGAGTTTTCAGCTTTTCTTGTGTTTTAAGGTTTTGTTTTAGATTCCAATAGTTAGACATAACTTGTATAAATGTTTTAGAGGCATCCCCATTTCATATAATGTGAATTGTTGAAAGTTAATGCAATAATTAATCTCACATTTAATTACTCTTTCTTTAATTCTCTTTTCTGTCACTCTCCTTTTTCAAATACTTATTGTTCATCAATTATGTAATTGTATGTTCTAAAAGCTAAGACTCCATCCACTAGTTCTAAATTACTCCATAAAATCAATATCTATTCTTCATGCCCATAAAACAAAATTTTCCGCCATTTAAATTAAAAATAATATTTTTATTTTATATAACAGTTTTTTAAATAAGAAAAAAATGGAAGAAAATAACTATAATTTTTTATTTTATAAACAAAAGAATAAGAACATGTACCACTCCATAAAGTTCTAAAACAATAGAAGAAGTTATATTCTATTTCACTTCATTTCCTTACTGCATTATTAAATTAATTTCATGTTACATACAACACCACGAACACACGATACCGACATTAATACAACAATATTGATAATAATTTTAAAAAAATAATAAATTATTGCATTAAATGTGAATTAAAGAGAGAGTACAAATACAGACCCTGATATTATAAGCTGACAAAAAATGAGTACAAATACAATTCAGACCCTGTTTTTTTAATGTAGTTCACAAAGCTGCTTCTGAGATGTTTGATGAAATGTGCCAATTAAATGAATCACTAATGATCATGTATTTCTATAAGTACACCCTGTAACTTTCTTTGCTCTGTTCGATCGCAATGTGTTTTTTGATATTTTTGAATTCGTTGTAATTATCAATTATCATTTTTTATACTTCACAAAGCTGCTTCTAAGGTGTTCGATGAAAAGACACAGTTAAATGAATCAGGCTATGATCACGTATTTTTGTAAGTACACCCTGTAACTTCTTTTGCTCTGTTCAATTTCAATGTCTTTTTGGTGTTTTTGTTTTCGTTGTAATTATCAATGATCATTTTTATAGTTCACAAAGTTGCTTTTGATGTGTTCGATGAAATGCAGTAGTTAAATGAATCACTGATGATCACATGTTAGTTTCATGACATGGGGAAATCACATTTATGACCTATGAAACATAAATTGGTTTAGAGTAGTATTTTATAAAGGGTATTTGAAAATTTGCTAGTTATTGAAAATTTGGGGGCTGATTTGAATTGCTTAATTTAAGATTTAATTAAGAATAAATGAAAACTATACCAGACTAAATGCAATCTAGAAAGTAACCCAAAAATACAATCAAGAAAACATGGTTAAATTGCATAATCTTCATTTATTTAACTCTTATAATAGGTTTCAGTTTCCTCATGTGAATCTCACTTGACATTCAAAGGATGATTAACAAAAGGAGACAGTAAAAGATCATCTTTTCTTCTCATAGAGACTCCAAATTGCTCTGTCATGTTCAATTCTTCACTTTTGGTTCCACTGGGTAGCTTCCAGTCAAAATGATACAACAACATTGCAAGGGCTAGCTCAATATTTCTCAAACCAAATGTGATCCCTGGGCATATTCTTCTTCCAGAACCAAAAGGAATGTACTCAAAATTACTCCCTTTATAGTCGATGGTGCTGTCAATGAATCTCTCCGGATAAAACCTCTCTGGTGCTGTCCAATAGTTTGGATCTCTGGCAATTGCCCAAGCATTGACTATCACCTTAGTCTTAATCGGTATGTGATAACCATTTATCTCACATGCTTGACCACATTCTCTTGGTAACAAAAGTGGTACTGGTGGGTGTAACCTCAGGGTTTCTTTGACAACTGATTTCAAATAATTTAATTCGTTGATGTGATTTTCAACAACTCTTCCTTTCATTTTGAAAACATCTCTCACCTCATTTTGTGCTTTCTTCATTATTCTTGGATCCCTTATCATTTCTGCCATTGCCCAATCTATGGTGCTTGATGATGTGTCACCTCCAGCACCAAAAATATCCTGAAAAGTAGCTCTCAATAAGGCCAACCTAATCCAAGAATGTTTCAAGTACTTAAGAAGAGAACTTGTAGATATAATTCAATGCTACAAAGTAGAGAAATCATGTGCTGAATATTTCAGAGCTACAAATATTTCATGCGGAGCTACAGAGTAAACATGTTTTTCTTCTTCAAAGTATTTTGAAGAGGTTAATACACTTACCTGGATTATGGCCTTGATATTGTTTTTTGTTAAAGAAAAATCCTTGTCGCTACCATCCTCATATTTTAAGAGAACGTCTACCAGATCTTCTTCTACTTCACCTTGATCGTCTTTGGCTCTTGTGTACTTTGCCTCTTTATGTTCATTGATGATGTTTTCTAATATCTGGTCAGTTTGGCGATGAAACCTCTCAAGCTTAGGCCTCAAACCAGTAACATGTTGTAGCCATTTAGCAGAAGGAAACAAATCTCCCAAGTCAAAACCTGCTGCAACCTTTATCGATTGTTTTACCACTGATATAAAATTTTCTTGGCCTTTGCATTTATTGCCAAAGGCGGACCTCGAAACAATAGTGTATATTGAAGAAATCAAAGCTTCAGTGAGATTGATTGGCGATCCATTCTGTGAGGCAATCCATTTGACAAGATTGGAAAGCACATCTTCTCTAATTGGTTGGTATGAGTTGACCCTTTTTAGGCTTAAAAGCTCCAATGTGCAGATTTTTCGTAGCTGTCTCCAGTAATTACCATATGGAGCAAAAGCTATATTTGTGGAATTGTAAGCCATTATTTCAGTAGCTAGGAGTCGAGGCCTTGTTGCAAAGTTAATATCATGGGTTTTCATCACCTCTTTGGCAAATTCGGGCGATGAAATGACAATAGTAGAAACCTCTCCAAGTTGAAGATGCATCACAGGTCCATATTTTTTGGCCAAATCTCTTAATTTTCGATGAGGTTGAGAGCTTAGCAGATTGTGTATATTTCCTATGATAGGTAGCTTTTTAGGTCCTGGTGGTATGTTATAAGTTGAATAACTTTTCTTCTTTCTTATCTTTTGAACCATAAGGGTTAAGAAGACAAAGGAGAAAAGATATGCAAAGTAGAGGATTAACAGAGCCATGGTCAAGAAACATAGTGTGTCATATCCTAGTAGCCAGTGTCTATATATAAGGACAGGGTGCAAAAGCATCACAAGGAACCACTTATTTATTTAAATAGTATTTAAGATATTAAAATAAATACTAATTTTTAACAAAACCCAACCATTACGGTTCCGGACCGGAACTCATATCATCAGCATAAACATTATTGAGCACTTTTCTTAACCATAATGTCCTTGTACATTTTCTGTTTTGTTTTATGCCCTCTCATCATATTCAGTTTGTCCTATGTTTGAAATTAATGTCCTTGTCCATCAATAAGACCGATCAAATTCATAGGAACAAAATGGTTTTTACAAGGCTATTATTGTTCGTTGACTTCCTTACTTTGACATCATCATAGGCTCTGTTGTTGAAGCCTTGTTATCTTTACCATACAGCCGGGCAAAGAAACAAATGCATATATACTAATAATAACATAATATTAAATATATTATATTATAATGTATTCTAACATATATACAAACAACTTTAATCTACTAAAAATTATAAATAAAAATTCTCATTGACTTTTTGTATTTGGTTGGAGTAATCAAGAACTAAGAAAAATAAAAAATGTTTATGAACAAGTATTTATTTGGTCACACCTGCTCTTTTGATTCCAATGCCTCCCTAAGCCGGCAGAAAGTATTGTTCCGCATAATTGTCCTTGAGTTGGAGGCAAGTTGAGATTTGTCTTTGTCTTTCTATTTGTTGGGCAAGTTGTTATTTGTTAGTCATGTTATTTATTTAGCTTGTTTAAAAATGATTGTCAGTGTTGGCTGTAGCAACACAGTTTTCTTTTAAGAAATAACTCCACTTGTCTGACCAATTTTATAAACATGGGGATGTAGCTCAAATTTGCATGCAAGAGGTACAGGGTTCAATCCCCTGCATCTCCAGTTTAGTTTTGGCCTGCTTGCTTGCTATTTTTGCCTGCTATAAAATATATTGTTTTGAATATTCAATTGGCTATACATTTTCAGGTTTAAAATTCCAGAATTATGTCTAATTATGTATCATGACTTACAACATTGAAGTAAGTTTTACATAAAGCATGATAAGTAGAAGGTAGTCATAAATTGTGGCTCTAAATTCCTCAGTCATATCCAATTCTTCCCTTCTGATTTCTTTAACAACTGATTTCAAGTATTTGAGTTCATTGATTATTGTTCTAATTGTTTTGGAAATGTATCAACATAACCAACATAGTTACCAGTTAGTTATTTTTTTTTATACCAGCATATAGTTAGTTTTGATTCTGTTTTTAATGTACAGCTTCCTCTTAATTTGCATATATTCACAACAATTCATAATGAAAGAGATGTTTCTTCAACCGAGTGAATCCTTCGTTATCAACATGTTTCTTCAACCGAGTGAATTCTATGTCGCAACAAACTCTGCCAGTCCTTTCTATCTGCATCCAAATGAAATTCCAACATTGATTCTTGTTGCTCCTCTCTTAGACAACAAAAATTATCACCTTTTCGCTCGATCGATGCAAATCACATTGATTTCGAAAAGAAAAGACAAATTCATTGATGATACTTTCTTAAAACCCTCAGTTTTAGATCCTTTGTACACATAGTTGATTCGTTCCAATACAATGGTTCTCGCATGGATTCAACTATCTATTTCATGATCAATTGTAAAATCGACGTTATGGATCGATATCTTTTGCATATTAGATATTCAAGAGGATCTTTATCGTTTTCGCCAAGGTACTCTTGAAGTATTTGATTATTTCACTGAATTGAAAGTTGATTGGGACGAATTGGAATATTATTGACCTCTTCCATCATGTAAATGCTCAATTTCATGTACTTGTGGTGCAATTGATTCGGTCAATACCTATAGAGAGTAGGATTATGTAATTAGGTTTTTGAAACGGCTAAATGAGCATTTCTCACATTCCAAATTCCAAATCATGTTGATGAACACCCTGATATTTACAATAAGGCTTTTTTGGTTAGTGATTCAACAAGAACATGAAATGAATAGTAGCTCTGTTACTGAATCATCTGAAACTGCAACTGCATTGCAAGATAATTCTTATCAAGGAAATTCCTATGTTTTAATTTCAACTAGTAACAAATTCATGCGTACGAACATGATACATTTTTAGATGGGATATGGTTTTGGACGCATATTTTATTATGATGAAGCATTTTCAGCATAGAAATATAAAAGAGAAGAAGAGAAAGATGGCAAATTGTTGTTATGCTCCATACTGAACTCAAGAAGAACTTTGAGTCTTTATATATTGTACAATTTGAACTAAAAAGAATGGAGGGAAAAGTAAAGCTCACTTATCTCCTAACTAACCAATCAGAAGCCAGGTAACTATATCTAACAACCAATAATCAACTAATTAACTATTGGACAATCAACATATGTAATTAACTAATCTAATCAAGAGATTAAAATAGCTAATCTTAACTGCCTCTCTCAAATTAAGCATGGTGAATGTTGATCATGTCAAGCTTGGAAACAAACTTGTTGAAAGTTGATATTGATAGTGCTTTAGTTAAGAAATCCGCAAGCTGCTCATGAGTAGATATGGGAAGAAGTCGAAGTAAGCCTTGTTGAAGTTTCTCTCGGACCATGTGACAATTGATCTCTAGGTGCTTGGTACGTTCATGAAACACCGGATTGGATGCAATGTACATTGTACTCTGGCTGTCACACTAAAGAACATGAAGCTTAGAACATATAATGTTCAATTCTTTCATCAAAACTGTCAATCAAAGTGTCGTAACCGGCAAAAAATACAAGAGTCGCCACCACAAATTTTTGTCTTAAGGACGGAAAAGGAACGAATAATCTTAATTTCTCAGATATTTCTAGGTCCGAGAGTTGATTAGGTAAAGGGAAGATGTTAGAGACCTTTTATCTCCCTTGTACTCAAGGGGACCCTCTTTAGATTTAGGACTTATTAGGAATTTTCTACTTAAATTATGCTATTGTCACATGTATAAGAAAATATTTGATTTTTTAGTTAGGGGACTCGCCTTGGTTTTTGAACCGCGTGCCTATGTATCCTCTTGCGAAGAAATCAGAGTCCATTTCGTAGTTCGTGTGTGTTTGGTTAATTTTTTTTATAGGATTGCGAGAATTATTTTCGAATGATCTTTTGAGCTTTGTCTGAGTTTGAAAATTGAGTGATCGTAGACGCAGTTCGAAGTTTTGATTTTAAGATAATTTGATAATTTTTTTTTATTTAAAATATCTCGAATTTTTATTATGTTAGTAAAAATAATAATTTTAAATTGATTAGCTATTTTAATGTTTAACCTAATTTTTAAAATAGGAATGAAAACACGTATTTGAATAAGTAAATAAAAAATATTTAAAGTTAGTAAAAGTTTAGAAAAATAGCTAAGTTAGTATTTTTAGAAAATAAATTAAGTTAATGTGAAATAATAATAATAATTATTAGTATTATATATAAAGGATTTATTATTTTTCTAAAGGGAAAAAGTTAATCTAATTATAAATTAAATTAAATATTTATATATTTAATTAGGAAAAGAAATATTTTTAGTTATTTTAGTACAAAAAATTATAAATTAATAAATAAAGAAAATAAATAAATAAATAAACCAAAAAAAGTAAATTATACAAATAAAAAAGGGGGTGTATTTTTCTTCAGCTAAGTAAATTTGGGATTGCGATTAATGTTGGGCCAAATCCAACAAATTGTTTTGAAGTTCGCTTGGACTTTGTATAGTTGATTCAGGGAGGTTACGGTGCGTTGTGAAGCAAGAGACGTTTGATTTGATCAAAGGGATCTCAGGAGTTAATCCTGGAGCATTGATGATAAGTGTAGCAAATAGATGGCTTAGATTGGAAGTCGACTGCAACATATGGTGCACTAGCGAGTACTGAGACCAGTCAATGGTCCTTCAATCGTGTGGCTAGTGAATGGCCACACGTCATCAATCTAGCAGACAACAGAGGGGGTATTTAGCAAAATTGCTTCAAAAAAAACATCATTTGTTATATTTATTTCTCTCTCTATTCGCTCTCATCTCCAACGCTCTCAACCAACATACTCACCGAAAATCGCCCCTTTGGCTGAGCCATCCTAAAATGCCCTGGGATTTCCAGTTTCCGGTTGAAGATCAACCAGAACATTCAACCAAACCCAAAAATTTTAGAACCCTAAGTGAGGACCATCGTGGATAGCCGTCAAGGATGCCGTGAGAGATGAAGGTTCACCGAGAACCTCATCTTCTGCCAAGAAACCTGAAGAGCTCTAAGAACCCTAGCATGAAGCTATGAACCTTAACCCTATGTACAAAGAACCCTAACCCCAATGAACCCAAAACCTAACCCTAAACCCTAAATTTTTAGAAATCCCAAATTAAACCCCATTTATCACACAGACAAGCATCAACCGCAACAACAACAATCAATAACCCTAAGCTAAATTTCAGGCTTACCGTCCATGCAATGATTCTTCTCGTAATCTCCTTTCAATTCCTATTTGATTTCTCCCCTCGAACCTCTTTCTATGTTTCCGTTCACAGGTACACTAGTTCGTGGGGGTTGTAACTTCAAGACGTAGGCTTTAATCCCTAATTCTTTCTCCTTCTTCTTCTCTTTAGTTTCCGGTCCTCAATTCTGTTTTAGGCTTAGGGATTTATAGGCTTTAGGATTAGTTGAATTAGGAAATATATTTATGCTTGATTGTTGTTACAATTTTAATTTAAGATAGATTAATTCTGTAATTGATTTGATTTGTAAATTAGGAACTAGGTTTGATTTTGAATGTATCTAGACTCTTATGCGTATCTATCCAATTTAATCAGTAAATTCAATCTTTGATTCTCAAATTATTCAAAAAAAAAATTGATTCAAAACTCTGTATCTTTGGGCTTCTGGGATTAGCTTAGTGAACAAGCACATGATCTGGGTGCATCTTAGTGACAAAGGATTCAAAATCCTAGTTGACTTAGTCAACTTACAAAATAATAATTTAATAATAAATAATAATTATTATAATAATAAAACCCACCAATGTTGACCTCGGGTCTGTAATATCAAGCTTCTCAAATGATTCTCAATGCATTTTGTTGTGATGAAGACAAACTTTATTGGCAAGAAGACAAAGATGTTGATCAAGCTAAAAGCATAAATGGATAAAAGTCTTTGGTTCAAGCTCTTAGCAAATTTCATAAGGTATAATAACAATTCTTGCTATGAACTTAAGTCTTAGATGCTCAATGACCAAAAGAAGTGTTCTTATCTTGTCCAGACTTTTTCTCAAGTTTTCTAAGCAAAAATTCAATTTTCACTTGGGTGCAATCGATTTGTATGTTGATGCAATCGATCGCATGCTTCACGTTTTCAAAATATTAGCTACTGTTTCTAAGTGCAATCGATTTACATGTTTGTGCAATCGATTTCTCCCTATCAAATTTTGCTATTGTTTTAAAGTGCAATCAATTTACACACATGTGCAATCGATTGTTCACTGAAAATATTTGAATTTTTTAGCTGTTAAAACCCGTGCAATCGATTTACACAAGGGTGCAATCGATTGCATGCTGAACGTTTTTGAAAATCAGCAGCTTTGAATATACCTTTTCATAACACCATTTTATGGAAACTTTTCATTGAAACTTGGCAATTGTTCGTGATTCATTTGCAGAAATTTATGCTATTTCAAAGAGGTGCTATGAACATATAAATACTAAATTTTCAAAATCATTTTGTACCTCTTCCAATCAATAGTTTCTGAATTTTAAAATATCAAAACTCAAGCTTTCTCTTCACTTTCATACACAAAGTTTTTCTGCACATTTTCATATATTGTTAAACATAAAACTTTGAGCATTCTATAATATTGAATCATTGTATATTATTGTTATTGGAAGAGAAGATCAAGTCATTGATAAAATCACTCAAAGTGATTATTGCACTACAAACTCTATCAATCAAATATTGCTATACACTTTCTTATTTTTCAGGATTGTTGAAAATAAGTTCAAGTGGTTTTGTAATCTTATTTTTCCAGGATTGTTGAATTCAAGTAAGGTCACCTTGAGAGGATTGTTCTCATTGTTGACATAGTGAAAATCCAAGAGGATTGTTCTTGGTCCAAGAGGATTGTTCTTGGTTTTGGTAGTTCTTATTTAAGTTTGCCAACTATAAAGAAATCTCTTTCACGTTGAAAGGGGTCTGGAGTACTCTCGGACTGTGAGGGGAACCATGATATATCGCTTGTGTCTCTTTATTTTTCTGCATTTTACTCTTTCATAAACCCACCATAAACCAGAAAAATAATATTCATCATCACTAAAACCAGAAAAATTTTAAAGTACCTAATTCACCCCCCCCCCCCCCCCCCCCCCCCCTTCTTAGACGCACTTCGTACTTACTGGGTCAATCCAATATACATATATATTTTTTATAAAAATAAAGGACACAAAAAATATAAAGAATAAACAATTTAGAAGGGCGTTGACTTAGTCAACCAAACAGAAAAAATGATAATAATATAAATAAAATAAAAACATTGGTCTTTAACTAATTAATCAACTTTTATTAAACAAATTTGATTATGAGCCTCTTAAATGGGCCATCATCAATTTTGGATGATAAACCTAATTTTTAAAAAAGGTGACAATAATAAAATAAAAATCCCATTTGACTTTTCTATATGAATAAATACTTAGCATAATAAGAATAATTTTAAATGAATGTAATAATCCAAAAATTAGTATGAAAATGACCTAATAGATCTAGTAAAAAATAAATTTTAATTGTTAACACCAAGGTGGGAAAATTTGAGGTATGACATATGTCCCTATTTAATTGCTCTCTGATTGAAGGGTGCGAGAATACGAATTTCTTGCATATTCGGATCAGAGGGTTATTATATAATAGAAGACCCCGAATTTTGACCAAAAACTTTTGAAAGATAAACTGTACAATAAACCAAAAAGTAAAAAGGGCAAGGATGACGCAACTAACTCATCAAAGCCTAGAGCATGGATTCACCTATCCATTTTCTCCCAAGGGATAAAATTAATAGATATGAGAAGGAATGCTATCATAGATTCCACATTCTTACCATAACCTATGGGGTAAGTAACGCGGGTACCAACTCCTTTTATGCCAAGGGACTAAACCAATGGAGTTGAAAAAGATATGATAACAAACTTACTAAAGCTTTGAGACTAACATAGTAAGCTGAAACATAAATTTGCAACATTTATCACAACCTATGTGTTAAACGACGCGATATCAATCGTATTTATGCCAAGGGACTAAACCAATAAGATTGAAAATTTGGAAAATAGCCTATCATTGCTCAGGAGCTTAAAGTTTTATCCGATTTTCATATCTACCACTACCTAGGGGGTAGATAATACGGGTATCAACTCTATTTATGCCAAAGGACTAAACCAATAGAGTCGAAAAAAGGTCTGAAAACAAACTAGCTAAAGCTTCGGGACTAACATAGCGAGTTGTATTGCAGACTTGTATATTTATCACAACCTAAGGGATAAATAATGCGAGTTTGAAAATTTGAATTTGAATTTTGATATTTTGAAAATTGAATAACTAGGCCAAGGATATGATTCATAGATATTCCGCCTAGTGTGATTTTGGTTTACATTACCTCTAAATGTTGTGTCTGTTCTCAACCGAGGTATTGTCAATAGTGAAAAATGCTAAGATTTGAATTTGTAATTCACATAGGTTAATTAGCTTAGCTGGTAAAATAGGCCTTGAGGTTTCTCGCATTATTCATGGGCCTCTGTAATCCGAAATGCAATGTATGATTGATATGTTTATGTATGATGCTCAATGATAATGTTATTGATATGCATTTTGTATGTATATGCACCAAGTATTATGAATGTTTTTGATAAACTCGCTCATTTGGATAATCGGTTTTTCAGGTTCACTGACTCCCCAATGTTGTCTGTTGTTTTGTTGCGGTATTTCAAGTCGACTTGTATTTTGATATATTGTTGTGGACAATGTCAATGTGATTTTGATGATTGTATCGTGGGCGTAGTCGTGGATTTCTTTTTACATTTTTATAACCAAAGTGTCTTTTTGATGTTCGTTAAATGCTTTTTATTTTGTCATGTACCCGAAGTAGTTTCAATGCAGTGTTTACAAGAAATGTCGTAGTATTTTGCAAACAAGTCGGAAAAAAGAAAAACACAATTGGAAACGATTTAAAAAATAAATTATTTTGTTAATGAAAATGCCTTTGAATAGGCCAGAGTACAAGATGCAATTCCTAAAATAGGTAATTATAAAAAGCTAAACAAAACTGAAAATGACAATAAAAATGATATTCGATATTGCTATTTCTCCAATGTCTTTTGATAATTCCAATCCCCTTGCTTATGAGAAAGATAATTAGATTAATTCTTCCCCTTCGTAGTTGTAGATATAATAATTCCTCGAATTGCAATATGTTTGTTTATTTTTTGAATAAAATCCCTAACTTTTGGCTGGATCTCCCTTTCGGGTTTTTAATCCACCAGGATGGTGTTTTTGTCTATATGTCGCTAATTTTTGCCTGGATCTCCCTTTAGGGTTTTCAATCCACTGGGACGCCTCTTTTTGCCTAAGTCGCCCTTTCGGGTTTTTGACTTAGCGGGATTTTTAAACATATTATTTTTTGACTGCGTCAAAATTCGGAGGGTGTGATAGTTCTTCCCCATCCATTGTTGTAAGGATAATAGCTCCTCCTAAGAATGTTATTTTGACCACGTATGGACCTTCGTAGTTGGGTGTCTATTTTCCGAGTGAATCTAGATGGGGTAGCAGAATCTTCTTGAGGACTAGATCCCCTTCTTGGAACACTCGAGGATGAACTTTTTGTCGAATGCTTTCTTTATCCTCTTTTGATATAATTGGTTGTGGCACAAAGTTGTCAAGCATTTTTCTTCAATGATATTGAGTTGATCAAGTCGTGTTTGGACCCACTCTGATTCTTCAAGCTTGGTTTCTATGAGGACTCAAAGTGATGGAATATCTAATTCAACAGGGAGTACATCTTCCATGCCATAAACAAGATAAAAAGGAGTTGCACCGGTCGAAGTACGTACTGAGGTACGATAGCCATGTAGCACGAAGGGAAGCATTTTGTGCCAATCTTTATATGTATTCACCATTTTCTGGATGATCTTCTTGATGTTTTTATTGGCATCTTCAATAGCCCCATTCATCTTAGGTCGGTAAGATGATGAATTATGATGCTCGGTCTTGAAATCATCGCATAACTCTTTCATCATTTTGTTTTTTAGGTTGGACCCATTGTCTGTGATTATTCTTCTAAGAACTATATATCTGCATATGATATTTTGCTTGATAAATCGAGTAACCACTTTGTTGTACCCCAAAATTTGCCCTCCCATATTCTCCAAGAAATTGCCAAGTCAAGTCACAAAATTCCCCAAGGGTTGCACAGTGCAAAGGTCTCCTATACAGTCAAAACTAGGGTTTGTGTCCTGATCAAGAAAAGGAAGTTTTCAAAGGCCCAATCAAGTCTCACATGCTTACAAGTATGGTCAAGTATCCTCACATCAAGTTTCAAGGCATTCAGCTCAAAATTGCACAGTCAAAACCCTAAATTGCACTACAGTCAACTGTAGGGGGCAAAATGGTCATTTGACAGTCAAAAGTTCAAATTTTTGGTCAACATATCATTTTGAAGCCACAAACATCATTTGATCAATGCTTGATCATGATTCTCAAAATTTGGCTCAGAAATCATCAAGATGCAAAAAGTTTCCTTATTTGGACAGCTGAAAAAGTCAACTGAAATTGACCAGGGCATAACTTTCACATGGATTATCAGAAAAATTCCATCCAAAGCTCATTTTGAAGAGAAAGACATTTCCTACAACTCATCTTCATACTTCAAGTCCAAGAAATGCTCTCACAAAAAGTTATAAATTTCAACATTATAGGTCATTGTCAAAAGTCAACAAAAAGGGACTTTAAGTCAAAGACCATAACTTGAGATTGATAAATCAAAATGACATGGGACCAAAGGCATTGGTTAAAGGACTCAAAGACCTTTCCAAAATGTCCAAGAACATGAGAAAAGATTAAAAATTGAGCAAGTTATGCCTTGTGGAAGTTGGGAAATTTTTGGATATTTTGAAAAGTCAACATTACTTCAAATGACCTAAATTTGCTAATGGGCCCATTTTTCTTCCATGATTCATCATTCCAAGCATATGCACGACCACTTGGCCCAAAGGGAAGTATTTTCTCATTTTTTATTTATTTATTTGAATTATTATTCATATTAATTCATTTAAATCATTTAAATATGTGAAAAATATCTAACATGACCTAACCAATCTTTTTATGCATGTTTTGGACTCAATATTTCGTGCTTAGTTAAATGTGGAAAGAATTGGACTGATTGGCATGATTGAGAGCAAAATACACATGGAAAAGATATGAAAAGATCTTTAAGAAAATCAAATATTCAATCAATGAATGAAAGAGATTTTGGCCAATTTTGTTGACCTAATGCCTTCACTACATAATCAGAAACCTAAACCTAATGCTAAGGGACTGGAAGCTGCGCAGAAGCCATTAACAAACTTGCAAATTTTGTCCAAAAGTTCAAAACTGAAAACCACGTTTTAAGTCGATTCAAAGCATAATATTGGTTTCAATAGCTTCCTAGGACATCACTGAGCACAACTGGATAGGTTTCCATACGCATAGCCTTCGGAATTGGTATACAGAAACCAAGTTTCTTCTCATTTTTCTTGTAATCGTATTTTGATATTCAAGCATTTTTACTGCATTTTTTCCATGGATTCATACTTATTAGATCATCCTAGAACTAACCACATGATTTAATTGAATTCTTATGCACTATTGGAGAATCTGCCATTGATACTTCTTAGGGTTTGCAGAGCTTCAATTTAGGGTCTTTCGTTTAAAGAAAAATTGGCATCCAAGACTTGTATCATTGAATCAAGCGTTGTTGGACGATCATGAACATATACTCGCGCCTAATTTATGTTTAGAGATGAGCTAATCGCTATTTTCTCAAAACGCCCTTAAAACCACGCTTAAGAAACCGTTGCCATATGTTTTTGTTTTCAGGAACGCGTGGAGAAGATGGAGTCGTGGCAGTGTATGATACGCTAATTTGAATCTCGCGCGTTTTTAACCCACTAACATCATGTTTTTGTTTATTATATTTATATGTTATTATATGTTAAATGTACAAGCGATGGTTCAGTGGCAAATGCGTTGTTGGGAACGGTACATGACCTGGGTTCGAGCCCCAGGTCTTACAAGTTTCCATATTATTTTTCAAAAGCAATTCCTATGTGCTTCAAGGCTGCAGACGCATCATGTTCCTTCATCATCTACCCATACACGCGTCTAGCATATTCAGATCAAAGGCAGGAATTCAAGGAACACCATAAACGCCAGTCAACGCATCACACATGATCCTGGGAAAGTCAATAGACCTGAAGCATTGGGCCTGAATTCCTAAGTCCATACCTCACAATTGGGGCCTGAACCCCCCCTGGTTTGCCTTCTCCATATTTTTTATATTTTATCTTTATTATTTTATTTTATTTACTTTATTATCTTAATTTAATTAATTATTATTTTTACAAAATATGAAAAACATCAAAAAATAAGAAAAGACAAAAAAAAACATAATAAACATTTTTATTTTAATATTTTTACAAATAAATTCATATGTAATTATTTAGTTTTAATTAGGGTTTTTGCAATTTTAATTCTTTTAATAACAAAAATACAAAAAACATAGCATTAGGTTTAATAAATTTTATTCCTTTTAATTTTTCTTTCTACCATAATATTATTTATTTATTTATTTTTATAACTAAATTTGCATGTAAAATAACTTAGGTTTAAATTAGGTTAAAAAACTTCAACATTTTTCTTAATAAATTTAAAATAAATAGAATTAGGGTTTGCATTTTATTTTAGTCTTAATTAATTCTTTTTCTATTAAATCTTAAAAAACATAAAAATACCAAAAAACATTCTTTTTTTTTAATTTTTAATTTTAAATTCCTCATTAATTCCAATTAATTAATTCATGTAATTTAATTTTGCAAAAGGGTCCAACGCCCATATTTTTAATTGTTCAATTTCGCACATTTATTTTATGTCGTTTAAATAATTATGTATCTCTCCCAAAGCCTTGTAAAGCTACTTCTCGCCCTTTTACTTTGTTTGCTTCTTTACTTTTCTGTCAAATCGGGTCCGGTTTAATTTTGGCGATGTGGACCCGCGCTATTTGTAATAGTTTAGAGTTTACTTTTCCCGCAAATATTAACTGTTAAACAAAGCATGCAAGAATGAATGGCCTTAAATAAAATCAAGCGTAGATCACAATGAACATGACAAGACAAATACAAATGAAAACGACACACAATTCGCACACACCACCCCTAGGGTACGCCTCACTGTTGCCTTGCCTCGAAAGGTGATCGTCGAGTAGAGGATGTCTTAGTAAGTCCTCATGATCCGGGAACCTGGCATGAGAGTAGCTTCTAAGGTGTCTTCCCATTGCTCTGGTGATCACCATGTCCCTACAAACTCGAATTGACCCGAACACCTCCAACGGTGGTGCTACCTACCTCTCAATGGTGGGATGGCACTACTTTAAAGGACATTTACACAGACGAATTCCTTAGGGTAGGTAGGTTCTCGTAGATGCTTGCTCTCTTCAAAAACAAACAAAAATCTTTTCACACCGACACTTTTCAAAAGCTTTCAAAGCAATTTTTCAAACACTCTGACACAAGAGTCGAACTGGAATTTTCAAAGAAACTTTTTTAAACCCACATTGAAAAGCAAACAAACCAATTTTGAAAACACAAATGAGCAAGTATCTAAGAGCCCATGGATAACCATGGATAGAAAGGGTGCTAACACCTTCCCTTTCTATAATCTACCTCCCGAACCGAGAGCAATCTCTTTAAGGAATTTTTCTGTGCTTTTGTCCTTTCCATTTGGAGAAAATAAAAGACGGTGGCGACTCTTGCTTCCGCGACATTTCGCGAACCAGCGTTAAACAGTCAGTTCCAGATCCACCGATCACAGAACTGGCGACTCTGCTGGGGACTCTTATAAAGTGAGGTGTACCTTAGGGTTAGTTCATAACTGTGTTTTCAATTGTCTTCTTTGCTTGCTTTACTATTGTGGGTTGTATCGGAGTTACATAGATCCTAACCCGGATCTGGGGATACCCTGTTTAGGTAGCATAAGCTGTGAGGGACCTGTCCGGCGTATACCGACATGGGTGAAGCAGTGGCTACGTTGGTGTGGCGCCTTGGTCTGTACCGATATCCCTCGTGTTGAAACGGGGAGAATATGGGTCTTCCAAGGAGTCATTAAGCACCAACAGACCTTAGAACCTTAAATGACCCAACTTGGCCATTAGAACAGTAGCAGTATGCTACACCCATTGAGGCTAAACTCTCGTGATGGTTCTGGCCGCAAGAAAAGATTGTGATGCTGGAGTTATGACTGATTGAGGGTAGTCAATGATATTGGGATCCTCTAAGAACCCGGTTACTTTGATAGGACAGGTGTGAACCAACCAACTGAAAGAGGGTACTACCCAGACCTCATGCTGGCCTAAACTCTAAGGGTTCTTTTGTGTGACTTGTGTGCCTTCCTACTTGAACTACTTGCATGCTTATTATCTGACCCTTGAATTTCTCACAGGTTTTGTTTATAGTCCTTAATTGGGACTCATAACAAAGTTTACTAAATTTCTTGCAGGTTTTGTTTGTAGTCCTTAATTAGGACTCATAACAAGGTTTACCGAGTTTCTTGCAGGTTTTGTTTGTAGTCCTTAATTAGGACTCATAACAAGGTCTATTGAGTTTCTTGTAGGTTTCGTTTATAGTCCTTAATTAGGACTCATAACAGGGTATCCTAAGCTTCTTGCAGGTTTTAGTTTGTAGTCCTTAATTGGGACTCATAACAGGGTTTACCTACATCACCCCATGCATAGCATGACATCATATCATTGCATACATCCTAACCCATTTCAAGGATCTCCAGGGCTTGTGATGCAGGTCATGATGAATCAAACATCTAGCAAGGGGCAAAGAGGATTTATTTTCCTCTAGCCAAGGTTGTCAGGGGCTATGACCCACTGGATATGGTGAGCCTTTGACCCTTGAAGAAGGGCTCTCTACAACATGAAGTTCCTTCAATCAAGCTACCAGTTTCCAATTCTTACAATTTTCTCTGTTTACCCTGCGAGGTCCTTGAAATCATTGCATGCATGTCATACATCTCATTGCATTGCAGGTGTCCCTTTGACAGGTTGCTTACCCTTCTTCGCTATTTATTTCAGCCGATCGTCATGAATCCTGAATCATCAGCTGAACAGTCCATCAAGGCCCTCCAGGCTCAGAACGCCCAGTTCCAAGGGTTGATCATGAACTTGACCCAGGGGCAACAAGATCTGAAGGCTCTGCTCTTGAAGAAAGAAAAGAAGAAGAGGATGACTGTTTTGTTCATCCCTAGACGCAGATCTGGGAATGCACCGCAGATTGAAACTGAGAGGACAACTCCATCTGTGAGGGAAGGTAGTCATCAGGGGGAAAGGGTTCCCAGTCCAGTGGTCTCCGACAACGAGACAGATTTCAACGACGAACAATACCCTCCTGCCGAAGACAAGTATAAACAGTTGGAGGATAGGCTGAATGCTATGGAGATCCAACAGGTACCTGGGCTGGATTTTGGAGATCTGGGTTTATCAACTGGTGTGATTATTCCTCGGAAGTTCAAAGCACCATCCTTTACCAAGTATGACGGGGCGTCTTGTCCCAAGTTACATCTCAGGTCCTATGTTCGGAAGATTCAACCATATACGGTGGACAAGAATTTGTGGATCCACTTCTTCCAGGAGAGTCTTTCAGGGACTCATCTCGAATGGTTCTATCAGCTGGATGGGACCAAGGTTCGTAACTGGGAGGAGTTGGCTACTGCTTTCTACAAGCAGTATCAATATAATGCCGACCTTGCTCCTACGCGTACCCAACTCCAGGGTATGTCGTTAGGATCAAGCGAAGGTTTTAAAGAATATGCGCAGAAATGGAGGGATCTTGCTGGAAGGGTACAACCACCTCTGACTGATCGGGAACTTGTCGATATGTTCTTGGGGACCCTGTCTGGTCCGTTCTACAACCACCTAATTGGGAATTCGTCTGCTGGATTCACAGATCTTATCTTGACTGGAGAGCGAATAGAAGCTGGTATCCGGTCTGGGAAAATTCAAGAGGCTGCACCTTCTGATAAAAAGCCTCATCATGGAAAGAAAGAATCCAATGCTGTGCACGGTAAAAAGAGCCGTCATGAGGTAGGGGCAATCCAGATCTCCAATCCTGGACCTGCTCAACAAGGACAGGGGCAGTAGCGCAAGGAGAAACGACAGTATACCAAACTCAACATGTCGCTGGATCAAGCACTACAACAAATGTTGAAGACAGGGCTGATCACCTTAAGGGCTCCCCTTCGGAATCCGAACACTTCGGCTCCTAACTATCATCCCAACGATAGGTGCGCATATCATTCTGATAGCCCGGGGCATACTACGGACAACTGCTGGCCTCTCAAGAACAAAATTCAAGACATGATCGACGCCGGGGAGATTCAGTTTGAAGTGCCTGAGACTCCGAACATAATCACTGCTCCGTTGCCCAATCATTGAAGCCTTTTGTTTATTTGAATTTTTGAGTTGTATTTTTCTTTGCTTATACAAACAATTAATGTCATAGCAAACTCTTTTATTCTATTAATGCATCGCATATGTCTGTTTTGGGAATTAATACAATTGTTTTCATTATATTCAAAATTCTTGGTTAATAATTCTGAGCCTCTTGAGGGAGGATGACGAAAACGATACCATAATATACAGTATGCTTTTGAACAGACCCCGCTGATGAGGTACAGACATTGTTTCAATCCCTAAACACTGGAGTTATAAGGATGATAATCCCTCGTCAACCCCTCTGAGCCAAAGAAGCAGGAGTTTTTCTTTTCGAAATTTAAAACCCTTTATCATAACCTGGGGCAGGGTAGTTCTCTCAGTTGATCCAAGTGCATAACAAATGGCAAAACAAAAGACAGTGATGGTTCTGAATAAATCACAAGGACAGGCAGTCATTATCTCAAAAAATGAGAAACCCAGAAGTCAAAACCTATAAAAGGGACTTACGAAACTGGGGCATCCCGCTGACTGTAATTCCGAAAAAGGAAACAGTTCAGGCAAAAAAAGAAAGGGATAACGAAATCAAAAGAAAGAGGTCCTACAAATCCTCAACAAAAACAAAAATGACCGCCTATTCAGAATAAATCATCAATATCTGAACCATCATTGGAACATCAGGACAAAAACTCAAAAAAGGTCTAACGCACGATCAACTGAGTTTAGGTTTGGAGAACATCACGAAGAGCGGGTGGGTACAAATAAAATTTGAGCCTTTATCCTTTGTTTCTTAAACCGTGAACCATGCCACGTTATAACCCTTAAAAGTCCTAGCTGAAGCATGGGTTAGTCCGAAAGCATACTGTTACGAAGGGTATCCTGACTCCTTAAGGCTTACGGTAAATACGGAGTTGACATCACGTTTTACAAACATTCACTTGTTTTATGAAAAAGAATGCATCTTTAAAATCTTCAAGACAGACATAAGCTTTGCATTTTTAACATAACTTTGTTCGCATATGACTTTTTGTTTGAGCAGCAGGGAAATTCGCACGAGGAATGCCTAATGAACAGAAGTACTTCCAATCCAGGGGCAGACATGATCATGGTCCATTATCTGGGGCAGTCCAATCAAGATTCGGAGAATCTCTCAAAGGTCAAATAGCCTGGGGCAAATCTCCGCATGAATCACTTGGGGGATTTCAACAACGAATCTGGCCTGATCAAACAACTTCTGGTGGCATGACTAAACACTTCTAACAGGGGCAGCTCCCTACATTCTGAGAACATGGACATAGTCGAAAAAATACTACGCATAATCAAAGACCCGCTAGGTTGACATGCCTAGGCAAAAATTAGGGCTTCCCGGCGAACCAAAAGGGTTCGGGCAAAAGGAAGGGATGAAATGAAAAAATCTGTACACCCGGCAAGTCGAAAACCTGAAAAGGCGGCTTGGGCAAAAATGGGTATCCCGGTGGACTGAAAACCCGAAAGGGCGGTCCAGGCAAAAGTTAGGGATCAAAGCGTACGACTATGTCCCGTCTTCTTGTCACCTGCCTACTAGAAGAAGGTTTGTCCATCAACAACTATCAAGCACCTCCACAGGTATCTTCCACTCCCACATCAGAAACAGGGGCAATAATGGGTGGTCTAAGCAATCTGATTGCTCTGTCCTCTAAGGTGTCAAGGTAGGGTCCGTTGAAGAACATAACCAATACAGTTCAATACTTCCCCAGGAGAGTCCAATCCAGCTTCCCCAGGAAGGTTGGAATCCATCTCCCCAAGCAGTAAGCTTATCCCCAGTAAATTCTGGAAGCTTACCCCCTCGCAGAGCACGAACGCGTTGCCCGGCTTTATTCAAAGAGTTATTTCCTTGACAGGATATAACTGGGTTATCCTCAGCCAAAAGCCACGGAAAGAGCGTCGTCAACAAAGCCTTCCCATCCCCAGCAAATTAATCCCTCTTCCCACAGAGTATTGCTTCCCAGCATGGTCGCTAGAGTATTATTCTCCCCGCAGAGTAATTCATTCGCCAAGTTTATTCCCCAACGGAGTTATCTTCCCCCACCGATATACTTGCAACTATCACCCCCAGCGGAGGCAAATCTATTCTTCAACATCAGCCCAGGAGTGACTTCCCGGCACCCGTCAAGGATTTATTTTCTTAGACAAAAATACATTCATAAACATCACATCTTCATACATTATAGCATGCATATACATCATACTACACGAATCTCATTAATTTTGAAGACATACAGTTCATGCATCATGATTTCGCATACAATTATGTTTTACCTTTCAGGAAAGGTCAATACAAAGATGACTATTATCAACTATCGCAATTATTTCTAGATATAGTCTCAGATATGACCCAGATATGGTGACGTTCTGATGCTGCTTCCAGATTTCCTTCTAGATATAGTTTCAGATATGACCCAGAGATGGTGACGTTCTGATGATGCTTCCAGATTTCCTTCTAGATATAGTTTCAGATATGATCCAGAGATGGTGACGTTCTGATACTGCTTCCAGATTTCCTTCTAGATATAGTTTCAGATATGACCCAGAGATGGTGACGTTCTGATGCTGCTTCCAGATATCCTTCTAGATATAGTTTCAGATATGACCCAGATATGGTGACGTTCTGATACTGCTTCCAGAGTTCTTCCCAGATATAGTTTCAGATGTAAACTAGATATGGTGACGTTCTGATGCTGCTTCCAGATTTCCTTCCAGATATAGTTTCAGATGTAAACCAGATATGGTGACGTTCTGATGCTGCTTCCAGATTTCCTTCTAGATATAGTTTCATATATGACCCAGAGATGGTGACGTTCTGATGCTGCTTCCAGATATCCTTCTAGATATAGTTTCAGATATGACCCAGATATGGTGACGTTCTGATACTGCTTCCAGAGTTCTTTCCAGATATAGTTTCAGATGTAAACCAGATATGGTGACGTTCTGATGCTGCTTCCAAATTTCCTTCCAGATATAGTTTCAGATGTAAACCAGATATGGTGACGTTCTGATGCTGCTTCCAGATTTCCTTCCAGATATAGTTCGGATGTGACCCAGGCATGGCGACGTTCTGACATTTATTCCAGTTGAAATTCTCAAACATATTTCAAGACCTTCTCTAGTCCAGCTAAATTGATTCCCAACAGATTTTTCGGATAAAAGACTCAATAGAAGCTACGGTTCCCTCTCCGACGGTGTGTGAGGTGGTAAGTCCTTTTCAGATGTTTCCCTCTCCGACGATGAGTGTGAGGTGATAGTCTCCTACGGTTCCCTCTCCGACGGTGTGTGAGGTGGTATGTCCTTTTCAGATGTTTCCCTCTCCGACGATGAGTGTGAGGTGATAGTCTCCTACGGTTCCCTCTCCGACGGTGTGTGAGGTGGTAAGTCCTTTTCAGATGTTTCCCTCTCCGACGATGAGTGTGAGGTGATAGTCTCTTATGGTTCCCTCTCCGACGGTGTGTGAGGTGGTAAGTCCTTTTCAGATGTTTCCCTCTCCGACGATGAGTGTGAGGTGATAGTCTCTTATGGTTCCCTCTCCGACGGTGTGTGAGGTGGTAAGTCCTTTTCAGATGTTTCCCTCTCCGACGATGAGTGTGAGGTGATAGTCTCTTATGGTTCCCTCTCTGACGGTGTGTGAGGTGGTAAGTCCTTTTCAGATGTTTCCCTCTCCGACGGTGAGTGTGAGGTGATAGTCTCCTATGGTTCCCTCTCCGACGGTGAGTGAGGTGACAATTCCTTTTCCTGTGATTCCCTCTCCAACGGCGAGTGAGGCAATCCCCGTTCAAGATTATAATGGCCTATGGTTCTCGTCCCGATCCTGCGAAGATGGTATTTCCCACCAAGATTTTCTCAACGAGCGTTGTTGAAGTTAAAATCACCCAAGGTTCTCTTACCATTCATGCTAAGGCAGTAACCATACCTGGTTCATTCATCGCCGTTTGAAGCTCCAGACTCAACTCCTGCAACCAGTCAGGACACATCTATACCAAGCATCTAAAAATCAGCTCCTGCAACGTGTCAGGTACTCATTTTCTGTTTTGCAGGTATGCAGGTTCTAGCTAAGGAATCTCCTACGCAATCAACATCCAGATGGCATCTATAAGCCCATCATCCTATCCAAGCGACCTCTAAATGGCATCTATAAGCCCATTCCCGTCATCACTGCTACTATGTGAGCGCAAATTTCTGGGCACTCTAGTGTTCAATCATCTTCTACCCTCAGATTACGAAAGGCACGTCAGCCAATCTGCATCCTCAGGTCTAAGAAGATTGAACAGGGGCAACTGTTGTACCCCAAAATTTGCCCTCCCATATTCTCCAAGAAATTGCCAAGTCAAGTCACAAAATTCCCCAAGGGTTGCACAGTGCAAAGGTCTCCTATACAGTCAAAACTAGGGTTTGTGTCCTGATCAAGAAAAGGAAGTTTTCAAAGGCCCAATCAAGTCTCACATGCTTACAAGTATGGTCAAGTATCCTCACATCAAGTTTCAAGGCATTCAGCTCAAAATTGCACTACAGTCAACTGTAGGGGGCAAAATGGTCATTTGACAGTCAAAAGTTCAAATTTTTGGTCAACATATCATTTTGAAGCCACAAACATCATTTGATCAATGCTTGATCATGATTCTCAAAATTTGGCTCAGAAATCATCAAGATGCAAAAAGTTTCCTTATTTGGACAGCTGAAAAAGTCAACTGAAATTGACCAGGGCATAACTTTCACATGGATTATCAGAAAAATTCCATCCAAATCTCATTTTGAAGAGAAAGACATTTCCTACAACTCATCTTCATACTTCAAGTCCAAGAAATGCTCTCACAAAAAGTTATAAATTTCAACATTATAGGTCATTGTCAAAAGTCAACAAAAAGGGACTTTAAGTCAAAGACCATAACTTGAGATTGATAAATCAAAATGACATGGGACCAAAAGCATTGGTTAAAGGACTCAAAGACCTTTCCAAAATGTCCAAGAACATGAGAAAAGATTAAAAATTGAGCAAGTTATGCCTTGTGGAAGTTGGGAAATTTTTGGATATTTTGAAAAGTCAACATTACTTCAAATGACCTAAATTTGCTAATGGGCCCATTTTTCTTCCATGATTCATCATTCCAAGCATATGCACGACCACTTGGCCCAAAGGGAAGTATTTTCTCATTTTTTATTTATTTATTTGAATTATTATTCATATTAATTCATTTAAATCATTTAAATATGTGAAAAATATCTAACATGACCTAACCAATCTTTTTATGCATGTTTTGGACTCAATATTTCGTGCTTAGTTAAATGTGGAAAGAATTGGACTGATTGGCATGATTGAGAGCAAAATACACATGGAAAAGATATGAAAAGATCTTTAAGAAAATCAAATATTCAATCAATGAATGAAAGAGATTTTGGCCAATTTTGTTGACCTAATGCCTTCACTACATAATCAGAAACCTAAACCTAATGCTAAGGGACTGGAAGCTGCGCAGAAGCCATTAACAAACTTGCAAATTTTGTCCAAAAGTTCAAAACTGAAAACCACGTTTTAAGTCGATTCAAAGCATAATATTGGTTTCAATAGCTTCCTAGGACATCACTGAGCACAACTGGATAGGTTTCCATACGCATAGCCTTCGGAATTGGTATACAGAAACCAAGTTTCTTCTCATTTTTCTTGTAATCGTATTTTGATATTCAAGCATTTTTACTGCATTTTTTCCATGGATTCATACTTATTAGATCATCCTAGAACTAACCACATGATTTAATTGAATTCTTATGCACTATTGGAGAATCTGCCATTGATACTTCTTAGGGTTTGCAGAGCTTCAATTTAGGGTCTTTCGCTTAAAGAAAAATTGGCATCCAAGACTTGTATCATTGAATCAAGCGTTGTTGGACGATCATGAACATATACTCGCGCCTAATTTATGTTTAGAGATGAGCTAATCGCTATTTTCTCAAAACGCCCTTAAAACCACGCTTAAGAAACCGTTGCCATATGTTTTTGTTTTCAGGAACGCGTGGAGAAGATGGAGTCGTGGCAGTGTATGATACGCTAATTTGAATCTCGCGCGTTTTTAACCCACTAACATCATGTTTTTGTTTATTATATTTATATGTTATTATATGTTAAATGTACAAGCGATGGTTCAGTGGCAAATGCGTTGTTGGGAACGGTACATGACCTGGGTTCGAGCCCCAGGTCTTACAAGTTTCCATATTATTTTTCAAAAGCAATTCCTATGTGCTTCAAGGCTGCAGACGCATCATGTTCCTTCATCATCTACCCATACACGCGTCTAGCATATTCAGATCAAAGGCAGGAATTCAAGGAACACCATAAACGCCAGTCAACGCATCACACATGATCCTGGGAAAGTCAATAGACCTGAAGCATTGGGCCTGAATTCCTAAGTCCATACCTCACAATTGGGGCCTGAACCCCCCCTGGTTTGCCTTCTCCATATTTTTTATATTTTATCTTTATTATTTTATTTTATTTACTTTATTATCTTAATTTAATTAATTATTATTTTTACAAAATATGAAAAACATCAAAAAATAAGAAAAGACAAAAAAAAACATAATAAACATTTTTATTTTAATATTTTTACAAATAAATTCATATGTAATTATTTAGTTTTAATTAGGGTTTTTGCAATTTTAATTCTTTTAATAACAAAAATACAAAAAACATAGCATTAGGTTTAATAAATTTTATTCCTTTTAATTTTTCTTTCTACCATAATATTATTTATTTATTTATTTTTATAACTAAATTTGCATGTAAAATAACTTAGGTTTAAATTAGGTTAAAAAACTTCAACATTTTTCTTAATAAATTTAAAATAAATAGAATTAGGGTTTGCATTTTATTTTAGTCTTAATTAATTCTTTTTCTATTAAATCTTAAAAAACATAAAAATACCAAAAAACATTCTTTTTTTTAATTTTTAATTTTAAATTCCTCATTAATTCCAATTAATTAATTCATGTAATTTAATTTTGCAAAAGGGTCCAACGCCCATATTTTTAATTGTTCAATTTCGCACATTTATTTTATGTCGTTTAAATAATTATGTATCTCTCCCAAAGCCTTGTAAAGCTACTTCTCGCCCTTTTACTTTGTTTGCTTCTTTACTTTTCTGTCAAATCGGGTCCGGTTTAATTTTGGCGATGTGGACCCGCGCCATTTGTAATAGTTTAGAGTTTACTTTTCCCGCAAATATTAACTGTTAAACAAAGCATGCAAGAATGAATGGCCTTAAATAAAATCAAGCGTAGATCACAATGAACATGACAAGACAAATACAAATGAAAACGACACACAATTCGCACACACCACCCCTAGGGTACGCCTCACTGTTGCCTTGCCTCGAAAGGTGATCGTCGAGTAGAGGATGTCTTAGTAAGTCCTCATGATCCGGGAACCTGGCATGAGGGTAGCTTCTAAGGTGTCTTCCCATTGCTCTGGTGATCACCATGTCCCTACAAACTCGAATTGACCCGAACACCTCCAACGGTGGTGCTACCTACCTCTCAATGGTGGGATGGCACTACTTTAAAGGACATTTACACAGACGAATTCCTTAGGGTAGGTAGGTTCTCGTAGATGCTTGCTCTCTTCAAAAACAAACAAAAATCTTTTCACACCGACACTTTTCAAAAGCTTTCAAAGCAATTTTTCAAACACTCTGACACAAGAGTCGAACTGGAATTTTCAAAGAAACTTTTTTAAACCCACATTGAAAAGCAAACAAACCAATTTTGAAAACACAAATGAGCAAGTATCTAAGAGCCCATGGATAACCATGGATAGAAAGGGTGCTAACACCTTCCCTTTCTATAATCTACCTCCCGAACCGAGAGCAATCTCTTTAAGGAATTTTTCTGTGCTTTTGTCCTTTCCATTTGGAGAAAATAAAAGACGGTGGCGACTCTTGCTTCCGCGACATTTCGCGAACCAGCGTTAAACAGTCAGTTCCAGATCCACCGATCACACACTTGTTTTGTCACATTTGCATTAAGAAGCAACTTCTACCCACTTGGTGAAGTAATCAATGGCGACCAATATGAATCGGTGTCCATTAGAAGCCTTTGGTTCAATCATTACTATCAAATCAATACCCTAAGTCGAGAATGGCCATGGTGAACTCAGGACGTTCAGCGGAGTTGGTGGCACGTGCACATTGTCAGCATAGATTTGGCACTTGTGGCATGTCTTCGTATAATGGTAACTATCATTTTCCATCGTCAACTAATAATAACCTGGTCTTAAGATTTTCTAGCCATGGCATGTCTGTTTGCATGGGTCCTAAAGGTTCCTTCGTGGACCTCTTTCATAAGCGCGTTTGCTTCATGTTTCTCCATGCACCTGAGTAGAACCATATTATAGTTTATTTTGTACAACACATCTCCATTTAAGAAGAAATTTTCTGCTAGCTTTCATAGAGTTCGTTTGTCTATTATTGAGGCATTTTCTGGATATTCTTTCTTTTCTAAATACCTCTTGATTTCGTAGAACCAAGGTTTGTTATCTGGCCCTTCTTCAACCGCGAGATAGTGTGCAGGTTCTTTGAAATGTCTGATCGTGATGGAGGGTTTGTGATTAGGACAAGTTAGTTTGAACATAACTGACAAAGTAGCTAAGGCATCTACCATATGATTTTCTTCTCGTTGAATGTGAGTGAAAGTAATCTCCGTATAGTCTATAGCTAGCTCCAAAACATGATCTCAATATGGAATCAATTTGGGATTCCAGGTGTCCTATTCACCATTTACTTGGTGTATGAATAACAATGAGTCTCCATATACTTCAAGGAACTTGATCCTTAGATCAATAGCAGCTTCTAAACTCAATATATAAGCTTCATATTCAGTAATATTATTGGTACAATCAAAATATAACATTGCATTATAAGTTTATGAAAGTTCTTCGGAGAAGTCAATACTGCTCCAATTCCATGCCATAGTGCGTTTGAAGCACCATCAAACATGAGTGTCCATCGCGCCCCTAGTTCAGGTCATTCGTTGGGTTCTAGTATTTCATAGTGTCCTATAACCATGACGTCTTCGTATGAAAAGTCAAACTTCATCGGCTGGTATTTAATCAATGGTTGATGAGCTAAGTGATCAGCTAGTATATTGCCTTTGATATCTTTATGCATAACATATTGGATCTTGTATTTAGATAACAACATATACCATCATGTGATTCTTCCTGTGAGAGCTGGATTTTCGAACTCATACTTCAAAGGACCCACTCTTGCTATTAACCACATGGTGTGAGTTAACATATAATGTCCTAGTCGTTTAGTGTCCCAAGCTAGAGCTTAACAAATCTTCTCAAGGAATGAGTACCAGGTTTTGCAATCGGTAAATTTTTTGCTTAGGTATTAGATGACATACTCTTTTCTACCTGTTTCATCATGTTGACCCAATACACATCCCATAGACCCTTCAAGAATTGTCAAGTACATGATAAGTGGTCTTCCTGGAACATGTGGCATTAGAATCAGTGGTTCTTGTAAATATTGCTTTATTGTTTCAAAGGTCGTTTGACTGTCTTCATTCCACTCCACTGATTGATCCTTTCTAAGTAGTTTGAATATAGGGTCGCAAGTGGCAGTTAAGTGTGATATGAACCTTGAGATGTAGTTCAATCGTCCTAAAAAACCATGAACCTCTTTTTCTGTTCTCAGAGCTGGAATTTCTTGTATGGTCCTTACTTTGTCAGGATCCACCTCAATTTCTTGTTGGCTTACAATAAAACCCAACAGTTTCCTGATCTGACACCAAATGTACATTTTTTCAGATTCAACCTCAGTCTTAATTTTCTTAGACGTTCGAATAATTTCTGTAAGTGAATGACACACTCTTCCTCTATTTGGGATTTGGCAATCATATCGTCCACGTATACTTCGACTTCCCTGTGGATCATTTCATGAAATTGTGTGACCATTGCTTGTTGATAGGTTGCCTTGCGTTCTTTAGAACGAATGGCATTACTTTATAGTAGAAGGTGCCCCAAGGAGTCATGAAAAGTAGTCTTTTCCATGTCCTCGGGAGCCATTTTGATTTGATTATATCCTGAGAAACTATTCATGAAAAAAATACTGAAGCTTGAGTTGTATTGTCCACCAAAACATCTATGTGAGGTAATGGGAAATTGTCTTTAGGACTTGCTTTGTTTAGGTCCTGATAGTCCACACACATGCATACTTTTCCGTCTTTCTTGGGTACTAGAACGAAGTTAGCAATCCAAGGTGGATAGTCTACCACGACCAAGAAACCCGCATCAAATTGCTTGAGGACTTCTTCTCGAACTTCACTAGCCATGTATGGACGAGTTCTTCTAAGCTTTTGTCTAACTGGAGAACAACCCTTCTTGAGTGGTAGTTTATGCATAATAATTTCTATATCCAAACCCGACATATCTCGATAAGACCAGGAAAATATATCCATGTACTCATGTAGGAGCTTGATCAGCCTTTCTTTCACACTTTCTTCTAAGGTCGCACCTCTTGATCTCTTTCTTGTCTTTCTATGTCCCAAGATTGATGATCTCTATCGACTCCTGGTATGGTTGTATGTCATTTGATTTTTGCTTTAGTAACCTGGCCAACTCTCCAAAGAATTTATAATCTTCCTCATCCTCCTTTTCAGCTTGGTTAATTGGTACATCAAAATCATATCGGGTCGTAGGAGTATCCTTATCAGTGAGGTTAGGTGTGGATTTGTACATTTTATCATGTTTTGTTTTTTTTAGAATGCTAAATTGGAACGTGCGTATGATGAAAAAGTATTGCCACTTTGAAAAAAGGTAATAAATAAAAGAGAAAGAATTGGATCTCAATTGAATGCAAAGCATAAATTTTATTAATAAAATACTGTTTGAAAATAAATTGAGGCCCTTACAAGCTACTTTTATACCTTGGGTGGGACATAAGGTTCATTTAAAATAGAAAAAATTACTTTGGAAAGAAAAAGATCTTTGGAATCTCCATAGTTGTCCAATTCTTGAGCTTTTCACCTAGAGCACATTCACGGATGAAATTGGATGCTCCCTTGTTATTGCTTTTGTTGGATATCACTGACACTTGTCCACCATGCTCTACTCCTTTGTTGATGAAGGTCTCCTGGATGGAAGGGAATCACCATTTATCTTTCTTAGTAGCCTTTGACGGTTGATAGTCCAAACCAGAGCGGTCTTTCTTTTCAGGTATCTCCACGAGCTTGCCCTAACCTTTAGATGTCCGGTCTTCCATATTTGTTTGTAAGTCTTTCCACGATATCATGGAGGTTCCAGGTCTTTTGAATTTTTCTACCGGGAGGGTAACTATTGTAGCCACTAGACTTGGAATGGCGTCTCCACACAATCTTCTTCCACACTGATGTACCTGTAGGACTCCAAGTGTCTTACAAATATGTCTTCTTCTCCATCTATCACAACCAATTTTCCTCCTATAAGGAGTTTTAAATTTTGATGTAGGGTTGAGGTGACAACCCCTGCAACGTGAATCCATGGTCGCACTAGTAGGCAAGTATATGTTGGTTCTATATCCATCATCTAGAAGGTAATGTAGAAAATATACGGACCAATTCTTATTGTAAGATCCACCTCTCCAAACACTGTACTTTGAGAGCCATTGAAAGCTTTAACCACCATAGAAATTGGTCTTATAACTATGCCATCCATTGTTAGTTTCACGAGGCTAGTCGTTTGTAGTACGTTCAGGAAAGAACTAGTATCGGTGAGTACCTTAGACAGACTAGTGCTTCCATATTAGATTGAAATGTGTAGTTCCTTGTTATGAGCTCTTCCTTTTGGAGGTAACTCATTGTCATTGAAGCCTAGGCGTGTTCCTGATGTCAGATTGGCCACGACTCCATCAAATTGATCCATTGTGATCTCCTTTGTTACATGAGTAACACTCAGAATCTTCATCAAAGAATCTCGGCGTGCTTCTGAATTCAATAGAAATGAAAGTTTTGATATCTTGGACAGGGTTTGGTGAAGTTGATCCACCACCCTGTAGTCAATTTTCTTGATCATTTTTAAGAACTCATCAGCCTCTTTGTTAGTGAAGCCTTTACTTGGAGGCTCCTATTCCTGGCTAGTTTAAGCCACAACTTTTCCTTTATCCTTAGCCAAAGTATCATCCTTCTTGTGTTGATCTTAAGCGTATATATGACCACTGCGGGTCATTCCCCCTATTCCTGCTATATTTGTAATTATAGGCCCTCGACTTTTTGAGGGCTCACATTCTTGTTTCAACCCATTAACATAGACAGTAGTTTCGTAACCCCATGACACAACTTTATCACTTTAATAAGGAGTGGGAGATGGCCCCCTGATCACCATTGTACTCTTCAGAGGCACCGATATCTTTAGAGTTTGACCTTGGCATGGTATTGTTACTGGTATTTTCGTTGAGCTTGACTCCCCATAAGGAATTACAAGTAGTCTCTTTGCAAAATTCAGACCTTGGCAAGTGATCACCAATGGTCTTCTTGTATTCCCATTAATCGCAACTACATATTCTTCTTCAGGGTAATGCCCAAATTGGACTACCCTTGATCCATCAATTTCTGCAAAGTGTTTTTGATCATTGTGTTTCAAGAGAAAGCTATGCTCTAATAAATGCTCTTTCAGGATATCTATTAGAGCTTTTACGCGTTTAGTCTGTCCATGATTAGTGACTATCTCAATTGCATTCACAGTTGGACCACCATGTAGAGGCATGAGGTTTGTCTTGATATTTGGTTTATAAAATGTGATTTCTTGGGAATCTATCAAATCTTGAATCTTGTGTCTGAAGGCCCAAGACTTCTCAATGGTATGCCCTAGAGAATTAGCATGATATTCACATCTTGCATTCACATCATATTTTTGTGGGAGTGCCCCGATTGGTGGAGAGAGTGGCTTCAACTCTACCAATGATGCTTTGAGCAGGTGTTTTACTAGTTGACTGTGTGGCACATGGAGATGATCAAATCTTTTGGAGGTCTTTCGAACCTATTTTGTTGTTGTTCTCGTGGGATCACCAATGGTTGCTATGCCTTCTGGTGTGCTGCGACAGTATTAGTTTCTCCTTCCTTTTTTATCTATAATTTTGGAATATGCTTCTTTGAGTTGTAAGGAGTACTAGATGTCCCTTGTATCTTACCACTTTTCAAACAAGCTTCAATTTGTTCCCCGATTATTACGAAATCGGAGAATCCTGAGGAGACGCTGCCTACCATCTTCTCATAATATATACCTTGTAGAGTACTCATGAACATGTCTTCCAATTCTCTTTCAAGGAGTGGTGGTTGTACATGAGCTTCCATTTCTCTCCACCGTTGAACATATTCTTTGAAAGATTCATCCTTCTTTTGAGACAAGTTTTGAAGTTGCATGCAGTTAGGAGCCATATCCAAGTTGTACTTGTATTTCTTTAAGAAAGCATAAGCAAGTACTATATGAAAACAAGAGGAAAAAAATAATAGTAAAAAAAGTAGTTATTGACAAGCTTTATCTCCATGATTTTCCAAAATTAAACCAGTTCAATTGAAAATTATAAATCAAAAACTGAAAACTGCAAAAAAATTTCATTTGATTCTAATGAGTTTGGATCATCTTTTAACAAAATTGCGCGGTTCGATTTACAACTTGTATTTTGCAAAGCGAACTAAACTGAATCAAACCGCATTATGTTAGAACCTAAATATCTCTTAACTCACATTCAACCAAAACCTACACCTATTATGTCTTAGCCTTACAATTACGAACAATTTTCTCTTTCTCAACTTAGGGCTTTTTTTCCAGTATTCTCAAATCTCTCCCAACAGTATTGTTGTGAAAAACGATATCAAGAACATAGTATAACATGTCTCTTTAATGGAAAGAAACTTACAAGGTAGGAAATAAGGAAACAAGAAGAACACAATGAATTGATTATAAACTGTTATTCTTTACTTTCTCTTTGAAACAATATTACAAATGCTACAAAATAACAAATAACCTCTCTCACCCAAATTAGGATTTGCAGTGTGCAATGATGAGAGACTAGTATATTATTTATAAGAAAACTAACACATTAAACTAACAGGCTTTTACACACAGACCCATTACAAGCTAACTTAAGGAACAAGCTAACTTAAACAATTAGACATAACAAACATGACCAATTCGACATGCTAACAATCCTAGCATTTCGACTACTGCATACTTGAACATAATTAGACTACATTCGAACCCGACATGCGAACCAGTTTTAACCTCATGCTTAGATCCTGTCAAATTTGTGAACCTAGAAGCTACCTTTCAACCATACTAGAGTTTGATCCAATATCTCATAAATATCCACCTTGGAAAAATCTCTATAACATCAAGGGAATAAACTAGCTTTCTTTAAGAAACTTTATCAACTGTATACAATGGAAAAACTTGAAACATGGCAAAGTCTTGGTGATCATACCAACAACATCGTGATCTACCGAAACCTTCAGCACTTGGACTTATCCACGCTTGATTACCCCTCTAACAAAATGCAGCCTCACATCGATGTGCTTGGTTCGCTCATGATAGGCTGAATTATTCAACAGGTGAATTTCACTTTGACTATCACATTTAACAGTGATAACTCGACCTTGAAGTTTCAGCTCCTTAGAAAAACGTTCAAGCCATAATGCTTCCTTCACAGCTTCAGTGAGGGAAATATATTCTGCTTCAGTGATTGATAAGGCGACAACCTTCTGAAGCATCGATTTCCAACTGATTATTATGCCAAACATAGTGAACATATATCCGTAAATAGATTTTATGGAATCCATACAACCTCCATAATCAGAGCTGGCATATCCTTCGATTACTCTTTACTATCTTCACCACATGCTCCACCATAAATTAGGACTTTGTTTAGAGACTCATTTATGTACCTTAGAATCCACTTCAATGCTTTCCAGTGAGCCTTTCCAGGATTCACCATGTACCTTCTTACAAGACTTAATGCATATGATATGTTGGGTCTAATACAAATCATAACATACATCAAAGAACCTGCTATGTTAGCATATGGGATGATATTCATATAAGCTCTTTTAACCTCAGTACTAGGACACTGATCTATACTCAGCTTGAGTTAAGGGTTTGTCGGAGTCACAACAAGCTTTGAATTCGACATACCAAACTTGTCGAGAATCTTTCGTAGGTATGCCTCTTGAGATAAGCATAATTTTGAATGCTTTCTATCTCTTCGGGTATCAATCCCAAGAATCTTGGAATCAACTCCCAAATCCTTCATGTCGAACTCCTTATTGAGTTCATCTTTCACCTTCATTACATCCTCCACATTGTTGCTTTCCATGAGAATATCATCCACATAAAGAAACAGAATAACAAATAAATTTCTAGGTCGAAATTTGAAGTAAACACAGTGGTCAAACTAACTTCTAATGAAACCTATGTGTGCCATGAACTTGTCGATTCTCGTATTCCACTGTCAAGGAGATTGTTTAAGGCCATATAATGACATGGTCAGCTTGCACACATAATCTTCATTTCCCCTTTCTACATACCATTCAGGTTGCTTCATCAGGATTGTTTCATCTAGATCTCCATACAATAAAGTAGCCTTCACATCAATTTGTTCCAGTTGTAGGTCAAATTGTGCCACCATGGCAAGTAACATTCAAATGGACTTGTGCTTTACAATAGAAGAGAACACATCATTGAAGTCGACACCTTCTTTTTGAATGAAACTCCTTGCGATCAACCTTGCCTTATATCTCTTCGACGTTACTCCTTTGATTCCTTCCTTAACTTTGAAAATCCACTTATAACTGACTAACCTGGCTCTAATAGGTTCCTTGATCAACTCCCGATTGTGATTATCATGAAGAGATTTCATCTCATCATCCATGGCCTTCATTCATTCAGTCTTATTTCGAATCCTTATAACTTCCCTATAGTCTCTAGGTTCTTCATCTAAAACCTCACTTGAAGAGATTAAGACATAAGTTATAAGATCTGCATACTCAAGTCTCTGAGGTGGATTTATGACTCTTCTCGGCCTATCACTTGACAGCAGGTATTCATCAACAGTTTCCTCAACTTCCTCAGTATCTTCAACATCTTGTGCTTCTTCTTTGACCTTTTTGGGATATGTAATTCATCATCAATATGATACACCTTAATAGGAATATCTTCCTATTCCAGTTCTTCTTCAAAAATCTCTGCATTTCGACCAAAGTCATCCGTTTTCTTGAAATCCATCTCAGCTTCATTGAAAACTACATCTAGACTAGTTATACACCTTCTGTGACCTGGCTCTAGGCACCATAATCTATAAGCTTTGAATCCTTCAGGGTATCCCATGAACATGCATCTCAAAGCTCTAGGTTTGACATTGTCTTGCCTAATGTCAGCATAGGCTACACAACCAAATACTTTAAGTTTTTCGAGATCTGGTGGATGTCCCGACCAAACTTCTTCAGGTGTCTTCATATCTAGCAGTCGAATGACACTTGCTTATCAGATATGTTGTTGTTGAAATAGCCTCTGTCCAAACCATCTTATTTAATCCAGCACTAGTATACATGCATCTCACTCTTTCCAAAATGGTTTGATTAAACCTTTCAGCCAAACCATTTTGTTGTGGAGTACCTGCAGTAGTTATGTGCCTTGCAATACTAGAGGCTGCACAAAAATTGTCGAACGCCTCATTGCAAAATTCAAGGCCATTGTCGGTTCTTAACCTCTTAACCTTTCTTCCATTCTGATTTTCGACCAAAGTCTTCCAACTTTTGAAATTCTCAAAAGTTTCATCCTTAGTCTTCTGGATGAATACCCACAACTTTCTGGAATAATCATAAATTATGGATAGAAAATACCTTGCTCCTGAATGTGATGGACACCTTGCAGACCCCCAAAGATAATTATGAATGTAATTAAAGGATCCATGTATTCTTTGTTTTCCTTTATTGAACTTCACTCTGCAAGATTTTCCAACTACACAGGGTTCACAAAACTCCAGCTTTTCAACTTTGTCTCCACCAAGCAGATTTTGTTTCCCCACTTTGACCATACAAAGCCTCATATTGAGCCATACTAATGCTCACGCGACAACTGGTATTATATACAAATTTAATCAACGATAAGAGCTTCTTCCAATTTCCCCCACTTCATATCACACATGCTCTCAACATGTCTTCCAAGGTCTGAATCATCCTCTCAGTCTGACCGTTCGTCTCGAGGTAAACTTTGGATCCTTATTTGACACAATACTAGTGGGAATACCATGCAACCTTACAATCTCTGAAATAAACAACCGTGTAAAATTAATTGTCTTCTAAGTACTCTTCGCAGCTAGAAAGTGGGCTGACTTAGTTAATCGATCCACAATTACCCATATCGAATCATAACCATCTTGCATACATGGTAAACTAACTGCAAAGTCCATATAAATACTATCACATTTCCACACCGGAATTTCCAATGGTTGCAACAATCCACTTAGCTTTTGATGTTTAATCTTTACTTGTTGGCACACCACACATTCAGACACATACTCGGAAATATTATTTTTCATACCGGGCCAACAATAATTATTTTTTAAGGTCTTGATACATCTTTGATGAACTTGGATGAATGGTAAATGCACCTTTGTGCGCCTCCTCCAGAGCTCTTCTTCTTTCATAATTCAGCACACAAATCCTTTGATTAAAGAGAAGAACTCCATCCTAAGCTTGAGTGAAACCTGGTTGAATTGACATCACTTTTAATTTCTCATCCAACAATTTTCCTTGATGAATTTTCTCTCTCAAATCAAAAGTAACATTCAAATTTCCCATCATTACACCATTATGGGTCCAAGTAAACTGAAGATTAAGGTCTCAAATTTTTTCCAACAATGCGTACTACAACATCATTAACTCCTCCTTACGTACCTCTTTCCTACTTAACACATCTACAATTTTATTCGCCTTTCCTGGAAGGTACTTTGGTTCAAAGTTGAAATATTTCAAGTACTTCATCCATCTTTTTTTTTTCATATTTAACTTCTTCTGATCAAATAAATATTTCAAACTCTTGTGGTCACTAAACATCTCAAAGTGTACTCCATAGAAATAGTGATGCCACACCTTCAAGGTAAAAACAGCAGTCGCTAACTCAAGATCATGTGTTAGATGGTTCTCTTCATGAGTTTTCAACTGTCGAGAAACATACGCCACAACTTCACCATCTTGCATTAACACACCACCTAATCCTTTCTTAGAGGCATCACAAAACACTTTATAATACTTACTATGATATGGAATAATAAAAATGGGTGTGGTAGTTAATATTTCCTTTAAACTTATGAAACTTTGCTCACACTTTGAATCCCAACTAAAAGCAATCTCCTTCCGAGTAAGTCAAGTCATCAGTAAAGCCAACTGAGAAAACCCTTTAATGATACGTCTCTAGTAATTTGCCAATCCTAAGAAACTCCTGACTCCAGAAGCAATTTTTTGGCCATTCCCAATTAACAACTGCTTCAACTTTACATGTATATACGACTCCTCCTCCTTGTGATATGACAAGACAAAGAAACTTAACTTCACTCATCCAAAATTCGCACTTACTGAGCTTTACGAAAATTTATTTTTCCTGCAGTACTGACATAATGATTCTTAAATGTTCTCCATGCTCTTGTAGATTACAAGAATAAATAATAATATCATTGATAAATATCACCACAAGCTGGTCCAAGTAAGGCTGGAATATCCAATTCATGTAATCCATAAAAATGGAAGGTGCATTCGTCACTCTAAATGGAATTACAAGGAATTCGTATTGACCATATCGGATAAAAGACTGAGTTGTGAATGTGCAAGAAACACAAGAAAGAGGGGTTTGAATTGAGTTGCACCAAATATAAATTTTTTGCAACTCAAACACAATAGCTAACAAGTGAATAAAAATAAATGAACACAATCATTTTTATCCTGGTTCACTGTTAACTAGGTTACTCCAGTTCACCTCGCAAGGTGATTTGCCTTATCCACAAGGACATAATCCACTATAATCCACCAATTAAAGACAACCAAAATAAGTTTGATCAACCTTGTTGACAACCACAACAAGTCTGTCAATACTTATTGCCAATCCACAATGACCATAATCAAAGTCTTCTTGAGAATCCTGACTACACCTAGTCTCTCAAGGAACCTATCAATAACCGTTGGTTACAAAGATGTGTATACAAAGATGCTTATAACAAGAAGATTACACAATGTTTAAGTACAACAAAACAAAAGTGTTGATAGCAAGATATGAACAAAATCTCCTTGCTAATTTATAATACTATACAAAGATATCTCAAAAGAGTTGTGCAACGTTTTAGCGTAGTTTTGTAGAACAAAAAGTCTCGATTCCAATTCTTCCAAGTCCTCTTTTTATAGATGAAAAAGAGATTCATTGGAGGGTAGAATAGGAAACATAAAACCATTTGTTTTGTCCCTAAGGGTCATGGTGGGAATGATAGGCAACATAGTACAAAAGTATTGTCCTTACGCCACCCTAGCAGAGTAGTGGTCACAATGTACTTTGTACTCTTATACTCACCATCTCACGCAAACAAGTCTTAATATGTATCTTCTATTTCTTTAGAGGCTTTTGATGTATGTTAGTGAAGCATGTTGTAGAAGGATCAACACTTGAATCTTCATAACCTAAGTCTTTGGATTCTTTAGAACTTGTTCAACAGAACCTTGTCTTCAGAGTCTTCAGCACTTGGTCTTCAGAAGTAATGTCTTCGGATCTTCAGAACTTGTTCAGCAAAACCTTATCTTCATCATATTCAGACTTGGGACAATATAAAAAAATCTTTAGAAGGACTCCAAACCTTCCTTGTAAAGTCACAATCAGAAGCTCTTGTACTAACGTTCCTTAGAACTATTGCATAAGAAGCATTCTAAAATCTTGACTTAACTTTGCAACATACCATATGTATTTTTCAAGAGTGTTGAGTTCAAAACCTGATGACGTCACACTCCTTCTACCAGAGTCAGAACTTGTTTAGAAAAAGCTACACACTAGACATAAACCATTAGAGTACACAATTGTTTTCTAAGATACCATGTAAATTTATCATCAAAACTCAAGGTCAGATGCAAAACCAATCTTGTTCTTACAATCTCCTCATTTTTAATCATGAAAAACCCATGTATTTTGATAGAATAATTCATACAAGGTAATAACCATATAACACAAATTCAGAAAAGATAACCAGCTCCCCCTGAATATGTTGTATCCAAAATTCATTTATGCATGTTCATAGTCTCTCCCTGAGCCCAAGACTCACAAAATAAGTTTGCAGAGTCTGACTAAAACTTCATGGTCTTTATCTTAGAACCCGACTTGCTTATCAGAACATAATAAAGTATCAGAACTTATTTAGTAATTGTCTAGATGCCTCGCATCAAACATCAGAACTAATTCCATGGTTCTTCCAGAAACTTGGTCATGCCACCAAAAGGGGCAAATCATCATGTCATCAGAAGGTTCAACACTTGAATCGTTGCTTGAAAGACCATGTCTTTGACAATGTCTTATGACCATGTCTTTGACCATGTCTTCTGACCATGTCTTAGACTATATCTTAGATCATGTCATCTGACCATGTCATAGACCAGGTCTTCAGAAGGTCCACAACCTCTAAACGATGCTTGGTTGAAAGCAAACTTACTATACTTCCAAATAGTTCACAACTTCTAAAGTATTAGCAAACCCTTTTTTCAAGGTAAAAAATACCAACCAACGCAAACCTTTTCTGTCTTCGGACTTTTTCTTTTAAAACCTTTTCAAAAGGATATGCTTCGATAACATCGTTCATAAAAACATGCAACCAACAAAAACTTTTGAGGTGAACTACGATTTCCTTGATCCCCATTGCACAAGAGGTGGTACGTAGGCACAAAGGTTCGCAATCCAGGCAGGCACGACTAATAATTTTTTTTCTTTTTATACATAATACTTTGCATTCATGCATTCCCTTTATAGTCTAGCTTTAGATCTAAACATGCCCATTATGTTAGACAACAAGAGTGGATCCCATGGAGTACCACAAACGTGAGGTGTGCTAATACCTTCCCATTGCGTAATTCACTCCCTTACCCGTTCTCTTGGTCACGAGACCTTGATTTTACCCTCTTCAGGTTTTCTTTGATGTTTTCCTTTCCCTTCTTGTGGGATAAATAAATGTTCGATGGTGACTTTATTGTTTGTTTGAGAGATTTATTTTCTCGGGTTGCTTCAATGAATAATACACACACACACACACACACACACACACACACACACACACACACACACACACACACACACACACACACATACACACACACACACACACACACACACACACACACGCACACACACACACACACATATATATATCAGATATCAAGTATGTCATGCACTTCAATAAAATAAACAAGTAAAATAGAGAGCTTACTAATAAAGCGAAAATTAAATTGATACTACTTCACCGTACAATACGATGGAGGATGCACTTGTATTTCACAAGGAACTCTCGAAAGAAAGTTGAACCAAATGCAAAGTGTGCCACAAAGACTATAGAAAACCACGATCTAAATAATTTTCACTTTGACAAAGTATGCAAAAGTATAAATTGTGATGAATCCAAAAAGGACATTGATTTGATGATCATTAATTTTGATTGAACTTTCATCTTTATCCTTTTCGTGTTAGTTATCTTTCTTCTCCTCATGTTTCACAGACTCGAGTTGATCAATTACTTCTTTGGCATCGTTGAGTATGTCTCTGGAAGATACACCTACATCATAAAATGAAATAACTTTTCCGAGCATTATCAGATACAACATCAAAATTAGTTTATACTTTTACCAATAAAACAATACTTGTTGTTGCTTTCTAGATCACATAATCCATCTTCTTTCCGCATATACAATAGGATTAAAATATGTTCATATGCCTTAATCCACCATAAATTAGAACACATATTCTCTTCATAGAGTCAAAACAATGTTCCTATAAAAACAAGATAAGCTAGGTACCCAATCTTCATTGGATCCTTTGAGGTTAGTGAAAAATTGGTTGCATTTGGGCAACCATTAAAAAAATACATTTAGGAACCAAAAACTCATAAATTAGAATTTTCCAATAGTGTGGCCTTTCTTGCAACCATAGTGACAATGTAAATTCCACCTTTTGATAACCAAAGAAAAAGTCTTAAGAGCTTATGACTTCATTCCTTTCTCCTTATTTGTGACTTCATTCCTTTCTCCTTATTCGTGATTTTCTCCTTTCTCTTCTTCTTCTCAAGCTTTTTCTCATTTTTGTCTAAGCAAGTAAGTTTTTTCTCATGTTATTCAAACTTACCAAACAATATAGTGAGATTAAGTGTTGTAAGATTATTGGCTTCCTTGATCGCGATGACCTTCAGTTACCAATTCCTAGTAAGACATCTCAAAACTTTGTCAATAATAATTGAATTGGAAATTGGCTTACCTAGTGCGTTCAAACGATTAATGAGATTTATTGTATTTTTCTTCTCATAATTATTTCATAGTGCTTCCGACTTAGGTGTGACAATGCCATTAGCATCGGTTTGAGTAATAACATCACACATACCCTTGTTATATGAATTAATCGGAATATGCATACAAGCTTTCCAATAACTATAGTTTTCTCTCGAAAAGATTGAGGTTGTTTTGTAATCCCCTTTAGGTTCGTACACCATTTTCTAATAAAATTTTTGAAGCATGGAATTAATCGTTTCTCTGATACCACTTGTTAGACTATGGTGACTTATCTAGAGGAGGGTGAATAGATCATCAAATAAAAATGACCTTTCAAAATAGGTATTTAAAAACTTATTTGAAAAACAATGTTGAGCGGAATTTTTTTGGCCTAGATCAATATAGAAGTCTAAACGAACCTAGTTATTGGAAACTCGGATATGCACAAGCCATATGGAATTAAGATAATGATAAAATCAATCAACATAATTATATATATCAATTAATAGTATAATATCAAACACAAAGGTTTCCTATTTCTAATGAAATTTAAACAAAATATAGAACATTGCAATTTGTAAAATACTTTGTGTGTGTTCGACTTTTCAGAATTTTTCTTTTGAGTTGTGTTGATATGAAAACCACTTATAATTAAAGTGATTATAGCTAATCAATACACCACTTTAAATAAAATAATTGTAGAAAAATTGTTACGAGTCAATCGATCAGACAATGATATTTGACAAAAACTAACAAAATAATTTGTCGAACACTTGGTGTGCAACCAAGTTTCAAAATTTTCCTTTGAGTTGTGTTAATACACAAAATCATTTATAATCAAAAGTTATATAAGCAAATCAACACCTTAGTTCAAGCAAAACAGTTTAGGAAAATTCCTACGAGTCGATCGATAACATAATGCTATTTGACAAATTGATTGATGAGAATTAAAGCAAGTAAAAACGATAAGAAAAAGCACATGAGGATTTTTCTACATGGTTTCCCACTTTCATCCTCACGTGTGGGTACATCTACGCCCAATTCCAATTTGGAATTAGGATATTTTCTTACTTCACAAAAGTATGATTACAAGAGAAGTGTTCAAGAGCAACCCTATAAACTATAACCGTTTAATATTGATTCAACCCCTTATCTTCTTTTAATCTTCAACAAGACCAAGACACAATAGTTGCCAATTGATTATCCAAATCTTGTTACTCCTTTGCATACTTTATCTCTAAAGCTTTCGCGCACCATCAATTATACCTATTTCAACACAAGACTTCAGTTCGATTTGCCGTTCTCACGCTACTTCCTTTGCGTTCTTTATCTCCAAAGGGTCCTTTGCATTCTTTTATCTTCAAAGGCTTTCACTAGGCCGCAATACTCTCTTGAATGTCTTGCACGAAAACCCCAAAATTAACCAATGATTTTGGAGGAAAAACCTGCGGTTTTTCGGAATGAAGACCCCTGCAAATCTCAACCCAATATTCTTGGCTACACAAGAATCTAATTGGACGTTATCGAACCTCGCCTAGATGACACCCCAACAAAAGATTATTATGTGTGATTTGTTAGTGTGTATGCATAGGTTGGAGGTTGAAGGTGAAAAGCAATAGCAGGATATTTTATGGTATCATCAAGTTGGAATGACGCATGAATGATGTATTTATAGTTATGGAAGTTTTATGGTAAAAGAGGGAAATTTAGAATTAAAAGAAAATAGAAAATTTGACCCATGAAACAGTATGAGCCAACCTGTAACTTACATGTGTCGGCACATAGTGTTAATTTTAGCAGCATGTGGCAGCCTGAAATGATTTATGAGACGGCCTGAATAAGACAGAGGAAACTACTTATTTAGAACAGTACATGAGCCGACCTAAAAGGATACATGAGATGGCCTGTGTGAGGCAGTGGCACAACCTTAAATATGTGAGTAATGAGCCGGCCTATGAGGCTCTATGAGTCGACCTGTACAGGCATGTGCAGTGCAGAAAATGATTTTTGATGATTGGAACACTTTTGACTATGTTTCAAATGATTCCTAAGACCTCTAAATATATAAGGTGTCACACAAACTCAGAGATACCGCTCAATACACATAAATGCTAAATTTTCTTAGTTTTGACATCATACAAAATATCTAATGGTGAAGTTGCACTCAGATTATTTGCTTATTTCAATTAATACACAAATTTAAAAATAAAAATAATAAAATATTGATCCTAAATATAATTAATCAAATCGAAATAAATTAATTAACTTCAAATCGAATTACTATTAAACTAATTTACTATTATTTTATCTGAATTAATTAAATAATTTTAAAAATTAATTGATAATTTAATTTTAATTAATTAAATAATTTTAAAAATTAACTGATAATTTAATTTGAATTAATTAAAAGTTTAATAATTAGTTGAATTACTATTAAATTAACTAATTATTATTTAATTTGAACTAATTTGAAACAAATAAATATTTATTTATGTGTTATTTAATTTCAATTAAATGTTCTTTAATTTATTTATATTTGATTAATTATATTTAGGATTTTTATATTTAATAATTTATTTTTAAATTTGTGTATTATTTGAAATAAATAAATATTTATTTATATATTATTTAAATTAAATAAATAAATATTTATTCTAAATTATCAAGTTGAATATTTTAGAAATATTATTAATAATTATTTGAAGATGAAGTTCTATTATAATTCTTTATGGTCGGAGAAATCAAACTAAGTATTTATCTCGAAATATTTTTATTTTCTTTTTAGCATCAATTTTCTGTTTCTTGAAACGTGTAGCTGGAAACGACACTCCTTTAAGACCATGTATATTTTATAGTAAATTAATTTTTTATTTATTTTTATTTTTATTAAAAATTTATAATTTTTTTCTTTATAAATAAAGACTTGGTTCATTATATTTGGACAAGAAAAAAATTGAGATTTTTCTCTCTAATTTTTCTATTTAACCTCCAATAAACTCTAACTTGTAGCTCTAGACATCTTTTTAGTAAAATAGATCCCAATGATAATCCTTTTAACATTCAAAATTCTACTAAAATATAAAATTAGAAAAATAAAATTCAAATAAGTTATTAAATTAGAAAAAAATTAAAATAAAATTATTTAACTCTTAATTATTTTAATTTAATTTCAATCGATAATTATTATTAATATATAATCACAAAAACAAAAACATAAAAGAAAATAAGATATGAAATAAAAGTGGTGGAATATGGTGTTGAAATTTATTAAACAAAATCATTATAGTAAGTAAAGGTTGAATGAATGTTGAATTATCATGTGGAAGAGAAAATATGAAGTGAAGTGTAAAAAGTGAAAAAGGAGGGTGTTGAATCCATGAACCATTGTACATAGTCTAAGACCATGCATAGATAACCCACCATGAAGCAATTTCTATCAAAGCTATGAACTAGGGTTTCTACACTAAAAAGGGAAACAATATTAAATTGATTAAATAAAATAAAAAAAAATAAAATACTTTTTTTATTCATTTCCTAATTAAAGCTCACCTCAATAATATTTTAAAGTTCTAAAACATTCTAAAAAGCATTACAAATAACAATAATATAAATTTTACTTCTAATTAATCATAATCCTTACTCTATCACCATCTCTAATATTTCTCAAATTTGCGATTCAAAAAATTGTTTTTGAAGTGTTCGATGAAATGCATCAGTTAAAGGAATCACTAACAATCATGTGTTTTTTGTAAGTACACTTTGTAACTTTTTTATTCCGTTCAACTTCATTATGATTTTGGTGTTTATGTAATAGTTGTTGTAACATAAATCGATTAAATCACATTTATAGCCTATGAAAAAAAATCAATTTAAAGGGTATTTGAAGTGTTTCTACCATAGATTGGAATTGTAGCTATTGTATATTTTTGTCTTAAGATTAGGGGTGGAAATAGACCAGGCCGATCTACAGAGGCCTATGATCTAGTTTATTTGAGGTTAGGTTAAGCCAAACTTATTTATTAAAAAGAATAAATTTAGGTTTTTTTAAAAGCCTATTTAATTAAATAGGTTAGACCTAAGTTATTAAAAGAATTTATGAAGTCTTATAGAACATTCTATATTTTCTATATATATTAAAAATAGTCTAAATAGGTTGGTCTATATATGTATATATATTAGAAATAATGTTAAATAGGCTTTTATATATATATATATATATATATATATATATATATATATATATAAAAGAAAAAATGCTAAATAATTTGTATATGCATATATAGGCCGACCTATAAGACTTCTTAAATAATATGGATTTATTAAAAACGTTAATGAGAAATAAGCTTTCAGGTGAGACTAGTATTTTAAAAGAGTCAGACCAGACCAAACAAATGAGTCTATATATATCATAGGTTAGACTCCGACCTTCTAAGTTTATCGTAGACCAGACTCGAGCTTTATAAAATCTAGTCTAACCTAACCAAATTTCACCCCTACTTAGAGGGTTAAATGTTACTCATTTCTCTTTGATAGACATGTTTTACCTTGAGAAGCAAGATTGAACGGAGCATTGCGATGGTTTCGAGAAAAGGAGTGAAACAAACTATGCAAGAGATGCTCTGGCCTCTAGTGCTTTGATGAGCACCGATTTCTTCAATTAGTGTTGTCAAATAGCGACAATTGTGGCACTTTAACATCATAGCAGATTTAGAAAAATTTCTATTGTTTTGAAATACATAATTTAGTGCAAACTGTTATCTAATTGCAGCTAAGGCATATAACACGGTAGCGTACTGAAATTTGAACAAACCACTTATTTTTACTGACAGAATGTATCTTTTCGGCACATTGAGAAAGGTTTCAGTTTCCTCATGTGACATTCAAAGGATGATAAACAAAAGGTAACAATAAAAGATCATCTTTTCTTCTGACAGTCACTCCAAATTGCTCAGTCATGTCCAATTCTTCACTTTTGGTTCCACTGGGTAGCTTCCAGTCAAAATGATACAACAACATTGCAAGGGCTACCTCAACATTTCTCAAACCAAATGTGATCCCTGGGCATATTCTTCTTCCAGCACCAAAAGGAATGTACTCAAAATTACTCCCTTTATAGTCAATGGTGCTGTCAATGAATCTCTCTGGATAAAACCTCTCTGGCTCAGTCCAGTAGTTTGGATCTCTTGCAATTGCCCAAGCATTGACTATCACCTTAGTCTTAGTCGGTATGTGAAAGCCGTTTATCTCACATGCTTGACCACATTCTCTTGGTAGCAGAAGAGGTGCTGGAGGGTGTAGCCTTAGTGTTTCTTTGACAATTGATTTCAAATAATTGAGTTCATTGATGCGATTTTCGTCAACCTTTCCTTTCATTTTGAAAACCTCTCTTACCTCCTCTTGTGCTTTCTTCATTATTCTTGGCTCCCTTACCATTTCTACCATTGCCCAATCTATCGTGCTTGTCGATGTCTCACTTCCAGCCCCAAAAACGTCCTGAAAAGTCGCTATCAATATGTTCAAGCTTATCCAATAATATTTAAAGAGATATTCATGTAGTGATAGAGAGAATTGAAAAAAGTTAACATACTTACCAAGATTATGGCTTTGATATTGTCTTTTGTTAAGGAAAAATCCTTGTTGCTACCATCCTCATATTTTAAGAGAACGTCTACCAGATCTTCTTCTTCCGCATGACCTTGATCATCTTTGGCTTTTGCGTAACTTTCCCCTTTATGGTCATTGATAATGTTTTCAAATATCTGATCAGTTTGTCGCTGAAACCTCTCAAGCTTAGGCCTCAAACCAGTAACACGTTGTATCCATTTAGCAGAAGGAAACAAATCTCCCAAGTCAAAACCCGCCGAAACCTTTATTGATTCTTTCACCACTGATATAAACTTCTCCTGGTCTTTGCATTTATCGCCAAACGCAGACCTCGAAACAAGAGTATATATTGAAGAAATTACAGCTTCAGTGAGGTTGATCGACGATCCATTCTGCGAAGCAATCCATTTGACAAGATTGGAAAGCACCTCTTCTCTAATCGGTTGCAACGAGTTCACCTGTTTCGGGCTTAAAAGCTCCGACGTGCATAATTTTCGTAACTGTCTCCAATAACTACCATAAGGAGCAAAAGCTATATTCGTGGAATTGTAAGACATTATTTCTGAAGCTAGGAGATGAGGCCTTGATGCAAAGTTAATATCATGGGTTTTCATTACATCTTTAGCACATTCAGGCGATGAAATAACAATAGTAGAAACCTCTCCAAGTTGAAGATGCATCACAGGTCCATATTTTTTGGCCAAATCTCTTAATTTTCGATGAGGTTGAGAGCTTAACAGATTGTGTATATTTCCTATAATCGGTAGCTTTCTAGGTCCTCGTGCTAAGTTATAAGTCGAGTAGTTTTTCTTCTTTCTTATCTTTTGTACTATAAAGATTAAGAGAACAAAGGAGAAAAGATATGCAGAGTAGAGGACTAGTAGACCCATGGCAAAGAAACATACAACTATATCTTTCTAGCTAGTGTTTATATATATATATATATATATATAAACCCTCCATCATTATAATTTTCTTGTTTTTTTCTGATTCTATTTTCTATCGTTATCGTCAATTTGACATATGTTTAATATGATTTCTTTTCATGTTTGGCTTCAGTGCCGGCCTAAGGGCCGGGCGAGCTGGACAATGGCCTAGGGCCTCCAATCTCTTTTTCAATCACTATATTTAATAGTAACACCATGTCAAAACAATATTCAATTGTATTTAAATATTATAATTACCATTTCTGAGCTGCGAGAGTATACATAACTAAAAGTTTAGCAAATTAAGAGTCTTATTAATTGATATTTAAAGATCCTGTTGAGTTCAATGAGATTAGTGACGAAGTTGAAGGGAATAAGATAAGTTTTGAAAGGCTAATAATTTTTCATATCCTTTGTATTGTCACCATCATTGGTAGAAGTTGAATCCTTGTTCTATACAGCCGGCCAAAAAAAAATGTAGGACATTCATTCATCTATCTACTATAACAAAAAACTAAAAATGATTAAACAAATTTAACATGTTTAATTTCTTTATTCATCATAAATGTTTTGACACATCAATAAACCTTTTTTAAAAGTGTGAAATGTTCAGAGAATGTATAAGGTTTGCATTTGCTACATGAGGATCTTTAATTAGTTAACAAATTTTTTTCTTGTTTGCGTGCGTTAAACATTTGCAATCTATTGTTATTAACAAAAAACTTATGAGGATTTTTCAAGCAGAAATAGTACAGCTTCTCTATGTGTAAATAACTTGACAGCAATGACATTCTTGAAGAAGATAATGATTCATTCTAAAATTTAGATTTTTGGCTAGAGGTGTATTAGATACATATTAGCAACTAGGAAGCAGTTGATTCAGGAGAGAGATTCTTTCAGATAGCAGAGATAAAATATTCGTGAATGAATCCTTCAATCATCTTTTGGTGTTTTGTCCATTTTCAATAATGGTGTGGCATAAGGTGTCAATATGGATAGGATGCTTCCGGATAACGCATTGGGGGTTCTAGAGCATTTGTTGTGGTTTAGAAACTCTAGTAGGTAAAATTTGTTATAGGGAGAAGTTATTAGTTTGGTTGACAACATTTTGAGTATTATGGAGAGAAATGTGATATTATTTAAGTCTCAAGTGTTTAATGTAGGGGAGGTTGTGGATAAGGCAAAATTACTTTTGTGGTTTTGGAATGTAATTGGATCAAAATCCAAAGTTTGTGGTAGTTTCCATTTTGTGCACTCAAAGTCCATTAGACTTTCTTAATTCACTCTAATATACTGTATTTGGACTAATACCCCTTATATCCTTATTTATTGTTATAGAAATCCATTGCTTATAAACAAAAAAACAAAAAACTTAGCTGCAAAATTTATTTTGATCAAGATATTTTTTTAATGACAAATTGGTAGTGGTCAATTGTTAATATATATTACACCTTTTAGTATTTGAATCCTCCACCTCTAACTTTTTTTTAACTCTTAATTCAACTATTTTAAGTTAGTTTCATTCCAATTAGAGTCGGAGTTGATTGAAGGAGTGTTTGATCAATATTATTTAGATTCAGAGTCGGGTGAATGGATATTTATCATTCTCAGTTTGAAAACAATCTTTTGAGTTATTGTTGTTTAGTCATTTAGTTAATAGACATGTAAGATTGTCTTGAGAAGAGATATATGAAATGCAATTAAGATCAATATTTAATTTTTCTTTGATGAAGTGTTTGTCAACTTTAATATATTGGATTTTGTCATGCTGCAATGGGTTGTGAGCTACGCTAATAATAAATTTATTATTATAATAAAGTTTTAATTATTCAATACTCTTTATTTTCAAATCTTCTAAGATCATTTTCGACATATGAGCTTGCATATTTCTTTTGTCATTCTCTTAAACTCCGATTCAATACTAGGTCTATAGAATATTTTCCCCCATAAAAATACAATATCTTGTATTTGATCTCCTACCCACAATTGACCCCCGCATAGTTGATATAGTATATTTCAAGATCCACACTTTGATTCCATTAAAACAAAATTTCTTTACCTATGGTTCCTATTAAATATTGCATAATTATGATCACAACTTTTACATGAATCTCTTTTGATTGGTGCATGAAATAAGGGTTTAGGATTTTCTATACCAAAAAACACTTGGAGAAGCGGTTTGCATGAGATAAGGATTTAGGATTTTTAGTTTGTTCTTTGTTCATTGTGATCCACTCTATTATCTTATGATATTAGAGTTAGACTGAGTTTAGGTTATTCATTATCAATTACTCATGAACTTTTAAGCAAGATTGGATTGTGTGTCAAGTTGTATATTATTCACCAACCAAAAGCTTTTAAACGTCCATTGACCGGGCAGCGGAACCCCTGGCTAACACTGCGTAGTGTAATCAATCGCCGAAGTTTAGTTTGACTTATTTAATTAACACAATTTTAATTAATAATAATAAAGTGTTTGTTATTGTTGTCTTGTGGTGATCAGTTATGTCCTTAGATTCTTTTATTTTGTTTTTGGGATTTTAAAATACGATTTGTGTTCGTGTCTTTCTCTTAATCTCTTGATGTAACTTCTTTTCTCATCTTATTCCCTCGTATGTAAAACGAGTATTCTTTTATGTAATGTAATGTAATTAAGAAAAGGAAGAAGACAAGATTGAAGGAAGACAACCATGGAGATCTATCTTGGAGAAGTTTAGATCTTTATTAGGTTAGATTAGGTTCTCTCATTGGCTTGGGAGAACAATTACGCCAGGGGTCATAACTGTATATTTTTTTATATATGTTGATGCATGTGTTTGTATGTTGATGCATGTGAGAGACGATTTGTATGTTAAGCCGGTGAGATCAAACTAATATCAAATTACCTAAAAAGGAATATTAAGTTTATGCTTTCCAAGTGTAATATGGTGGCAGAACTGACTGTTATACTAGTTTTGCATTTTTTTTATTCGCAAATGTTGTGGTAAGCAAGAGTCACCACCGACTTCTCTTTTATCCAACAAAGGAAAGGGTGAAAAGAACAGAAAAAGACCTTTCGAGATTATTTCTGTGTAAGGGGGATAGATTATGGAAAGGAAAGGTGTTAGAACCCTTTCCATCCGTATTTATCTACGGCCTCTTAGATGCTAACTCATTTGAAAATACCTTGTGTTTGTGTGTTTGAAAAAGTATTTTGAAAAGACGCCTTAGTGCGGCGAACTTTGTAATGTTTCTCGTGTCATGGAGAACGTATACAAAGTGTCTTTGAAAATATTTTCTAGAAAAGAGTGTATATGTGGAAAATTATTTTATTTGAGCAAGCATCTAAGAACTATCTACCTACTCTAAAGGGTTTGTCCTTTTCCTCTTTTCCTTTAGACAATGCTATCCTACTATTAGTGAGTAGGTAGCCCTATCATCATATATTTTTAAAGGACTAGCGAGGGTCATCGTATGGTCACAAAGGCAACTAGTAAAATATCTTAGTAATTACCCTAGGGTTTTAAGATTTACCGAGGCAACATCGAAAGGGTCATCGTGCGACCACGAAGGCAACTAGTAAGATATCTTAGTAATCACCTTAGGGTTTTAAGATCATTTTACCGAGGCAACGTCAAAAGGATCATCAAAGGACTTATGATCTCTTAAACCAAAGGGTAGCCACTAAAATATCTTACATTCGAGAATCATGACCGTTTATTTCAAAGGCAACAAGTGGAGGCACCTTAGAGGTGCACGTGTGCAAGTGTGTTGTATTCAGTTATATTATCTTGAAAATTAGGGTTAGCTACCGTTTTGTTTTTAATTCTTGTCATGCAATTCTATTAGGCATACATCTAACAGTTCAAAATTAGTGCGGGAAATTAAAACCTAACTATTACATGGTTTTAGGAGGGGGGAAATTACAAGTCCAAAAGGGGATAAAAGCAGTAAAGAAACCCTAATTAATCTATTAGAATTCATGGGCAGATACAATATTAAAAAGGTAATAATGTGGGAAGTAAAATGAACATGCAGGGTTTAAAAAGAACGTTTATTTAAAACCATAAGGAAATCTATGCAAATTAAGAAAAATTCTTTTTTGGTTGTTTTTGTTTATTTTAAGAAAATATTTGAATTAAAATTAATTAAATAACTAAACCTAATCTTAATTAATTAACAAAACTATCAATTATTAATGAAAATAAAAATTAATAAAAGAAAGTTAATTCTACATGTTTTTTATATTTACTAAGAAAAAAAATTTGCAACCTAAATCTAATTGATTTTAAAATGAAATAAAAAGTCAAAATAATTAAATTAATTAATTTATTAAAATTTAATTAAAAACCTAAATCTACATTTTTTATGATTTTTTCTGATTTTTATAATTAAAATAAAATTGGTTTCAAAATATAAAACAATTAAAAAGATAAAATAATTAAAGAAAAGAAAATGATTGGGCCTGATGTATGAAGTAGAATGGGGGGTACGTGTGAAATTCACTAGGCCCAAAATCAGCAAGCCCAATGCCAGCGCGTGGTCCAGTATTGCTAGTTCCTTGAGGCTTTAGTGTGGACTCGCGATCTGGAGCGTCTGATCTGGATTTGATGAGATCTAATGGTGCGGAGATAGGGGTGCATGGTGGGCGTGCTGGGATTTGAAGTACCGGATCTGCAGAGAAAATATGAGAGAAATGAAAATCCAAAACCTGGGGATCAAACCCAGGCTCTCCAGATTTACAAACGCGCGCTTCACCACCAGACCATCTGTTCATTCGTTGATTATAACAATATAATAACATAATATATGAAAATGAAACAGAAATTATTTTAAATAAAAACGCGAACCCAAGTGGGCCCCTATTATTTTGAATGGACGAATCAGGACATTGGGTTATGACACGCAAGCTCCGGGGAGGTCAAACCACCATCTACGGTGGTTGACCACCTTCTTCTCCGGCCAGTAAAAAAACTTAACCTGCGAAATAGTGAGATTCGAGCCCAGGAATTTGGTCTACCCCCCTTAATCCCTAGGCTACGAATCTAACCACGACGTTGGTTTAGACTGAAAGTCCCTGCATCATGCCATTCGAGCACTATATTCGAATTGTGCCCTAACAATGGAAACCTTTGATTCCTGCATCAAACCTTAACAAAAAGGATTCTAAAATATCCCTAACATCAGTATGCATATATATGTATGCTTGCAATCAATTTATAACATGAAAAAAATAGAGATTTAAGATCACGACACCATACCAAACCGGAGTGATCGAAAATAGTGGTTCATGTGTGCATTGAGCTTGCCTAAGGATTGTGAATGACTCTTGGGACCTTCAGGGAGTGGATGGAATGCTTGGTTTGGATGGATGATGGCTGAAAATTCAGTTTCGAATTTCACAACTTTGAGATTTTTTGGGATATTTTGCAGCATTTTTGGGGCAATGTGTGTGTGTCTTAGCTTGAGCTTGTGGCCTTGTATTTATAGAAGAGGGAGAGGGCTAGCAAAGATGGGAAGAAATCAAATCATAATGGCCATGATAAAAGCAAAATAATCAAGTTTGAAAACTTGCCATTTTTGAAATATTTCATGCCATTTTGGCTTGTGCACGAAAATGGAAAGTTTGACAGGCTTGATTATGATGTATGGGTCTTAGAGAAGTCATTCCATGTGCTAGCCCAATGGTTTCATATTTTTTCTAATTTATTTTGAATTTATTTGGATAAAAACAAAATAAAATATGAATAAAATAATAAGAAAATAAAGGCAAGGTGAGGGTGAGTTTTGGAGGTCCTTCATAAGGTCATGAAGATGTTTGAAGCTCAAAAAGTTAGGCCATTGACCTAAAATTTCAAATTTGCATGCTTTGTATTTCATGGATTTCACCAAAATTTCCCAACTTGTGCAAACCATAACTTGCTCAATTTTTGTCCTTTGAATATGATCTTGGACTTTTGGAAATCCCAATATGTACTCTTCAATCTCTCTTTTGATCAATGTTTCATTTGGAAGTTTTATCTTGATGTAGATTGTCTTGACAAAAAATTTCTTTTGTTGACCTTTTGAAAATGACATGTAATGTATGAGCTCATATCTTCCAAATGATGCATTTCTTGGACTTGAGGACAAAATAAAAGTTGTAGGAAATTGAATTTTCTTCTCAATGAGCTTTGGTTCGGGTAAAATGGATGAATCATGTGAAAGTTATGCTTGGTCAAAGTTCAGTTGACTTTTCCTAGGAAACCCTAATTTTGCACTTTTGGATTCTTAATGATTTGAGAGCATTCCTTGAGGAATCATGATCAACCCTTGATCAAATGATGAATATCACTTAAAAATGTTGATGTTGACAAAAAAATCTTGAAGTTTGACTGTATATTGGCCATTTTGACCTAATACAGTTGATTTTCAAACATTTGAGCCATTGACTGAGCAAACTTGTGATGCAAGGCATGGAAATTGGTATGCGAATTCTTGAGGACATATTAGGGACCATGAAAATCACTTGAGGCTTTTGAAACCCAAAATTATTTGTGAAAAGTGAAACTCTAGTTGAAAGTCCATTGCTTGGGAGGAGAATTTGTCTGGTCAATTCTTGGTCAACCTTGAGCACTTGAGGACCTCTAGGAGTATGTTTTGAATAAAAACGAGAGGGAAAATTTTGGGGTGCAACACCAAGTTTTAGCACTCATCAAGACTAGTATCGAACAATATAGGTTTCTCCTAACTCGAGGTGCATGTTCTATATTAGTAAAGTGCAATGGGATAAATGTAATATCCAATTGCTAAAACACTGGGTCAAACTTAACTAAAAAAATTATAATAAGATTATACATGTTTAGAAGCAAGAGTTGGGAATGATTCATATGATGGATTAGAATAAGGAGTTATTCACCCAACTGAAAATATTCGAGAATTGTATGAGATACAATTAGAAGGAGTTCCTACCTAAATAACCAGTTTTGTGTAATCAGCCTAACGTTGACTTAAAACAAAGTGAAATGTGGATCTCAACCCACTAGAAAATCTTCCAACAGGGTTTTCCGAATCAAATGATGAGGGTCATTTGGTTTGAGTAAAATAGTGGAAGCATATTTGATTAAAGACCTAATTGAATATGTTATTTTAATGATACTTATATTTTCATATTTTTCTTGTAGATTACCATGATAACAAACACCTCTAACAACATTTTACGATCAATCCTTGATAACGAAAAATTGTCTGGGACAAATTTTCTGGATTGGCACCGAAATCTGAGGATTTTCCTCAAGAATGATAAGAAGTTGTATGTCTTGGAGACACTTGTTCCTGAAGTGGAACCTCCTAGTTCTTCACCTAAGGCGGAAAGAGATTCTTATAAGAAGCATGTCGATGATGCAAATAAAACCGATTGCCTTATGCTAGCTACCATGAACTCAGAGTTGCAAAAGTAGGATGAGAACATGTCATCGTTTGATATGATTGGATATCTGAAGATGCTCTATCAAGAGCAGGTAAGAAATGAGAGGTTTCAGGTTTTAAAGGCCCTTTTTAATAGAAAGTTAGCTGAGGGAACCCCTGTAGTTCCCCATGTACTCAAGATGATTGGGTATGTGGAGAACCTTGAAAGGTTAGGGTTTCCCCTTGGAAAAAACTTGCGACTGATTTGATCTTGCAATCATTTCCAGATAGCTTCAGTCAATTCGTCTTAAATTTCAACATGAATTACATGGACAAAAGTCTTCCGAAATTTCTAAGCATGTTAAGAACTGCTGAGCAAAATGTGAAGTCAAAAGGGAAGTCCATTCTAATGGTCAGTAATGGAAAGAAGCTGGATAAAAGGCCCACCAAGCAGGTTAGTAAAGGGAAAGGAAAGGAAGTTGTCAAACCTAAACCTACTATTCCTGCTTTGAAGCCTAGTGGAGGCATAGAAAAAGAGGGCACCTGCTTCCATTATGGTAAGATCGGACACTGGAAGAGAAACTTCCCAAAGTACCTGGAAGATAAGAAGAATGGAGTAGAGACTTCAAATTCAGGTATTTTTGTTATAGAAATTAATTTATCTAGTTCTGCATCATGGTTATTAGATATTGGACGCGGTTCTCACATTTGTACCAATGTGCAGGGGATAAAAAGGAGTAGAGATTTGGCAAAAGGTGAAGTTGACATACGAGTTGGCAATGGAGCAAAGGTTGCTGCTTTAGCCGTAGGAACTTATGTTTTGACTTTACATAGTGGTTTAATAATTCAGTTAGAGAATTGTTATTATGTACCTGTAATTATCAGGAATATTATTTCCATTTCTTGTTTGGACAAGTTTGGTTTTTCATTCATAATAAAGAACAATTATTGCTCCATTTATTTGAATGATATATTCTATGCTTCTGCGCAAATGAACAATGGATTGTATGTCCTTGATCTTGAAATGACAATTTATAAAATTAATACTAAAAGGATTAAACCTAATGAGATAAATCCAAGTTACCTTTGGCATTGTCGCTTAGGCCACATAAATGAGAAACACATTTCCAAACTCCATAAAGATGGACTCTTGGACTCTTTTGATTATGAATCATATGAGACATGCATGTCTTGTTTAATTGGAAAGATGACAAAGTCCCCATTCACGGGAAAAGGTGAAAGGGTTAACGATCTTTTGTCCCCCATAAATACTGATGTATGTGGACCACTGAACATACCAGCTAGAGGAGGTTTTCAATACTTCATCACATTTACTGATGATTTTAGTAGATATGGTTATGTGTATGTAATGAAACACAAATCTGAAACCTTTGAAAAGTTCAAGGAATTCAATAATGAAGTACAAAAACAACTACGTAAGAATATTAAAGTTCTTTGATCAGATCGAGGCAGTCAATATTTAAGCCTAGAGTTTGATGACCATCTAAAGGAATGTGGGATTCTATCCCAACTTACTCCTCCAGGAACACCATAATGGAATGGTGTATCTGAGAGAAGAAATAGAACCTTATTTTACATGGTTCGATCCATGATGAGTCACACTGATCTTCTAAACTCCTTCTAGGGACATGCACTATTGACAGCAGCTTACACACTTAACTGTGTTCCATCCAAAAAGGTTGAGAAGACACCATATGAGATATGGAGTGGTAAGAAACTATATATGTCTTACATGAAGATTTGGGGTTGCAAAGTTTATGTGAAAAGACAAATCTCAACTAAGCTTGAGCCCAAATCTGATAAACTTTTATTTGTGGGGTATCCTAAAGAACAAGAGGTTATTACTTCTACAATCCTTCTGAGGGAAAAGTGTTTGTCGCTCGAACTAGAGTTTTCTTGGAAAAAGATTTTATTTCCAAAGGAATCAGTGGGAGGAAGGTAGAGCTTGAAGAAATTCAAGAATCATAAAGCATTGATATACCTATGGAGGAATTAGAGCAGGAAACACAAGTAGTTGTGGAAGAGCAACTTGCTCAAGTAGAATAAGACCAGCGTAGGTCAAACAGGATACGTCACCAACATGATAGAAATGGGTATCTCATAAGTGATCAAGGTGATGTATTGTTCATTGATCAATATGAGCCTGTGACTTACCAAGAGGCCATAACTGGTCCTGAGTCTGAGAAGTGGCTAGAAGCCATGAAATCTGAAATGGATTCCATGTACACAAACTAGGTTTGGACCTTGGTAGAACCTCCTGTAGGAGTTAACCCTATAGGGCGCAAGTGGGTTTTTAAAAAGAAGATTGACATGGATGGTAAGTTACATACCTATAAGGCAAGACTGGTTGCAAAAGGCTATAAACAAATTCGCGGGGTTGACTATGATGAAACCTTTTCACCAGTTGCAATGCTTAAATCTGTTCGAATTTTACTTGCTATTGTTGCATATTTTTGTACCCCAAAATTTTACCTCCCATTTTTCTTCAAGACATTCTCATAAGGTCCTTAAATGCTCAAGGTGTCTCAAGAATTGATCAGACAAATTCTCTTCCTAAGCAATGGGTCCACAACTAGGGTTTGGTATTTCTCAAGGAAGATTGGGTTTCCAAGGTATCAAGTGATTTTAAAGGCTCCTCATATGTATTCAAGGATGCTCATGTCAAGTTTCAAGCCTTGCATCACAAGTTTGCTCAGTCAATGGCTCAGATGATTGAAAATCAACTATATTGGGTAAAAAGTCAACTATGGTCAACATACAGTCAAACTTCAAGATTTTTGGTCAACGTCAAGATTTTGAGGTCACATCAATCATTTGATCAAGGGTTGATCATGATTCCTCAAGGAAAGCCCTTAAATCATTAAAAGTCAAAAGTTGCCAAATTAGGGTTTCCTTAGGAGAAGTCAACTGAACTTTGACCAAGCATAACTTTTACATGCTTCATCAGATTTTCCTCAACCAAAGCTCATTTTGAAGTAAGTTTAATTATATACAACTTTGTCTCTCTAAGTTCAAGTCCAAAAAATGCATCATTTGAGAGATATAAGCAAATACATTACAGGTCATTTCAAAAATCAACAAAAAGCACTTTTTGTCAAGGCAACTTACATCAAGATAAGATCTTCAAAATTAAAAATGATCAACATAGAGATTGTAGAGGACATTTTGAGAGTTCCAAAAAGTCAAATATTACATTCAAAAGATAAATATTGAGATAGTTACGACCATTGCAAGTTGGGAAACTTTGAGCAAATGCATGAAGTCTAAGTTGAGCAAACTTAATATTTTAGGCTAATGGGCCATTTTTTAAGAGTCCAAACGTACTCTATACTCGTTATACACCTCAGAACTCATTCATACACCCCTTGGTTTTTTTATTTTATTTATTTTTTATTTTTATTAATTTAAAGTCAAAATAAATTAAGATAAAATCATATTTTATTACAAGAGTCCAAGCCCATCATGTCTTTGCCCTAAATTTCTCTATATATTCAGACATCAAAGAGAACTCTTAGACACGGAAAAAACTTGCCACAAACTTTCAAAAAAACATCAAACTTTTTCAAGAACCCTAGAATTTCCAAACTCTTGTTGCAACCCCTTTCACTACAAAACCTCCATTCCATTCCCTTCCAGCAAGCATATAGAGTAAGTTTGGACCAAATTTGATGGTCCAAAGCATGTGAATTGCATAACATGGCATCACCGGTTTTCATAATGTACATGATGTTCATATCTTGATTTTTTTTCTTTGCTTTAACAAGTACTAACGTCCCTAATATGTTTATGAGGTTTGATAGTGCAGGTTTGAACAATCATGGAGGTCCCATGCATACTGAATCATGAACCACCGTACTGGCACCGATTGTATAGGTTTTCACCATAGCTCTTAATCCCTTGCGTTTGAGCCTTCAAAAGTGCTCCCATTGGATTCACAACCTCTATTTTAGGGGGATAGGACATTGTTGGATCACTAACGTTGCGGTCAATATATTTGTTTATATTTTATATATTAATTGATTCAGTCATGTTAATGGATGTATAACCACCCTAGTGGTAGAAACACACGCTAAGTCACTCCTCTACCAGGTCATGGGTTCGATCCCCGATTTTCCAATTGTTTCCATATTTTCATTATTTGTGCAGGTTTATCATATAGCGCATTGAACCTGCTATCTTGACACAACCAGCACATTGGTTGGGTTGTAACCTATGCGTGGAGGATGCTCGAGGGTGTGGATTCAACACCCACCCCTACTCATTTGGTTATTCCTTTTTTCTAATTCTATGTTTCTCACTCTTTTCTTCCTTCTTTTTCCTATTCTTTCACCAAACATTTTTCAAAAAACTTTTTCTAACACAAACCCTAATTTTATTTTTAGGTTTTTAATATTATTTTAGGTTTCTAATTTAATTTTAGATTTCTAATTTAATTTTAGGTTTTAGTTTAATTTTAGGTTTTTAATCAATAAACCCTAATTTAAATTTTTTAGGTTTTCTCAATTAAATTAAAATCAACTTAGATTTTAGGGTTTCGATTACCTAACTTTTTTAATTAATTAAAATAAACTTAGATTTTAGGGTTTTGATTAATTTAAATTACCTGACTTTTTTGATTAATTAAAATCAATTAGACGTTAGGATGATTATCAGAACATTTTCGTCATGCAATCACCAAAATAATTTTTCCATTTTTCTCTCTTCGCGTATTTACTTTCACATTAGTTTTTCCCAATTATGTATCTGCTACAATATGTAATAGTTAATTAAGGTTTACTATTTTTTCCCCGACTTATGGTTTTGTACTCCCTTCCCCGAAGCTTTGTAATAGCGTAGGACTTTTATTTTCCGCAATTTACCGCTTTTCTTATAATTGCTAGTAATTAGGGCATGCATGTCAAGATCTAAAACCAACGCTAGATAACCCTAATCAAGATCAAATAACTGAATTGAATCACTTTTCACACACTCAACTCTAGGGTAACCTCACTTGTTACCTTCGAATAAAAACAACCATGTCCCTCGAACGTGGGGACGCTTTAACACTGTCCCTTGATTAAAAAGATCATAGTCCCTCGATGACCCTTACAATGCTGCCTTCGGTAAACGATCTTAGTCTCTTGCGATAAATTGCTAAAGCACCCCTACAAGTTGCCTTTATGACTGTATGATGACCCGTGTTGTCCCTTCACATCCAACAATAGGGCTTCCTACTAACTAATGGTAGGATAACATTATCTAAGGAGTAGGAAAATAACACGAAAGATCTTTGAGTAGGTAGATAGATCGTAATCGCTTGCTCACAAAAACAAAGGTCTTTTACACAAAACACTTTTCTCTGAAATATTTTCAAAAACGAACACTTTGTACGCATTCTTAACTTATACAAGAATCATTATAAAGTTTCCGTACTTAGGCATTTTCAAAATATTTTCAAACACCTACACAAAGCATTTTCAAACAAAGTGAGCTAGTGATTAAGAGCCCGTAGATAACTACGGATGAAAAGGGTGCTAACACCTTTCCTTTTCATAACCTACCCCCCAAACTCAATAAAATCTCAAAGGTTTTTCCTGTTCTTTTCACCCTTTGCTTTTTGGATAAAAGAAAAGTCGGTGGTGACTCTTGCTATCCGCAACATTTGCGATAAAACACAAAAACAAGTCAATTCTCCCACCGTATTATAGAACTGGCGACTCTGCTGGGGATTGTTCTAAAAGTGGGGTTACCTTAAAGTTAGATCACTTTTAAATGCTTTCCTTGTTCAATTTGTCTGCTTTATTTTTAAAGGGTTGTTTGGGTTTTATTTCTTGCAAAGATCCTATACCCGGATCTGGGGAACATTTTAGGTAAGTAGCAATAGATCATGGAAACTATATAACATATACAGATATGGTTGAAGTGATGGCTACGATAGTGTGACACATTGGTTTGTACTGGTATCCATCGAGTCAGTCGGGGAGCATACTATGTTGTCCCGTGGTGTCATAAGAAGTAACTGACCTTAGAACCTTAATTGATCCAACTTAGCTATTAGAAGGTAGTGAGATAGTCGGCTTTGGTGCAGTCTGAAGTTGGTTGATACTCGATACTACACTCATTGAGATTCGACTCTCGATTTTTGTTTGGTGGCAAGTCAGTTTCCGTGCTAGACGAAACTTGTGGGAAAAATAAGTGATATTGAGATACCTAGAAGCCGATTACTTCTTTATGACGTTGAGCCAACTAAACTTCAAGAGGGTACTTACCTACAAACCCCATGCAATCCTTAAACCTAAGACCTTTGTGTGATTTTCTTGTGTTTGATTATCTCTTTGAACATTACATCATAGCATCAAGACATCATACCATATCATTTTCACTAACCATTTCAAGGATCTCGAGGGCCTATGATGCAGGTTTATTATGAACCAGGCATCTATCAAGGGGCAAGAGGATTTATTTTCCTCTAACCAAACATCGTCAAAGTATCATGAACCGACGTCTAACAAGGGGCAAGGAGATTTATTTTCCTCTAACCAATGCCGTCGAAGATCGAAGTATGTTATCTTGAGTCATTGATTTGATGATCATTAATTTTGATTTAACTTTCATCTTTATACTTTTCATGTTAGTTATCTTTCTCCTCCTCATGTTTCACCGACTCGGGTTGATCAATTCCTTCTTCAGCATCGTTGAGTATGTCTCTGAAAGATACACCTACATCATGAAATGAAATAACTTTTCCGAGCATTATCAAATACAACATCAAAAGTAGTTTATACTTTTATCAATAAAATAATACTTGTTGTTGCTTTCTAAATCACATAATCCATCTTCTTCCGCATATACAATAGGATTTAAATATGTTCATATGCCTTAATCAACCATAAATGAGAATCCCATATTCTCTTCATAGAGTCAAGACAATGTTCCTATAAAAACAAGATAAGCTAGGTACCTAATCTTCATTGGATCCTTGGAGGTTAGTGAAAAATTGGTTGCATTTGAGCAACCATTAAAAAAAACACTTAGGAACCAAAAACTCATAAATTTGAATTTTCCAATAGTGTGGCCTTTCTTGCAACCATAGTGACAATTTAAATCTTCACCATCACTAGAATCACTATCAATATGCTCACCTTTTTATAACCAAAGAAAAAGTCTTAAGAGCTTGTGACTTCATTCCTTTCTCCTTATTCATGACTTTCTCCTTTCTCTTCTTCTTCTCAAGCTTTTTCTCATGTTTGTCTAAGCAAGTAAGTTTTTTCTCATGTTCTTAAAACTTAGCAAACAATGTAGTGAGATTAAGTGTTGTAATACCATTGGCTTCCTTGATCGCGATGACCTTCAGTTACCAATTCCTAGTAAGACATCTCAAAACTTTGTCAATAGTAATTGCATTGGAAATTGGCTTACCAAATGCGTTCAAACGATTAATGAGATTTATTATAATTTTCTTAGTATAAATATAAAGGTTCTGTTGAGTTCAATGAAATTACTGACGAAGTTGAAAGGAATAAGATAAGTTTTGAAAGGCTAATAAATTTTCATATCTTTTGCATTGTAACCATCATTGGTAGAAGTTGAATCCTTGTTCTATACAGCCGGCCAAAGAAAAAAATGTAGGACATTCATTCATCTATCTACTATAACAAAAAACTAAAAATGATTAAACAAATTTAACATGTTTAATTTCTTTATTCATCATAAATGTTTTGACACATCAATAAACCTTTTTTTAAAAGTGTGAAATGTTCAGAGAATGTATAAGGTTTGCATTTGCTACATGAGGATCTTTTAATTAGTTAACAATTTTTTTTCTTGTTTGCGTGCGTTAAACATTTGTAATCTATTATTATTAACAAAAAACTTATGAGGATTTTTCAAGAAGAAATAATACAACTTCTCTGTGTGCAAATAACTTGACAGCAATGACATTCTTGAAGAAGACAATGATTCCCTCTAAAATTTAGATTTTTGGCTAGAGGTGTATTAGATACATATTAGCAACTAGGAAGCATTTGATTCAGGAGGGGGATTCTTTCAGATAGCAGAGATAAAATATTCGTCTTTTGCATTTTAAAGAATGAATCCTTCAATCATGTTTTGGTGTTTTGTCCATTTTCAATAATGGATAACGCATTTGTTGTGGTTTAGAAACTCTAGTAGGTAAAATTTGTTATAGGGAGAAGTTATTAGTTTGGTTGACAACATTTTGAGTATTATGGAGAGAAATGTGATATTATTTAAGTCTGAAGTGTTTAATGTAGCAGAGGTTGTGGATAAGGCAAAATTACTTTTGTGGTTTTGGAATGTAATTGGATCAAATCCAAAGTTTGTGGTAGTTTCCATTTTGTGGACTCAAAGTCCATTAGACTTTCTTAATTCACTCTAATATACTGTATTTGGACTAATACCCCTTATATTCTTATTATTGTTATAGAATCCATTGCTTATAAACAAAAAAACAAAAAACTTAGCTGCAAAATTCATTTTGATCAAGATATTTTTTTAATGGCAAATTGGTAGTGGTCAATTGTTAATATATATTACACCTTTTAGTAGGATTTGAATCCTCCACCTCTAACTTTTTTTTAACTCTTAATTCAACTATTTTAAGTTAGTTTCATTCCAATTAGAGTCGGAGTTGACTAAAGGAGTGTTTGATCAATATTGTTTTAGAGTTGGGTGAATGAGCATTTATCATTCTCAGTTTGAAAACAATCTTTTCTGAGTTATTTGTTGTTTAGTCATTTAGTTAGTAGACCTGCAAGATTGTCTTGAGAAGAGATATATGAAATGTAAGTAAGATTAATATTTAATTTTTTTTTTATGAAGTGTTTGTCAACTTTAATATATTGGATTCTATCATGCTGCAATGGGTTGTGAGCTACACTAATAATTAATTTATCATTATAATAAAGTTTTAATTATTCAATACTCTTTATTTTCAAATCTTCTAAGGTCATTTTCGACATATGAGCTTGCATGTTTCTTTTGTCATTCTCTTAAACTATGATTCAACACTAGGTCTATAGAATATTTCCTCCCATAAAAATACAATATCTTGTATTTGATCTCCTACCCACAATTGACCTCCACATAGTCGACATAGTATATATTTCAAGATCCACACTTTGATTCCATTAAAATAAAATTTCTTTACCTATGATTCCTATCAAATATTGCATAATTAGGATCACACTTTTACATGAATCTCTTTTGATAGGTGCATGAAATAAGGGTTTAGGATTTTCTATACCTAAAAACACTTGGAGAAGCGGTTTGCATGAGATAAGGGTTTAGGATTTTTAGTTTGTTCTTTGTTCATTGTGATCCACTATGTTATCTTATGATATTAGAGTTGGACTGAGTTTAGGTTGTTGATTGTCAATCACTCATAAGCTTTTAAGCAAGATTGGATTGTGTGTCAAGTTGTATATTGTTCATTAATCAAAAGCTTTTAAACGTCCATTGACCGGGCAGCGGAACCCCTGGCTAACACTGTATAGTGTGATCAATCACCGAAATTTAATTTGACTTATTTAATTAACATACTTTTAATTAATAATAATAAAGTGTTTATTAGTTTTGTCTTGTGGTGATCAGTTATGGCCTTAGATTCTTTTATTTTGTTTTTGGGATTTTAAAATACGACCTGCGTGTCGTGCATTTCTCTTAATCTCTTGATGCAACTTCTTTTCTCATCTTATTCCCTCATATGTAAAACGAATATTATTTTATGTAATGTAATGTGATTAAGAAAAGGAAGAAGAGAAGATTGAAGGAAGACAACCATGAAGATCTATCTTGGAGAAGTTTAGATCGTTATTAGGTTAGCTTAGGTTCTCTCATTGACTTGGGAGAACAATTGCGCTAGGGGCCATAACTGTATATTTTTATATGTATGTTGATGCATGTGTTTGTATGTTGATGCATGTGAGAGACGATTTGCATGTTAAGTCGGTGAGATCAAACTAATATCAAATTCCCTCAAAAGGAATATTGAGTTTATGCTTTCCAAGTTTTAGCACTCATCAAGACTAGTATCGAACAATGTAGATTTCGCCTAACGCGAGGTGCATGTTCTATATTAGTAAGGTGCGATGGGATAAATGTAATATCCAATTGCTAAAACATTGGGTCAAACTTAACTAAAAATTTTATAATAAGATTATACATGTTTAGAAGCAAGAGTTGGAAAAGATTAATATGATGGATTAGAATAAGGAGTTATTCACCCAACTGAAAATATTCGAGAATTGTATGAGATACAATTGGAAGGAGTTCCTACCTAAATAACCTAGTTTTGTGTAATCAGCCTAACACTGACTTAAAACAAAGTGAAATGTGGATCTCGACCCACTAGAAAATCTTCCAACAGGATTTTCTGAATCAAATGATGAGGGTCATTTGGTTTGAGTAAAATAGTGGAAGTGCGATACGGTGGGAGAACTGACTTGAGGTTTTGCGTTTGTGTTCGCAAATGTTTCGGTTTAGCAAGAGTCGCCACCGACTTTTTATTTTATCCTAAGGAAATGTCAAAAAGCACAGGAAAGACCTTTGAGATGTTTTCTTGGGTTCGGGGAGTAGATTATGAAAAGGGAAGGTGCAAGCACCCTTTTCATCCATGGTTATCCATGGGCTCTTAGTTACTTGTTTAGATCACTTGCTTTTGCTTTTCAATTGTTTGAAATGGTGCTTTGTGAGTGGTTTTGAAAAATGTTTTGAAAAGAGGCCATCATTGTGGCAACCTTTGTAATGATTCTTGTTTGAATGTATACAAAGGGGTTTTTGTCTTTTGAAAAGGTTTTAATGTTTGAAAGTTTGATTTGGATAATATTTTGAAATTGTGTTGTGAAGTGTGTTTGAAAATAGCAAGGATATTTTTGCAAGTTTTGATCAAGTAACTAAGAGTTATCTACCCTAATTTACTCAAAGATCTTTTCTAATGTTTTTAACCCTTTTGACAGTGTTATTTCACCATTGCATTTGGTGAACAACCTTGTGTTAGGATGTTAAACGGGACAAGCACGAGTCATCGTATAGACCATGATAGCAATTGTGTCAAGTATCTTTGGCAATTTTCTTGAGGGGCTTGATCATGTTTGTTTAGGCAACCAAGATAGCATCATCGAGGGACTGTGATCTTTTGTTTTGTTTTTGTTTTGCCAAAGTACCCAACATGCATACCATGGCCCATTTTTGAAGGCAACAAGTGGATTGTAACCCTAGGGATGCAAGTGTGTATTGTGTTTGATTTTCATGCATTTTTGTCTTTGATTAGGTCAAGCTACTTGTTGATTTGGATTTTTGCATACAAACCCTAATTCTCTAATCATGGCATAATTGAAAGCGTAAAGTGCGAGAATATAAAATTCTAAGCTATTACAACATGATTATGGGGATGGGGGTACAATTTTTGAATAGGGGGTATTTCACAAGAAATATAAACCCTAATTTACTATTACATCCAAATTGAATTTAATTGCATAAAATAAATGGACAATATTTAAATATTCAAAAATAAACAAATATATCAAATAATATGAATTATGCAAAAAATGTTTTTGTTCATTAATGTATGTAAAATATTTTTAATGTAAAAAAAAAGTATAAAGAAATAAATAAAAGGTTTATTTTAATTGTCTAAGGGTAAAACCCTAATTTCTTTAAGAAAATAAACATATTATATTATTTATATACATTAAAATATATTAATATGTACAAAATGAAATACACTTAGAAAAAGTATTTTTTAGTATAAATAATAATAAAAATAAAAATGTAATATTTTGTATTTTTTTATTCTAGAGTATTTAATAAAATAAAAAGTATATATTTATATATGTATATTAATTAAGTTAAATATGTACAATATAAAACAAAATATGTACAAAAATAAAATTATTCAAGAAAATATTTTTAGTGTGAATAAAAATAAGGAATAAAAATAAAAGTATGATTTACATATTATTTCTAAGTTTAAATAAATAGTATAAAAGTATTTTAAAATGTTTTCTATATTAGAAAAATTAAAATAAAATACCAAATAAATGTAAAAAAAATATGAAAATATTTTTTAAGCATTTTTTATACTTGGAAATAAATAAACAAAATCAGAAAAGAAAACAAAAATGCAAAAATGTAAAAATACAAGAAAATGGGACAGGGGGTGCAAAAATGAAAATGGGAGGTGTTAGAAGCAAGCCAGGTCAAGCCCAGCCCAAGCCAGCTTCATCTTCAACCTTCAGACTGAAACGCGCGCGTGCCCTGGTTCAAATGCTAGATCATGTATACGTGATCTTTTGCAAAAACACACAACATCAACCTTGTAGAGAATTTCAATACGATTCTAACCATATAAACAACTAATCCTAACTCTCAAAGACCAGAGAGAATTTCTCTGGCCCTAAAATCTGACCTAGTTTTTTCAGCATGTTCATGGATGAAATTCTCCTAGCACACTTAATATAAATGAAAACTGAGCATATGTATGGCTTCCTGGCAATGAACACTACATGTTTTATTCACAAACCTAAGGCTAAATGTTCATAAATAGAGAGATAGAAAGTGAAGAAAAATCTGTTTCAGTTGGATTCGTATAGGGCAATGTAGTGTCTTTCAGCAAGGTTTGAGATGTCTGGTAGTTTGCCTGAACTTCACTTGTCCTTTTCCAATAGTTAGCTTGCCTTGAATGTCCTTGAATCAGTCTATAGAACTCAACCTGCACAAGCTTAAAATGAAAATGGTGATCACTGTAAATGGAGTTACAGTTGGTAATGGAGGTTTGGGATAGCTTGAGTGAGTTGAATGGAAGGTGTTTAAAGCAAAATGGGGCAAAATGCACGAGCCAAATGAGCTGGGGAATTCAAGTTGCAGCACCTGCCCTGTTTTGCCAAAGAAGTGTGATTTCTGGCTATGGGGTGTTTTGGGGCTCAAGCACTCATGTTTCTAGCTCAAAGGGTTATGAGAAAGATGTTTGAAGTGTTTGTGTAAGTTAATCTTTGCTGGTTTTCAAGTTTTAAGCATTTGGATAAGTTTCTTGTTTTTGAAGCAAGAAAGTGGAAGTGAGGTTACATTCCTGTACAGGGCATCTTATCACCTTGCATACAATCCTCTTGGCCCCTCTGATTAGTGGATTTGTTTAGCTGCCAGAGATTTGGCTCTATGCCTAAGGATTAGTGGTTTGACATAAAACAAGCTTTTGCAAAAATGGAAATGTGCCTTTTACCATTTAGGGATTAAACTTGTGTACAATACCCTAATGATCAAGACAATGCATTAGATCAATGGATTTCCATTAAATTATGTGTGTGAAATGGTTTAGAGGCCTGCAAACTAGTACAAGGCATGCTGGTTTGAAAACGCAACTTGAGTGAACATGATTTTGCCATGGATACAAAGTGAGTTTTTGCCAACTTCAAGCATTCGATTCTCCCTAACCACAAATGTGTTTGAGGAGTTCTTGGACAATTTGGAAAGCTTGAAACATGCTCTATAATACATCTTTGAAATTCAATTTGAGACTCCAAGTGTAACTATGTGAAAAATGTCCAAGAAGATAGGCCAAAATCCTGCCTAAACTAGGGCAAAATTTCACTACGTTTAAAGTTTTAGGGACCCTTGTTCCAAAAATCATAACTTGAGATCCAAGCTTCTTTTGAGAAAACTTTGTGAATCAAAGTTGTAGACTTTATGGAGGACTACAACTTTCATATTGTAAGTTTTGTTTGAATCCATTTGCATCATGGTGAAAATGTGGGACAAAGTTAGGAAAAATTAAGAAAATTTCATAACTTAGAAAAATTCTAAGTTATGAAAATATTCAATTTCAAACCCTAATTTGCAATTTTGGGTTTATTGATGAACAAGTTTCATAATTTGACACATCTTGATGAAAAATGACCCTTGGCACTTGATTTTGACCAAAAAGTCAAAGTTTGACTTTTCAGTGTACAATCAAATTTTGCTCAGTTGACTGAAAAATTCATCTGTCAATCCCATGCATTTGAGATCTTTTGAACTTGTTGAATAGGTCAAGATGATGCCATTGAGTCCTTGAGTCCTTGGTTAATTCTAATTTGCCATTGGCTAGGTCAAAAAGTCAGAAATTGCCTTTGTACAGTCAAAACCCTAAAAATGACCATTTTGCCCTTTTGGTGATCTGATCAAATTTCTTATGGAATTGTGGTCCAAACTTGATCAAATGGTTCATATGAGTTCATAATGTTGATGTGGGTCAAAATTCATGAGGTTTGACTGTAAATTGGCCACAATTGAATTTTTCCCCAATACAGCTGATTTCTAGGTCAATTGTCCAATTGATTGGGCAAAAATTTGATTCAAGGCTTGAAACTTGGTATGGACAAACTTATGAGTCCAAAATGAAGTATGAAATTCAATTTGAGCATTGAAGGTCCAAAAATCCCTGTGCAAACTCAGACCCTAATTTAGATCATCAGTGCAAGGAGATGTCTTGAGCAGAGCAAACCCTAGCTTGTTCTTGAGTTCCAAGAGCCTTGTGAGGGGAAATGTTGATAAAATGAGAGGGAAAATTTTGGGGTACAACAGTTGCCCCTGTTCAATCTTCTTGAACCTGAAGAGTTAGATTGGTAAGTTTGACTTTCGTGACTCGAAGGTAAAAGAGGATTGGACACTAGAGTGCCCGTAAATTTGCACTCGTCAAAATGTAACTGAGGGAATGGGATTAAAGATGCCATTTGGAGATGGTAGAATCTTGCTGGAGATGGGCTTAAATATGCCATCCAAGACTGTTTGCTGAAAATCAGGAGAATGAACACCAGAATGGTATCCGTATTTGGAACGTATCTGAGTTGTATCTGGAGATTGGATTCGTATGGGCAAAGGAATGGTGTCCGTGTCTGGAGCGTATCCGAGCTGTAACCGTATTTAATCCTTGAACGAATATCAGAATGACTACCGTGTCTGGAGTGTATCTGTATTCTGAATGGGCGACAAAGAAACATTTGTGTATGGAGCATCTATGTGCCGAGGACAAGTTCCGAATGAGTGACAAAATGGCAACCGTGTCTAGAGCGTATCTGGACTGTATCTGAAGTTTAGATTTGTATGAGTAGCAGAATGACTTCCGTGTTTGGAGTGTATCCGTACTGTGACTGGGATCCGGACAAGTGACAGAATGACTTCCGTGTCTGGAGTGTATCTGAACTTGAATTTGATAGCTGAATCTGAATGAGAAATAGAATGGCTGCCGTGTCTGGAGCGTATCTAGTCTGTATCTGATTGCTGGAGTCTGAATGAGTAGTAGAATGACCGTCGTGTCTGGGGTGTATCCATACTATATCTTGACTTGAAATTCTGAATGAGTAATAGAATGACCGCCGTGTCTGGGGTGTATCCATACTGTATCTGAAAGCTCTGAATAGTTGTTAACGATAGCTTTTAATCTTATCCTGAAAGGGTAGAATGTTAGCTTAAAACACAAAGTTATGTTGCATGATATGTATGATGCAATAAAATGTGTTCCATCAATGTTTATGATTATGAATGTCATGGATGTGCATGTAAGCTGATTAGTTGTCTTGCTGAGGAAAATAAATCCTTGATAGCTGGAGATAAATGAAATCTTTGACTGCGGCCGGGGAAAGTAAATCCTTGACCGATGCTGGGAATTCCACAAATCTTTGGTTGTTGAAGATTAGAGAACCTTGCTGATTACTGTTGGGGATAGAAAATCTTGGGCAACCGGCGGGGGTTATCAAAACTTTGACAACCTCTGCGGGGATGTGAGAATCCTTCATGAATTTCCTGGGGAAATAAGGAAAAATCCGAAGACTTCTACTGGGGAATTAAAACCTGGGAGGCTTCAAATGGAGAAACAAGAACTAAAATCTTCGTTCTGCCTAGAAATAACTCTGTGGGAAGAGTGTTTATTCTGCTGGAGAAATCAGGAGCCTAGGTTGTATGCCAATCTACTGGGGAATTATCTTAGTCGGGGATAAGACAAAAAGTTAACTGTTATTTGGTTGATTCTCAGATTTTTAAGATAACCTACTGGGGAAATTGGGGAAAACTGAATGGTTCCCGCTGGGGATTAATAGTTGGAAATTTGACTCTGCTGGGGAAGAAGGTTTCATCTTCGCTGAGGGTCTGTAGTTCAAAGTTTTTGGGCTCCACTGGGAATCGGGAGTTTAGAGACTTAATTCTGATGGGAATTTTGAAGCTTAACTCCGCTGAGGATATGTACTCCAAGGTTTTAGCTTGGTTGAGGATCTGAATGTCATACTGTAGGGGATTTCTTCTGGAATAGCCTAAAGACGGCTTCCTATACTTTCGACCTATCAATAATTATCCTTTCTTATTTTGTTTTATTTGTAAGCAGTGATTATATTCAAATGCATATGCCTATTTAACAAACAATTGGACGTTTTCAAATAAAACATAAGTGTAAAAAGAAAGGAAAGGCAAGCAAATTTCTGCACTTTGAAGTATTTTTTGTATTAACTTTTGTAAGTATTTTGTACAAAGGAGACAGACATCCTAGTAAGAGAATGTTGTCGTAAAAATTGAGAAAATTTTTATACAAAAAGAAAGATGGCTATGTGCAACAATTCCATGGGGTTCCCATTCTGCTATGGCCTTCACAACTCCGAGTATCTTATCCATTCGTTGCTTCGTCCGAAGGTGATTGGATTGGTCATGAGCCCGGAGTTTGGTCATGAAGAGATTGTCCTTAAAGTGATCCGACGAGACATAGTCATACGCTTTAATTCCCTAATTTTTGCCTGGACCGCCCTTTTGGGTTTTCAGTCCACCGGGAAACCCTTTTTTGCCCAAGTCGCCCTTTCAGGTTTTCAACTTGCCGGGTGTACAGATTTTTTTTCATTTATCCCTAATTTTTGCCTGAACCGCCCTTTCGGGTTTTCGATTCACCGGGATGCCCATTTTTTCCCAAGTCTCCCTTTCAGGTTTTCAACTTGTCGGGTCGTTTATGCGTAGTATCTTTTGACTATGTTTGCGTTTGCAAGGTACGACAGGTCGTCACCGTCCATGGTGGTCAGAATCATTGCCCCACCAGAAAATACGTTTTTGATCACAAATGGTCCTTCGTAAGTAGGAGTCCATTTTCCCCTGGGATCACTTTGCGGTAAGATGATCTGCTTGATTACAAGATCCCCAACTTGATATACTTGTCTCTTGACTTTCTTGTTGAAGGCCTTGATCATACGTTTCTGATACGCCTGACCATGGCAAACAGCAGTAAGTCGCTTCTCGTCGATCAAGTTAAGTTTATCAAGTCGGGTCTGAATCCAATCGTCTTCACTCAAACCAGCATCCTTCATGATCCTCAAGGAAGGGATCTGAACTTCCATAGGTAAAACAGCTTCCATGCCATATACCAAAGAAAAGGGGGTTTCCCCAGTTGAAGTGCACGCCGTGGTACGATATCCATGCAGAGCAAACGGTAACATCTCATGCCAGTCCTTGTAGGTGACTGTCATCTTTTGAATGATCTTTTTGATATTTTTGTTCGCGGCTTCAACAACACCGTTCATCTTTGTTCGATAGGGAGATGAATTTTGATGTTGAATCTTGAACTGCTCGCACAGGGCAGTGATCATAGTGTTGTTCAAATTTGTACCGTTGTCTGTGATGATCCTGTCGGGGATACCATACCGGCATATGAGATTCTGCTTGATGAAGCGGGCAACCACATTCTTTGTAACAGAGGCGTAGGAAGCTGCTTCGACCCACTTGGTAAAGTAATCAATAGCGACCAAGATGAAGAGATGTCCATTAGATGTCGTGGGCTTGATCTCTCCAATCATGTCGATTCCCCACATCACGAATGGCCAAGGAGTTGTTAGAACATTGAGAGGAACAAGAGGAATATGTACCTTGTCAGCATAGACCTGGAATTTGTGACAAGTACGGGAATGTTGATGACAGTCAGCTTCCATGGTAGACCAGTAGTAGCCTGCCCTTAGAATCTTCTCAGCCATCGTATGTCCGCTCAAGTGGGTGCCAAATGCGCCACTATGTATTTCGGTCATGATCAACTCTGCTTCAACCTTGTCCACACAACGAAGTAGAACACAATCATGGTTGCGCTTATATAAGATACCATTGCTTAGGAAGAACTTGGCAACAAATCTCCTTAAGAACTTTTTGTCATTGACGGAAGCTCCTTCAGGGTATTCTCGAGTCTGGAGATACCTTTTGATTTCATGAAACCAGGGTTGTTCCACTACTTCTTCGGTATTAATCTCATGGCAGTGTGCAGGTTCGTCCATTCACTCAATGGTGATTTGGGGAGCCTCATTATCCCAGTTGAGTTTAAACATGGAAGACATCGTAGCCAGAGTATCTGCTAGTTGATTTTCTTCTCGCGGAAAGTGCTCAAAGGTAATCTGCTCGAAATGAGGCAACAAGGTCAGGACATGTTCTTTGTATGGGATAAGATTAGGATGTTTAGTGTCCCACTCTCCTTTTATTTGACTGATAACCAAAGTCGAGTCCCCAAATACGACTAGAGATTTGATTCCCAAGTCAATAGCAACTTTGAGACCAAAGATACAAGCTTCATATTCGGCCATGTTGTTGGTGCAACTGAAGCAGAGTCTAGCAGTAAAAGGTGTGTGGCAACCTTCTGAAGAGATAAGTACCGCGCCGATACCGTTGCCAAGTGCATTTGAAGCACCATCAAAGTACAGGTTCCATCGGGATCCTTGTTTAGGTCCGTCATACGGTCCGTTACCTTCAATGTTGTCCAATGTCATAATGTCCTCGTCAGGGAAGTCGAATCTCATAGATTGGTAATCTTCGACGACTTGATGAGCTAGATGGTCAGCTAATACACTCCCTTTTATAGCTTTTTGGGTTGTGTACTGGATATCATACTCAGTCAGGATCATCTGCCATCTATCGATCCTTCTGGATAAAGCAGGCTTCTCGAAGATGTACTTGATCAGATCCATCTTGGATATCAGCAAAGTGGTATGTGTCAACATATACTGCCTTAGCCGACGAGCAACCCATACCAAAGCGCAACAAGTTTTCTTGAGTAGTGAGTAGCGAGTCTCACAGTCGGTAAACTTTTTGCTAAGGTAATAAATGGCATGCTCTTTTTGGCCAGACTCGTCATGTTGGCCCAGTACGCACCCCATTGAGTTATCCAAAACAGTCAGATACATGATTAACGGCCTTCCTTCGATGGGTGGCATCAGGATAGGAGGTTCCAACAAATACTCCTTGACCTTATCAAAAGTAACTTGACAATCATTGTTCCATTCAACCACCTAATCTTTCTTCAATAGCTTGAAGATTGGCTCACAGGTAGATGTTAGGTGAGAGATGAACCTTGCAATATAGTTTAAGCGTCCCAAGAAACCTCTAACCTCCTTTTCAGTGCGGGGGCAGACATTTCTTGTATAGCTTTGACTTTAGCAGGATCAACCTCAATGCCTTTGTTGCTGACGATAAATACCAAAAGTTTACCAGACCTGACTCCAAAAGTGCACTTGCTAGGGTTCAGTCTGAGCTTATATTCCTTCAATCTGACAAACAGCTTTTGCAGATGATCAAGGTGTTCTTCTTCTGTTTGTGAACGGGCTATCATGTCGTCTACATAGACTTCGATCTCATGATGTATCATATCATGAAACAAAGCTACCATGGCTCGCTGATAGGTTGCCCCGACATTCTTCAGTCCAAATGGCATCACTTTATAGCAGAAGGTACCCCACTGCGTGACAAAAGTAGTCTTCTCAATGTCTTCGGGGGTCATTTTGATCTGGTTGTATCCCGAGAATCCATCCATGAAGGAAAATACCTTGTGTTAAGATGTGTTATCAACCAAGATGTCAATGTGTGGTAGTGGGAAATCGTCTTTAGGGCTATCCCTGTTTAGGTCTCTGTAGTCCACACATATTCTGACTTTGCCGTCCTTCTTAGGCACGGGCACAATGTTAGCAACCCATTGTGGATAGGAAGTAACAGCCAGAAAACCAGCATTGAATTGTTTCATCACTTCAGCTTTGATCTTTTCAGACATGTCGGGCCTCATCCAGCAGACTTTTTGTTTGATCGGTGGACATTATTCTCTTGTAGGGAGACGGTGAACCACGATATCTGTATCTAGTCCCGACATGTCTTCATAGGACCAGGCAAAGATCTCAACATATTCGTTCAACAACTGGACTAGACGCTCTTTGACACTTGGCTCCAGGTTGGCACCCACCTTAACCTCCTTCTTGTTTTCCTCTATTCCCAAATTAATAGTCTCTAGCAACTCTTCATGGGGCAGAATAGCCCTTTCCTCTTGTTGCAAAAGTCTAGCTAACTCTCCAGGCACTTCGCAGTCTTCATCACCTTCGTACTCGGCATGATTGACCAAATCTTCAGAGTCACTAAAGGCCAAAGCAGAATAGTCACCCATGGAATCCAGAGTGGATGGGTACCTGCATTTTGTGAGTGTGAGTGTGTGTAAGGGATAGCCATCCTTAAACAAAATAAAATGTAAAAGGAAAGAAAATGAACACAACAGTTTATAGTTGAAAACGTCCAATGATTCATTAAAAATGGCATATGATAATGAAGAAATCAAGCCCTTACAAATGGACCTATATACCCCGGGTAAGGCATAAGGCGAAAAGAGTGTACGAATTGTTTAATTATTACAGACCAAAATAGGAAATTGTTCAAATATAAATTACTGATTGATGAAAATGATGGGAACGAAGTCTTTCGCCTCCCAGTTGCTTAATCCTCCTTCAACGGTTGGAAAAATCCAATATTCGAAGTTGTCTTCTTCATCATCATCTTCTAAGGCATTAATTCCATGGTGAGTGATTTTTAAGGGTGGTCCTCCAGCCCAGGAGCGACGCACAACTTTCTGGCCAGAAGCAGTAAAACCTAGTCCGAACTTGTCTGTCTTGTGAGAAAAATCAGGCAGTTGCCCCCACACTGTACTCCTTCCTTCTTTGATTATGGCCTCCGCATCTTTGAGGGATGCCATCCTAGAGTCTGGCTTGGAAACGACAGGCACATCAGTCATTGTATTTGCAACTGCGACTTCAGGAGAAACCTCCTCAAAGTGTTGGAAAGGCGTTTCTATGAATTCGCCATCTAACTCCACATAGCGGAAGGAGTTAAGGTGACTTATCATGTACTCTTCCTCACCGTGCACTGTTATGATCTTACCCTGAACTGGATACTTTAGCATTTGATGTAGAGAGGAAGTTACTTCCCCAACGTTGTGGATCCACGGCCTTCCCAACAAGCATGAATATGAAGGACGGATGTCCATCACATAAAAAGTAGAGTTGAAAATTTCTGTACCCACTTTGATGGGAATGTCCACTTCTCCGTGAAACATCCTCTTAGAACCGTCGAAGGCTCTAACAATGATGTTACTGGGCTTTAGAGTCAAACCCTCACAGTCCAATCTGTCCAACGCCTTCTTTGGTAGCACATTTAAAGATGAACCAGTGTCAACCAGAACATGGGCAAGTGTGGTTCCCCTACACTCTACTGAGACATGCAGCGCGTCGTTATGCTTTCTTCCTTTAGGGGTCAAATCAGCATCAGAAAAACCAAGACCATTATCGGCGGTAAGGCTAGCCACACACTCTTGAAACTGGTCCGCAGAAGTTTCTTGAGGCACGTGTGCCGTCTTTAGAAATTTGATCAAGGATTTAGCATGAGCCTCATAGTAGAGTAAGAGAGACAGCATGGAGATTTTTGAAGGGGTCTATCCTAGCTTCTCCACGACATCGTAGTCGCTCTTCTTGATTATCTTTAATATTTCTTCCATCTCTTTTTGGGTGGTCTCGAGGGTAACCACAGTCTGAGCCTTCGTCCTGACAGGCGCTCCTTGTATCCCCTTACCCTTATTGGAAGTAACATCAGAGGGTCTAGCTTCGGGTACACCAATTTCTTCAATTATCGGACTTTGCACAGATGACTTGACAGGCACAGAAACTCTCGAGGGTCCGAAGACTGCCCGTGGAGGAGCAATCTCCGGAGAGAAGATCCTTCTGCTGCGAGTTATCTTGCTCGTTCCTGCAATATTCCCTATATCAGGGGTTTCATCATCAGAATTCTCTTGGATTGATTCAATCTGCTTGATACCATGGTAGAAGATTTCTCCTCCGTAGTCCATGGTGTCGTATTGTTAGATTTATACGGGACAGGCCCCGACATGGTGATTTTCAACGGCACAAACTTAGGATCATGCGTAATCTTAACAGGCCTTTTGCAGGTCTTGGAAAGATCGTCGGAGATGGTTATTATGGCAATGTCATTGGTTGGAGTATCAAAGGTAGCAGGAGTAACATGAGTGATAATATCAATAGGAGTCTTTTGAAAGAGGATCTCTTGGGTATCCATCAGGCGTTGGATTCCTGATTTCAATAGTGGGCAATCAGCTTGCAAGTTTGAACAGAAGTAACAGTCTTTTCCACAGCCTGGGAATATCTCGGCTTTCATCAAATTCACTTTAATCACTGGTAACAGAGTCATTAATTCATTAACGGTGGTGACATGAAGATCTTCCATAACGGCATGGACATTATGACCGTGCTTCAACATTGGAGCAGAAATCACATTCGGCTTTTTGGGCACATCGAATTCTACCTCCTTGGCGTCTATCAAGTCTTGGATTTTGTTTTTAAGAGCCCAACAGTTGTTGGTATCATGCCCTACACTGTCCGAGTGGTATGCACATTTTGCATTGGAATGATAATAAGGAGAAGAGGTATTGGGGTTCTTCGGCGCTTCCTTCAAGTTGGTAAGGTCTAGCTTTAACAGATGAGGGAGGACTTGAGCCGGTGTCATATTGATTTGGGTGAACTGCCGTTGTGGCCTTTCTGCCCTTTGCTGATTAGCTCTTGGTTGATTGCTGCGAGGTTGATCGGTTGAGGAGTTTTGGATCATCACAGCCCCCACTGTTGGTCGGCGCTCCATTCTTCCTTGATTTTTCTGGGAATAAACAGCAGAAGCTTCTTTCTTGGATGGGAAGGTCTTCTTAATAGCAGCGGAAGCGGAGGCATCCTTTTGAATTTTACCACTTTTAATGCCAGCCTCGACCCTTTCACCGGTCAGAATTAATTCAGTGAACCCTGCAGATGAGATCTCGATCAAGTGATTGAAGAACGGACCAGACAGGGTCCCTAAAAATATGTCAACCAGCTCTCTATCTGATAATGGTGGCTGCACCCTTCCAGCCAAATCCCTCCACTTCTGGGCATATTCCTTAAATCCCTCATTAGAAGCCATACCCATACTTTGTAGTTGTGTACGAGTAGGCGCTAAATATGCATTGTATTGGTATTTTCGGTAGAAAGCAGCTTCCAAATCTTCCCAGTTATGAACATCCGATCTCTCAAGTTGATAGAACCAGTCCAATTGCGTGCCTGACAAACTATCTTGAAAAAAGTGGACCCAAAGATCCTTATCAGAGGAGTGAGGTTGGGTCTTTCTAACATAGGACCTCAGATGCATCTTTGGACAGGACAAACTGTCATACTTATAAAATGTAGGAACTTTGAACTTGGGAGGAATGACGATCCCAGCGACCAACCCTAGTTCTTCGAAATCTAACCCAGGAACCCTTTGCAACTCCATGGCTGCCAACCGATCCTCAAGATTTTTATACTTATCATCCGCCGGGGGATATTGCTGTTCTGAGTAATCTTCGTCCTCTTCCTCTTCCTCTTCTTCAGCTTCAGATTTAGAAGGCATTGCGACGCCTTTTCCTTTACCAACCCCTTCGTTAGACGTCGAGGGGAACTCCAGAACTCTCCTAGCCTGATGCTCAAATCTCCTTCTCATAGTGGCTACCCAAATTCTTTTCTTTTTCTTCCTTTCTGGTTCCTTCTCTTTCTCTAACAGTGCTTTGAGATCCTCTTGACCCTTTGCTAAGGTCATGAGGAGTTGCTGGAATTGCGAATTCTGTGTTTGCTGATCTTTAACCGTCTGCTCCAAATCCATCTTGCTGAAATAAACAACAGAAAGATAAGGAAACCTGGTGTGGAGACCTGTTTATGCATATGATGAATGATATGTTATTCATGTAATGCATTCAAGGATTCAGAAATTCAAATTAGTTGCAAACAAAAAGAACACACGTCATATTAAGAAGAAATTTGTTAGTACATAAATGCCCCATGGGCAAAAATATTACAAAATTCTTAATGTAAAAAGATATTGCGCATCCTCTTTGGTGCTATGTAAGTGTTAAGAGTCTCCTCTTCGTGAAGTCGGCGGGTAAGCTCCAAAACCTTCTTCTCACTGGCATAGAAGCTGGCTTCAAAAGTATTCCGTTCTTCTTTGAGTTGTATCCAACTCTTTTGTAATTCTTCCAATGATGTTGGCATGTTAGGATGTAGGAGGGTGTATGAAACCTCTCCTTCCATAACAGGCTCTTTGATCATGGGGAGAATGTGAGGGTATGGCATCATAAGACTCTGGGCGCGGGTTCGTACCCACTTTAGGTAAGGCTCAAGAGGGATGGAATTCTTGTGCCCCAGTGTCTTACTATCCACTTTGTTGGGCATCCTCCAAGCTTGGATAAACCTTTGTCGAAGTCCTTGCGCATCGTTGTCGAAGTCAAAGACCAGGTCAGGAATCAGCATATCATGAGGGCCATCCCTCCGGGCATACCCAAATTGCCTTAGAGCTAAATAGGGGTTGTAGGTAATTCCTCCCCTAATTCCAAGTAAAGGGACATTAGGGAATTCTCCACAACGATCAATGATGATGACATTTTCTCTGGACCGAGAACACCAATGAACATCAGAATGTGTGAGGGTCATCAACTGTTGTGACCACCTTAAACCCTGCTCATTCTTCAAAACTGTTTGGGGAAGGTGAGAAATAAACCACCTTGCTAGAAGAGGAGTACAACACATGAGAACACCTCTTTTCCTCATTGTTCGTGTGTAAAATGAGTGTAGGATATCCCTAAGCAATGTAGGCACATGATTCCAAGATATGAAAATCCTGACGATGTTTACATCTATAAGCTGATCAGGGTTTGGGAACAAGACCAACCCATAGATGAGGAGTGCCACAATCTCTTCAAAAGCTTGCAGATCTAGAGAATTCCAGCAGTCTTGTGCCTTCTCAAACAGAAACTTTGCCAGAAAACCTTTGACACCACTTCTGGTTTCCCAATGACTTTTGATATCAGATGGTTGCAAGTGTAAGGCTTGAGCAACATCTTCATGCTTTGGTTCTCTTTCCGTACCTTTGTAGGGTAGTTGATGGAGAATAGGAATCCTCAAGAGTTGAGAAAATTCCTCCAAAGTAGGTACTAGTTGGTAATCAGGGAATGTGAAACAATGGTGTAGGGGGTCAAAGAACTGGAAGAGAACTTTCACCATGTCTTCTTCAATGTTGGAGTTGACCAAGTTGAGAAGTCTACCATGTCTTTCACTGAAGAGAGAATTCTCTGGAATCTTGGAAGTAAGCTCCTTCAGCTGAGGAGGGATTCTCACAAGGTTGACTTGAATTGTTTTCCTACGAAGAGATTTCATGACCTACAAAACAAGAACAAAGATGAAGATCCAAACCCTTGAAATGGTTAGTGGATGCATATGATGCTTTATGATGTTCATGATGTATGCACAAGCATATGTACAAACAAGTCACACAAGATCCTAGTTTCAGGCTTGCATGAGGTTTCATAGGTAAGTACCCTCTTGAAGTTAGTTGGCTCAACCTGTCCTATAAATAGTAACCGGGTTCTAAGGAGCTCAATATCACTGGATTATTTTCTGTGTTCATTGTTTTGGTTTAGCCACTTAACTGGCGACCAAAATATTCCAAGAAAACAACCCTCAATGAGTGTAGTATCGAGTATCTACCAACTTCGGACTGTACCAAAGCCGGTCATCTCACTACCCCTAAAAAAGGCCAAGATGGTCAAGTAAGGTTCTAAAAGTTCATTAGTGCTTCATGACATCACTCAGCGGCCCCGTATTCTCTTTTATTGACTCAAAGGCTACCGGTACTCACAAATATGTCGCACTAATATAGCTGTTGCTTCAACCATGTCGGTATACCCCGTACAGTTCCCACAACGTATTGCTATTTACCTATGAATGTTTCCCACAAATCCAGGTGGAGGATTCAAAACCCAAACAAGAGAGCCAAATGTAAAGAAATCAAAGCAAACAAGATAATCATACAAAGGTGATCTAAACCCTAAGGTTACTCCACTTTTAAAGTCATCCCCAACAGAGTCTCCAGTTCTGTGATACGGTGGGAGAACTGACTTAAGGTTTTGCGTTTGTGTTCGCAAATGTTTCGGTTTAGAAAGAGTCGCCACCGACTTTTTATTTTATCCTAAGGAAAGGTCAAAAAGCACAGGAAAGACCTTTGAGATGTTTTCTTGGGTTCGGGGAGTAGATTATGAAAAGGGAAGGTGCGAGCACCCTTTTCATCCATGGTTATCCCTGGGCTCTTAGTTACTTGTTTAGATCACTTGCTTTTGCTTTTCAATTGTTTGAAATGGTGCTTTGTGAGTGGTTTTGAAAGATGTTTTGAAAAGAGGCCATCATTGTGGCAACCTTTGTAATGATTCTTGTTTGAATGTATACAAAGGGTTTTTTTGTCTTTTGAAAAGGTTTCAATGTTTGAAAGTTTGATTTGGATAATGTTTTGAAATTGTGTTATGAAGTGTGTTTGAAAATAGAAATGATGTTTTTGTAAGTTTTGATCAAGTAACTAAGAGCTATCTACCCTAATTTACTCAAAGATCTTTTCTAATGTTTTTAACCCTTTTGACAGTGTTATTTCACCATTGCATTTGGTGAACAACCTTGTGTTAGGATGTTAAACGGGATAGGCGCGGGTCATTGTATAGACCATGATAGAAATTGTGTCAAGTATCTTTGGCAATTTTCTTGAGGGGCTTGATCATGTTTGTTTAGGCAACCAAGATAGCATCATCGAGGGACTGTGATCTTTTGTTTTGTTTTTGTTTTGCCAAAATACCCAACATGCATACCATGGCCCATTTTTGAAGGCAACAAGTGGATTGTAACCCTAGGGGTGCAATTGTGTATTGTATTTGATTTTCATGCATTTTTGTCTTTTATTAGGTCAAGCTACTTGTTGATTTGAATTTTTTGCATACAAACCCTAATTCTCTAATCATGGCATAATTGAAAATGTAAAGTGCGAGAATTTAAAATTTTAAGCTATTACAACATGATTATGGGGATGGGGGTACAATTTTTGAATAGGGGATATTTGACAAGAAATATAAACCCTAATTTACTATTATATCCAAATTGAATTTAATTGCATAAAATAAATGGACAATATTTAAATATTTAAAAATAAATAAATATATCAAATAATATGAATTATGCAAAAAAGGTTTTTGTTCATTAATGTATGTAAAATATTTTTAATGTAAAAAAAAAGTATAAAGAAATAAATAAAAGGTTTATTTTAATTGTCTAAGGGTAAAACCCTAATTTCTTTAAGAAAATAAACATATTATATTATTTATATACATTAAAATATATTAATATGTACAAAATGAAATACACTTAGAAAGAGTATTTTTTAGTATAAATAATAATAAAAATAAAAATGTAATATTTTGTATTTTTTTATTCTAGAGTATTTAATAAAATAAAAAGTATATATTTATATATGTATATTAATTAAGTTAAATATGTACAATATAAAACAAAATATGTACAAAAATAAAATTATTCAAGAAAATATTTTTAGTGTGAATAAAAATAAGGAATAAAAATAAAAGTGTGATTTACATATTATTTCTAAGTTTAAATAAATAGTATAAAAGTATTTTAAAATGTTTTCTATATTAGAAAAATTAAAATAAAATGCCAAATAAATATAAAAAAAATATGAAAATATTTTTTAAGCATTTTTTATACTTGGAAATAAATAAACAAAATCAGAAAAGAAAACAAAAATGCAAAAACGTAAAAATACAAGAAAATGGGCCAAGGGGTGCAAAAATGAAAATGGGAGGTGTTAGAAGCAAGTCAGGCCAAGCCCAGCCCAAGCCAGCTTCATCTTCAACCTTCAGACTGAAACGCGCGCGTGCCCTGGTTCAAATGCTAGATCATGTATATGTTATCTTTTGCAAAAACACACAACATCAAACTTGTAGAGAATTTCAATACGATTCTAACCATATAAACAACTAATCCTAACTCTCAAAGACCAGAGAGAATTTCTCTGGCCCTAAAATCTGACCTAGTTTTTGCAGCATGTTCATGGATGAAATTCTCCTAGCACACTTAATATAAATGAAAACTGAGCATATGTATGGCTTCCTGGCAATGAACACTACATGTTTTATTCACAAACCTAAGGCTAAATGTTCCTAAATAGAGAGATAGAAAGTGAAGAAAAACCTATTTCAGTTGGATTCGTGTAGGGCAATGTAGTGTCTTTCAGCAAGGTTTGAGATGTCTGGTAGCTTGCCTGAACTTCACTTGTCCTTTTCCAATAGCTAGCTTGCCTTAAATGTCCTTGAATCAATCTATAGAACTCAACCTGCACAAGCTCAAAATGAAAATGGTGATCATTGTAAATGGAGTTACAGTTGGTAATGGAGGTTTGGGATAGCTTGAGTGAGTTGAATGGAAGGTGTTTGAAGCAAAATGGGGCAAAACGCATGAGCCAAATGAGCTGGGGAACTCACGTTGCAGCACCTGCCCTGTTTTGCCAAAGAAGTGTGATTTCTGGATATGGGGTGTTTTGGGGCTCAAGCACTCGTGTTTATAGCTCAAAGGGTTGTGAGAATGATGTTTGAAGTGTTTGTGTAAGTTAATCTTTGCTGGTTTTCAAGTTTTAAGCATTTGGACAAGTTTCTTGTTTTTGAAGCAAGAAAGTGGAAGTGAGGTTACAGTCCTGTACAGGCCATCTTATCACCTTGCATACAATCCTCTTGGCCCCTCTGATTAGTGGATTTGTTTAGCTGCCAGAGATTTGGCTCTATGCTCAAGGATTAGTGGTTTGACATAAAGCAAGCTTTTGCAAAAATGGAAATATACCTTTTACCATTTAGGGATTAAACTTGTGTACAATACCCTAATGATCAATACAATGTATTAGCTCAATGGATTTGCATTAAATTATGGTGTGTGAAATGGTTTAGAGGCCTGCAAACTAGTACAAGGCATGCTGGTTTGAAAATGCAACTTGAGTGAACATGATTTTGCCATGGATACAAAGTGAGTTTTTGCCAACTTCAAGCATTCGATTCTCCCTAACCACAAATGTGTTTGAGGAGTTCTTGGACAATTTGGAAAGCTTGAAACATGATCTATAATCCATATTTAAAATGCAACTTGAGACTTCAAGTGTAACTATGTGAAAAATGGCCAAGAAGATAGGCCAAAATCCTGCCTAAACTAGGGCAAAATTTCACTAAGTTTAAAGTTTTAGGGACCCTTGTTCCAAAAATCATAACTTGAGATCCAAGCTTCTTTTGAGAAAACTTTGTGAATCAAAGTTGTAGACTTTGTGGAGGAATACAACTTTAATGTTGTAAGTTTTGTTTTAATCCATTTGCATCATGGTGAAAATGTGGGACAAATTTAGGAAAAATTAAGAAAATTTCATAACTTAGAAAAATTCTAAGTTATGAAAAATTTCAATTTCAAACCCTAATTTGCAATTTTGGGTTTCTTGATGAACAAGTTTCATAATTTGACACATCTTGATGAAAAATTACCCTTGGCACTTGATTTTGACCAAAAAGTCAAAGTTTGACTTTTTAGTGTATAGTCAAATTTTGCTCAGTTGACTGAAAAATTCATCTGTCAATCCCATGCATTTGAGATCTTTTGAACTTGTTGAATAGGTCAAGATGATGCCATTGATTCCTTGAGTCCTTGGTTGAACCTAATTTGCTATTGGCTAGGTCAAAAAGTCAGAAATTGCCTTTGTACAGTCAAAACCCTAAAAATGACCATTTTGCCCTTTTGGTGATCTGATCAAATTTCTTGTGGAATTATGGTCCAAACTTGATCAAATGGTTCATATGAGTTCATAATGTTGATGTGGGTCAAAATTCATGAGGTTTGACTGTAAATTGGCCACAGTTGACTTTTTCCCCAATACAACTGATTTCTAGGTCAACTGTCCAATTGAGTAGGCAAAAATTTGATTCAAGGCTTGAAACTTGGTATGGACAAACTTATGAGTCCAAAATGAAGTATGAAAGTCAATTTGAGCATTGAAGGTCCAAAAATCCCTGTGCAAACTCAAACCCTAATTTAGGTCATCAGTGCAAGGAGATGTCTTGAGCAGAGCAAACCCTAGCTTGTTCTTGAGTTCCAAGAGCCTTGTGAGGGGAAATGTTGATAAAATGAGAAGGAAAATTTTGGGGTACAACATGAAGCATATTTGATTAAAGGTCTAATTGAATATATTATTTTAATGATACTTATATTTTCATATTTTTCTTGTAGATTACCATGACAACAAACACCTCTAACAACATTTTGCGATCAATCCTTGATAAGGAAAAATTGTCCGGGACAAATTTTCTGGATTGGCACCAAAATATGAGGATTATCCTCAAGCATGATAAGAAGTTGTATGTGTTGGAGACACCTGTTCCTGAAGTGGAACCTCCTAGTTCTGCACCTAAGACAGAAAGAGATGCTTATAAGAAGCATGTCGATGATGCCAATGAAATTGCTTGCCTTATGCTAGCTACCATGAACTTAGAGTTACAAAAGCAGCATGAGAACATGTCAGCGTTTGATATGATCAGACATCTGAAGATGCTCTATCAAGAGGAGGCAAGAAATGAGAGGTTTTAGGTTTTAAAGGCCCTTTTTAATAACAAGTTAGCTAAGGGAACCCCTGTAGGTCCCCATGTACTCAAGATGATTGGGTATGTGGAGAACCTTGAAAGGTTAGGGTTTCCCTTTGGAAAAAAACTTGCGACTAATTTGATCTTGCAATTGTTTCCAGAGAGCTTCAGTCAATTTATCTTTAATTTCAACATGAATGACATGGACAAAAGTCTTCTAGAATTGCTAAGCATGTTAAGAACTGCTGAGCAAAATGTGAAGTCAAAAGGGAAGTCCATTATGATGGCCAATAATGGAAAGAAGTTGAACAAAAGGCCCACCAAGAAGGTTAGTAAAGGTAAAGTAAAGGAAGTTGCCAATCTTAAACCTATTGTTCCTGCTTTGAAGCCTAGTGGAGGCATAGCAAAAGAGGGCACTTGCTTCCATTGCGGTAAGACCAGACACTGGAAGAGAAACTGCCCAAAGTACCTGGAAGATAAGAAGAATGGAGTAGAGACTTTAAATTCAGGTATTTTTGTTATAGAAATTAATTTATCTACTTTTGCATCATGGATATTAGATACTGGATGCGGTTCTCATATTTGTACCAATGTGCACGGGATAAAAAGGAGTAGAGATTTGCCAAAGGGTGAAGTTGACCCACGAGTTGGTAATGGAGCAAAGGTTGCTGCTTTAGCCGTAGGAACTTATGTTTTGACTTTACCTAGTGGTTTAATAATTCAATTAGAGAATTGTTATTATGTACCTGCAATTAGCAGGAATATTATTTTTGTTTCTTGTTTGGACAAGTTTGGTTTTTCATTCATAATAAAGAACAATTGTTGTTCAATTTATTTGAATGATATATTCTATGCTTCTTCACAAATGAACAATGGATTGTATGTCCTTGATCTTGAAATGTCAATTTATAAAATTAATACTAAAAGGATTAAACCTAATGAGATAAATCTAAGTTACCTTTGGCATTGTCGCTTAGGCCACATAAATGAGAAATGCATTCCTAAACTCCATAAAGATGGACTCTTGGACTCTTTTGATTATGAATCATATGAGACATGCATGTCTTGTTTAATTGGAAAGATGACAAAGTCCCCATTCATAGGAAAAGGTAAAAGGACTAACGATCTTTTGTCCTCATACATACTGATGTATGTGGACCACTGAACATACCAACTAGAGGAGGTTTTCAATACTTCATCACATTTACTGATGATTTCAGTAGATATGGTTATGTGTATTTAATGAAACACAAATCTGAAACATTTGAAAAGTTCAAGGAATTCAAGAATGAAGTACAAAACCAACTAGGTAAGAATATTAAAGTTCTTCGATCAGATTGAGGCAGTGATTATTTAAGCATAGAGTTTGATGACCATCTAAAGGAATGTGGGATTCTATCCCAACTTACTCCTCCAAGAACACCATAATGGAATGGTATATTTGAGAGAAGAAATATAACCTTGTTATACATGGTCCGATCCATGACAAGTCACGCCGATCTTCTAAACTCCTTCTGGGGACATGCACTATTGACAACAGCTTACACACTTAATTGTGTTCCATCTAAAAAGGTTGAGAAGACACCATATGAGATATGGAGTGGTAAGTGTGATACGGTGGCAGAACCGACTGTTATATATTGGTTTTGCATTTTTTATTCGCAAATATGCAGTAAGCAAGAGTCGCCACCGTCTTTTCTTTTATCCAAATTAAGGAAAGGGTGAAAAGAACAGAAAAAGACCTTTTCGAGATGTTTTTTGAGTAAGGGGGGTAGATTATGGAAAGGGAATGTATTATCACCCTTTTCATCCGTAGTTTTCTACAGGCTCTTAGAGGTTTGCTCATTTTAAAAATACTTTTATGCTTTGTGTGTTTGAAAATGTTTTGAAAAACGCCTTAGTACAGCGAACTTTGTAATGTTTCTCGGAATAGTGGAGAAAGTATACAAAGTGTTTTGAAATTGTTTTTGAAAAGTAGTTTTTTTTGTGTGTAAGTGCAAAATGTTTGAGGAAACTTCTAACATCTATCTATTTTTATACTCGAAAAGGGTCGTTCTTTTCCTCTTTTCCTCTAGACAGTGATATCCTACTATTAGTGAGTAGGTAGCCCTATCATTGGATGTTTGAGGGACAATCGAAACGACACTTTACAGTCACGAAAGCAACTTGTGGAGACGCATTAGAAATTTTCTTTTAGGGACTAGATCATTTTCCGAAAGGCAAATGTAATGGTCATCGAGGGACTATGATATTTTTTGATTTATGGGTCTTTTCTAAAGCGTTCATGCCTCATGACTGTTTTATTTCTTAAAGGAAACCAAAGTGGGATACCCTAGAGGTGCCTGTGTGCAATTGTGTTCAGTTCAGTTATTTATCTTTTTTTTAAGTTTGCTAGCGTTTGATTATTAGTCTTATCATACACGCCTAATTACTAGCAGTTAATATATATTGCAGAATATTAAAGTGCAGGAATTTAAATCTACGCTATTATAATGCTTTGGGGGGGGGGGGGGGGGGATTTACACTATTCAAGAATGAGGGGAATGAAGCAATAAATGTCCTAGTTTTAATCTATTACATCCAGTGGACATGTACATCAATAATAAAAATATGGAATTAAATAAACGCGCATGAAATTGAAAATAACGTCTAATAATATCCTAAGAAATAAAAATCTTTTTGGTTGTTTTTTATTATGAAAAGAAAATTAAATCTGAATTAAGTCCTAAATTCTGATTTGTTTTAAGTTAAGAAAATGGTTAAAATTTAATTAATTAATTAATTAAGAAACTAATTATTTAATTAAAATGTCTAAGCCTAATTTTTGTGATTTTTTTGATTTAATGTCAAGTTGAATAGAAAAAGAGTCAATAAAGAAATGAAACAAAGAATAAAATACAAAAAGAAAAATGGGCTCCTTCGATTGCAAGGAGAATGGACTTTTCGATCCAGAGGGGATGTTGTCCTTCAATTCTATGAAGCGGATGTGATTTTTGATCCAGGAGGGATGTTGCCTTTTTCGATCCAAGGAGGGAGTTGTTCTTCGAATTGAACCTGCAAGGAAAATGCTGGCAAAAAAATAAGGATGCAGGACCTGGGTATCGAACCCAGGTCCTTCTCCCTAATTCGAATCTTCTGTCCTTAGGCCTAAGCTTATTTTGATGTGAAATGGGCTATGCCATGAGTTTCAAAAGGAAGATCATGTCATGCCTTTCGATGGCGTGATTTTATTCCCGCATGTTATCTTGTATATGATATGCTCATATAACCATAAATGGTATTAGCAACACATATATACCAATAATATGTATTTAAAAGACTTAGAAATGCAGTTTCGATTTGGGTAAATCCTTACTAACTGGAGATGCTTTGATCTAAGCGTGGATTGGCTTGGAACATATTCTTGGGAATCTCAAGAACACAAATATATCCTTCGTCTGGATTGAGGGTGCCTGCAAAGAAAACTAGTTAGAATGTTGATCCTTTCTATGGCGGTGTGAGTATTCTCTTTTTCTAGGCAATCTCTTCTGTGTGTGATGCAACACTTGTGATCTCTTTATATAGAAGGGGTAGAGGGGACAAGAAGGCAAAGACTTAAATAACCTTGATTATGTGTTTGAAAGTCATGAATGAGAATTTGTAACGTTGGCCAAACACATGGGATCTTGTCCTTTTTTGAATTTTGAATGTATGTGGGCATTTGACTTTCGAATGCTCTCATTCGAATGGCTCTGATGGACTCCTTCGAATGGACTTTTTGAGTGTCTTTCGAATAGTCTTTTGTTGCCTCCTTCAAATGTGTAACACCCCAATTCTACCCCAAGTAATTAATCGAAAAATCAGAGTATAAAAATTTCTAATGTAATCAGGTTGTCACATATTCAACAGAAACACATAAACTTGTCATGCTTTTAGAATAGATACATAACACTTAGAGAAGTGGAATGAACACAATTCAAGAATATAGTCTTCATAACATAAACCAAACTTTGATTAATTACGCAGCGGATTCATAATAATTCTCTAAATAAGATATAACATCTTTTGAATCATGAAACAACATCAATATGATAAACTCCTCAAATAACAACACAAGGTTAAATAATTAAACAACAAAACAGACAAGCGTTCATTTCCCCCCGATTGCCACGTATCAGAGCAATTGACACTGAACTCAAACTAACAATGCTATCAGCTACTCATCTTGGTTACATGTACATTACCAACAAAAGGCAACATTCAAACAAAAGGGGTGAGATATCAAACTACATAAATAGGGTTATGATAAATAATATATTAGGTAAAGAATAAAAAAAATCGCCACTTCATACAACAACAACATAAAGCAACACAATTTACCAACACATCAATTCAACTTATGACATCACCAGGCATAAACAACACTTTAAACAAGCAACAAATCAACGACTCCAAATGCGACTCAACTTTGCAATGCATGTGGTACCATTGGAGTAGAACTCCCAACTTAGAAAATGCCAGTAATTCCGAGGCATAAGGCATAAGCCCTCAACATAAAATCTTGCCAATAAAGGCCAACATGGTGAGCATTCACTCCAACATAGAACATGCCAATCCAGGCCAACTTTAATGCTATGTTATACTATACGACGATATAAACAACCACAACTCGACAACGCAACAACAACAACATAACAACGGTTGACATAACAACAAATCACACCGTTCAATATTGGCCAAAGGCCTACCACACAACATGTCAATTGAATAAATAACTTTTCATGGAAACAACATGTTCTTCATATATTCACTAGGATTCACACCATAAGGCTACCCACAAAAATAATTCATAGTCACCTTATCAATATCGAATTCCACATATATTCAATGATATCTCGCAACATCAACACATTCATCAACCAACACAAAATAACATAATATTGGTCATAAGGCCTATAATTAACCATGTCCATAAACCGGACGGAACGACTTAACCTACTATACCGGAAATTCGGTATAATCGACATAATTTCAACAAAAGGACACATCCACAATTACCTACTAATTAAACTTAGTTACCCGGTCAAATTTCGTTAAATTCCTGACAAGTAATTATACCGCCTAATTCGGCTATTGATCAATGGTTCTACATAAGAAATTAATAGTTACTTAATCCTTTCTTCCTTCAACTAATTGATGTTTTATTCTCTATCACCCTATTTTATGTTTTTGGCTTGCATAAGAATTAAACGGGACGAATCGGGTCAGAAAGTCGCATAAATCTAAGTTCAGAAATTTTTGCCACAGTAGCTGACACGGGAGGCAGCGTCAGCTGACACGGCCGTGTCAGGAGAGGAAAGGGGAAAACGTGAGGAATAGTGGCTGACACAGGCGGCAGCGTCAGCTGACACGACCGTGTCAGAAGGCCTGGAGCTAAAAACCAGTTTTGCCTCCTTTTTCACATATGCCTAGTTCTTGTTCATTCTTGTTTCAATTCACCCATTTATCATAGTTTAGCATTAACCCAACACAGTTCAAATACAACAAACAACAACATAATTCAAATCAATTGTCAATTTTAATAGCAACACAAACAATCTTTTTGCACAACATAGTAGAGAAACTAATACCCTAAACCCCAAATAAAATTCATCATACTCCCATTTATTTAGCAAGAATCCCACCCTTACCTTGGATCGAGTGCAGCTCTAAGAAACAAAGATGGAATTTCTGGGAATTGGCACTAGTGGCAACCTCCTTTTGTTCTTCTTCTCCTTTCCAAAACCCTATTCTTATTTCTCTTCTCTTTTTCCTTCTTTCTCCGGATACACTATCCTCTCTTTCTCCTCTATTTCTATCTCTAATACAATAATATTATATTACTTAATAAATCTAAATGGGCCTAAGTGACATACCCCCTTATTACTTCACAACACCACAAACTAAGCCCAATATCATATTTAAGCTTAATAATAAAAATAATACCTCAACTTAATTCCACCAAATTAAATCCGATTATTTATCATGCCACTAAATAAAATAATTCTGACTTCAACGATAAAAATTTGAATTAATATATAATATTCAAAAATATTTAATTAAATAAATAATTTAATATCGGGGCGTTACAACTCTCCCCCACTTAGAACATTTTCGTCCTCGAAAATCTACTTGATATGGTCACTCTTAATGCGAATTTCGCATCCAACTCTCTGATCTTCAATTTGCGTTTGGCAACACTTCGACCATTACTTTCTCGACATAAGAACGCTCAACATGATATAATTCAAATCCACACGTGCTAATCATTCAACATCTTCGCGACAAAATCGTTAATAACCTACCAACCATTTCAACAATATTTTGACACATCAACATTTAAATTGGTAACACACTTATACTTGGATATACAACATCACATTATCATCTTGAGAACATTTTCAACATCAATAACACATACACAATTTCATACCCATACATACATATGTATGTCAATTATCAACACAATATCAACAACTCCATTCATATCGTCGTATCACCCTTATAGTGACATCAACATATCCAACATAGTCAACTTCGTCATATTACGGAGTACTATCCATCATTTACAGTAACTAACAATAACATCACAACAACGGGGACAAAATTATTATAACATCAACTTAACAATATAACTCAACAAATATACACACAACTCACCATCAACTAACAACCACAATAAATTCCTTATAGGATCAACAAATATCTCTGAGATATCCCAACACCTTGGCACATCATCCCTACATCAACAATATACCAAATCAAGCATGTAGAGTCGTATACTCATAGCAACTGCGCCACATACGCTTCAGCTGCGCAACTCTGATAATCCATCTTAAGTCACCGTCCTCACTAAAGTTTCTGCCAACTATACAGTTTACAATTCTCATTCCAGTTTTAGACTTACCTCAACATCCACCATAAAAACATTGTTCAATTGATATTCTTAATCTTTCGCTTTGCGACGTTAGCTTGCATATAAAGCCGCTGCTCCGAATTGTTCAATACGTCACAACTCTTTCCTAGCAATTCCTCTATTACTTCACACAAACTGGTGAACGACTACCTCATGATATACCATTAACCACTTCACTCACCATTAAGATAGCAAGACAAGTTTATACCATCCAACACGATCTCGTCTACTATCAACAAGAGATTAAGGGTGATCATTTCCTCAATTCGTCAATAGATAGCCGACAATCATAATGGAGTATAAACCATCGTTACTAAACTATAATAGTTTTCTTTTAGAACTTGTACTCAACTCACCTAACGCACCATAATCCAATAATTTCCAATGAGGCTTACAAATACTCACATAATTTCCCTCTCATTCGATTTTATCGATGAGACACCAACACTCAACATATTACACGGTCCATATTATACTCACTTAGCCTCACACGAAGGTTAAGTATCCTCCAACTCAAGAATTACTTTCTTCATCTTCCCATCATCAAGAATAAAAATTCGATTAAGGAATCTCAACACACCCTGCACATCTAACTCGAAATCATCATTCTCAGACTGATCGAGTCCAACCATCAAATCTACCAATTTCACATCTAGCTTCTGAGCTTCTTTGATAATGTCTAGAAAATCATTGTTAATCTTCAACATCCCCAACATAACACTCTTCGGTGTCACTTCACAAACTAAGCTCACATCTCTGAACTGTTCAATTAATTCCAATTCTTTAACCATCATTGCCGACATATGTAAAGTCCTTCTGATCAAATAAATACTTTAAACTCTTATGGTCGCTAAATACTTCAGATCTAGAACCAAAAAGACAATGTCTACAAATCTTCAACATAAACACCACTAAGTCCCATCTTAGATGCGTTCATAATACACTACAAATGACTCACTCAGATTACTCAAAACCAATACCAGAGCAGTCGTCAATCTTTTCTTTAGTTCTACAAAACTTTCTTCACATGCAACATCCTATACTTGAAATGACGAACGACTATCCCTTTTAATGCTGAACATCTCATTTCTCAACTTATTCGCCAATAACATGATACACTTGACCTCATCTCGAACAACCGCGATAATAATCAATCATGCTCCAAAAGCCCCTAGTTCCGTAAACGACTTCAAAGTTCCTCTATATGGGAATGCATAAACCATATTTGAAAACACTCTCATATGATATAATACATTTCTATCTCCTTATAGGTTCAAAAAAAAACACAAATACGATACTCAGAACACAAGATATAAATTTCCAAAGTTATCCAAAAATGCGAACACCGACGTCATGCAACGACATACATTCACACACTTTACGATAACATCAAAACAAAAATTTATTTTTAGCAGTACCAACACTTACCATTCTTGAAATCTTACTCATCTCCTTGCATTTATGAATCTGACTCGTGATTCAAAATATTCCAACAACTTCAACAACTTTTACAGTCACTCACAAGGATCCCACGACATGGTCTACATAAATCTGTCACTCTATCACCGTTCAAACATCAACATCTTACACAGGGCTACTCAAACCGATAACTTCACAGTCCACCAGCAGCGCTGAAACATCACAACTTTCCAAATTCCATCTTCTAAAAATTGTTCTTGTTACTTAGAAATCACCTTCAGAAACATAAGGGATTTACAATCTACTCGTATATCAACAATTGTTACATTGCTTCTCATCCTTCGAGAAGTAAACATTAACAATGTCTAATCATCCTCGCTCAAGATGTTCCAACTTGATTAACAAACGAAGTCTTTAATCCATGTCACCTTCGGATTCGGGAAACAACAAAACTTCAGCAATACTTGCACTGTCGCCATCAACATCATACCGAACTAACATCTTACAACTAAAACGTATCAGAGAAACAAAGTTTCTCCCCCGCTTATCTTCAAACCAACTCCTGCATACAACTCGATTAGAAAAACAACAAGCACCGACAGTGTTTCACACACTTGTCGCGTACTAAGGAACAAACAACATTAGACAACTTTTTCGGATGGACCGACCTGCTCTGATACCACTAATGTAACACCCCAATTCTACCCCAAGTAATTAATCGGAAAATCAGAGTATAAAAATTTCTAATATAATCAGGAGTCACATATTCAACAGAAACACATAAACTTGTCATGCTTTTAGAATAGACACATAACACTTAGAGAAGTGGAATGAACACAATTCAATAATATAGTCTTCATAACATAAACCAAACTTCGATTAATCACGCAGCGGATTCATAATAATTCTCTAAATAAGATATAGTATCTTTTGAATCATGAAATAACATCAATATGATAAACTCCTCAAATAACAACACAAGGTTCAATAATTAAACAACAAAACAGACAAGCGTTCATTTCCCCCCGAGTGCTACGTATCAGAGCAATTGACACCGAACTCGAACTAACAATGCTATCGGCTACTCATCTTGGTTACCGGCATGTTACCAACAAAGGGCAACATTCAAATAGAAGGGGTGAGATATCAAACTACATAAATAGGGTTATGATAAACAATATATTAGGTAAAGAATAAAAAGAATCGCCACTTCATACAACAACAACATAAAGCAATGCAATTTACCAACACATCAATTCAACTTATGACATCACCAGGCATAAACAACACTTTAAACAAGCAACAAATCAATGACTCCAAATGCGACTCAACTGTGCAATGCATGTGTTACCATTGGAGTAGAACTCCCAACTTAGAAAATGCCAGTAATTCTGAGGCATAAGGCATAAGCCCTCAACATAAAATCTTGCCAATAAAGGCCAACATGGTGAGCATTCGCTCCAACTTAGAACATGCCAATCCAGGCCAACTTTAATGCTATGCTATACTATATGACGATATAAACAACCACAACTCGACAACGCAACAACAACAACATAACAACGGTTGACATAACAACAAATTACACCATTCAACATTGGCCAAAGGCCTACCACACAACATGTCAATTGAATCAATAACTTTTCATGGCAACAACATGTTCTTCATATATTTACTAGGATTCACACCATAAAGCTACCCACATAAATAATTCATAATCACCTTATCAATATCGAATTCCACATATATTCAATGATATCTCGCAACATCAACACATTCATCAACCAACACAAAATAACACAACATTGGTCATAAGGCCTATAATTAACCATGTCCGTAAACCGGACAGAATGACTTAACCTACTGTACCGAGAATTCGGTATAATCGACATAATTTCAACAAAAGGACACATCCACAATTACCTACTAATTAAACTTAGTTACCCGGTCAAATTTCATTAAATTTCGGACAAGTAATTATACTGCCTAATTCGGCTACTGATTAATGGTTCTACATAAGAAATTAATAGTTACTTAATACTTTATTCCTTCAACTAATTGATGTTTTATTCTCTATCACCCTATTTTATGTTTTTTTCTTGCATAAGAATCAAACAGGACGAATCGGGTCAGAAAATCGCATAAATCTAAGTTCAGAAATTTTTGTCGCAACAGTTGACACGGGCGGCAGCGGCAGCTGACACGGCCGTTCCAGGAGAGGAAAGGGGAAAAACATGAGGCACAGTGGCTGACACGGGCGGCAGCGTCAGCTGACATGACCGTATCAGAAGGCCTGGAGCTAAAAACCAGTTTTGCCTCCTTTTTCACACATGCCCAGTTTTTGTTCATTCTTGTTTCAATTCACCCATTTATCCTAGTTTAACATTAACCCAACACAGTTCAAATACAATAAACAAAAAATCATAAATCAAATCAATTGTCAATTTTAATAGCAACACAAACAATCTTTTTGCATAACATAGTAGAGAAACTAATACCCTAAACCCCAAATAAAATTCATCATACTCCCATTTATTTAGGAAGAATCCCACCCTTACCTTGGATCGAGTGCAGCTCTAAGAAACAAAGATGGAATTTCTGGGAATTGACACTAGTGGAAACATCCTCTTATTCTTCTTCTCCTTTCCAAAACCCTATTCTTCTTTCTCTTCTCTTTTTCCTTCTTTTTCCTGATACACTATCCTCTCTTTCTCCTCTATTTCTATCTCTAATACAATAATATTATATTACTTAATAAATCTAAATGGGCCTAAGTGACATACCCCCTTATTACTTCACAATACCACAAACTAAGCCCAATATCATATTTAAGCTTAATAATAAAAATAATACCTCAACTTAATTCCACCAAATTATTACTTATCATGCCACTAAATAAAATAATTCTGACTTCGACGATAAAAATTAGAATTAATATATAATACTCAAAAATATTTAATTAAATAAATAATTAAATATCAGGGCGTTACAGAATGGGCCACCAATGTGTGTCTTTCGAATGGGCCTTTGGAACACTCTTTCGAAGGGATCATATTGGGTGTCATAGTGAAAAAACTATGTTGAGGGGTCTTGGCTCTGTGCATTGAAAACAAACACAGAGGAAGTCTTTTCCTTGTGCATTGAAGGTAATCATAGAAGAAACCTTTGCCCTTGTGAATCCAAGATAAGTCTGAGGAAGCCTCTGCCTTATGGATCGAAGATAAGTCTGAAGTAGCTAATGCACAGTTGAAGGCTTGTGAACCAAGCTTGGTCAAAGGGGGTCCAGTGCCTGATCGAACGACTTTAGATGCCCAATCGAATATCCCTGTCCAGATGTCAATCTAAAGACATCCTATTCATATGCCAATTGAAGGACCTTGTTAACGTGTCAATCAAAAGACCTTGTCCGAAGGCCAATCGAAGACTCTTGTACATATGCTAATCGAAGGCACCTTGCCCCAATGCCAATCGAAGACTCCTTCTTTATCTTCAAAATATTTATTTTTCTTTAATCAAGTATTTGTGACCACCCATGTAAGAGAAAACCTTGGAAAACATGAGAGGGCAAATTTTGGGGTAAAACAGCTGCCCCTGTTCAAACTTCTTAAACCTGAAGATGTAGATTGGCTAGTTTTCCTTTCGTGATCTAAAGGTGGAAGATGATTGAACACTAGAGTGCCCAGAAATCTGCACTTGCATGAAGTAACACTGATTGTTGATGACGTCGGGAATGGGCTTACAAATGCCATTTGGATAAGATGACAGAGAGTTATCGGAGATGGTCTTAAAGATGCCATCCAAAGTAGATGCTGATTTCACACATGGTCCCTTTGGTGATTCATGTTCTTGCTGTTTGAGGAGGAATTCGCTGGGGAATATGAGTTTCTGTTGTTCTCCTGTTTGAGAAAAACATTGTGGGGTATAAAGTCTAGGAACTTCAGTTGTCCATGGCTTTACTGAGGGTTTATCTCTGGATTGGATAGATGAAAGATTATTGTTTTCTGGTTGAAATCCAGGCTTCACAGCGACTTATTGAGGACAATAAGACTGACTGCTATCTGGCCGTATTCCAGGATTCACAATGACTTATTGGGGAATATGAAATTAACTGCGATCTGGTCGGTTCCAGGCTTTGCAGTGATTGTAGACATTGAACTGTTATCTGGTCGTATCCAAGCTTCAACAATTTAAAGAAATTAAGTTGTTATCTGGTCGGGTCCAGGCTTCAACTTAAATTTGAGGTATACTGTTATCTGGTCGAGTCCAGGCTTCGGTGTCATAGGTTATACTATCATCTGGTCGGGTCCAGGCTTCATAGTAATTAATAAACTGATATCTGGCCGGACTCCAGGCTTTACATTATCTTTAACTGGATAAGAATCAGAAAATCTTAGGGTCGATTTAGCTGAACCAGAGAAAGTATCTACCGAAAAAGAATCGGAATAATCATTGGTCGATTTAAACTGAACCAACAGAGGTCTTGAGTTATCTTTGACTGGATAAGAATTAGAAAATCTTAGGGTCGATTTAACTGAACTAGAGAAAGTATCTACCAGAAAAGAATTAGAATAAATCATTGGTCGATTTAAACTGAACCAGCAGAGGTCTTGAGTTATCTTTGACTGAATCAGAAAATATTAGGGTCGATTTAACTGAACCATCATAGGTCTTGATTTATCTTTGACTGGATAAGAATTAGAAAATCTTAGGGTCGATTTAACAGAACCAGAGAAAGTATCTATCGGAAAAGAATCAGAATTAATCATTGGTTGATTTAAACTGAACCAGTAGAGGTCTTGAGTTATCTTTGACTGAATCAGAAAATCTTAGGGTCGATTTAACTGAACCATCAGAGGTCTTGAGTTATCTTTGACTGGATAAGAATCAGAAAATCTTAGGGTCGATTTAACTGAACTAGGCAAGAGTCTTGGATTATCTTCAACTGGAATAGAAATCAGAGAGATATTAGTATTGATCTAACTGAACCAGAGAAGGTCTTGAATTAACTTTGACTGGAGTGGAAATCAGAAAAATCTTAGTGTTGATTTAACTGAACTAGACAAAAGTCTTAGAATATCTTCAACTGGAATAGAAATCAGAGAGATCTTAGCATCGATCTAACTGAACCAGGGAAGGTCTTGTGAAAACATCCTTTTGAGGAAAATGCTGAAATAGCCCTTCATCAGGCGTAGCTTTTGAGAAGACTACCAGGTCACGTAAGTAGTCAACGGTGTTTGTTGATTTGATTTTTCCTGAAAACAATAAAGAGTTATTTATATGCAATGTCATCACGTATGAAATGCATTGTGATGATGGTCTCAAAATAAATGAGATTATGCTATATGCAATGTGTATGCGCATGCCTTAATGCATGAATATGGGATGCTGTGGCGATATTTCTTAGTCTGGGAAAGTAAATCCATGACTGCTTCTGAAGAGTATTGGGAAGCTGAACCCTTCATTTCCGCTGGGGATGATGAATGGAGATGATTCGCCGGGGATTTCCTCTTTCCATTTGAGAGTATTCTACCGGGGATCTTTGACTCCTGCTTGAGAAGGACTCTATGGAGAGAGATGATGTTTTGTCGGAATATTCTACTGATGTAGAGAAATAAACGTTGTTAGGGAATATACTTCTGCAGTTAGAGAAATAAACTCTACTGGGTATAAGGCTTTATAAACTGTTCGAGATTATAAAACTCAGCTGGGGAGTACAGATTTCAGTTCTCTGAGGGAACTTTTGCTGGAGGAGGTGATTCCTGCTTAGGGAAGAAGAGATCATAACCTTAGTTGTTTCTACTCTGTGGGGAACATAGACGTCACTGGGTCGTATGCTAAGGATGTAGTGGTGACTTCGTCCCAAGACGTCTTTGCTCTTGTACCTGCTGGAAAGAGTAACTGTTGGGACTACAAATTGCTTTTTTAGACTTTTCCCCATTTCTTAAAGTCATTAGTAACTGTGTTTCTGTTTCTTATGCAAGTATTTGTGAACAATAATCATATTCAAATGCATATGTCAAAAATAATCAGTGGACATTTTTGCACAACAAAACAGAAAAATGGAAAACAAATAGTTTTGTACATTCAAAGAAATGACTTGCATTGATTTTGAAGTTTGCCGATAACAAGCATTTTTGTATAAAGAGACTGACGTTCTAGTAGGAGAACACTACTGTGAAAATGAAAACTATACAAAATAGTGTACAAAGAGAAAATAACTATGTGTAATAATCCCATTGAGCTTCAATTCTGCTATTGCCCCTATGTCCTTGAGCGTCTCATCACTTTGCTACTTGTCCGAAGCTGACTGGATTGATCGGTACCGTTTGAGCTTGATAGTTGATACAGAAGTCCGGTCATAAGGTAATTCAATGGGACATAGTTGTACGCTTCAAATCCCTAAATTTTGCCTGGACCGCCCCTTCGGGTTTTCAGTCCACCGGGATACCCTTTTTTGCCCAAGCCGCCTTTTCAGGTTTTTGACTTGCCGGATGTATAGATTTTTTTTTTGCTTATCCCTAATTTTTGCCCGAATCCTTTTGGTTCACTGGGATGACCATATTTTTTCCTAGGCCAGTCAACCTAGCGGGTCTTTATTCATGCGTAGTATTTTTTAACTATGTCCATATTCACAGGGTGAGGAAGGTCATCACCATCCATGGTGGTTAGAATCATGGCTCCACCAGAAAATATGCTTTTGATTACAAATGGCCCTTTATATTTGGGAGTCCATTTTCCCCTGGAATCACCTTGTGACAGTATGATGCACTTGATTACTAGATCACCCACTTGATATACCTGACGTCTGACCTTTTTGTTGAAAGCCTTAATCATACGCTTCTGGTACATCTGACCGTGACAAATAGCCGCTAACCTTTTCTCATCAATCAGATTCAGTTGGTCAAGTCGAGTCTGAATCCAATAATCTTCGTTCAAACCTGCATCCTTCATGATTCTCAAAGAAGGGATCTGGACCTCGATAGGTAGGACTGCCTCCATACCATACGCCAGAGAGTAAGGTGTTGCCCCTGTTGATGTACGTGCTGAGGTGCAGTACCCATGAAGATAAAATGGTAACATCTCATGCCTGTCTTTGTATGTCATCGTCATCTTCTGTACGATTTTCTTAATGTTCTTATTAGTAGCCTCAACAACGCCATTCATCTTTGGCTGGTAGGGAGAAGAGTTATGATGCTAGATCTTGAATTGCTTACAGAGTTCGGTGATCATTGTATTATTGAGATTTGTACCATTATCTGTGATTATTCTCTCTGGGACACCTTACCGATATATAAGGTTATGCTTGATAAACAACGCCACAACATTCTTGGTAACAGTAGCAAAAGAGGCAGCCTCAACCCACTTTGTAAAGTAATCAATGGCCACTAGGATGAAGTGATGTCCATTGGAAGCGGTAGGTCTAATATCCCCGATCATGTCAATGCCCCACATTGCAAAGGGCCAGGGAGCCGTCAAGACATTCAAGGGAACCAGAGGTACATGTACTTTATCAGCATAGATCTGGAACTTGTGACAAGTTCGGGAATGCTGATAACAATCTGCTTCTATAGTGGACCAGTAATATCCCTCCCGTAGGATCCGTTTAGCCATGGTATGTCCACTAGAATGGGTGCCAAAGGTACCTTCGTGTAAATCTGCCATAATCCTCCCTGCTTCACTCTTGTCTACACACCGAAGTAAAGTAGAGTCGTGGTTGTGCTTGTAAAGGATTCCATTACCGAGGAAGAACTTTGCAGAGAACCTTCTCAGAAACTTTTTATCATTGACAGATGCCCCCTCAGGATATTCTTGAGCCTCGAGTTACCTTTTCACTTCATGGAACCAAGGTTTGTCTGTTACTTCTTCAGTATCAATCTCATAGCAGTATGCTGGTTCATCTAATCTCTCAATAGTGATATGAGGAGCTTCGTTGTCCCACCTGACTTTGAACTTAGATGACATAGTAGCTAGCATGTCCGCTAACCGATTCTCTTCCCGTGGAAAATGTTCAAAGGTGACTTTTTCAAAGTGTGGAAGCAATGTTAGTACATGTTCTTTGTAAGGGATGAGATTAGGGTGCTTCGTGTCCCACTCCCCTTTGATTTGACTTATTACCAAGGTTGAATCCTTGAATACACTCAAGAACTTGATCCTCAGGTCAATAGCAGCTTTGAGACCCATGATGCATGCTTCATACTCCACCATATTGTTGGTACAATTGAAACATAATCTGCCAGTGAAAGGAGTATGATAGCCCTCGGGAGATATAATTACAACACCAATTCCATTGCCGAGTGCATTGGAGGCTCCATCAAAAACCATGGTCCATCGGGATCCTTCCTCAGGTCCTTCATCCGATCCAGGTTCTTCACAATCTATCACTAACATGATATTATCATCTGGGAATTCAAAGTTCATGGATTGGTAGTCATCCACAGCCTGATGAGCCAAATGATCAGCTAATACACTTCCCTTGATTGCTTTCTGGATCGTGTATTGAATGTCGTATTCGGTCAAGATCATTTGCCATCTTGCTATCCTTCCAGAGAGTGCGGGATTCTCAAAGATGTACTTGAGCGGATCCATCTTAGATATCAACAAGGTAGTGTGAGTCAACATATATTGTCTTAGTCGGCGAACAACCCATGCCAAAGCGCATAAAGTTTTCTCGAGTAGTGAGTATCTTGTTTCATAGTCGGTAAACTTTTTGCTAAGGTAGTATATTCCGTGCTCTTTTCGACCAGATTCGTCATGCTGCCCCAACACACACCCCATTGAATTATCTAACACTGTTAAGTACATTATCAAAGGTCTTCCTTCAATCAGAGGCATCATAATTGGAGGCTCTTGTAGGTATTCCTTGATTATGTCAAAGGCAGTCTGGAATTCGTCATTCCACTTTACCCCTTGATCTTTCTTCAGGAGTTTGAAGATTGGCTCACAAGTAGCAGTTAAATCGGAAATGAACCTGGCAATGTAGTTTAGGTGATCCAAGAAACCTCTAACTTCCTTCTCAGTGCGAGGAGCCGACATCTCTTATATAGCTTTGACCTTTGTAGGGTCTACTTGAATACCTTTGTTACTGACAATGAAACCTAAAAGTTTACCAGACCTAACACCGAAGGTGCACTTGTTCGGATTTAACCTCATCTTGTATGTCTTCAACCTATCAAACAACTTTTATAGATGATCAAGGTGCTCTTCTTTAGTTTGAGACCTGGCTATCATGTCATCAACATAAACCTCTATCTCATGGTGAATCATGTCATGGAACAAAGCTACCATGGCTCGCTGATAGGTTGCCCTTGCATTCTTCAATCCAAATGGCATTACCTTGTAACAGAAAGTTCCCCATTGTGTGACGAAGGTTGTCTTATCCATGTCTTCGGGTGCCATCTTGATCTGATTGTAGCTGGAGAAATCGTCCATAAAAGAAAAGACTTTATGATGTGCGGTGTTGTCAACTAGAACGTCAATATGGGGAAGCGAGAAGTCATCCTTGGGGATTGGCTTGTTCAAATCTCTGTAGTCCACACACATCTGTACTTTGCCATCCTTTTTAGGTACCGGGACTATGTTAGCAACCCATTGGGGATAAGATGTGACATCTAAGAACCCACCGTTGAATTGTTTCGTAACTTCTACTTTGATCTTCTCAGACATTTCATGGAGCATATGACAAAACTTCTACTTTACTGGAGGGAAATCTTCTTTAGTCGGTAGGCGATGAACTACAATATCAGTGTCAAGTCCTGGCATGTCTTCTTATGACCAGACAAAGGTCTCCACATAATCACGCAACATCTGAATCAACCGCTATTTGAGACTAAGCTCCAAATTTGCACCTATCTTGACTTCTTTTTTGTCCTCTTCTGTGCCCAAGTTCACTGTCTCAACTGGCTCTTCATAAGGCTGTATAGCCCTTTCTTCCTGTTGTAACAGCCTGGCAAGTTCTCTGGGTACCTCACAATCTTCCTCACCTTCTTCCTCGGCTTGGTTGATCGGATTTTCAAAGTCATAACTGGTAATAACAGAACTGTTATCAACAGGATCCATAGTGGATATGGATATATAGTTTGATACGTGAGTGTGTGTAAGAGCATAACTGTATTGACAAAGTAAAAAGCAGAAAAGAAAAACAGAGAGCGCAAAATTTGTATGCAAAACGTCCAATGCTTTATTAATGACGTATGAGATTAAAACATGATAACCGTCACAAATGAACCATTGTGCCCCAGGTAAGACATATGTCCGTAGAGTTTATATTGCTTAATTATTACATATCCGAAAACAAAAGGATAATTACTTCTAAATAAAAGTAATTGGTACAAGTCTTTTACCGTCCAGTTACTGGGTCCACCGTTGGTAGTAGGGAAGATCCAGCTGTCCATGTCAAAGCTACTGTCAGCATCTTCTGTGGCAGAGACAACATCAATAACATTGACTCCCGGGCCATGCTTGGGCATGAGTGCAGTTATGATGTTGGGAGTTTCCGGAGCATCGAATTCAATCTCCTTTTCCTCGATCAGATCCTGCACTTTGTTCTTCAAAGCCCAATAGTCGTACGTGTTATGTCCTGAAGTCTCAGAATGGTAGACGCATCGAGCATTTGGATTGTAGCAAGGAGATGCGGTGTTGGGATTCTTGGGTGCTTTCCTCAAGGTAACCAGATTGGATTTCAGAAGGTGGGGAAACACTTGAGATAAAGTCATATTTATCCGGGTGAATTGTCTTACAAGTCTTTCTGCTCTGGGCTGATTGTTTCGTTGTTGAGCAGCTGCAGGCTTGGGTATCATAACAGCCCCTACCGTTGGACGGAGTTCGGTTCTGCACTAATTCCTTTGATTGTAAACAACACTGACCTCTTTTATTCCTACGAAGGGTCTCTTTCCTGCACTTGAAGAGGCCTCTTTTTGAATCTTGCCACTCTTAATCTCAGCTTCCACTCTTTCTCCAGTTAAGATCAGCTCAGTAAAACCAGCTGAGGAGCTTCCAATCAAATGGTTGAAAAATGGACCATATAGAGTACCCAAGAACATATCCACCAACTCCCTATCAGACAGAGGGGGTTGGACTCTTCCTTCTAGGTCTCTCCACTTCTAGGCATAGTCTTTAAAACCCTCGCTCGAACCCATAGACATACTTTGGAGTGTTGTACGAGTGGGAGAAAGGTCTGCATTATACTGATATTGCCTGCAGAAGGCCGAAGCCATGTCTTCCCAGTTATGAATATTGGTCCCTTCCAACTGATAGAACCACTCTAGCTGAGTCCCAGATAGACTGTCTTGGAAGAAGTGGACCCATAAATCCATGTCGACAGTGTGGGGCTGAATCTTCCTCACATAAGATCAGAGATGCATCTTGGGACATGAGATTCCATTATATTTAGCAAACACTAGAACCTTAAACTTCTGTGGGATGACAATCCCAGAAACCAAGCCCAGCTCCTCAAAATCCAGCCCAGGTACTTTCTGGATTTCTATTGCATTTAGATGATCCTCCAACTTTTTGTATTTATCATCAACAGGAGGATACAACTCCTCATCATAATCAGATTCCTCCGGGCTGAGGTCTTCCTCTCTCGTCTCCCCTTCCTGATTGTCTCCTTCTTTTGATGAAGTTGCTAGTTCTGACGCTCGCCACACTGTTCCTCTGATTCTTCTTCCCAGATTCACTAACCCAGTTGGCTTCTTTGGCTTCTTCTTTTTGTCCTTCAGTATGAGAGCCTTTATATCTTCTTGCCCTTTAGCTAGAGCCATGATCATTTGCTGGAACTGGGTGTTTTGTGCCTGGAGATCTTTGATGTTTTGTTCAAAAGCCATTTCTTTACTTGCTGAAATAAATAGCGAAGAAGATAAGCAACCTGCTTTGAAACCTGGTTATGCAATGATATATATGATATATGTATGCAATGATTTCAAGGATTTCTAAGACTTAAATTTTCTTAAACAGAAAGAGAACAAATGTTAATTGCATTAAGAAGTTTTAACGATCACAATGATGCCTTTTGGGCTTACAAAGGAAGTAACAAAGCAAAAATAAACTCTCTAAAGAAAGATTCAAGCTTCCCACAGGCGCACCCTCTTTGGTCAATGTAAGCATTTATACTCTTCTCTTCTTGAAGTACCTGGTGAGCTCTAAAACCTTCTTCTCACTGGCGTAGAATTGGGTTTTAAAGGTATCCCGTTCTTCTTTGAGTTGGATCTAGGATTTCTGTAGCTCCTCAAAATCAGTTGGCATGTCAGGATAAAGAGCAATGCAAGGAGTGTCTCCCTTAGCAATCGGCTCCATAATCACAGGTAAGACGGTGTGGTAAGGCATCATGAGACATCGAGCATGGGCTCACACCCATCTGAGGTAAGGCTCAAGAGGGATGGAATTCTTGTGCCTCAGTGTCTTGCTATCAACTTTGTTTACCATTCCCCAAGCTCGAATGAACCTCTTACGATAACTCTGAGAGTCATTCTCATAGTCAAAGATGATTCCTTGGATGGGTGCATCATAAGGACCATCCCTTCTAGCATAACCAAACTGTCGTAACGCAAAACATGGATTATAAGTGATTCCTCCCCTAATGCCTAAGATAGGGACATTAGGGAATTCCCCACAGCGATTAATGATGGTAACATTCTCCAAGGATCGAGAACACCAATGAATATCCAAATGTGTGAGGGACATCAACCTATGAGACCATCTCATACCCTTCTCATTCTTCAAAATAGGACGAGGTAGGTGCTAAATAAACCACCTAGCCAACACAGGAGTGAAAAACATAAGGGTCCCTCTTCTCTTTAGAGTGCGAGTGTGCAGAGAGTGTAGAACATCTCCAAGTAAAGTAGGCACCGGATTATGAGACAGGAAAACCTTGACCGCATTCACATCTATGAGTTGGTCCGGATTAGGAAATAACACCACCCCATAGATGAGAAGAGTCAACACTTCTTCAAAAGCTTGTAAATCCAGGGTATCCCAAAAATGGTGAGCTTTCTCAAATAGAAACTTAGCTAGAAATCCCTCGATGCCTCTTCAAGTTTCCCAATTTGCCACTACATCTGGATGTTGTAAAGACAGATCTTGAGAAATCTCTTCAGGCTTTGGGTCTCTTTCCATACCGTTGAATGGTAATTGATTAAGGATAGGTACCCCTAATAACTGAGAAAACTCCTCCATAGTAGGCACTAACTGGTAATCAGGAAAAGTGAAGCAGTGATGTAGTGGGTCAAAGAACTGAAATAACACTTTATCATTTCTTCATCAGGGTTTGAGGTGACTATGTTGAGAAGTCGACCATATCTTTCAGTGAATGGAGAGCTTTCAAGGACCCTTGATGCCAATTCCTTTAGTTGAGGGGGTATCTTACGAGGTTGACTTGTATAGTATTCCTACGGGTGGATGCCGTGTCCTACAAGACAAGACAAAGATAAGCCCTAGAAAATCCTTGAAATGGTTAGTATGATATTCCATGTTACGATGTCACTGTTATTCTAAGAATCACAGATATAGCAAGCACAAGCAAATCACACAAAGACCTTAGGTTTAAGGCTTGCATGGGTTTTAAGGTAATACCCTCTTGAAGTTTTGATTGGTTCAACCTGTCCTATAAATAGTAACCGAGTTCTAAGGGATCTCAATATCACCGATCCTCCCCACAAGTTTCGTTCCGATAGACAACTGACTTTCCACCAAACAAAACTCGAGAGTCGGATCTCAATGAGTGTAGCATCGAGTATCAACCAACTTTGGGGATACACCAAAGACGTCTTCACTACGTCCTAAAAGCCAAGTTGGTCAATTAAAGGTTCTAAAGTCAGTTGATGATTTATGACACCACGCATCGGCCCCGTATTCTCCTTGATTACTCAAGGGGTACCGATACCAACCAAAGTGTCACATCAACGTAGCTATCGTTTCGATCGTGTCAGTATACCCCATACAGTTTCCACAATCTATTGCTACTTACCTAAAAGGTGCCCCAGATTCAGGTGTAGGATCTATAGTAACCCAAACAAAGCCCTCAAAAGTAAAGCAATCAAAGCACACAAAGCATATAAATAATGAACTAAATCTAAGGTAACCCCACTTTTTATTTTCCCCAGCAGAGTCGCCAGTTCTGTGATACAGTGGCAGAACCGACTGTTATATACTAGTTTTGCATTTTGTATTCGCAAATATGCGGTAAGCAAGAGTCACCCCTATCTTTTCTTTTATCCAAATTAAGGAAAGAGTGAAAAGAATAGAAAAAGACATTTTCGAGATGTTTTCTGAGTAAGGGGGGTAGATTATGGAAAGGGAAGGTATTAACACCCTTTCCATCTGTAGTTTTCTACGGGCTCTTAGAGGTTTGATCATTTTGAAATACTTTTGTGCTTTGTGTGTTTGAAAATGTTTTGAAAAATGCCTTAGTACGACGAACTTTGTAATGTTTATCGGAATAGTGGAGAAAGTATACAAAGTGTTTTGAAATTGTTTTTGAAAAGTAGTTTTTTTTGTGTAAGTGCAAAATGTTTGAGCAAACTTCTAACAACTATCTATTTTTATACTCGAAAAGGGTCGTTCTTTTCCTCTTTTCCTCTAGACAATGATATCCTACTATTAGTGAGTAGGTAGCCTTATCATTGGATGTTTGAGGGACAATCAAAGGGATGTTTTACAGTCACGAAGGCAACTTGTGGAGTCGCTTTAGCAATTTTCTTTTAGGGACTAGATCATTTACCGAAAGGAAACTGTAAGGGTCATCGAGAGACTATGATCTTTTTTGATTTATGGGTCTTTGCTAAAGCGTTCCTGCCTCATGACTCTTTTATTTCTTAAAGGCAACCTAAGTGGGATATGCTAGAGGTGCTTGTGTGCAATTGTGTCCAGTTCAATTATTTATCTTTTTGTTAAGTTTGCTAGTGTTTGATTATTAATCTTATCATACACGCCTAATTACTAGCAGTTAATATATATTGCATTATATTAAAGTGCAGGAATTTAAATTTACGCTACTACAATGCTTTGGGGAGGGGATTTACACGGTTCAAGAATGAGGGGAATAAAGCAGTAATGTCCTAGTTTTAATCTATTACATCCAGTGGGCAGGTACATCAATAATAAAAATACGGAATTAAATAAATGCACGTGAAATTGAAAATAACGTCTAACAATATCCTAAGAAATAAAAATCTTTTTGGTTGTTTTTTATTATGAAAAGAAAATTAAATCTGAATCAACACCTAAATTCTGATTTATTTTAAGTTAAGAAAATGGTTAAAATTTAATTAATCAATTAATTAAGAAACTAATTATTTAATTAAAATGTCTAAGCCTAACTTTTGTGATTTTTTTGATTTAATGTCAAGTTGAATAGAAAAAGAGTCAATAAAGAAATGAAACAAAGAATAAAATACAAAAAGAAAAAGGGGCTCCTTCGATTGCAAGGAGAATGGACTTTTCGACGAGAGGGGATGTTGTCCTTCGATTCTGGGAAGGGGATGGGATTTTTGATCCAGGAGGGATGTTTCCTTTTTCGATCCATGGAGGGAGTTATTCTTCGAATTGAACCTGCAAGGAAAATGCTGGCAAAAAATAAGGATGCAGGACCCGGGTATCGAACTCAGGTCCTTCTCCCTAATTCGAATCTATTGTCCTCAGGCCTAAGCTTATTTTGACGTGGAACGGGCTATGCCATGAGTTTCAAAAGGAAGGTCATGTCATGCCTTTCGATGCTGTGATTTTACTCCTGCATGTTATCTTGTGTATGATATGCTCATATAACCACAAATGGTATTAGCAACACATATATACCAATAATATGCATTTAAAAGACTTAGAAATGCAGTTTCGATTTGGGTAAATCCTTACCAATTGGAGATGCTTCGATCTGAGCGTGGCTTGGCTTGGAACAGATTCTTGGGAATCTCAAGAACACAAATATATCCTTTGTCTGGATTGAGGGTGCCTGCAAAGAAAACTAGTTAGAACTTTGATCCTTTCTATGGTGGTGTGAGTATTCTCTTTTTCTAGGCAATCTCTTCTATATGTGATGCAACACTTGTGATCTCTTTATATAGAGGGGGTAGATGAGACAAGAAGGCAAAGGTTTAAACATCCTTGATTATGTGTTTGAAAGCCATGAATGAGAATTTGTAACGTTGGCCAAACACATCTGATCTTGTCCTTTTTTGAATTTTAAATGTATGTGGGCATTTTACTTTCGAATGCTCTCCTTCGAATGGCTCTGATGGCCTCCTTTGAATGGAATTTTTGAGTGTCTTTAGAATAGTCTTTTGTTGCCTCCTTCAAATGGGCCACCAATGTGTGTCCTTTGAATGGGCCTTTGGAACGCTCTTTCGAAGGGATCATATTGGGTGTCATAGTGCAAAAACTGTGTTGAGGGGTCTTGGCCCTGTGCATTGAAAATAAACACAGAGGAAGTCTTTGCCTTGTGCATTAAAGGTAATCATAGAAGAAATCTTTGCCCTTGTGAATCTAAGACAAGCATGAGGAAGCCTCTACCTTGTGGATCGAAGGCAAGTATGAAGTAGCTAATGCGCAGTTGAAGCCTTGTGAACCAAGCCTGGTCAAAGGGGGTCCAGTGCCTGATCGAAGGGTTTTAGATGCCCAATTGAATCTCCCTGTCCAAATTTAAATCGAAAGACATCCTATTCAGATGCCAATCGAAGGACATTGTTAAAGTGCCAATCGAAAGACCTTGTCCCAAGGCCAATCGAAGAATCCTGTCCATATGCCAATCGAAGGCACCTTGCCCCAATGCCAATCGAAGGCACCTTGCCCCAATGCCAATCGAATACTCCTTCTTTATCTTCAAAATGTTTATTTTTATTTAATCAAGTGTTTGTGACCACCCATGTAAGAGAAAACCTTGGAAAACATGAGAGGGCAAATTTTGGGGTACAACAGTAAGAAACTACATATGTCTTACATGAAGATTTTGGGTTGCAAAGTATATGTGAAACGACAAATCTCAACTAAGCTTGATACCAAATCTGACAAATGCTTATTTGTGGGGTATCCTAAAGAAACAAAAGGTTATTACTTCTACAATACTTCTGAGGGAAAAGTGTTTGTCGCTTGCACTGGAGTTTTCTTGGAAAAAGATTTTATTTCCAAAGGAATCAGTGGGAGGAAGGTAGAGCTTGAAGAAATTCAAGAATCACAAAGCATTGATATACCTATGGAGGAATTAGAGCAGGAAACACAAGTAGTTGTGGAAGAGAAACTTGCTCAAGTAAAATAATACCAGCGTAGGTCAAACAGGATACATCACCAATCTGATAGAAATGGATATCTCATAAGTGATCAAGGTGATGTATTTCTCATTGATCAAGATGATCCCGTGACCTACCAAGAGGCCATAATTGGTCCTGAGTCTGAGAAGTGGCTAGAAGCCATGAAATCTGAAATGGATTCCGTGTACACAAACCAGGTTTGGACCTTGGTAGAACCTCTTGTAGGAGTTAACCCTATAGTATGCAAGTGGGTTTTTTAAAAATAAGACTTACATGGATGGTAAGGTACATACCTATAAGGCAAGACTAGTTGCAGAAGGCTATAAACAAATTCATGGGGTTGACTATGATGAAACCTTTTCACCAGTTGCAATGCTTAAATCTGTTCATATTTTACTTGCTATCATTGCATATTGTTGTACCCCAAAATTTGCCCTCCCATTTTTCTTCAAGACATTCTCATAAGGTCCTCAAATGCTCAAGGTGGCTCAAAAATTGATCAGACAAACTCTCTTCCTAAGCAATGGGTCCACAACTAGGGTTTGGTATTTCTCAAGGAAGGTTTAGTTTCCAAGGTCTAAAGTGATTTTCATGGGTCCTTATATGTATTCAAGGATGCTCATGTCAAGTTTCAAGCCTTGCATCACAAGTTTGCTCAGTCAATGGCTCAGATGATTTAAAATCAACTATATTGGGTAAAAAGTCAACTATGGTCAACATACAGTCAAACTTCAAGATTTTTGGTCAATGTCAAGATTTTGAGGTCACATTAATCATTTTATCAAGGGTTGATCATGATTCCTCAAGGAAAGCCCTCAAATCATCAAAAGTCAAAAGTTGCCAAATTAGAGTTTCCTTAGGAGAAGTCAACTGAACTTTGACCAAGCATAACTTTAACATGCTTCATCAGCTTTTCCCTAACCAAATCCCATTTTGAAGGAAAATAAATTCTCTACAACTTTTTATCTCTAAGTTCAAGTCCAAAAAATGTATCATATGAGAGATATAAGCAAATACATTACAGGTTATTTCAAAAGTCAACAAAAAAACACTTTTTGTCAAGGCAACTTACATCAAGATAAGGTCTTCAAAATCAAAAATGATAAACACAGAGATTGTAAAGGACATCTTGAGCGTTCCAAAAAGTCCAAGATCACCTTCAAAAGATAAAAATTGAGATAGTTATGACCATTGCAAGTTGGGAAATTTTGAGCAAATGATGAAGTCCAAGTTGAGCAAGCTTGATATTTTAGGCTAATGGGCCATTGTTTAAGAGTCCAAACGTACTCTATACTCCTTATACACGTCAGAACTCATTCATACACCCCTTGGTTTTATTTTATTTTATTTAATTTTTATTTTTATTAATTTCAAGTCAAAATAAATTAAGATAAAATCATATTTTATTACAAGAGTCCAAGCCCATCACGTCTTTGCCCTAAATTTCTCTATATATTCAGACATCAAGGAGAACTCTTAGACACGAAAAACCTTGCCATAAATTTAGAAAAAAAACATCAAACTTTTTCAAGAACCCTATAATTTCCAAACTCTTGTTGCAACCCCTTTCACTACAAAACATCCATTCCCTTCCAGCAAGCATATAGAGTAAGTTTGGACCAAATTTGATGGTCCAAAGCATGTGAATCGCATAACATGGCATCGCCGATTTTTATAATGTGCATGATGTTTATGTCTTGATTTTTTTATTTGCTTTAACAGATACTAACGTCCCTAATATGTTTATGAGGTTTGATATTACATGTTTGAACAATCATGGAGGTCCCATGCATACTGAATCATGAACCATCGTACTAGCACCGGTTTCATATGTTTTTACCATAGCTCTTAACCCCTTGCATTTTAGCCTTTAAAAGTGCTCCCATTGGATTCGTAGCCTCTATTTTAGGGGGATAAGACATTGTTGGATCATTAACGCTCCGGTCAATATATTTGCTTATATTTTATATATTAATTGATTTAGTTATGTTAATGGATATATAGACACTCCAGTGGTAGAAACGCGTGCTAAGTCACTCCTCTCCCAGGTCATGGGTTTGATTCCCGATTTTTCCAATTGTTTCCATATTTTCATTATTTGTGCAGGTTTATCATATGGCGCATTGAACTTGCTATCTTGACATAACCAGCGCGTTGGCTGGGTGGTAACCTGTGCGTGGAGGATGCTTGAGGGCATGGATTAAACACCCACCCTACTCATTTGGTTATTCCTTTTTTCCAATTCTATATTTCTCACTCTTTTCTTCCTTCTTTTTCCAATTCTTTCACCAAACATTTTTCAAAAAACTTTTTCTAACACAAACCCTAATTTTATTTTTAGGTTTTTAATTTTATTTTAGGTTTCTAATTTAATTTTAGATTTCTTATTTAATTTTAGGTTTTAGTTTAATTTTAGGTTTTTAATCAATAAAGCCCAATTTAAATTTTTAGGGTTTCTCAATTAAATTAAAATCAACTTAGATTTTAGGGTTTCGATTACCTAACTTTTTTAATTAATTAAAATAAACTTAGATTTTAGGGTTTCGATTAATTTAAATTACCTGACTTTTTTTATTAATTAAAATAAATTAGACTTTAGGATGATTATCAGAACTTTTTCGTCATGCAATCACCAAAACAAATTTTCCCTTTTTCTCTCTTCGCGTATTTACTCTCCCATTAGTTTTTCCCAATTATGTATCTGCTACAATATGTAATAGTTAGTTAGGGTTTACTATTTTCCCCCGATTTATGGTTTTGTACCCCCTTCCTCGAAGCTTTGTAATAGCGTATGACCTTTACTTTCCGCAATTTACCACTTTCCTTGCAATTGCTAGTAATTAGGGCATGCATGGCAAGATCTAAAGCCAACGCTAGATAACCCTAATCAAGATAAAATAACTGAATTGAATCACTTTTCACACACTTAACTCTAGAGTAACCTCACTTGTTGCCTTCGAATAAAAACAGTCATGTCCCTCGAACATGGGGACGCTTTAACACTGTCCCTTGATTATAAAGATCGTAGTCCCTCGATGACCCTTACGATGCTGCCTTCGGTAAATGATCTTAGTCCCTTGCGATAAATTGCTAAAGCGCCCCTACAAGTTGCCTTTATGACTGTATGATGAGCCGCATTGTCCCTTCACATCCAACGATAGGGCTTCCTACTAACTAATGGTAGGATATCACTATCTAAGGAGAAGGAAAATAACACGGAAGATCTTTGAGCAGGTAGGTAGCTCGTAATCGCTTGCTCATAAAAATAAAGATCTTTTACACAAAACACTTTTCTCTGAAATATTTTTAAAAACGAACACTTTGTACGCATTCTTAACTTATATAAGAATCATTACAAAGTTTCCATACTTAGGCATTTTCAAACACCTACACAATGCATTTTCAAACAAATCTAGCAATTAAGAGCCCGTGGATAACTACAGATGAAAATGGTGCTAACACCTTCTCTTTTCATAACCTACCCCCCGAACTCAATAAAATCTCGAAGGTATTTCCTATTATTTTCACCCTTTTCTTTTTGGATAAAAGAAAAGTCAGTGGCGACTCTTGCTATCTGCAACATTTGCGATAAAACGCAAAAACAAGTCAGTTCTCCCACCGTATTACAGAACTGGCGACTCTGCTGGGGATTGTTTTAAAAGTGGGGTTACCTTAGAGTTAGATCACTTTTAAATGCTTTCCTTGTTCAATTTTTCTTCTTTATTTTTTAAAGGGTTGTTTGGGTTTTATTTCTTGCAAAGATCCTATACCCGGATCTGGGGAACATTTTAGGTAAGTAGCAATAGTCATGGAAACTATACGGCATATACCGATATGGTTGAAGTGATGGATACATTAGTGCGGCACATTGGTTTGTACTGGTATCCCTCGAGTCAGTCAGGGAGCATACTAGGATGTCCCATCATGTCATAAGAACTAACTGACCTTATAACCTTAATTGACCCAACTTAGCCAATATAAGGCAGTGAGATAGCCGGCTTTGGTGTAGTATGAAGTTGGTTGATACTCGATACTACACTCGTTGAGATTCGACTCTCGAGTTTTGTTTAGTGGCAAGTCAGTTTCCGTGCTAGAAGAAACTTGTGGGAAAAATAAGTGATATTGAGATCCCTAGAACTTGGTTACTTCTTTAGGACAGGTTGAGCCAACTAAACTTCAAGAGGGTACTTACCTACAAATCCCATGCAAGCCTTAAACCTAAGACCTTTGTGTGATTTGCTTGTGTTTGATTATCTATTTGACCATGACATCATAACATCAAGACATCATACCATCAAGACATCATACCATATCATTTTCACTAACCATTTCAAGGATCTCAAGGACCTGCGATGCAGGTTTATTATGAACCAGACGTCTAGCAAGGGGAAAGAGGATTTATTTTCCTCTAACCAAACACCATAAAAGTATCATGAACTGACGTCTAGCAAGGGGCAAGAGGATTTATTTTCTTCTAACCAATGTCGTCGAAGATCGAAGTATGTTATCTTGAGTCATTGATTTGATGATAATTAATTTTTATTGAACTTTCATCTTTATACTTTTCATGTTAGTTATCTTTCTCCTCCTCAAGTTTCACCGACTCGAGTTGATCAATTCCTTCTTCGGCATCATTGAGTATGTCTATGGAAGATACACCTACATCATGAAATGAAATAACTTTTCTGAGCATTATCAGATACAACATCAAAAGTAGTTTATACTTTTACTAATAAAACAATACTTGTTGTTGCTTTCTAGATCACATAATCCATCTTCTTCCGCATATACAATAGGATTAAAATATGTTCATATGTGTGATCGGTGGATCTGGAACTGGCAGTTTTAAAGCTGGTTCGCGAAATGTCGCGGAAGCAAGAGTCGCCACCGTCTTTTATTTTCTCCAAATGGAAAGGACAAAAGCATAGAAAAATTCCTTAAAGAGATTGCTCTCGGTTCGGGAGGTAGATTATAGAAAGGGAAGGTGTTAGCACCCTTTCTATCCATGGTTATCCATGGGCTCTTAGACACTTGCTCATTTGTGTTTTCAAAAGGTTTGTTTGCTTTTCAACTGTGGGTTTTAAAAAAGTTTCTTTGAAAATTCCAGTTCGACTCTTGTATCGGTCCTCAAGAGTGTTTGAAAAATTGCTTTCGAAAGCTTTTTGAAAAGGTGTCGGTGTGAAAAGTATTTTTGATTTGTTTTGAAATTTAGAGCAAGTATCTAGAGTCGTCTACCTACCCTAAGGAATTCGTCTGTGTAAATGTCCTTTAAAGTAGTGCCATCCCATCATTGAGAGGTAGGTAGCACCACCGTTGGAGGTGTTCGGGTCAATTCGAGGTTCGGGACATGGTGATCACCAGAGCAATGGGAAGACACCTTAGAAGCTACCCTCATGCCAGGTTCCCGGATCATGAGGACTTACTAAGACATCCTCTACTCGACGATCACCTTTCGAGGCAAGGCAACAGTGAGGCGTACCCTAGGGGTGGTGTGTGAGTTGTGTGTCAGATTCGTTTACATTTATCTTGTTTTATTATGTCAAAGTGATCTATGCGTTTGTTTTTATTTTAGGCCATTCATTCTTGCATGCATTTATTTAACAGTTAAAAAGATGCGGAAATTAAAAGTTCTAAACTATTACAAAGGCGCGGGTCCACATCGCCAAAATTTCCAGGACCCGATTTGACAGAAAAATAAAGAAATAAAGTAAAAGTGCGAAAGATAAATATTTACACGGCTTTGGGAGAAGTACATAAATAATTAAAAGAAACAAAATAAAACACGCGAATTAAATTAAAATTGGAAACGAGGGCGTTGGACCCTTTAATGAAATTAAATTATTATTTACAAATTAATTCAATTAAAATAAAAAGAGAAATTATTTTTGAGGTTTTCGTATTTATGGTTTTTTTAATGAGAATTAAATGAAATTAACAAATTAACCCTAATTCTACAACTTTTATTTCTTAAGAAAAAATATTAAAGTTAAACCTAAATTAACCTAATTAATTAATGACAATTTGATTTTATAAAAATAAATAATATTTAATTATTAGTGAAAAGAAAAAAAAGAAAAAAAGGATAAAAAATTGATACAAACCCTAATTCTATAAATTTTAAGTTTATTAGAAAAATATTAAGATTTAAACCTAAATTAAAAAACTAAAATCAATTAATGATATTTATTTACAAAAATTAATATTAAATAAAAATACTTATTTTTGTCTTTTTTCTGATTTCATATTGTTTTTATGTTTTTTATGAAAATATTAAATTAAAGGAAATAATGAAAAAAAGAAATAATTGAATCAAATAAAAAATGAAAGTATAAAAGAAATTGCAAACCTTGGGGGGGTCTGTCCCCAAATTGGGAGGTAAAGTCCAGTAATTCAGGCCCATTAAGCCTTTGGCCTTGTGGACTATTCAGAATGCGTGTAAGTGCGTTGACTCAGGTCTATGGTGCTCCTCTGATCAGGGCCATTGGATTAATCTCAGTGGGCGCGTGGCACGTTTGAGTGGGGAGCATATGGTGGAACCTTGGACCTTGCACTGCATGAGAATACAATTAAGGGAAAAATATAAGGAAAGGGATGGGGACCTGGGATCGAACCCAGGTCCTGAAGGTCACCAATACGCTTGCTTGCCACTGAGCCACCAACGCGCTTTTGTTTATATAATAACTAACAATTAATATAAAAGAAAACAAATCGTTAGTAACTTTTTCGCGCGAAATTTCAAATCAACCAATCATTGCTGGACATTTCATCATCTTCTTCTTTGTTTTGTTTTTTTTCCTGAAACATAAAACTATTAGCAACGGTTTTGAACCGTCCCTAAAACAAGCCATATTTCAAAATAACGATTAGCTCGTGGTAGCTCATAAATTGAGCGCGAGGGTTGCTTTAGAACCGTCCAGGCATGCTGAGTTGAATGGTCTGGGTTTCATGTTCTAATTTTTCCTTAACTGGGAAACCCCAATTCAAGGTTCTGAAAACCCTAAGCGTCGTCCATGGTAGTTTCGCGTAGAGGTGATGAAAACTCAATCAAACAACTAGGTTAGCTTCAGAATGATTCAAATAACACAAACCAAACATTAAAAATCAAGAATAATGCAAGAATCATGATAAGTGAGTATGGAAAAAATCATGAACAGGGCTTGGTCGTTTTACCAATTCTGGGCGTTAGAGGTAGTGATTTCGATCCAGGAGCCTTCCTTGATGTCCCAGGAAGGTGATAGAATGGTTGTTTTGGCTTGAAAACCCTTGCAATGGTGATTTCAGTTTCAGAATTTTCTTGAAAAAATGGCAACTTGGTTATGGCTTTTGGGCGCAGCTGGGAGGTTGTGAGGAGTAGGGTTTGCCTTAGTACTTATGTGTGAAGGTTTTAGGTCAAAGAAAACAAATCAAAACCTTTGCATTCATGATTTTCAAGATTTGATTCTTAAGGATCTTTTTCAATATTTCTTCATGCCTATTTGATACAAATCATGGCCAATCACTTCAATTCCTTCCATATCTGATCATGCACGAAATCTTGAGCCTATTCCATGCATAAAAAGATTTAAAAAGTTAGGTTTAGTATTTTCCACATATTTATTTTAATTAAATGAATTATTAATAATTAAAAATCCAAATAAATAAATAAAAATGATAAAAAACTTCCCTTTGGGCCAAATGGTCGTGCACATGCCTTGGATGATGAATTGTGGAAGAAAAAGAGGCCCATTAGCATTTTTAAGACATTTGAAGCAATGTTGACTTTTCAAAATATCCAAAAATTTCCCAACTTCCACAAGGCATATATTGCTCAATTTTTAATCTTTGCTCATGTTATTGGACATTTTGGAAAGGTCTTTGAGTCCTCTAACCAATGTCTTTGGTCTCATGTCATTTTGATTTACCAATCTCAAGTTATGGCCTTTGACTTAAAGTCCCTTTTTGTTGACTTTTGAAAATGACCTATAATGTTGAAATTGATAACTTTTTGTGAGAGCATTTATTGGACTTGAAGTGTGAAGAGGAGTTGTAGGAAATGTCTTTATCTTCAAAATGAGATTTGGATGGAATTTTTCTGATAATCCATGTGAAAGTTATGCCTTGGTCAAGTTACAGTTGACTTTTTCAACTGTCCAAATATGGAAACTTTTGCATCTTGAGACTTTTTGAGCCAAGCTTTGAGAATCATGATCAAGCATTGATCAAATGATGTTTGTGGCTTCAAAATGAGATGTTGACCAAAAATTTGAACTTTTGACTGTCAAATGACCATTTTGCCCCTGTAGTTGACTGTAGTGCAATTAGGGTTTTTGACTGTGCAATTTTGTGCTGAAAGTTTTGAAACTTGGTAGGAGGATGCTTGACCATGTTTGTAGGCATGTGGGACTTGATTGGACCCTTGGAAACTTCATTTTCTTTGTCAGAACCAAAACCCTAATTTTTGACTGTTAGGAGGCCCTTGAACTGTGCAACCCTTGGGGAATTTTGAAGCATGCTCTTTGCAATTCTTGAAGAATATGGGAGGGCAAATTTTGGGGTACAACAGTTGCCCCTGTTCAATCTTCTTAGACCTGAGGATGTAGATTGGCTGACGTGCCTTTCGTAATCCGAAGGTGGAAGATGATTGAACACTAGAGTGCCCAGAAATTTGCGCTCACATAGTAGTGTGATGATGGGAATGGGCTTATAGATGCCATTTGGAGATTGATGGATAGGATGATGGGCTTATAGATGCCATGCTGAGAGATGATGGATGGGCTGATGGGCTTATAGATGCCATCTGGGCGTCGATCGCGTAAGAGATTCCTTAGCGAGAATTTGCGTACCTGCAAAAGAAAAAAGGATTACCTGACCCGTTACAGGAGCTGGTCTTCCGATTCTTTGTATAGATGTGTCCTGACTGGTTATAGGAGCTGGATCTGGATCTTAAAAAAGGTGATGAATGAACCAGGGATGGTTACCACCTCAACAGGAACGCTGAGAGAACCTTGGACGATTACTACCTCAACAGGAACGTTGAGAGAATCTGGGGATGATTTCAGCCTCAACAGTAACGCTGAGCGAATCTGGGGATGATTACTACCTCCGCAGTATCGGGGAGAGAACCACAGGCGATTACAACCTCAACAGCAATCATTGAGAGAATCTTGGACGACTTCGACTTCAACAGTAACGCTGAGCGAATCTGGGGATGATTACTACCTCCGTAGTATCGGGGAGAGAACCATAGGCGACTACAACCTCAACAGCAATCATTGAGAGAATCTTGGATAACTTCAACCTCAACAGCAATCGTTGAGAGAATCTTGGGGCGATTACTACCTCCGCAGTAACGGAGAGAGAACCACAGGAGACTACAACCTCAACAGCAATCATTAAGAGAATCTTGGATATCTTCTACTGAGTCTTTATCAGAAAAATCTGTTAGGGGTCGATTTAACTGGACTAGAGAAGGCCTTGGACTGGATAAGAAACAGAAAATCTTAGGGTCGATTAACTGAACCGGTCTAGGTCTTGAAATGTCTTCAACTGGATAAGAAACAGGGAGATCTTAGGGTCGATCTGACTGAACCAGAGAAGGCCTTGGACTGGATAAGAAACAGAAAAATCTTAGGGTCGATTTAACTGAACCGGTCTAGGTCTTGGACATATGATTGAGAACTTAACTGAATATTTCCTGAAAGGTAAGGGTCAGTCATATGCAATACGTGATATGGATCAAGCAATGATGTTCTCAACATAAATGAGATTTGTAAGATATCATGCGTATATGCATGCTAATGATGTATGGAAGTGCGATGTTTATGTATGTATTTTTTTTTCGTCTAGGAAAGTAAATCCTTGACGGGTGCCGGGAAGTCACTCCTGGGCTAATATTGAAGAATAGATTTTGCCTCCTCTGGGGATGAGAGTTGCAAGAATACCGGTAGGAGAAGATAACTCCGTTGGGGAATGAACTTGGCGCATGGATTACTCTGCGGGGAGAAAAGTACTCTAGCGATCTTGCTGGGAAGCAATACTCTGTGGGGAGAAAAGTACTCTAACGATCTTGCTGGGAAGCAATACTCTGTGGGGAGAGAGGTACTTTGTTGAGTTGTTGATAATAACTTGCTGGGGATATCCTTGTTGTGTTGGAAGTGTTAATAGACTTTGCTGGGGATGAGAAGACTTCGTCGAGGACGCTCTTTCCGTGGCTTTTGGCTGAGGATAACCCAGTTATATCCTGGTAGGGAAATAACCTTTGAATAAAGCCGGGGGACGCGTTCGTGCTTTGCGAGGATAAGCTTCCAGAATCTACTGGGGATAAGCTTACTGCTCGGGAAGATGGATTCCAACTTTCCTGGGGAAACTGGATTGGACTCTACTGGGGAGGTTTTGAATTGCTGGGGAAGTAACTCCATTGGATGTTTGGTATACCGCCGGGGAACAATCTTTAGATCGAGACTGCCGGGGATGTTTGTTAAGAATGTATATATGCTGCTGGGGAATGTTGAGATCTGCGGGAGGATACCCAACTTCCTTAAGTTTGATAGTAGCTTTGCTTGAGGAAGGTGTACTGATTTGCTAGCTCACTCTCTGGGGAATTGAGATATATTGGTTATGTTCTTTAGCTGAACCTACCTTGACACCTTGGAGGACAGAACAATTAGATTGCTTAGACAACTCTTTATTGCCCCTGTTTCTAATGTTACCTGTAATTAATCCTTTGTTTCGTATGCAAATATTTATGAGTTAGCAAATTATTGTTAATGCATATATCACAAATTGAACCTTGGACGTTCTTCGCAAAACAAAACAGAAAAGGAAAAACAATTGGCAATTTTAACTGAAAAGTGTATTTGTATTGATTTTTGAATTTGCTCGTAAATAGGCGTTTATGTACAAGAGGCTAACGTCCTAGTAAGAGAACGCCGCCGAACAAAGAGTTTATACAATTTGTACAAGAGAAAATAAAACAGCTGTGTGAAATGAATGATCCCACTGGGTTTCAACTCTGCTATTGCCTTTATATCTCCGAGCGTCTCATCACTTGATGACCTTAGTGGAAGATGAAGCTGACTGATCGGTGCCGTCTGGACTTTGGTGTAGATACCGGATTCTGGATGCGAAGTGATCCAATGAGACATAGTATTACGCTTTATCCCTAACTTTTGCCTGGACCGCCCTTTCGGGTTTTCAGTCCACCGGGATACCCATTTTTGCCCAAGCCGCCTTTTCAGGTTTTCGACTTGCCGGGTGTACAGATTTTTTTCATTTCATCCCTTCATTTTGCCCGAACCCTTTTGGTTCGCCGGGAAGCCCTAATTTTTGCCTAGGCATGTCAGCCTAGCGGGTCTTTTTCATGCGTAGTATCGTTTTACTATGTCTGCATTGGCGGGGTGAGGAAGGTCGTCACCATCCATGTTGGTTAAAATCATGGCTCCTCCTGAGAACACATGCTTAACCACAAATGGCCCTTCGTACGTAGGGGTCCATTTGCCCCTTGGATCACTCTGAGGAAGGATGATTCGCTTGATTACCAGATCCCCAACTTGATATTCCTGTGGTCTGACCTTTTTGTTAAATGCCCTGATCATCCGTTTTTGGTACGTCTGACCATGACAGATATCAGCAAGTCTCTTTTCGTCAATAAGGTTTAACTGATCAAGTCGTGTCTGGATCCAATCATCTTCGTTCAGATTTGCATCCTTCATTATCCGGAGAGAGGGTATCTGCACTTCGATCGGTAGGACTGCCTCCATACCATAAACCAAGGAGAAAGGAGTTGCCCCGGTTGACGTCCTGGCCGAGGTACGGTACCCATGTAGAGCGAACGGTAACATCTCATGCCAATCTTTGTAAGTCACTGTCATCTTCTGCACGATTTTCTTGATATTTTTATTTGCTGCTTCTACAGCCCCATTCATCTTCGGTCTGTAAGGAGAAGAGTTATGGTGCTGTATCTTAAACTGCTCGCAGAGCTCAGTGATCATCTTGTTGTTGAGATTGGTACCGTTGTCTGTAATAATCCTTTCTGGGACTCCGTATCGACAGACCAGATTGTGCCGAATGAACCGTGCCACAACAGTCTTGGTTACCGTAGCATAGGAAGCTGCTTCAACCCACTTCGTGAAGTAATCAATCGCTACCAGGATGAAGCGATGCCCGTTAGATGCCGTAGGTTTAATCTCACCGATCATGTCTATGCCCCACATTGCAAACGGCCAAGGCGCGGTCAGAACATTTAGAGGAACTGGAGGAACATGCACCTTGTCTGCATAAATCTGGCATTTATGGCATGTCCGAGAGTGCTGATAGCAGTCAGCTTCCATTATGGACCAGAAATACCCTGCCCGAAGAATCTTCTTTGCCATAGTGTGCCCACTGGAGTGTGTACCAAAGGTCCCTTCATGTAGCTCTTCCATGATCCTTTCTGCTTCATTCTTATCCACACAACACAGTAAGGTCGAATCATGGTTTCGCTTATACAAGATGCCGTTGCTAAGGAAGAACTTTGCTGCGAACCTTCTCAGAAACTTTTTATCATTGACAGAGGCACCTTCAGGGTATTCCTGAGCTTCCAGATATCTCTTCACCTCATGGTACCAAGGCTTCTCAGTCACCAATTCAGTCTCGAGGTCACAACAGTATGCCGGTTCGTCCAGTTTCCAGATGATGATCCGGGGATCCTCATTATCCCATTTGACCTTGAACATAGAAGACATCGTAGCTAACGCGTCCGCCAGCTGATTCTCCTCTCTCGGAAAGTGTTCAAAGGTTATCTTCGTGAAGTGGGGGATCAAGGTCAACACACATTCTCTATAAGGAATAAGATTCGGATGTTTCGTATCCCACTCTCCTTTGATCTGATTGATCACAAGAGCGGAATCTCCGAAGACACTCAGAAACTTGATCCTTAAGTCGATCGCAGCTTGAAGACCCATGATGCACGCCTCATACTCCGCCATATTGTTGGTACAGTTGAAACATAGCCGGGCAGTGAGTGGAGTATTAGTGCCTTGAGGGGATATGATTACAGCGCCGATACCGTTACCCAAAGCATTGGAGGCTCCATCAAAGTGCATAGACCATCGGGATCCTTCCTCAGGTCCTTCATCCGGTCCAGGTACTTCACAATCAGTCACAATCATGATGCTCTCGTCTGGAAACTCGAAGTTCATTGACTGATAGTCGTCTACTGCCTGATGTGCCAAGTGGTCTGCCAATACACTTCCCTTGATGGCTTTCTGGGTCGTATACTGAATGTCGTATTCCGTCAAGATCATTTGCCATCTTGCTATTCTCCCAGACAAAGCAGGCTTTTCAAATATGTACTTTATAGGATCCATTTTTGAGATCAACAAGGTAGTATGAGTCAGCATATACTGTCTCAGCCGACGAGCAGCCCATACCAAAGCGCAGCAAGTTTTCTCAAGCAGTGAGTATCGGGTCTCACAGTCGGTAAACTTTTTGCTAAGGTAATAAATGGCATGCTCTTTTCGGCCAGACTTGTCATGCTGCCCCGGCACACACCCCATTGAGTTGTCAAGTACTGTCAGGTATAGTATCAGAGGTCTCCCTTTAACCGGTGGCATAAGGATGGGTGGTTCTTGGAAATACTCCTTAATTCTGTCAAAAGCAGCCTGACATTCATCATTCCAACGTACTACCTGATCTTTCTTCAGCAGCTTGAAGATTGGTTCACAAGTAGCAGTCAGATGCGAGATGAACCGAGCAATGTAATTCAGGCGTCCTAAAAAGCCTATGACTTCCTTCTCTGTCTTAGGATCTGGCATCTCTTGAATAGCCTTGACCTTGGCAGGGTCCACTTGAATGCCCTTATCACTTACCACGAAGCCTAGCAACTTTCCAGATCTTACCCCGAAGGTGCACTTGTTTGGGTTCAACCTCAGCTTGTACAGTTTCAACCTGTCAAACAACTTCTGCAGATGATCTAGGTGCTCTTCCTCAGTCTGGGACCTTGCGATCATGTCGTCAACATACACTTCTATCTCATGATGGATCATATCATGAAATAAAGCAACCATGGCACGTTGGTAGGTTGCCCCAGCGTTCTTCAGTCCAAAAGGCATGACCTTGTAGCAGAAGGTGCCCCACTGAGTAACAAATGTAGTCTTTTCCATGTCTTCAGGTGCCATCTTAATCTGATTGTAACCTGAAAAACCATCCATGAAAGAGAACACCTTATGTTGAGCTGTATTATCAACAAGGACATCAATGTGAGGTAGAGGGAAGTCATCCTTGGGGCTGGCCCTGTTCAGATCCCTGTAATCGACACACATTCTGACCTTACCGTCCTTCTTTGGTACCGGCACCACATTAGCAACCCACTGAGGGTAAGAAGTCACTGCCAGGAACCCAACATCAAACTGTTTCATAACCTCGGCTTTAATCTTCTCAGACATCTCTGGACGCATACGGCGGACCTTTTGCTTAACCGGAGGGCAGTCTTCCTTAGTAGGCAGGTGATGGACCACAATGTCGGTATCCAACCCGGGCATGTCTTCGTAGGACCAGGCAAATATCTCCATATAATCATATAGCATCTTAGTCAACCGTTGCTTCACGCTGAGCTCTAGGTTGGCACCAATCTTTACCTCTTTCCTGTCTGCCTCAGTACCCAGATTTATTGTTTCCACTGGCTCTTCATGTGGTTGAATTGCCCTCTCTTCCTGGAGTAACAGTCTTGCAAGCTCGCCAGGCACTTCGCAATCATCTTCACCTTCGTCTTTGGCTAAGTTGATTGGATTTTCGAAGTCATAACTGGCAGTAGCAGAGTTGTTACCAGTGAGATCCAGAGTGGATTGAAACCTGTATGAGTGAGTGTGTGTAAATACAGCTGTTTTGAAATATATATAAAGGATAGAAAGACAGAAAATGAGCATAAGATTTGAAATGCGAGAAAACGTCCAAGATTTTCATTTATGATATATGAAATGACAATTTATATGCCCTCACAAATGAAACCACGGTGCCTCGGGTAAGACACCGGGCCATAGAGTTTTAATTGTTTATTACAAATAACAAAACAAAGAAGTTTATTACTGCGTAACAAAAGTAATAGGAGTATGGTCTTTGGCAATCCAATTGGTCAATCCGCCCTCAGTTGTCGGGTAGATCCAGCTATTGAACTCAGCTTCATCCACTTCATTATCCTCCCCAACAGCATTCACTCCTGGATTGGTAATGAGCACAGGAGGTCTTCTGGTCTTTGCCTTCCGCATAGCTTTCTGTCCCTCTGCAGTAAAACCCAATCCGAACTTGTCAGTTTTCTGTGTAAAATCGGGAAGCCTGCCCCAGTTAGTACATTCACCTCTCTGAACCACAGCCCGGGCATCCTTCAGGGAAGCCATCTTCAAAGGAACATCCTCTTCGACCGCTGTTTCTGCTGCTGCTGAAATTGGAAGTACCTCTTCGAAATGCTGAAAGGGGGTTTCAATAAACTCCCCGTCCATCTCAATGTACCTGAAGGAATTCAGATGGCTCACCATATACTCCTCCTCTCCCTGCACAGTGACGATCTTCCCTCTGACAGGGTATTTTAGCTTCTGGTGCAAGGTAGAGGTCACTGCCCCAGCCTTGTGGATCCAAGGTCGACCCAGTAGACAAGAATACGACGGACGGATATCCGTCACATAGAAAGTGGAGTCGAACACCTGAGAGCCCACACGAATAGGAATGTCCACCTCTCCATGAACCATCCTCTTGGAACCGTCAAAGGCTCTGACGATGATATTGCTAGGTTTTAGTTCCAGGCCTTCACAATCCAAACGGTCCAAGGCCTTCTTGGGTAGCACATTCAAGGAAGAGCCAGTGTCCACCAACACATGCGCCAGAGTAGTGCCCCTGCATTCAATAGAGATATGCAGAGCATCATTGTGGTCCCTTCCCTTCGCAGTCAGGTCAGCATCTGAGAAACCCAAGCCATTGTCCGCTGTCAGATTGGCTACGCAGTCAGTGAACTGGACTGCAGACGTCTCCTGTGGCACATGGGCCGTTTTGAGAAATGAGATCAAGGCCTTAGCATGGGCCTCTGAGCACAGTAATAAGGAGAGCATTGAGATCTTGGAGGGCGTATGCCCCAGCTGCTCGACAATGTTGAAGTCACTCTTCTTTATTATTTTCAGAATTTCCTCCATCTCTTGTTGGGAGGCCTCAGCATTTATAGGTATTGGTGCCTCCATCCGGGCAGGCTCGTCTTCAATCCCTTTGCCCCGAGCATTAGATGACTCGGCAGCAGGGGAAACAACTTGGTCAGAAACAGGAATAGTTACACTTGTGGGTGTTATTGTAAGGGGTCTTCGAACAACTGGTGGTGCAATGTCAGGCGAGAAGAGCCTGCCACTGCGGGTAACCTTGGCTGGACCAGTGATATCGCAGATACTGGCGCCAGTGTTGAACTCTTGCTTGATTCCGTTCACATATACGTCTGCCCCATAGTGCCAGGGGGCAGCCTTATCAGATTCGTAGGGGAGAGGCCCCGGAACAGTAATAACAACAGGTGCGACAGTCATGATTTGAACAGGCTTTCTTGGGAGAGCCTTAATTGGATTATTGAAGATTGTGACCACGGAAACTTCTTCTACCGGAACCAACTGAACATCAGACTTCTTAAAAAGGATCTCCTTGCTGTCCATTAGGCTTTGGATGCCCAACTTCAGCAAAGGACAACCAGATAGGGAAACGGCACAGAACAGGCAACCCTCACTGCAACCCGGAAATAAACCGGCTAGCAGTAGGTTCCTCTTGACAGTATTCAAAGGAGTAGCTAGATCTCTCACAGAAACAGCATAAACGTCTTCATCAACCGCATTTACTCCATGCTGAGGCATAGGAGCAGTAACCACATTCGACCTCTCAAGCGCTTCGAACTGTATCTCTTTTGCGTCAATAAGGTCTTGCACCTTATTCCTTAATGCCCAACAGTCATCAGTGGAATGCCCCGGGCTATCGGAGTGATAAGCACAACAGGAATTTGGATTGTATTTGGGGGAGGCAGTGTTCACAACTTTAGGGGCCTCCCTGACAGTCACTAGGTTGGTGGATAGCAACTGTGGCAAGATCTGCGATAAAGTCATACTCAAACGGGTGAATTCTCTTCTAGGTCTTTCAGCCCTCTGAGGATTGGTTTGCCGAGGAGCGGCAGCAGGCTTAGCAATCATTACCGCACTGACAGATTGGCGGCGCTCAGATTTCTCTTGTCGTCTAGAGCCATATACAGCACTGGCCTCCTTTTTGAAGGGTTTCTTCTCAGAACTTGTAGATGCACCCTTTGGAATCTTACCAGACTTCAACCCAGCCTCAATTCTCTCTCCAGTCAGAATAAGATCAGTAAACCCTGCAGACGAGTTACCGATAAGATGGTTGAAAAATGGCCCAGATAGGGTCCCCAAGAACATGTCTACCAACTCCCGGTCGGTCAACGGAGGCTGCACCCTGCCAGCCAGATCCCTCCACTTCTGAGCGTACTCTTTAAAACCTTCACTTGAACCTAACGACATACCCTGGAGTTGGGTACGCGTAGGGGCAAGGTCGGCATTATATTGATACTGCTTATAGAAAGCAGTAGCCAACTCCTCCCAGTTACGAACCTTGGTCCCATCCAGCTGATAGAACCATTCGAGATGAGTCCCTGAAAGACTCTCCTGGAAGAAGTGGATCCACAAGTTCTTGTCCACTGAGTACGGTTGAATCTTCCGCACGTAGGATCTGAGATGTAACTTGGGACAAGATGCCCCGTCATATTTGGTGAAAGATGGTGCTTTGAACTTGCGAGGAATGATCACACCAGTAGACAAACCCAAATCTCCGAAATCCAGCCCAGGCACTTGTTGGATCTCCATAGCATTCAGCCTGTCTTCCAACTGCTTGTAACAGTCTTCTGCCGGAGGATACTGTTCATCATTATAATCAGTCTCGTTGTCGGAGACTACCGGACTTGGACCTTTTTCCCCTTGAGGAGTACCCTTGCCAATAGAAGAAGCAGCCTCTTCGTTCTGCAGAGTATTGCCAAACCTTCGGCCCGAGTTGAACAGAACAATTCTTCTCTTCTTCTTCTTTTCCTTCTTCAGGAGCAGAGCCTTCAGCTCCTCTTGTCCCTGAGCCAAACCCATGATTAATTCCTGAAATTGCCCATTCTGCGCCTGAAGAGCCTTGATGGACATCTCGGTTGATGATGAGTCAGGATTCATGATGCTGAAATAAACAACGAAGAACTGTAAGCAACCTGAAAAGAAGAAAACCTGCTATGCACATGATGAATGATATGTGTTTATGCAATGCATTCAAGGGTTCAAAAGTTCAAATTTGTTGTAGACAAAAAAGAACACACGTTATCATTAAGGAAATAATTGTTCAGTACATCAAAGCCTCGTGGGAAAAAATTACAAAGCAAATCAATCCCAAAATACACTGCGCATCCTCTTTGGAGCTATGTAGGTGTTGAGATTCCTCTCCTCATGCAACAGGCGTGTGAGCTCCAAGACCTTCTTTTCACTAGCGTGTAGACTGGTCTCAAGAGAATTCCGTTCTTCCTTAAGCTGGATCCAGCTCTTCTGCATCTCTTCCCAGGATGTGGGCATATCAGGATGCTGAATAGTGTAGGACACTTCTCCTTCCAGGACTGGCTCTTTGATCACTGGGAGCATATGAGGATAAGGCATTACTAACTTCTGGGAGCGGGCTCGTACCCACTTGAGATAAGGTCCCAACGGGATGGAATTCCTGTGCCCTAGTGTCTTGTTGTCTATCCTACTTAGCATCCTCCAGGCTCTGATAAATCTCTGGCGAAGTCCTTGTGCATCGTTGTCGAAGTCAAAAACTATGTCAGGAATTAACATATCATGAGGGCCATCCCTCCGAGCATAACCAAACTGTCTCCAAGCCAGGCATGGGTTGTAAGTAATACCTCCTCTGATTCCAAGTAAAGGAACATTAGGGTACTCCCCGCAACGATCAATGATAGTGACATCTTCTCTGGATCGAGGGCACCAATGTATATCTGCATGTGTAAGAGTCATCAACCATTGTGACCATCTCAAACCCCGCTCGTTCTTCAAAACTGATCGTGGAAGGTGCGAAATAAACCACCTTCCCAGAAGAGGAGTGCAACACATAAGGACACCTCTTTTTCTCATGGTTCGAGTGTAACATGAGTGAAGGATGTCCCCCAGCAACATAGGTATAGGATTCTTGGACATGAAGATCTGGACAGCACTGATATCTATAAGCTGATCTGGGTTAGGGAACAACACCAAACCATAGACAAGGAGGGCCACAACTTCTTCAAAAGCTTGTAAGTCAAGGGAGTTCCAACATTCATGGGCCTTTTCAAACAGAAACCTGGCTAAGAACCCTTTGATACCACTTCTAACTTCCCAATGTCCCTTGAGGTCAGATGACTGTAGGTGTAAAGCTTTAGCAATCTCTTCAAGCTTAGGTTCCTTTTCCGTACCGTTGTAGGGTAGTTGATCAAGGATAGGGATCTTCAGGAGCCGGGAGAACTCCTCCAATGTAGGTACCAGCTGATAATCCAAGAAGGTGAAATAGTGATGCAGAGGGTCAAAGAATTGGAACATGACCTTTATCATGTCTTCCTCAATGTTGGTGTTGACCAAGCTGACGAGGCTTCCATGTCTTTCACTGAATGAAGAGTTCTCGGGAATCCTGGATATAAGTTCCTTAAGCTGAGGAGGGATCCTTACAAGACTGATTTGAATTGTCTTTCTGCGAACGGTTTCCATGTCCTACAAAACAAGAACAAAGATGAAGATTCGAACCCCTGAAATGGTTAGTCAATGCATATGATGCTGGATGATGTCATGATGCTATGATTAAACACACCACAAATATTTACAAGGACAAACATGTAAGGCACACAAGGCACACAAGACAAGCCCTTAGGGTTTAAGGCCAGCATGGGGTCTGGGTAGTACCCTCTTGAAGTTGGTGGGCTCAACCTGTCCTATCAGAAGTAACCGGGTTCTAAGGATCCCAATATCACGGGATTGCTTTCATTGTTCATCGTTTCGATTTAGCCACTGAACTGGCGACCGAAATATTCCAGGAAAGCAACCCTCAATTGAGTGTAGTATCGAGTATCAACCAACCTCGGACTGCACCAAAGTCAGTTATCTCACTACCCTAAAGAGGCCAAGATAGTTCAATTAAGGTTCCTAAGGTCTGTTGATGCTTCACGACACCACGCGGAGGCCCCGTACTCTCCTTGACTGAACTCAAGGGTTACCGGTACACACCAAAGTGCCACATCAACGTAGCAGACTGTTTCAACCATGTCGGTATACCCTGCACAGTTCCCTCACAGTCTTGTTGCTACTTTCTAAGAAGGTATCCCCCAGATCCGGGTTAGGATCTATAGAACTCCCAAGACAGTCCCACAATTTAAAGCAAGCAAAGAAAGCAATTGAAAACACAGTTATGAACTAACCCTAAGGTACACCTCACTTTAAATTATCGTCCCCAGCAGAGTCTCCAGTTCTGTGATCGGTGGATCTGGAACTGACAGTTTTAAAGCTGGTTCGCGAAATGTCGCGGAAGCAAGAGTCGCCACCGTCTTTTATTTTCTCCAAATGGAAAGGACAAAAGCACATAAAAATTCCTTAAAGAGATTGCTCTCGGTTCGGGAGGTAGATTATAGAAAGGGAAGGTGTTAGCACCCTTTCTATCCATGGTTATCCATGGGCTCTTAGATACTTGCTCATTTGTGTTTCCAAAAGGTTTGTTTGCTTTTCAACTGTGGGTTTTAAAAAAGTTTCTTTGAAAATTCCAGTTCGACTCTTGTATCGGTCCTCAAGAGTGTTTGAAAAATTGCTTTCGAAAGCTTTTTGAAAAGGTGTCGGTGTGAAAAGTATTTTTGATTTGTTTTGAAATTTAGAGCAAGTATCTAGAGTCGTCTACCTACCCTAAGGAATTCGTCTGTGTAAATGTCCTTTAAAGTAGTGCCATCCCACCATTGAGAGGTAGGTAGCACCACCGTTGGAGGTGTTCGGGTCAATTCGAGGTTCGGGACATGGTGATCACCAGAGCAATGGGAAGACACCTTAGAAGCTACCCTCATGCCAGGTTCCCGGATCATGAGGACTTACTAAGACATCCTCTACTCGACGATCACCTTTCGAGGCAAGGCAACAGTGAGACGTACCCTAGGGGTGGTGTGTGAGTTGTGTGTCAGATTCGTTTACATTTATCTTGTTTTATTATGTCAAAGTGATCTATGCGTTTGTTTTTATTTTAGGCCATTCATTCTTGCATGCATTTATTTAACAGTTAAAAAGATGCGGAAATTAAAAGTTCTAAACTATTACAAAGGCGCGGGTCCACATCGCCAAAATTTCCAGGACCCGATTTGACAGAAAAATAAAGAAATAAAGTAAAAGTGCGAAAGATAAATATTTACACGGCTTTGGGAGAAGTACATAAATAATTAAAAGAAACAAAAAAAACGCGCGAATTAAATTAAAATTGGAAACGAGGGCGTTGGACCCTTTAATGAAATTAAATTATTATTTACAAATTAATTCAATTAAAATAAAAAGAGAAATTATTTTTGAGGTTTTCGTATTTATGGTTTTTTTAATGAGAATTAAATGAAATTAACTAATTAACCCTAATTCTACAACTTTTATTTCTTAAGAAAAAATATTAAAGTTAAACCTAAATTAACCTAATTAATTAATGACAATTTGATTTTATAAAAATAAATAATATTTAATTATTAGTGAAAAGAAAAAAAAGAAAAAAGGATAAAAAATTGATACAAACCCTAATTCTATAAATTTTAAGTTTATTAGAAAAATATTAAGATTTAAACCTAAATTAAAAAACTAAAATCAATTAATGATATTTATTTACAAAAATTAATATTAAATAAAAATACTTATTTTTGTCTTTTTTCTGATTTCATATTGTTTTTATGTTTTTTATGAAAATATTAAATTAAAGGAAATAATGAAAAAAAGAAATAATTGAATCAAATAAAAAATGAAAGTATAAAAGAAATTGCAAACCTTGGGGGGGTCTGTCCCCAAATTGGGAGGTAAAGTCCAGTAATTCAGGCCCATTAAGCCTTTGGCCTTGTGGACTATTCAGAATGCGTGTAAGTGCGTTGACTCAGGTCTATGGTGCTCCTCTGATCAGGGCCATTGGATTAATCTCAGTGGGCGCGTGGCACGTTTGAGTGGGGAGCATATGGTGGAACCTTGGACCTTGCACTGCATGAGAATACAATTAAGGGAAAAATATAAGGAAAGGGATGGGGACCTGGGATCTAACCCAGGTCCTGAAGGTCACCAATACGCTTGCTTGCCACTGAGCCACCAACGCGCTTTTGTTTATATAATAACTAACAATTAATATAAAAGAAAACAAATCGTTAGTGACTTTTTCGCGCGAAATTTCAAATCAACCAATCATTGCTGGACATTTCATCATCTTCTTCTTTGTTTTGTTTTTTTTCCTGAAACATAAAACTATTAGCAACGGTTTTGAACCGTCCCTAAAACAAGCCATATTTCAAAATAGCGATTAGCTCGTGGTAGCTCATAAATTGAGCGCGAGGGTTGCTTTAGAACCGTCCAGGCATGCTGAGTTGAATGGTCTGGGTTTCATGTTCTAATTTTTCCTTAACTGGGAACCCCAATTCAAGGTTCTGAAAACCCTAAGCGTCGTCCATGGTAGTTTCGCGTAGAGGTGATGAAAACTCAATCAAACAACTGGGTTAGCTTCAGAATGATTCAAATAACACAAACCAAACATTAAAAATCAAGAATAATGCAAGAATCATGATAAGTGAGTATGGAAAAAATCATGAACAGGGCTTGGTCGTTTTACCAATTCTGGGCGTTAGAGGTAGTGATTTCGATCCAGGAGCCTTCCTTGATGTCCCAGGAAGGTGATATAATGGTTGTTTTGGCTTGAAAAACCTTGCAATGGTGATTTCAGTTTCAGAATTTTCTTGAAAAAATGGCAACTTGGTTATGGCTTTTGGGCGCAGCTGGGAGGTTGTGAGGAGTAGGGTTTGCCTTAGTACTTATGTGTGAAGGTTTTAGGTCAAAGAAAACAAATCAAAACCTTTGCATTCATGATTTTCAAGATTTGATTCTTAAGGATCTTTTTCAATATTTCTTCATGCCTATTTGATACAAATCATGGCCAATCACTTCAATTCCTTCCATATCTGATCATGCACGAAATCTTGAGCCTATTCCATGCATAAAAAGATTTAAAAAGTTAGGTTTAGTATTTTCCACATATTTATTTTAATTAAATGAATTATTAATAATTAAAAATCCAAATAAATAAATAAAAATGATAAAAAACTTCCCTTTGGGCCAAATGGTCGTGCACATGCCTTGGATGATGAATTGTGGAAGAAAAAGAGGCCCATTAGCATTTTTAAGACATTTGAAGCAATGTTGACTTTTCAAAATATCCAAAAATTTCCCAACTTCCACAAGGCATATCTTGCTCAATTTTTAAGCTTTGCTCATGTTCTTGGACATTTTGGAAAGGTCTTTGAGTCCTCTAACCAATGTCTTTGGTCTCATGTAATTTTTATTTACCAATCTCAAGTTATGGCCTTTGACTTAAAGTCCCTTTTTGTTGACTTTTGAAAATGACCTATAATGTTGAAATTGATAACTTTTTGTGAGAGCATTTCTTGGACTTGAAGTGTGAAGAGGAGTTGTAGGAAATGTCTTTATATTCAAAATGAGCTTTGGATGGAATTTTTCTGATAATCCATGTGAAAGTTATGCCTTGGTCAAGTTACAGTTGACTTTTTCAACTGTCCAAATATGGAAACTTTTGCATCTTGAGACTTTTTGAGCCAAGCTTTGAGAATCATGATCAAGCATTGATCAAATGATGTTTGTGGCTTCAAAATGAGATGTTGACCAAAAATTTGAACTTTTGACTGTCAAATGACCATTTTGCCCCTGCAGTTGACTGTAGTGCAATTAGGGTTTTTGACTGTGCAATTTTGTGCTGAAAGTTTTGAAATTTGGTAGGAGGATGCTTGACCATGTTTGTAGGCATGTGGGACTTGATTGGACCCTTGGAAACTTCATTTTCTTTGTCAGAACCAAAACCCTAATTTTTGACTGTTAGGAGGCCCTTGAACTGTGCAACCCTTGGGGAATTTTGAAGCATGCTCTTTGCAATTCTTGAAGAATATGAGAGGGCAAATTTTGGGGTACAACAATATGCCTTAATCCATCATAAATGAGAATCCATATTCTCTTCATAGAGTCAAGACAATGTTCCTATAAAAATAAGATAAGCTAGGTACCCAATCTTCATTGGGTCCTTGGAGGTTAGTGAGAACTTGGTTGCATTTGGGCAACCATTAAAAAAAACACATTTAGGAACCAAAAACTCATAAATTTGAATTTTCCAATAGTGTGGCCTTTCTTGAAATTATAGTGACAATTTAAATCTTCACCATCACTAGAGTCACTATCAATGTGCTTACCTTTTTATAACCAAAGAAAAAGTCTTAAGAGCTTGTGACTTCATTCCTTTCTCCTTAATCATGACTTTCCCCTTTCTCTTCTTATTCTCAAGCTTTTTCTCATGTTTGTCTAAGCAAGTAAGTTTTTTCTCATGTTCTTCAAACTTACCAAATAATGTAGTGATATTAAGTGTTGTAAGACCATTGGCTTCCTTGATCGCGATGACCTTCAGTTACCAATTCCTAGTAAGACAACTCAAAACTTTGTCAATAGCAATTGCATTGGAAATTAGCTTACCAAGTGCGTTCAAATGATTAATGAGATTTATTGTATTTTTCTTAGTACAAATGTAAAGATTTCATTGAGTTCAATGAAATTACTGACGAAGTTGAAAGGAACAAGATAACTTTTGAAAGGCTAATAATTTTTCATATCCTTTGTGTGATATGGTGGCAGAACCGACTGTTAATACTAGTTTTGCATTTGTGTTTGCAAATGTTGCAGTAAGCAAGAGTCACCACCGACTTTTATTTTATCCAAATTAAAGAAAGGGTGAAAATAATAGAAAAAGACCTTTTTCGAGAATATTCTGAGTAAGGGGGGTAGATTATGGAAAGGGAAGGTGTTAGCACCCTTTCCATCCGTAGTTATCTACGGGCTCTTAGATGCTAGCTCATGTTTTGAAAATTTCTTGTGCTTTATGTGTTGAAAAAAATAGTTTGAAAATGCCTTAGTGCGGCGATTCTCTTTATGATAACTCTTGTGTCAGTCCTCAAGAGTGTTGACAAAACGAATATTTTCGAAAGTGTTTTGAAATGTTTATGTGTAAGTGTGAAAATTTATTTTGAGCAAGCATATAATAGCTATCTACTTGTACTCGAAAAGATTGTTATTTTCCTCCTATCCTTTAGACAATGCTATCCTACTATTAGTGAGTAGGTAGCTCTATCGTTGGATGTATGAGGGACATTGGAAGGGACGATACAGTCACGAAGGTAACTTGGCAAGGAATTTTAGTAACTGTCCTAAAGTTCTAAGATCACTTTTAATCGAGGCAACGTCGAAAGGGTCATCGAGGGACTTGTGATCTTTCAAACTAGAGGACAACCACTAAAACTTCTCACGTTTCGAGAATTATGACCATTTTCCGAAGGAAACTGAACCCTAGAGGTGTATATGTTCATGGTGTGTTATGTTCAAGTATTTATCTTGTGCATTTAGGTTTGCTAACGTTTTTTGTTTTCAGTCTTGCCACGCAATCCTAGTTACTAGCAGTTAATATATACAGAAGAATGTAAAGTGCGAAAATAAACCCTATGCTATTACATGGCTTTGGGGAGGGGATATTTACAATGTACAAAACTTGGGAGTGCAGAAATTAAAAGCAGAAAGTAAAGCCTAATTACTATTACATCCCAATATACAATTACATCAAAAATGTAAAAATGCGAAAATAAAATAAATGCGCGCGAAATAGAGACGAACGTCTAAAACCCTAAGAAATTGTCAAGTAAAATAAGAAAATCTTTTTGGTTTTTGTTTATTTTAAGAAAATAATTAAACTACTTTAAATCTAATTTTAATTTAAAAAAATATAATTGCTAAATGAATTTAAAGCCTAATTCTAATATTTTTGTATTTTTATTTGAGACAATAATTTAAACATGAATTAGACCCTAAGTTCTAACTTATTTTAATTAAAAAATGTTAAAGTTAATTAATTAATTAATTTCAGAAATTAATTATTTAATTAAAGAAAAAAATTAGTCTTAAATTTTTTTGTGATTTTTTTTAGTATTTGATTAATTAAATAAACAATAAGAAAAGCAAATAAAAAAAAAGAGTTAAAACAAAACAAAAAAAAAGTAAAATAGGCCTAGATGGTTAAAACAAAAATGGGGGTGCTATTTGGAAATTTGCTTGGCCCAAATGAATATTGATCCCAGGCCACGCCGGATCAGGTGAGGTGAGGCCTTGAGGGTGCATGATGGATTCCCTATGGAAGCCCTTGGATCCAGCTCTATGATGATCTGATGGCTAGATCTGATGGTGTATGATGTGCAATTAGCCTTGAGGAGCACTAGATCTGCATGAAAACGTTAGGAAAATAAGAAAATGCTAGACCTGGGACTCGAACCCAGGTCCTCTCCCTCACACCAACGCGCTTTGCCAGCTGAGCTACAATGTCATTCGTTTAAATAAATAACAAAACAAAACTATATCCAAAATAAGGTAAAAAATGTATTCAAAAAAATAAAACGCGCGCTGATTCAAATTATCCAATGGGAGGGAGACAGTCAGGCGCCAGAGTCAACGACCAGAGTCAAACCTCCGATTACCTTCTCTGGCCACACCAAAACCAAAACCTGCAAAACGTGAGATTCGTGAATGGTTAAAGGGAATATCCTATATAAAATCGAGCCTTGAATTCGAATTTGGCCTTAAACCGGTCCTAAATTCCCTATATTAAGAGATCCAGCCCTAACAACCATGGATGCCCTAACAATGACATCCAGTGTCCTAAAACTTCCATGCAAAGCGTCCATCCTGTCCTAATGAAGGTCCTGAACAACAATCAAAGCATTAAAACATTCAACAACGCGAAAAAATAAAGATTTGATTTTCAGAAATTTGCCAAACGGTGATGATTAAAGATGGTGGTTCTTGCGTGTGTTAGGCTTGTGTGATGATTAAAATGGACTCATGGAGACTTCAGGAAGTTGATGGAAGGATTGGTTTGGATGGATGATGGTTGGAACTTAGGTTTTGGATTTTCACTATTTCGATAATTTTTTTGAAATTTGGTATAGCTCTTGTACAATGTGTAGGCGTCAAGGCTTGCAAGCATGCTGCTTATATAGAGTAGAAGGAGGGGATAAGGTAGAAAGGGAGTAAACAACCATAAACATGTGTTTTAAGAGCCATAACCAAACATTTGAAAAATTTCAAAAAACGTACATTCTTGTCCCTTTTTGAATTTGCTATGAACCTGGACATGCTTGCACGGATTTTTGGGCCTCTAAGTTGTCCAAAACATCAACCCATATTGAATGGTTGGACAGTAATGAAGCCAATCCATGAAAATTGTAAAGGCATTGTAAAAAGACAGGAAAAATGCATTTTGAACTATTATGTGTCGACACAATTCTATTATGCATCGACACATAATTCTTTTTGCTCATGTAAAAACAAAATCAGCTCAGTATGAGTCGACGCATAATGGGATGTGTCGACTCATACACCTTTCCTACCTCTGTTTTAGATCCTGGATAACAATATGTATCGACACATAAAGCTTTGTGTCGACTCATACCTGTTTGTGTCGACACATACGCGTTTGTATCGACTCATGCACCTTTCATCCTTCTGTTTTGGAGCTGGATAATAATACGAGTCGATGCATAAGGCCATGTGTCGACTCATACCCTATTTTGTCACTAGAATGAGTCTACTCATGTAGGTATGTGTCGACTCATGCTGTAGTTTTTTGCCTTAAACATTTGTTTTGAATTTTCAAGAAGTTGTGGTAGCCTCCCTCTGTATTGGAAGTTGTAACGTATAAGCTTGTATCTTCCAAATGATGTATTTCTTGAACTTGAGGATAAAAGAGAAGTTGTAGGGAATTGGATTCTCTTCAGAATGAGTTTTGGTTGGGGAAAAATGGGTGAAGTATGTGAAAGTTATGTCTGGTCAAATTTCAGTTGACTTTTGACCTAACAAAATTGATTTTCAAACACTTGAGCAGTTGACTGAGAAAATTTGTAGTGTAAGGCATGAAATTTGGCATGGAAATTCTTGAAGGCATATTAGGGCCATGGAAAACTTTTGAGACCTTTGGAGATCACACATCTTGATGAAAAGTGAAACCCTAGCTAGAGGTTCATTGCTTAGGAGGAGAATTTGTCTGGTCAATTCTTAGTCAACCTTGAGCAATTGAGGATCTCTAGGAGCATGCTTTGAGTAAAAATGGGAGGGAAAATTTTTGGGTACAATAGCTTCCCCTGTTCAATCTTCTTAGACTTGAGGATTTAGATTAACTTATCTGCCTTTCGTGATTCGAAGGTGGAAGAGGATTGAACACTAGAGTGCCCAGAAATTTGCACTCACATGAAGTAACAATGATGGTTGATGATGTCGGGAATGGGCTTACAAATTCCATTTGGAGAAGATGATTGAGAGTCGTCAAAGATGGGCTTAAAGATGCCATCCAAAGTAAATGCTGATTTTACACATCGTCCCTTTGAGGGTTCCTGTTCCTGCTGTCTGAGGAGGAGTCCGCTGGGGAATGTGGGTTTCTGTTGTTCTCCTGCTTGAGGAAAACTCTGTGGGGAATAGAGTCTAGGAGCTTTAGTTTTCCAAGGCTCTACTGAAGAGTTATCTCTGGAGAGATGAAAGTTTGTTATTTTCTGGTTGAAATCCAGGCTTCACAGTAACTTGCTGGGGATAATGGAGTTAACCGCTACTTGAAGATAATATTCCTGTCTGGTCGTGTAGATAGTTTTCCTGTATGGTCATGTAGATAGTTTTCCTGTCTGGTTTCAGGTGTTAATCTACAAATAAACTGTTCACAGATAGTTCCCCTGGCTTGTTACAGGTATTAATCTGGAACTTGAAAATTGTCGGTCGCTGAGATAGTTGTCCTGGATCGTTACAGGTATTAATCTTTAACCTGAGAAAGAAAGATAGTTTTCCTGGTTTGTTACAGGTATTAATCTTCAATCTCTTTATGTAGATAGTTCTCCTGGATGGTTACATGTGTTAATCCATATTCAGTCGTCCATATATAGTTTTCCTGGCTTGTTACAAGTATTAATCTGGAACTTGGCCATGTTAGGCACATAGATAGTTTCCCTGTCTGGTTTCGGGCATTAATCTGTGGTCTGCTGTATTTGTTGATGGTGTTTGTCTGTCCGCTGATTTAACCTGAAAAGGTAAAGTCAGTTTCATACGATGTCATGATGTATGAATTGCATGATGCTCTCAAAATAAATGAGATTGTGATATACACATTTGTGATGCATATGTTATGATGTTTGTAGAAATTATGTATGAATGCAATGTATGAATGTGTCAGTTATTCCATTGTTGTATTGTTGAATTAGGGAAATAAATCCCTGACTATTGCTGGGGGTGAAGAATGTAGGTCTTCAAATTTTTTTTGAAGTTTACATGTTGGAAGATGATCTTTCATTGTTATAGAAATAAACTCTGTTGGGGAAGGAAAACTCTGTGAACTGAACTATTGCTAGAAGACAGTCTGGAATAAGTACCAGGATGACATCCGTCTTTGGATCGTACCTGAACCGTTTCTAGAAGATGATCTGAATAAGTATCAGGATGACACCCGTCTCCGAATCGTACCTGAACTATTGCTAGAAGATAGTCTGGAATAAGTATCAGGATGACATCCGTCTCTGGATCGTACCTAAACCGTTTCTAGAAGATGATCTGAATAAGTATCAGGATGACATCCGTCTCTGGGTCGTACCTGAACTATTGCTAGAAGATAGTCTAGAATAAGTATCAGGATGACATCCATTTCTAGATCATACTTGAACTGTTTCTAGATGAGAATCTGGAGTAAGTCTCAGGATGATATCCGTATTTGGATCGTACCTGAACCATTTCTAGATGATAGTCTGGAATAAGTGTCAGAATGACATCCGTCTCTAGATCGTATCTGCACTGTTTCTAGGAGAGAATCTGGAGTAAGTGTCAGGATGACATCCATTTCTGAATCGTACCTGAACCGTTTCTAGATGAGAATCTGGAGTAAGTGTCAGGATGACATCCATTTCTGGATCGTACCTGAACCGTTTCTAGATGAGAATCTGGTTTATTTAGAATGTTTCTGCTGGAAATTCCTGTTTTGTTGTTTTGAGAAGAAATCTGTTGGGGAACATGAAAAGCTTGTGAACCAAGTTAGGGAATTCTTTAAGACGCTGAAGCAGTAATTAGAGATTCTTGTTCTATCGGGGGTACAAGAACACCTGACATCACAAGGCTGTAAGCTGAGGATATGACAATAACATTTTAGTAGGATGCCTGATGACACACAAATATATGATATTTTTGGCTTGATATACATAAAATATTTCTCACACTTAAGTTTAAATTAAATTATTTTATAGGTATTATGCAGGTATTCATCTATTTTTGCAGATATACATTAAGCTAAACACTTTAGAAGAAATGAAGAAAAAAGGGTGCAAATATAGCAAAAAGGGCCAAAGAAGAAGAAATAAGCTTAAGCCCATCATAAAGCATGTGAGCACGTATGTGAGCACGTGGCCCACCATGCAAAAGGCCTTGACGATCGTCAAGGTGTGATGTCGCTCGTCACGGGGAGTGATGGACAAGGTGACCATCGTCACTTGGACTTGACGAACGTCACAAGCCCACTTTCTTCCTCTTGACCATGTATCCAACGGTTGACCACGTATCCAACAGAAGGAAACCAATTCAAAAGCAAATCCAACGATCATCCTATTTCTCCGATCCACTCAGTCAATGCATGAAGAACATAACTAATTTAGTGGTCCTATTATTTCTCAAAGGAACACAAAGTGTTCCTACATTACCGAGAACCAACTTATCACACATGGGTTATAAATAGGACCTTGGACACAACGAACAAAGGAGTTCTTCTTTTTGGGCAGAAACTTTGGAGAATTCATTTTTACTCTAAGCAAATATTCTTTAAGCATTATTCATTTCCCAACAATTTTTATATTTCTTCTAGCATTTATTTTTATTATACGGTTACATCTGTTCCCGACTGAAGCAAAGCCTACAGTTTGTGCAGGAGTGCTTCTATATCCAGAATTATTACCAGGTTTATGTTTATGAATTTTTATTACTTTTAATTAATATAATCATGTTTATTTTTTTTTGTCTCTGGAATTGTTCTGTGATTTGGTCAGATATTATGTTAGGCTAGAATTTGTATACCGGTATGTAAGGTCACCTAACCAAGGGATCGAGTGATTTAGTTGGGATTATTTTTACTACAAAACCTTCTTTTCTGGTCTAAGTTACTATTTTTAATCATTAAATTGTTTTGTTACGAAAGTAAAGAACATATAGAGGTTAAGGTCAACAAAGCGGAAGCTTGAGATCTTTTAACTAGACAGTAGTAATTAGGCATTAGCTTAAAATACATCGGAAGCACTTTAAAGTTAATTAAGATTTTATTTAGTTTTCAAAAGGTGTTTTTAACTCCTGCGGAATGGCGAAAGCGTACATTAGGACTTAACTTCATAGCCTAGATAAAAAAAATGGTAGTGTGAGACGAGGGTTTTTAAACTAAATAAGTTTTACTGGAAAGCTGTTTTGAAAATATAAAGACACCCAACCGGTCTCTAGTTCCCGAGGTTCGACTATTGCATACTGGTAGTTCCGCTCATTGATTATTAAAAATCCAACTTAATTTAGTATTTAGTTTTCCCTACAACCCAATCAAACATTCATTAGCTTTAGATTTGCGAAGTAACAACAGAAGACGGTAGTTCGACTCATCAGTCTCTATGGTTCGATACCTTTTAAAACTACACGACAAGACTGTGCACTTGCAGTCTGATTCATTGGATACCTAAGTATAATCCCGATCAAGTTTTTGGCGCCGTTGTCGGGGACTGATTTAAGTCGATATCACTACTATTTTGTTACGCAGTAGAGACTAGAGAAAAAACCTCTCTATTTCTTTTCTATTCCTTTTCTTATTTTTATGCCAAACACTCGTTCGCAAGGCGAGCCGTTATACATACAAATCAATGATATTGAGCGGTATCTCAGACTTAGACGCCGCATTCAAGAGTATCATCTCTTGCATAACACTCCACCTCGTGAATCACTCGAATCTCCTGCTCCTCGACCAACAGTCAATATTGTTATTCCGTTGTTGCACCGTATAGACTAAGGCATTCTTGTCCCAATTACTATGTATCACCCAAATTTTTTCTACAACTCCCACTCCGAGTATTTCAAAGAATCACAAGAATCCCACAAATCCGACCTCGAAATACTATTAGAGAATTTCAATACGTCACAAACTCATTCTCATCCGAATTACCTTTCCAACTACCAATCCCAAAATTTTGAGGAATCGCAATAATATTATAATTCCAACCAAACTTATCCTCAACCAAATTTCCCCTACAATCACTACACCCAATATTTCGAGGAGACGCAAGAATCCTATAAATCCGACCTCGAAATATTAATGGAAAATGAAATATCTATGATGACATAGCGCTTTGTGGAAACACAAAATGCGACTCTAACTCACTTTGAAGAATCAGAAGAATCGCATGATTTCAACTTCGAAGCATCAATGGAGGATTCTGATGCGACACTAATTTACTCTAGGTTAGAACCTGTGATGGAGCACTTTATAGAGACACAAACTGTCCAGAACGAAGAGTTTAGAAAACAAAGTCTTCAAAACAGTGAAAACCTTAGGCAACTGACCACTGTGGTTGAGTCGCTCGCGACTCACAATATATCCTTAGAGACTCAAATCTCCCAGCTTGAACAAAACCCTCTAGGACCCTTCCCTGAGGAGAAATTGGATGTTGTAACAACCAGTAGTGAAGAACAAATTGAAAATCCTATGGAGAGTGATAATGAGGTTGAGGAGAGTGATGATGTGGTTGAGGAGAGTTCAGATGAGAAAAGGGTAATGATTGAGAAAAACCCTCCAACACCATCTAAAAGGGAGGTTGTAGAAAAGGTAGAGAAGGAAGCACCTATTGTTGTTCCTCATCCCTATACCCCACTGATTCCTTTCTCAAAAAGTTTTATGGAAGCTCAGATAGACTCCCAATCTAAAACGTGTATGGAGGTATTGGAAAATATCCACACCAATGCACCCTTGTTTGAAGTCTTGCATAAAAAGATAAAATTAGAGGACCATGAAACTAGGGATATTATTAGCATTAAGAGGGTAAGGTTAACCTTTGAGGTGGTGGATGAAATCACTAAGCCCAAACTTGAAAAGTTGATACTTAGGATAGATCCAGAACCACCACCACAAGTTCAGAAGAATGAACCACCCCACAGAAGAAAGAAAAGAAAAGGTGAGGGATATGTGAGATGGCTTGATAAGTGGCCATGGAAAATGACAACTACTAAAAGTTCAACCGAGGAGTCATCCTCGAGAGAACCGCCATGAGTGCTTGCACTCTTGAGCCGTCAAGCTAACGGCATTAAACAAGCGCTGTGTGGGAGGCAACCCACAAGTTTTTCATTTAATTTTTATCTTTAATTAAATTATTTCTTATTTATTTCTTATTTTCTATTTCGATTATCATTCCTCTGATTATACTATGTGCCACTAACTATTCACATAGATATATATCCCTTGTAACACTACTCAAACTATATGAATCAGTTAATTAATAAACTTTTGCTTTACTGCACGCGGTCAAACAAAGGCTCAGACACTCTGCCCAACACCCTGCCGAACTTGACGGACGTCCGGAAGCATGTGACGAGCGTCAGAGCTTGTCTCTTTGACCCTGACGGACGTCAGGGAAAGCGTGACGAGCGTCATGAGCGTCAGAAGCCTGTTTCCCATGATTTTCTTCCCGTGACCGTTGAATCATTGAAACTTGAACGAAATTTTGTTTTAAAACCCCCACTACCCTATTACTCCATCTATCATTAACTTCCATAACCTCTCATATTCATAATTATCCCATAAACCTCATCCAATTTCCTACTCAATAAATCCATCTATTTAAACCCTTCTCCCATCCCTTAGTTTTCATCACTACCACCCACCTTCCATCTCTTCATCACAAATACATTTTTCTTCTCTATCAAGTTCAAAATCATGGCCGCCCAAAGGAATCCACCAAACCAATCCGAACCCGACATACGCCATATCGTGCTCCGACAAGGAGAAATAAGCGAGCTTCAAAAGGAAAGGTACATAAAATTCCATCATCGAGGTTTGACATACACTAGGTTCGTCGATGACAACTGCTTGCAAGAATTGGGGTTGCGAACTCATATGCAAGGCTTGCTGGACAAAGCTGGCCTGAGCTTTATAAGCACGATGAACACACCAACCTACAAAGCTCTAACATTGGAATTCTTGAGTTCCTACGCCTATCACACTCGCGACGATGCCGATGCACACCTAACGTGAGCCGCTCAATTTCGGATGTTCAACCGAGAGTACACACTTAGCCATGAAAATTTGAGCGAAATATTTCGTTTTCCCCGTGGAAATAATGTGCAATATCGCATTACCCCGAAATTGGATTAGAATGGAAGTGCATACGCACTATGGGAGAGAATAACCGGTGAACCAAATGTTATTACCGAAGCACGTTACGTCTCTCACATTCACAACCCGAACATTCTCTTGTTACACCGCATTATGGAAAACACAGTGTTTGGAAGGGCAAACAACAACAAAGTCAACACTAAAGAGTTGTATGCTCTTCACTGTACCTTTTCACAAGACCTCTGTCTTAATCCCGTCACTTTGATGATGGCCCATATTCAAAACCTTGTTACGAGAGATGGGACTAGCCTATTTGTATCGGAGGCATTGTCACCACAATCGCAGTTCACCTGAATTGGGGGGAAAGGATTCAACTCCTACCTTCGCTGCCAGCAGTTTATATGGATATTAATAACTGTAGAGCTGGTCGCCTAATCAAAGTGCGAGAAGCTGGAGGGTACTATCTAATGGTGAAGAATGCCAAAGTTCGTAGCGTGATCATACCGAATCACAATCATACAAATTTGGGCAATCCGGATAATTGGCTTTACAACCTGAATGCCCCAGAACCCAGAGAAAATGAGCAAGGAAATCAAGGTGAGGCCAACAATGCTGCCGTTGATGAAATCGAAGAAGAATTAGAGCAGCAAGAGCCCCAACCACAACACGCCGACAATCTCGCCACCATTGATGCAATCTATGCCGCAATAATGCAGCAAAACCAGATGTCCACTCAACGCTACCAGAGCCTCGAGAGACGCCAAATTGAGATGATGAATCTCATGCAACAAATGCAGAGAGACCAAAACGACTACACTTGCAGGCATGATCAAAGTATGTTGGAATTCACCGCAGGAATGACAGAACATATGCGAGCCTTAACACTTCGTGTTGACGACTTGCATAACGTTATTTCTCAGAGATATGGAGGCGAATCTTCCAGACACGGTGAGCAAGCACGTCGAAGAGCGAGGACACGTGGCAGATTCTGAAGACAAGAGGAGGAAGAATGATTGTCTAGTTTCAATTTCCCCTTTCCATCTTCTGTCAATACATTGAGGATAATGTATGATTCAAGTATGGGGGAGGAAGTATTTCCCTTTCCTAGTAATTTTTGTTTTCTTTGTAATTTCCCTTCCGTTATCTCTAATTCAATAAAAAAATTTGTTATCAAGTTATCTATTGAAGCATTTTGTGTTGTTCTTTTCGACTCCCCTTTCTTTTTGAGCCCTATAAAAATTTTAATTTTTTTTTTCTTTTTAAGCATAAACTTGACTCACTTGACAAGTACATAAACTGCAAGATCTTTAATAGTTAGGAATTGTGGCAAGATTAAGCGAAATTTCTACCGTCTAGACATTCTTCAACCCCAGAGTATGATAGATTAGTTCAAGTACCTGTTATTCCAACACCCTGAGTGTTAGTCTTTGTAGTAACCCTGAGTAGTTTATATTAGCAGTCAACACTGTCTTAAACATAAACTACACAGGAAGTCGATGAATATAAGTGGATGATATAATATTTCAGCAAAATGTTGCAAGGAAACACACCAATTAAATTGGGCGATCCTTACCCGATCGTCTAATCCAAAGGATGTGAACCTTATAAAGTAACATGAAAAAAGTCATTTGGTAGATGGTTCAGGAGCATCTGGTACTGAACTCGGTAGGGCAGATTACGGTCTGATCCCCCGTATCCCGCCATTGAATTGAAAAAGGTTGCCACATTATTGTGCCAGAAACCTCTAAGGTTTAAAAGGATCATAACCACCAACCGACTGTTCTGCTATGTGCGTGCAAAGATAAAGGGCTTAATGTGATTGCGCTAGAATGAAAAGGATAAAACAAGACAAATACTCGAGGTAGGCTATGATAGGACCTGTAACTAGTTTACGTAAAATGGGACTGTCTAGTGTCATTGCCGTAGTAATGGAGCATGAATCGAGCTATCAATTTTCTGACAAAAACACAACACAACCATTTATTAGTTGATTAGAGTCATAACCATGCATCTGACCATGTTTAGAAAAACATCGTATTTAGCATTTGCTTGAGGACAAGCAAAGTTTAAGTATGGGGGAGTTTGATGACACACAAATATACGATATTTTTGGCTTGATATACAAAAAATATTTCTCATACTTTAGTTTAAATTAAATTATTTTATAGGTATTATGCAGGTATTCATCTATTTTTGCAGATATACATTAAGCTAAACACTTTGGAAGAAATGAAGAAAAAAGGTGCAAATATAGCAAAAAGGGCCAAAGAAGAAGAAATAAGCTTAAGCCCATCATAAAGCATGTGAGCACGTATGTGAGCACGTGGCCCACCATGCAAAAGGCCTTGAAGATCGTCAAGGTGTGATGCCGCTCGTCACGGGGAGTGATGGACAAGGTGACCATCGTCACTTGGACTTGACGAACGTCACAAGCGCACTTTCTTCCTCTTGACCACGTATCCAACGGTTGACCACGTATCCAACAGAAGGAAACCAATTCAAAAGCAAATCCAACGATCATCCTATTTCTCCGATCCACTCAGTCAATGCATGAAGAACGTAACTAATTTAGTGGTCTTATTATTTCTCAAAGGAACACAAAGTGTTCCTACATTACCGAGAACCAACTTATCACACAGGGGTTATAAATAGGACCTTGGACACAACGAACAAAGGAGTTCTTCTTTTTGGGCAGAAACTTTGGAGAATTCATTTTTACTCTAAGCAAATATTCTTTAAGCATTATTCATTTCCTAGCAATTTTTATATTTCCTCTAGCATTTATTTTTATTATACGGTTACATCTGTTCTCGACCGAAGCAAAGCCTACAGTTTGTGCAGGAGTGCTTCTATATCCAGAATTATTACCAGGTTTATGTTTATGAATTTTTATTACTTTTAATTAATATAATCATGTTTATTTTTGTTTGTCTCTGGAATTGTTCTATGATTTGGTCAGATATTATGTTAGGCTAGAATTCGTATACCGGTATGTAAGGTCACCTAACCAAGGGATCGAGTGATTTAGTTGGGATTATTTTTACTACAAAACCTTCTTTTCTGGTCTAAGTTACTATTTTTAATCATTAAATTGTTTTGTTACGAAAGTAAAGAACAGATAGAGGTTAGGGTCAACAAAGCGGAAGCTTGAGATCTTTTAACTAGACAGTAGTAATTAGGCATTAGCTTAAAATACAGCAGAAGCACTTTAAAGTTAATTAAGATTTTATTTAGTTTTAAAAATGTGTTTTTAACTCCTGTGGAATGGCGGAAGCGTATGTTAGGACTTAACTGCATAGCCTAGATCAATAAAACGACAGTGTGAGACGAGGGTTTTTAAACTAAATAAGTTTTACTGAAAGCTGTTTTGAAAATATAAAGACACCTAACCGGTCGCTAGTTCCCGAGGTTCGACTATTTCATACTGGTAGTTCCGCTCATTGATTATTAAAAATCCAACTTAATTTAGTATTTAGTTTTCCCTATAACCCAATCAAACATTCATTAGCTTTAGATTTGCGAAGTAACAATAGAAGACAGTAGTTCGATTCATCAGTCTTTGTGGTTCGATATCTTTTAAAACTACACGACAAGACTGTGCACTTGCAGTCCGATTCATTGGATACCTAAGTATAATCCCGATCAATGCCCCTGCCTTTGTACCTGTTGGAGAAAGTACCTGCGGAGACTTTGTGGATGGTCTGAGCCTCATCCCAACTCCTGGGGTCTTAAGTAGATGTCGATCAGGGTGTATTCTACTGATAGACATATGACAAGATGACGGGACATAGTCGTACGCTTTAATCCCTAACTTTTTCCTGGATTGTCCTTTCATATTTTCAGTCCACCGAGATACCCTTTTTTTCCCAAGCCGCCTTTTCAGGTTTTTGACTTGTCGGGTGTACAGTTGTCATATGTATATCCCTACTTTTTGCTCGAACCCTTTTGGTTCTCCGGGATGCCCTTATTTTTGCCTAGTCCAGTCGACCTAGCGGGCCTTTTTCATGCGTAGTATTTTCTAACTATGTCAGTGTTCATAGGATGTGGAGAGTTGTCACCGTCTATGACAGCAAGTGTTGCAAAAATGCCAGAAAATGTTTATGTGATCGCATGTGCCCTTTCATATGTAGGAGCCTATGTGAGGCTGCTTTAGGATGAATCTGGTGCACCTGATGTTTGATCAAGTTTCTGATAGTCTTGAATTTTCTAGGTATCTTTTCTAAGAACTATCATGGAAGGATTCGAAGACATGATACTGACACCATTTGATACTACTGGAACAAACAAGCAATTTGGTGGTACCAAAGGTTTAAATTTCACAGTGATTTTTGCTAGAATCCCCGACCAATGTAACAGGCTCCGAGTGATTCAGATGGATATCTGCCCCTGGCTATTCAGCACTTTTAGAGAGATTCTTTGCACATTGGCTTGACTTCCCCAGATTAATTAGACACCATGTCATGCCCCTTGATTATGAAAGGCTTGTTATTGGGAATGTTTTTTCTGTCTGAGGTGATTCTGTCCATTGAGAGGATCTTTGTTCACTGAATATTCGTTGTGTGAATTTCTCTGCTATTTGAATAATTAGCCGTATGCAAACAATGTCATTTAAAGAATGCAAAGCTTATATATGTCTTGAATTTTTTTTGAAAATGCATTTTTTGTAGTAAAATAAAATTTGCAAGAATGTGATATCAACTCATGATTTATAGCAAACCTTACAAGAGTCAGGATACCTTTTGTAACTGTATGCTCTCGAACTAACCCCAACTTCATCTAGGACTTTTAAGGGTTTTAACGTGGCCTGGTTCACGGCTTAAGAAACAAAGATAAAGGCTCAAAATTTATTTGTACCCAACCCGTTCTTCGTGATGTTATTCAGTCTTATGCTTAGTTAATTGTGAGTTTAAATCTCGATTGAGTCTGGAATTTTTTCCCTGATATTCCGATGATGGTTCAGAAATTGAACGCTTGTTTGAGAAGGCAGTCATTTTTGTAACCTTTTTTTTTGTTGAGGATTTGTAGCGACCTACTTTTTTTGTTTTTATTATCCCTAATTTTTGCATGAACTGTTTCTTTTGTGATTACAGTCAGCAGGATGCCCCAATTTTTTTCTTAAGTCTCCTTCATAGGTTTTGACTTAGCAGACTTTTATTTTGAGATACAATGAGTGCCTGCCTTGACGATTATGTGGACCCATCATCATCTTTTGGAGAGCATCTTCTACATTATTTGTCGTGCATAAAGTGGAAAGTTTGTGATTGAATGCACATCTGAATTAACTGAGAAAACTACCCTGCCCAGGTTATGATTAAGGGTTTTAATTTGTGTGAAAAGAAAAACTCCTACTTCTTAGGCTCAAAGGGGTTGACTAGAGATTACCTTCCTTACAACTTCACTATTTAGGATTTGAAACAATGCCTGTACATCGTCAGCGGGGTCTGCTCAAAAGCATACTTTAGAGATCATGGCATTATTTTCGTCATCCTCCCTCTAAAGGCTTACAACTTTTAATCGAGAGTTGAATATCCTGCAATGGGTTGTGAGCTCCGCTAATAATAGATTTATTATTACAATAAAATTTTAATTTTTCAATACTCTTTATTTTTTAAATCTTCTAAGATTATTTTTGACATATGAACTTGCATATTTCTTTTATCATTCTCTTGAATTCTGATTTAACAATAGGTTTATAGAATATTTCCTCCCATAAAAATACAATATCTTGTATTTGATCTCCTACCCACAATTGAACCTGTATAGTCGACATAATATATATTTCAAGATCCACACTTTGATTCAATTAAAACAAAATTTCTTTACATATGATTCCTATCAAATATTGCATAATTAGGATCACAACTTTTACATGAATCTCTTTTGATTGATGCATGAATTTGTTGACTAAGCTCACAACAAAAGCAACACCATGTGTAATATGTGATATGTATATAAGTTTAATGACTAACCTTTAATACCTGTTCTCATCACTACAATATTTTCTTCAATGTTATCTAACATTAAACTTGGATCAATTATTCTATTTGTAGATGTGGATGTTGTCTTGTCAATCTCTTGCTGAATATCATAGTGTAAATTTGTTGAGATATGAAGATTTATTTATTGGTGTGGCCAAATACAATTTCTGGATAATACTTCCATTTTCCAAATTCTTTGGATTAGGTTTTTTCTAAGAAAGACATTTTTCATATTAAATTGGTTTAAATTTCAATTGTAATTATCTGATAAAAATAATATTACCCTAGCATTTCTCTTTTTACAACTAGAGAAAATGTCTCTTAGTAATCAACTCCATAAATTTGAGTAAATTCTTTGGCAAAAAATCTTCCCATTCCTCTCAATGGATCTATCAACCTTGTATTCTACAATGTATACTCATCTCCATCATACAAGTTTCTTTCCATTTGATAGAGAATTCAATTTTTAAATATTTTTCTTTTATGTTGCCTCCATCTCCAAGTCCATGACTTGTTTCCATTTTCTGACAATGCTTCCTAAATATTTTAGGAGTGAGATTAATGGCGGTGGACACATGATGATAAAGTGGAGATGATACTTTCATAGGAGTCTTGGAGGCAGAGACATTAAAAGGTAAATCGCTTATAAGATGTTATGCAGTTAAAAGTGCCTCATCCCATTTCTTAGGGATCTTATTTCACAATAACATAGCATGTGTTTAATGAATGCTTGTTTTTTCTTTCAACAATTACATGAACAATAAATTTTTATTGACAAAAATAATTAAGAGTGTGGTTCAATTAATTTTTGGCATTACAAGGCCTAATCATCTTAATACTCACACTAAACTGATTTTTAACCATGAAGAAGAAATGTCCAAGTAACTTAAGTGAAATCATCAATAAAAGTACAATTTAATAGGCACTTGATATGTTTGAAACATTCAATATGAGTTTAAAAAAAATACTTGTTTATTATTAATTTGATAAAAGAAACACTCAAAAAATACTTGTTTATTATTAATTTGATAAAAGAAACACTCATGTTTAGCAAGTTGACACACTTTACATCAGACTCTTCTCATCTTTATATTTTAAAATTGCGGGTAATAATTGTTCCAGGATTGTAAATAAAGGATGAACAAGACACAATGATACAATAGAACCTTTTCCTTGTTATTCTTAACTGATTTAAAAAAGAAGTATTCTTTGATGACTAGAATTGGAGGAATATTTAGGCTATACAAGTAGTAAATATCATTTCTTTCTCTAGCATTTCAAATCGTCCTCTTTGAATTTTAATTTTGAAAAACACTATTTCATTTAGTTTGACAACAATTTTGTTAAAGCATGGTTCTCTGTAAGATGTTGTGACATATGTCTTGACATATTGATCAGACATCACTGAAGACATATATCGTAACATGTTCTATCAGAACATCGGTATAGTTCAGGTTTTTAAATCTTGGAAGATTTATTTTTAAAATATGAGATTTTGAATGATTTTAGTTCTCATATGATCTCATCCAAGCAAGGATATTTTAAGAACATTGTAGATTTGATCTGATTTCATAAAAAGGATCTTGGAGACTTTTTAGGAAACTTTGTTTTTTAGTCCTATTTTTGTGGAGAATATTTTTTTGTAAAAGATTTGCAGCTGGAAGATTGAATTTGCTTGAAGAGTCCAAGCCCATACTGCAAGAGTCTTTTTATAAGGACTTTCTATACCTAAAAACACCTGGAGAAGCAGTTTGTATGAGATAAGGGTTTAGAGTTTTTAGTTTGTTCTTTGTTCTTTGTGATTCACTCTATTATCTTATGATATTAGAGTTGGACTGAGTTTAGGTTGTTCATTGTCAATCACTCATGAGATTTTAAGCAAGAGTGAATTGTGTGTCAAGTTGTCTATTGTTCATCAATCAAAAGCTTTTAAACAAAACTGATTTTGTCTTTGAAGAGTGTCTTCTACTTTTGATCGATCATTGTTGTTAAAAATCACAAGGGTGTGATTGTGGAAAGTGAGAGTGGGTTCTCATATCTAGGAGTGTCTTAGGTAGAAGTTGCATTGGTAGTGATTAGGAGAGATGTTGTAAACAAGGGTTGTTTAGGCTTCTAACTAATACTATTATAGTGGATTTCCTTCCAGGCTTTGATGCCCCCAGAGTAGGTGACATTGCACCGAGTTGAGTTAACAATTTACTTGTATTATTTATTTCCAGCAATCTATTTTATATGCCTAAGTGTTTTTATTGTTGTTACTGATTTGATCCTAGTGTCGTAACATCCGGTTCGATATTTGGTATTTTTGTGCTAGAATTACAATTGGCCTCAAAGTAAGCACTCAATTCTATTTTGGGTGAGCTCTAGGGAATATATTTTCTGGTACTATGGACAAGGAAGGAGGTTTCAATAACAGACCACCACTCTTAGATAGCACCAATTATGAATATTGGAAGGCACTCATGGTACCATTCCTAAAATCTATGGATAGAAAAACTTGGAAAGCTGTCTTAAAAGGCTGGGATCATCCTATTATAAAGGACAAAGATGGGAAGGAAACTTTAAAACTAGAAGAAGACATGTCTAAAGAAGAATATGAACTTTCTCTTGGAAACTCCAAAGCTTTGAATGCCTTATTCAATGGTGTTGACAAAAGTATGTTCAGGTTAATAAATACATGTACTGTGGCAAAAGATGCACGAGAAATTCTCAGAACCACTCATGAAGGCACATCTAAAATGAAGATGTCTAGACTTCAACTTCTCACCACCAAATTTGAGAATCTGGAGATGAAAGATGATAAGAGCATTCATGATTTTCACATGAATATTCTTGAAATAGCAAACTCATCTAGTGTCTTGGGGGAAATAATGTCAGAAGAAAAGATGGCTAGAAAAATTATCAAGTCTCTACCTAAGATATTTGACATGAAGGTAACTGCCATAAAAGAAGCCCAAGATATCAGCAGAATGAAAGTGGATGAACTTGTTGGGTCTCTTCAAACATTTGAACTGACTATTAATGAAAGATCTGAAAATAAGAACAAGAGCATAACATCAGTATCCAACACTAAAGATGAAGAGGCACAATATGATCTGGCTACTGATGAAGGGAGGTTAAAGTCCTTTATATTTCTTGGGAGGAAATTCAATCAGGTGCTGAAAAAGATGTCAAGACAAAATGTTCATAACATCTCTTATGACATTAGCAAGAACATTGAGGTTCAAGAAAAAGGAAGAATTAAGGTTGAGAAAAATCAAAGTAGAAGCATTAAGTGTCGTGAATGTGAGGGTTTTGGTCATATTAGGCCAGAATGTCCCACATTTCTCAAGAAAAAGGCATTGACTACTTCATGTACTGATGATTCTGAAGGTATGACTAATAAGGAAATTTCTAGGCAGATGACAACCTTGACTGGTAGATATGAATTTGATGAAGATTCTTGTGATGAGGATATATCTTATGAAGAGTTAGCTGCTTTCTATAAGGATCTCTGTTTCAGAAGTGAAAAATGTGTGTTAGGAGAAAAACAGAAGAAGGTTATATCTCAGCTTCAGGATGAAAAATAAACTTTTATCCTCAAACTTTGAGCTTCAAAATGAGGTAACCTTATTAACCTAAAAACTTGAAAACCTGACAAAGTCCTTAAATATGGTTGTGATGCGGTGGGAGAACAGACTAGAGGTTTTGCGTTTCGTTCGCATTTGTGCGGTTTAGCAAGAGTCGCCACCGACTTTTTATTTTATCCAAAAGGAAAGGTCGAAAAGCACATGAAAGACCTTTGAGATTGTTTTTGGGTTCGGGGGGTAGATTATGAAAAGGGAAGATGCTAGCACCCTTTTCATCCATGGTTTTCCATGGGCTCTTAGTTACTTGTTTTAGATCACTTGCTTTTATTTTTCAATTGTTTGAAATGGTGCTTTTGTGTGTGGTTTTGAAAATATTTTGAAAAGAGGCCTTTGTCTCGGCAACCTTTGTAATGATTCTTGTTTGAATATATACAAAGGTGTTTGTCTTTTGAAAAATGTTTCAATGTTTGAAAGTTTGTTTTGGGAAATGTCTTGAAATTGTGTTGTGTGTTTTTGAAAATAGCAAGGATGTTTGCAAATTTGATTAAGTAACTAGGAGCATCTACCTACCTACTCAAAAGTCTTTCCTACACATTTTTAACCCTTTGACATTGTTGTTTTACCATTGCATTTGGTAAACAACCTTGTGTTTGGATGTTATACGGGACATGCATGGGTCATCGTATGACCATGATAACAATGTTGCCAAGTATCTTAGCAAGCTTTTGTGGGACTAGATCATTTTTGTATAGGCAACCAAGATAGCGTCATCGAGGGACTATGATCTTTTGTTTTGATTTTGTCTTGCCAAGATACCTAGCATGCATACCATGGCCATGTTTTTAAGGCAACAAGTGGGTGAAACCCTAGGGATGCTTGTGTGAGAAGTGTGTTGATTTCAAGTTATTTATTCTTGGATTAGGTCATCTAGCGATTGATTTCTGAATCTTGCCATACATGCCTAATTACTACACAGTATATAGAAAGCAATAAATTGCGGGAATTAAAATTCTAAGTTATTACAAAAGTGTCCGGGAATGGGGGTACAATTGTTACAAATGGGGATGAATCAAATAAAAATGACAATGTCCAAATATTACAACCAAATCGAATTGTTGTGCGATTTAATACAAAGCTATGACAAATTATAAAATAAAGAAATCAATAACGTATGAAATGCAATGTATTTACTTGAAAAGAGAGAAATAAAATCTATTCTAAAAAGAAAGATTAAAATTTTTATTATTATTATTCTTTGTATTTTTATTAATTATGTAAACTAAATTTAAAGAAAGAAAATAAATTAAATCAAATTTTGATATTTTTATTAAGTGTAAGAAAATTAATAAATAAAAGAAAATGATAAAAGAAAACTAATTAAGAAAATCAAATTAATTTTACAAAAATGAAGTTTTAACATATTATTAACACAAAGAGATAAAACAAATCAAATTAAATTGAATCAAAATAAGTGAAAACGGGCTTGGGTGAATTAAAGGGAGGTTAGGCCCAAAGGTACATTTGTCAATGCTGAAACAAACAAGAAACAAGGCCAGGATGGGGGGTGTGAGCCAAAAACGCGTGTGTGGGCTTATGATTTTGCAAAGGGATTGGCCCAAAGTTTCTTAATTCAGTTTATGGTTTTTTGATTAGGGGAAATGGATTAGGGTAAACAGATTAGGGTTTGTAGGTTCAAATAGAGCGGCGTCGTTGTCTCTCTCGTTCTCCCTCACTCAATCGTCCCTATTTGTTCATCTCTCCATCTCTGAACGTCTCTCTTCGTCCCTGTCCCTCTTTGATTCAACTCGGTTTACATTTTTTCTGGAAATGCCTAAGTTCGAAATGAAACTCTCTAAAGGGTTTGAGACACATTTTCTGATCTTCCCTTCCCCGTTTCCGTTGTCGGCGCGTCTCCCATTCTCAACCCTTTAAACGATTCTCGAAGTTTTTCTGTGAAAAGGTATGGTTCTGCTTTGGCTTAACAGTTTCGTTTTTTTTTGTATGTTTTGTTCATGTTTTGCTGTTGAATAAATTGTGCTATGTTTTGAGATGCAGAAAATGGTTTGAAAAGAAAACATATCTTTGGGACTTTTGCAAAATGGAAATGGATATTGAGATTGGGATGAGGATGCACCTTGGTAGCTGGACATGAGGGGGGGAGAAATGATGATGTGAAGAACGCGTGCTTCTGGTAATCTTTTCTTTCCCTTGAACTTTGACTAAATGATGATGATGATGCTTCTGACTTTGTTGGATAATGGTTGATGATGAAATTTTTGAGTTATGAACTTGTTGAGATGGCTTTACAATTTCTGATTTGATATGGTTGCCATTGGTTTTGATGATATTGATGGAATGTTGGGATGTTTTACAGTTGAGGGTTTGATTTTGTTGGAATGTTTTTATGGTTTAAAAACGGTTTTTACAGTTTGGGAGTTTGATGGAATTTGACAGTTTGGCAGGCTTTGTGAATGTTTTTGCTTGAATGTTTTTGCAATTTGGTTCTGCAAGTTTTGAAATGTTTTGGTTTGAATGTTTTTGCAGTTTGGTTCTGCAAGTTTCAGCTGTTTGTTGTTGGTTTACAGGTTTGGAAGTTTTGAGTGTTGAAAATGAGTTACAAGTTTTGAGCTTTTTTGACAGTTTTTGTGTGTAGTTTGCAAGCCTTGGTTGTGTTTGGTTTGATGACTTTGAAAACTGTTTTTTACAGTTGGGAGGATGGTTACAGGATTTTTGAAATGAGTTATATGTTTTTGGATGTTTGAGCTGAGTTTTTGTTGTTGAACTGAGCTATGCAGGTTATTTGAAACTGGTTATGCAGGTTTGGATTTTTTCTGCAGTTTTGGATTTGAATGCTTTTCTTTTTGTTTTAGTTACAGTTGAAGGTTGGTTGAGGAAGATGGAAGTCTTGGATTTTTTTTTTGTGTTTGACAAAAAAATATGAGTTGTATAAAATGTTCTTTCTCTTTTGCTTGAGCCTTTTCTCTATTATATCTGCTTTTCTCTTTGACAGCTTGTGGGCAGGATGGCCAAGTTGTACCTTTTGTGCAGTTCCAACATAATAGGTGATATATTTTCTCTCTCTCCTCTCTCAATGATAAAAGCAAAATGCTTTTTCTCTGTTTTCTCTGAAAAGTTTGCCAACTCTAGGAAAATGATGAAAGGCTATTGAAAACAAGCCCCTTGCTTGTTATTTGGTTTACCATACTGCTGTACTTTTTTCTGCTATGCTACTGTCTAGTTTTCTGCATTGTACTTGTCTAGTTACTTGCCATGCTGCATTGTTTGGCCTTATTTAGTTTGCCTTTGTTTAGTTTGCCTTTGTTTGGCAATTTGCGCGCCTGCTGTGTCTAGTTTGCTGCATTGTTTGGCCTTGTTTAGTTTGGCTTGTAATGCTTTGCTTAGACAACTTACTTGCATTTTTATTTGTACTTTGCTTGCATTTTTATTTTTCTTTTTGTGAACCAAGAAGAGTAATCTTCTTGTGATTTGCAAAGAGAAAAATAAAAACGTGATGAATTAAAAATAGCCCTCTGATTTCAAATGGCAAACTCTAATGATGAACACAATTTTCTTTTTTTGAAAATTCTTACTCATATCCAATTAATTGTGCTCATTATTTTTCCGTCTTTCTTTCATGTGAGCAAAAACTGGATGGTGGCAAAGCAGAGGAAGCAAGAGATTCTTTGGCGAGCATGGGAGCAATGGAAGCTTAGTCATCCTTAGGCTTAGATTTCTTCTTTGTAATTTAGAGAGAAATACTCTAACAATTGTACTAATTTGTTTTTTCAAATACAATAAGTTGTAAAACTTAAAGCACTTAAATAATAAATTGTATTGTAACAATTTTTGAAGTAAATGAAAAAGTCTTTATGAGATATTCTGATGTTCAATAAAATCCATTATCGTTGGTAACTTGTAATTCTCTCTTGGTGTCTTCACTAATTCTTTAAGATTCCTGATTAAGATAATTGAAACTGTATTCCAATAATTCCAATCAAGATAGCTTAAACTCCAAGTAATCCAATAACTCTGTAATCTTGCAACTGTATTCCGATCAAAACACGCACTGTGTATTATAATAAACAGGCAAATGTTTATTCCATAAACAAGCAGATGTTTTAAAAGACGCAAATTAACTGGTCAACCTGGATCAAACAAACACTACCTTTTCAGTAAATTTTGAGAGGGCATGAAAACATGTGAAAATCAATTGAATTTCTGAGAACTCAATTTCTTCTGAGAAATGCGAGAAAAACCCTAATTTTCAAAATTTGGTTTCTTGGTGAACAAGTTTCATGTTTTGACACATCTTGATGAAAAATGACCCTTGGCACTTGATTTTGACCAAAAAGTCATAATTTGACTTTTCAGTATACAGTTGATTTTTAGGTCAGTTGACTGGAAAATTCATCTGTCAATCCAATGCTTTTGAGATCTTTTGAACCTTGTGATTAGGTCAAGATGATGCCATTGAGTCCTTGAATCCATGATTGAACCCAATTTGCCATTAGCTAGGTTAAAAATCAGAAATTGCCCTTCTGCAATTAAAACCCTAAAAATGACCATTTTGCCCTTTTGAAGATCTGATCAAATTTCTTGAGGAGTTATGGTCCAAACTTGATCAAATGGTTCATATGAGTCTAAAATGTTGATGTGGATCAAAAATTATGAGGTTTGACTATAAATTGGCCACAGTTGACTTTTTCCCCAATACAACTGATTTTTAGGTCAATTGTCCAATTGACTGGGAAAAAATTTGATTCAAAGCTTGAAACTTGGTATGGGCAATATTATAAGTCCAACATGAAGTATGAAAGTCACATGAGGCATTGGAAGTCCAAAAATCCCTGTGCAAACTCAAACCCTAATTTCAAGTCATCAGTGCAAGGAGATGTCTTAAGCTGAGCAAACCCTAATCCTGTCTGGAGTCCACAGAGTCTTGTGAGGGGAAATATTGATAAAATGAGAGGGAAAATTTTGGGGTACAACAGTTGCCCCTGTTCAATCTTCTTGAACCTGAAGAGTTAGATCGGCGAATTTTGTCGTTCGTGACTCGAAGGTAAAAGATGATTGGATACTAAAGTGCCCGTAAATTTGCACTCGTCAAAGTGTAATTGAGGGAATGGGCTTAAAGATGCCATTTGGAGAAGTGACATAATCTTGTAGGAGATGGGCTTAAAGATGCCATCCAAGAATGTTTGTTGAAAATCAGGAGAATGAACATCAGAATGGTCTCCGTATCTGGAACGTATCTGAGTTGTATCTGGAGATTGGATTTGTATGAGCAATGGAATGGTGTCTGTGTCTGGAGCGTATCCGAGCTGTAACTATATTTGATTCTTAAATGAATAACAGAATGACTGCTGTGTCTGGAGTGTATCTGTATTGTATCTGAATCTGAAATCTGAATAAGCGACAGAATAACATCCATGTCTGGGGAAAAGGTTTGAATGAGTGACAGAATGGCTTCCGTGTCTGGAGCGTATCTGGACTGTATCTGAAGTTGAGATCTGTATGAGTAGCAAAATGACTTCCGTGTCTGGAGTGTATCTGAACTGTAACTGGGATCTGAAGAAAGTGACAGAATAACTTCCGTGTCTGGAGTGTATCTGGACTTGAAGTTTGATAGTTGAATCTGAATGAGAAATAAAATGGCTTCCGTGTCTAGAGCGTATCTAATCTGTATCTGTATGAGCAAGGGTATAGTTGCCGTGTCTGGAGCGTATCCAAGCTAGGGAACATCAACATGAGTGATCATCATGGCTACCGTGTTTGGAGCGTATCTGGACTGTATCTGAATCTGAAATCTGTATGAGCAGCAGAATGACTTCCGTGTTTGGAGTGTATCCATACTGTGTCTCGATTTTGAAATTCTGAATGAGTAATAGAATGACCTCCGTGTCTGGGGTGTATCTATACTGTATCTGAAATCTTGAATATTTGTTAAAGATAGCTTTTAATCTTATCCTGAAAAAGGTAAAATGTTAGCTGAAACACAAAGTTATGTTGCATGAAATGTATGATGCAATAAAATGTGTTTTATCAATGTTCATGATATATGAATGTAATGTATGCGCATGTAAGCTGATTCGCTGTTTTGCTGAGGAAAATAAATCCTTGATAGATGGAGATAATAAAGATCCTTGACTGCTGCCGGGGAAAATAAATCCATGACCGTTGTTGGAGGTTCAAAATCTCTGACCACTGAGGATGAGAAATCCTTGCTGACTGCTGCTGGGGATAAAAGATCCTTGGCAACTCGCGGGGATTATCAAAAACTTTGACAACTTCTGTAGGGATGTGAGAATCCTTCATGACTTTCCTGGGGATATAGGGATCCTTCAAGTCTGCTTGAGAAACCTGTTTGGGGAATCTAGAGATTTTTGACGACTATGGCTGGGGATTACACCATGGGAATCCTTACTCGGCTAGGGAATAGGGAAAACTCTGACGATCTCTACTGGGGATCAGACAAAAGAAAAACCTTGATCTTGCTGGAGAATAAGGAAAACTCTGATGGCTTCTGCGGGGAGCTGAGAATGGGAATCTCCATTCTGCTAGGGGAATTTGAATCCTTGGGGACTTCAAGCTGAGGAGTCAAGAATGAAAATCTTCGTTCTGCAGGGGATTAAAAATTCTGACAAATTCATGCTGGGGAGTAATGAAGACTTTGGCAACTTCACTGGGGAAAGGAGAATGAGAATCTTCATTCTGCTAGGGGATAAAAAACTCTGTGGGGAGTAGCTATACTGCTGGAGAGTAAGCTATCCTGCTGGAGTGTGAGTTCAGGACTCTGGGGAAAAGCATATTCCTGTTTGGAAAAAGTTCAGGAGTTTGGGTTGTATGCCACTTTAAGAATGAGAATCTTCATTCTATTGGAGATATCAGGAGCTTGGGTGTATGCCAATCTTCTGGGAAGGCAAGAATGAGAATCTTCATTCAGGCGTTTGGGTCATGAGCTTGGGTGTATACCAATCTTCTGGGAAGGCAAGAATGAGAATCTTCATTCAGGCGTTTGGGTCAGGAGCTTCGGTGTATACTAATCTTCTGGGAAGGCAAGAATGAGAATCTTCATTCAGGCGTTTGGGTCAGGAGCTTGGGTGTATGCCAATCTTCTGGGAAGGCAAGAATGAGAATCTTCATTCAGGAGCTTGGGTGCATGCCAATCTTCTGGGAAGGCAAGAATGAGAATCTTCATTCAGGTGTTTGGGTCAGGAGCTTGGGTGTATGCCAATCTTCTGGGAAGGCAAGAATGAGAATCTTCATTCAGGCGTTTAGGTCAGGAGCTTGGGTGTATGCCAATCTTCTGAGGAGTCATCCTAGGTTGGGAATAAAAGTTAACTGTTATCTGGTTGATTTCCAGGCTTTAAGATAACTTGCTGGGGGATTTGGAGAAACCAGATGATTTCCGCTGCGGTTTGATAGTTTCAGCTCCGCTGGGGATTGGTAGTTGGTAGTCTCATCTCTGCCGTGGATCTTAATGACATGCTGATTTGATTGTGTATGGAAATGGGCTTAAAGATGCCATTTGGAGAAACAGAGGAGAATCGTCGGAGATGGGCTTATAGATGCCATCCAAAGGTGATTGTTGACGGAAAGTTTGGAATGGATCTGAATAGAGAATGAATCAGAATAAACCGTTGAGAGATTTATCTATTGAGAGATTTTATCTGAATCAGCATAAATCTGGAAGTGAATCAGAATAAACCGTTGAGAGGTTTATCTGAAACAGCAAAATCTGGAAGTGAATCAGAATAAACCGTTGAGAGGTTTATCTGAAACAGCAAAAATCTAGAATATCTTCAACTGGAATAAGAATCAGAGAGATCTTAGTGTCGATCTGACTGAGCCAGAGAAGGTCTTGAATTAACTTTGACTGGATAAGAATCAGAAAAACCTTAGAATCGATTTAACTGAGCCAGACGAAGGTCTTGGAATATCTTCAACAGATGCCGGGGAAAATAAATCCTAGACTGCTGTTGGAGAGTATGCGTCTTTAAACTTTGCTTAGAAAGTTTCCAATGGGGATTCCTGTTTCGTTGTTTGAGGAGGACTCTGCTGGGAAATGTTGATTTTTGTCTTTGAGAGAAATAGAATTTTAGGAGCTTCAGTTGTCTGTTATTCTACTGGGGTACCATCTCTATTGAATTTTGGGAACTTCGGTCGTCTGTTATTCTTCTGAAGAATCATCTCTGTTGAATTTTGGGAACCTCGATCGTCCGTTATTCTGTTGAGAAATCATCTCTGTTGAATTTTGGAATCTTCGGTTGTCCATTATTCTGTTGAGAAATCATCTCTGTTGAAGAGGAAAGTTGGATGAACTACTATCTGGTCGTGGTCCAGGCTTCATAGCTTGAATTTCGTGAGAATTTGATTGCATCTTTCCTGAAAGGTAAAGGTTAGCTGCATGACATATATCAAACAACGATGTTCTCAAAATAAATGAGATTGCGTTGTATGGTGTCTTGATGTACGGATATGCAATGTTTTCAAGATGATCTCTCGTTGGGGAAAATAAATCCCGAATTGGTGCTGGAGAAAAGAGTTGAATTCTTCGTTTCCGATAGTGAAAATTTTGGCGACTTCAATGGAAAAAATTCTCAGGAATTCTTGAGGTCGACTTAGCTGGGAAGAGGTCATCAAAGATTGAAACTCTGGCTGGGAGTCCTCTTATGAGAAGGATTTTAGAGAGATTTGTCACTGCCCCAAGTAGCGAGTGTTTATGGCTTTGCCAGGAAATGTTCGACTGTATGCAACCCTTTGTTGGGATTGACATTCAATGCCCCAAGTGACGGGGACAGAGGCTTGCCCCTGGTTACTCTGCACTTTGAGAGATTTCTTGAAATCTTGATTGGACTGCCCCATGTGTACTGGACAATGACATGTCATGTCCCTCTGTTGATAGGATATTTTTGCAACGGAAGTGTCATCCCACTTGAAGTGATTTTGTTCACTGAGAGAGCTTTCGTTCATCGGATATTCATTGTGTGAATTTCTTCACTGTCAAACAAATATCCATATGCAAACAACGATATTCAAATAATACAAAGTTTATGCTTGTCTTGAAATTTTGAAAATGCGTTTTTTAGCAGAAAACTTTTGTAAGAAAAATTCAACTCAGGATTTAGAGCAAAACCTTACAGGAGTCAGGATACCTTTTGTAACAGTATGCTTTCGAACTAACCCGTGCTTCAATTAGGACTTTTGAAAGGTTGTAACGTGGCTTGGTTCACGGTTTAAGAAACAAAGGATAAAAGCTCAAAGTATATTTGTACCCACCCGCTCTTCGTGATGTTCTTCAGTCCTAAACTCAGTTAATCGTGCGTTTGAACTCCAAATGAGTCTGGAACGACATTTTGGTGATGGTTCACACAAGTTGAATTTGTTGGAAGGCAGTCATTTTTGCAACATTATTTTTGTTGAGGATTTGCAGTGACTTCTTTCTTTCGGTTTATTGTCCCTAATTTTTGCCTGACTGTTCCTGTTTTTGAGATTTATAGTCAGCGGGATGCCCCAGTTTTCTTAAGCCTCCTTTGTAGGTGTTGCACCCCAAAATTTGCCCTCCCATATTCTCCAAGAAATTGCCAAGCCAAGTCACAAAATTCCCCAAGGGTTGCACAGTGCAAAGATCCCCTATACAGTCAAAACTAGGGTTTGTGTTCTGGTCAAGAAAAAGAAGTTTTCAAAGGCCCAATCAAGTCTCATATGCCTACAAATATGGTCAAGCATCCTCATATCAAGTTTCAAGGCATTCAGCTCAAAATTGCACAGTCAAAACCCTAAATTGCACTACAGTCAACTGTAGGGGCAAAATGGTCATTTGACAGTCAAAAGTTCAAATTTTTGGTCAACATATCATTTTGAAGCCACAAACATCATTTGATCAATGCTTGATCATGATTCTCAAAATTTGGCTCAGAAATCATCAAAGATGCAAAAGTTACTATATTTGGACAGCTGAAAAAGTCAACTGAAATTGACCAGGGCATAACTTTCACATGGATTATCAGAAAAATTCCATCCAAAGCTCATTTTGAAGAGAAAGACATTTCCTACAACTCATCTTCATACTTCAAGTCCAAGAAATGCTCTCACAAAAAGTTATCAATTTCAACATTATAGGTCATTTTCAAAAGTCAACAAAAAGGGACTTTAAGTCAAAGGCCATAACTTGAGATTGGAAAATCAAAATTACATGGGACCAAACGCATTGGTTAAAGGACTCAAAGACATTTCCAAAATGTCCAAGAACATGAGAAAAGCTTAAAAATTGAGCAAGTTATGCCTTGTGGAAGTTGGGAAATTTTTGGATATTTTGAAAAGTCAACTTTGATCCAAATGACCTAAAATTGCAAATGGGCCCATTTTTCTTCCATGATTCATCATTCCAAGCATATGCACGACCACTTGGCCCAAAGGGAAGTATTTTCTCATTATTTATTTATTTATTTGAATTATTATTTATATTAATTCACTTAAATTATTTAAATACATGAAAAATATCTAACTTGCCTAAACCAATCTTTTTATACATGTTTTAAGGTCAAGATTTCGTGCACATACTAATTAGGAAAGATTTGAGGTGATTGGATGCAAGTTGATACAAGAACATGTGAAAAAGATTCAAAAAAGATCCTTAACAAATCAAATCTCCAATTCATGAATTCAAGAGATTTTGGGCAATGTTTCTAACCTAATGCATTCCATACAAATACTAGATCATAAACCTAATGCTAAGGGACGAAATGCTGCGCTAAAAGGCCATAGACAAACTTGGAAAAACTCCTTGAAAACTCAAAACTGAAATCCTTATTTGAAGAGGATTCAAGGCACGAAATTCATTCCAATAGCTTCCTTGAAGGTCCCTGATCAGATTCCAATCACAAACTTCCACTCAAACGCCAAGAATCGGTACCTAGGACTCAACCTGTGCAAGGAAAATTTCAGAGTCGTGCATCATGATTTACGCATTCTTTGTGATTTTTGTTCATGGATTCATGTTAATTACCTTGTTCTGAAGCTAACCCAACATTTTGATTGAATTATTATGCGTTATATACGATTCCACCATGTTTAAATTTTAGGGTTTGCAAAGCTTCCAATTGGGGATTTTGAGACCAGGCAAAATTGGGACATGAGACCTAGATCATTAGAACGAGCGCGCCTGGACGAACAAGAATCTACCATCGCGCCCAATTTCTGAACAACACAGGCTTAATCGCTATTTTCGCGTAGCTAGCCTAAGAAAACGCAGCATAAACCGTTGCCTATATGTTTTTGTATTACAGGGAACGTGGAGAAGACAAAGTCGTGGCGCACGGTGATAGGCCTATTCAAGTTTTCGCGCGCAAGGACCCACTAACGTATTGTTTATTTCATTATATTTGTTTGTTACATTAATTACATAAAAGCAATTTGGTTCAGCTGGCAGGCATAAGAAGTGGTGAAGTCCATGACCTGGGTTCGAACCCCAGGTCTGTGTAAATTTCAATATTATTTTTCACTAATAACTCCCATGCAGCGTTTATGATAAGGACCATGATGCACTCTCTTAATCCAAGCGTCCACGCGTCCTGGGACTTCAAACCAAAGGCTAAGATCGGAAACACACGCTAAGCCCAGGTCAACGCGCTGGCACACAAACTGAAAAGGTCAAATGGACCAAAGCTTAATGGGCCAGCATTCTAAGGCCTATACCTCACAATTGGGACTGAAACCCCCTGGTTTGCAATTTCATTACATTTTATTTTTTTTTCAATTTATTGTTTTATTTTTGCTTTATTGTTTTAATCAAATTAATTAATTTTCCTTTTTTACAAAATATAAAAAAAACAGAAAAGGCAAAAAATATAATAAATACTTTATTTTAATTATTTTTCTAAATAAATGCTTGTAAATAAATTTAGTTTAAAATAGGCTACAATTTTAATTCTTTTTAATAACTAAAAATCCAAAAATATAGAATTAGGTTTAATAACTTTTTATTCCTTTTTAATTTTCCCTTTTTCATAATAATATTATTTATTTATTTATTCTATAATTAAATTTGCATGTAAATTAATTTAGATTTAAATTAGGTTAAAATTCAATATCTTTCATAATAAATTTAAAAGCCATTAGAATTAGGGTTTGCATTCAATTTTAATTTTAAATTAATTCTTTTTCTATAAAAAGACTAAAAAACATAAAAACACCAAAAAACATTTTCTTTTAATTTTAATTTTAATTCCTTATTAATAATATTTTGCAAAAGGGTCCAACGCCCTCGTTCGTAATTTATTTAATTTCGCATATTTATTTTTTCATTCAAATAATCATGTACCTCTCCCAAAGCCATGTAACTCGGACAATTTAACTTCTCGCACTTTTATTTCTTTTGCTTTATTTACTTTCCGTCAAATCGGGTCCGGTTTAGTTTTGGCGGTGTGGACCCGCGCCATTTGTAATAGCTTAGAATTTACTTTTTCCGCAAATATTTTAACTGTTAACCAAGCATGAAAGAATGAATGACCATAATAAAATCAAGCGTAGATCACTTTAACATGACAAGACAAATGCAAACGAAAACGACACAATTCGCACACACCACCCCTAGGGTACGCCTCACTGTTGCCTTGCCTCGAAAGGGGATCGTCGAGTAGAGGATGTTTTAGTAAGTCCTCATGATCCGGGAACCTGGCATGAGGGTAGCTTCTAAGGTGTCTTCCTATTGCTCTGGTGATCACCATGTCCCTACAAACTCGAATTGACCCGAACACCTCCAACGGTGGTGCTACCTACCTCTCAATGGTGGGATGGCACTACTTTAAAGGACATTTACACAGACGAATTCCTTAGGGTAGGTAGGTTCTCGTAGATACTTGCTCTCTTTAAAAACAAAACAAATCAAAATCTTTTCACACCAACACTTTTCAAAAAGCTTTCAAAGCAATTTTTCAAACACTCTGACGTACGAGTCGAACTGAAATTTTTCAAAGAAACTTTTTTAAAACCCACATTGAAAAGCAAACAAACCTTTTTGAAAACACAAATGAGCAAGTATCTAAGAGCCCATGGATAACCATGGATAGAAAGGGTGCTAACACCTTCCCTTTCTATAATCTACCTCCCGAACCGAGAGCAATCTATTTAAGGAATTTTTCTGTGCTTTTGTCCTTTCCATTTGGAGAAAATAAAAGACGGTGGCGACTCTTGCTTCCGCGACATTTCGCGAACCAGCGTTAAACAGTCAGTTCCAGATCCACCGATCACAGAACTGGCGACTCTGCTGGGGAAATCTTATAAAGTGGGGTGTACCTTAGGGCTAGGTCATAACTGTGTTTTCAATTGTATTGATTTGCTTGCTTTACTATTGTGGGTTGCATCGGAGATACATAGATCCTAACCCGGATCTGGGGATACCCTGTTTAGGTAGCATAAGCTGTGAGGGACCTGTCCGGCGTAGACCGACACAGGTGAAGCAGTGGCTACGTTGGTGTGGCACCTTAGTCTGTACCGATATCCCTTGTGTCGCAACGAGGAGAATATGGGTCTTCTAAGGAGTCATTAAGCACCAACAACCTTAGAACCTTAATTGACACAACTTGGCCTTTAGAATTGTAGCAGTATGCTACGCCCATTGAGGCTAAACTCTCGTGATGGTTCTGGCCGCAAGAAAAGATTGCGATGCTGGAGTTATGACCGATTGAGGGTAGTCAATGATATTGGGATCCTCTAAGAACCCGGTTACTTTTGATTAGGACAGGTGTGAACCAACAAACTGAAAGAGGGTAGTACCTAGACCTCATGCTGGCCTAAACTTTAGGGGCTTGCCTTGTGTGACTTGTGTGCCTTACTATGTTTGCCTTTGTATCTGTATGTGGTGTGCTTTATCATAACATCATAGCATCATGAGCATTGCATGCATCCTGCATAAGGACTGACCATTTCAAAGACAAGAGGGTTTCATCTTTGCTCTGTTTTGTAGGACATTATGATGCCTGTGCGAAGGAATACTATCCGGTTCAACTTCGTTCATTCACCTGAGTTGCTTGATGAGTTGGTTAGCAGAATTCCAAATACCACTTCCTTCATTCAGAGGCATGGTTCTCTTCTTAGTTTAGTCACTGCAAAGCGGGATCAACAGTTGATGAGTGTTCTGACCCAGTTCTATGACCCTCAGTACCAGTGCTTCACCTTTCAAGACTTCCAGCTGGTCCCTACCCTGGAAGAGTTCTCTAATCTGCTTGGTATCCCTATCTTGGATCAGACTCCCTTTACCGGTTGGGAAAAGACCCTCAGGCTTGAGGATGTGGCTGCAGCTCTTCCTTTGACCCATCAAGAGGTAACAGACAACTGGGTGACTAGAAGCAGAGTTAAGGGTTTCTTGGCTAAGTTTCTAATTGGTAAAGCTAACAATTTCTGGAATGACCTGGACTTTAGGGCATATGAAGACATCTTGGCTCTCCTAATCTATGGGTTAGTCCTGTTTCCTAATCCTGACAACCTCATCAATGTCACTGCCATAAGGATCTTTATATCTCAGAATCCTGTGCCCACTCTCTTGGGTGACATCTTGCAACAACTTCATGCCCGTACTACCCGAAGACGAGGAACCCTATGGTGTTGTATCCCTTTGTTGGTGAGGTGGTTTATTTCGCACCTCCCTAAGTTCGTACTGAAGAATCAAGAAGGAAGAGGTTGGGCTCATAGGTTAATGTCTCTCACCGATAAAGACATCATTTGGACTTGCAGGGGTTTGGATGAGATAGCTATTATTGATCGATGCGGGGAGTATCCTAATGTTCCTCTGATTGGTACTCAAGGAGGGATCTCTTACAATCCATGTCTAGCACTCCGTCAGTTTGGAAGAGCAAGAAGAGCAGGTCCCCATGAGATGTTGGTGCCTCACCTCAGTTTCGAGTTTCAGGTGGATAGTGACGAGCTACGTCGTAGGTTCATCAAGGCTTGGGACAAGGTTCATAAAGCTGACCCACAGGAGTTAGGGCCAAAGACTTCTTTACCTATGGAAGCCTACTACAAATGGGTTCGCATCCGTGCTCAGAAGTTAGGTATGCCGTATGAAGCTGTCGGACCCGTCATTCTTGAGTGTCCTGATAAAGATGGTGTTCCTCCCACTGTCCTCCCTCCTCAGATGCCTACTGATTATGAGACATTAAAGAGATCTTGGTCGCAACTGCAAGAAGAGCGGGATTCTTACCGGGAAAAGTTCAACGAGCAGGAATCAAAGATCCAGAAGCTAACAAAACAGTTGGAGAATGAGAGAGCTCTGGATGCCTACATCCGTACTGAGAAGAGGAGACCATGGGATCAATAAGGAACTCTGAATGTGCCTTTACAGTTTTATTTCCTTTCCAGTATTTCCTTTCATGTAACGCCTAAGGGCAACCTTGTTGAATAATTTCAGTTGCAAAGTTGAAACTAATAAAGTGTGTTCCTTTTTGTTTACAAAGTTGATTCCCGATTGTCTTTGAAAACATAATTCATACGCATTTCATACATCATGTGCATAGCAAGTTTTTCCACTTTTCAGGTTGCTTACAGTTCTTCGCTGTTTATTTCAGCATCATGAATCCCGAATCTGCATCAACTGAGACATCAATCAAGGCTCTCCAGGCGCAGAATGCGCAGTTTCAAGAACTAATCAAGGGTCTGGCTAAAGGCCAAGAAGAACTGAAGGCTATGCTCCTGAAGAAGGAGAAGAAGAAGAAGAGAAGAACTGTTCTGTTCAACTCGGGCCGAAGGTTTGGTAACACTCTGCAGCATGAAGAGGCTGGTTCTTCTGTTGGCAAGAGTCCTTCTCAGGCAGAAGTAAAGGTTCCTAGTCCGGTCATCTCCGACAACGAGACAGATTTTGATGAAGAGCAGTACCCTCCGGCAGATGACAGATATAAGCAACTGGAGGACAGGTTGAAGGCTATGGAGGTTCAACAGGCACCTGGGCTGGATTTCGGAGATCTGGATTTGTCGACTGGTGTGATTATCCCCCATAAGTTCAAAGCACCATCCTTCTCCAAATATGACGGGGCGTCTTGTCCCAAACTGCATCTGAGGTCCTATGTTCGGAAAATTCAGCCGTACTCTGCGGATAAGAATTTATGGATCCACTTCTTCCAGGAGAGTCTTTCAGGGACTCATCTCGAATGGTTCTATCAGCTGGATGGGACCAAGGTTCGTAACTGGGAGGAGTTGGCTACTGCTTTCTACAAGCAGTATCAATATAATGCCGACCTTGCCCCCACGCGTACCCAACTCCAGGGTATGTCGTTAGGTGTAAGCGAAGGTTTTAAGGAGTACGCTCAGAAGTGGAGAGACCTGGCTGGCAGGGTGCAGCCACCATTGACTGACCGGGAGCTGGTAGACATGTTCTTGGGGACCCTATCTGGGCCGTTTTTCAACCATCTCATCGGGAATTCTTCTGCTGGGTTCACTGATTTGATCTTGACTGGAGAGAGAATTGAGGCTGGGCTGAAATCTGGGAAGATTACAAAGGGTGCATCATCTAGTTCAGAAAAGAAACCATTCAAAAAGGAGTCTAGTGCCGTGTATGGTTCTAGGAAATCAGAGAAACCTGAGCACCGCCAATCTGTCAGCGCGGTGATGATTGCTAAGCCTGCTGCCGCTCCTCGGTCGAATAATCCTCAAAGGGCTGAAAGACCCCGGCGAGAGTTTACCCGGTTAAGCATGACCCTATCACAGATTCTGCCACAGTTGCTAGCCACCAACTTAGTGACTGTCAGGGAGGCGCCGAAGTTCCCTAATACTACATCTCCCAAGTACAACCCGAATGCTCGTTGTGCTTACCATTCAGATAGCCCGGGGCACTCGACCGACGACTGTTGGGCATTAAAGAACAAGCTACAGGACCTTATTGACGCTAAGGAGGTACAGTTTGAGGCATCTGACAAGCCTAACGTAGTGACAGCTCCCCTGCCTGCTCATGGAGTTAATGCTATTGGGGACGAAGAGGAAGTTGATGAAGCTGAGTTTGATAGCTGGATTTACCCGGCAACCGACGGTGGACTTAACAATTGGAGCGCAAAGGACAATCTCCCTGTTTCTTTTGTTACTAAGTAACGAATTCCTATGTTTTGTTATTTTGTAATAAACAATGATAAACTCTATGGCCCGGTGTCTTACCCGAGGCACCGTGGTTCTATTTGTGAGGGCATACAAATTGTCATTTCATATACCATGAATGAAAATCTTGGACGTATTTTTCGCATTGCAAATATTGTGCTCCTTTTCTGTCTTTCTTTTCTTTACATAATTTTCAAAACAGCTGTATTTACACACACACTCACTCATACAGGTTCCAATCCACTCTGGATCTCACTGATAACAACTCTGCTACTGCCGATTATGACTTTGAAAATCCGATCAACTTAGCCGAAGACGAAGGTGAAGATGATTGCGAAGTGCCTGGCGAGCTTGCAAGACTGTTGCTTCAGGAAGAGAGGGCAATTCAACCCCATGAAGAGCCAGTGGAAACAATAAACCTGGGTACTGAAGCAGACAGGAGAGAGGTAAAGATTGGTGCCAACCTAGAGCTCAGCGTGAAGCAACGGTTAACCAAGATGCTGCATGATTATATGGAGATCTTTGCTTGGTCCTACGAAGACATGCCAGGGTTGGATACCGACATTGTGGTCCATCACTTGCCAACTAAGGAAGACTGCCCTCCAGTTAAGCAAAAGGTCCGTCGGATGCGTCCAGAGATGTCTGAGAAGATTAAAGCCGAGGTCATGAAACAGTTTGATGCGGGGTTCCTTGCAGTAACTTCTTACCCTCAGTGGGTTGCTAACGTGGTGCCGGTACCTAAAAAGGATGGAAAGGTCAGAATGTGTGTCGACTACAGGGATCTAAACAGGGCCAGCCCCAAGGATGACTTCCCCTTACCTCACATTGATGTCCTTGTTGATAATACGGCTCAACACAAAGTGTTCTCTTTCATGGATGGCTTTTCAGGCTACAATCAGATCAAGATGGCACCTGAAGACATGGAAAAGACTACATTTGTTACTCAGTGGGGCACCTTCTGTTACAAGGTCATGCCATTCGGGTTGAAGAATGCTGGGGCAACCTACCAACGTGCCATGGTTGCCTTATTTCATGATATGATCCATCATGAGATAGAAGTGTATGTGGACGACATGATCGCTAGGTCCCAGACTGAGGAAGAGCACCTAGATCATCTGCAGAAGTTGTTTGACCGGTTGAAACTGTACAAGCTGAGATTGAACCCGAACAAGTGCACCTTCGGGGTAAGATCTGGGAAGTTGCTAGGCTTCGTGGTCAGTGATAAAGGTATTCAAGTGGACCCTGCTAAGGTCAAAGCTATTCAAGAGATGCCAGTTCCTAAGACAGAGAAGGAAGTCAGAGGTTTTTTAGGACGCCTGAATTACATTGCTCGATTCATCTCACATCTGACTGCTACCTGTGAGCCAATCTTCAAGCTGCTGAAGAAAGATCAGGTAGTGCGTTGGAACGATGAATGTCAGGCTGCTTTTGACAAAATCAAAGAGTATCTCCAAGAACCACCTATCCTTATGCCACCGGTTGAAGGGAGACCTCTGATACTATACCTGACAGTGCTTGACAACTCAATGGGGTGTGTGCTGGGGCAGCATGACGAGTCTGGCCGAAAAGAGCATGCCATTTATTACCTTAGCAAAAAGTTTACCGACTGTGAGACCCGATACTCACTGCTTGAGAAAACTTGCTGCGCTTTGGTATGGGCTGCTCACCGGCTGAGACAGTATATGCTGACTCACACTACCTTGTTGATCTCAAAAATGGATCCTATAAAGTACATATTCGAAAAGCCTGCTCTGTCTGGGAGAATTGCAAGATGGCAAATGATCTTGACGGAATACTACATTCAGTACACGACCCAGAAAGCCATCAAGGGGAGTGTATTGGCAGACCACTTAGCTCATCAAGCTGTAGATGACTATCAATCAATGAACTTCGAATTCCCGGATGAAAGCATTATGATAGTAACAGATTGTGAAGTACCTGGACCGGATGAAGGACCTGAGCCAGGATCCCGATGGTCTATGCACTTTGACGGAGCCTCCAATGCTTTGGGAAACGGTATCGGCGCCATCATCATATCTCCACAAGGTACTCATACTCCACTCACCGCCCGGCTATGCTTCAACTGTACCAACAACATGGCGGAGTATGAGGCGTGCATCATGGGTCTTCAAGCTGCGATCGACCTAAGGATCAAATTTCTAAGTGTCTTCGGAGATTCCGCTCTTGTGATCAATCAGATCAAAGGAGAGTGGGATACGAAACATCCAAACTTGATTCCTTACAGAGAATGTGTGTTGACCCTGATTCCCCACTTCACAGAGATAACCTTTGAGCAATTTCCAAGAGAAGAAAATCAGTTAGCGGACGCGTTAGATACAATGTCTTCAATGTTCAAGGTTAAATGGGATAATGAGGCTCCCCGGATCATCATCTGGAAACTGGACGAACCGGCATACTATTGTGATCTCGAAACTGAATTGGTGACTGAGAAGCCTTGGTACCACGAAGTGAAGAGATATCTGGAAGCTCAGGAACACCCTGAAGGTGCCTCTGTCAATGATAAGAAATTCCTGAGGAGGTTTGCAGCCAAGTTCTTCCTAAGCAACGACATCTTGTACAAGCGAAACCATGATTCAACCTTACTGCGTTGTGTGGACAAGACTGAAGCAGGAAGGATCATGGAAGAGCTACATGAAGGGACCTTTGGTACGCATTCCAGTGGGCACACTATGGCCAATAAGATCCTACGGGCAGGATATTACTGGTCCACAATGGAAGCTGATTGCTACCAACATTCCAGGACATGCCACAAGTGCCAGATCTATGCAGATAAGGTGCATGTTCCTCCGGTTCCCCTGAATGTTCTGACTGCGCCTTGGCCGTTTGCAATGTGGGGCATAGACATGATCGGCGAGATAAAACCTACGGCATCTAATGGACATCGCTTCATCCTAGTGGCGATTGATTATTTCACGAAGTGGGTCGAGGCAGCATCCTATGCTACAGTAACCAAGACTGTTGTGGCACGGTTCATTCGGCACAACCTGATCTGTCGGTACGGCGTCCCTGAGCGGATTATTACAGACAATGGTACCAACCTGAACAACAAGATGATCGCTGAGCTCTGCGAACAGTTCAAGATACAGCACCACAATTCTTCTCCTTACAGACCGAAGATGAATGGGGCTGTAGAAGCAGCAAATAAGAACATCAAGAAAATCGTGCAGAAGATGACAATGACCTATAAAGATTGGCACGAGATGTTACCATTCGCTCTGCATGGGTACCGTACCTCAGCCAGGACGTCAACCGGGGCAACTCCTTTTTCTCTGGTTTATGGCATGGAGGCAGTCTTGCCGATTGAAGTACAAATACCCTCTCTCCGGATAATGAAGGATGCAAATCTGAACGAAGAGGATTGGATCCAGACACGACTTGATCAACTCAACCTCATTGACGAAAAGAGGCTTGCTGCTATCTGTCATGGTCAGACGTATCAGAAACGGATGATCAGGGCATTTAACAAAAAGGTCAGACCACAGGAATATCAAGTTGGGGATCTGGTAATCAAGAGAATCATCCTTCCTCAGAGTGATCCAAGGGGAAAATGGACCCCTACGTACGAAGGGCCATTTGTGGTTAAACATGTGTTCTCGGGAGGAGCCATGATATTGACCAATATGGATGGTGACGACCTTCCTCACCCCGCCAATGCAGACATAGTTAAAAAATACTACGCATGAAAAAAGACCCGCTAGGCTGACATGCCTAGGCAAAAATTAGGGCTTCCCGTCGAACCAAAAGGGTTCGGGCAAAATGAAGGGATGAAAATGAAAAAATCTGTACACCCGGCAAGTCGAAAACCTGAAAAGGCGGCTTGGGCAAAAATGGGTATCCCGGTGGACTGAAAACCCGAAAGGGCGGCCCAGGCAAAAGTTAGGGATAAAAGCGTAATACTATGTCTCATTGGATCACTTTGCATCCAGAATCCGGTATCTACATCAAGTTCAGACGGCATCGATCAGTCAGCTTCACCTTCAACCAAGGTCATCAAGTGATGAGACGCTCGGAATTATAAAGGCAATAGCAGAGTTGAAACCCAGTGGATCATTCATATTTCACACAGCTGTTTTATGTTCTTTTGTACAAATTTGTATAAACTCTCTTGATCGGCGGCGTCCTCTTACTAGGACATCAGCCTCTTGTACACAAAACGCCTATTCGGGCCATTCAAAAATCAATACAAATACATTTTCAGTTAAACGTGCCAAGTGTTTTTCTTTTTCTGTTTTGTTTTGCGAAGAACGTCCAAGGTTCAATTTGTGATATATGCATTGACAATAATTTGCTAACTCATAAATATTTGCATACGAAACAAAGGAATTAATTGCAGGTGACACTAGAAACAGGGGCAATAAAAGAGTTGTCTGAGCAGTCTAATTGTTCCATCCTCCAAAGGTACCAAGGTAGGTTCAGCTAAAGAACATGACCAGTATACCTGAATTCCCCAGAGAGTGGTTCAGCAAAACAGTATATTCTTCTCCAAGCAGAGCTATCAAATCTCAAGGAAGTTGAGTATCCTCCCATAGATCTCAACACTTCCCCAGCAGCATATATTCTTAACAAGCATCCCCGGCAGTCTTGGCCTAAAGATTGTTCCCCGGCGGCATCTCAACATTCAAAGGAATCACTTCCCCAGCATATCAAAGCTTCCCCAAAAGAGTCCAATCCAGTTTCCCCAGGAAAGTTGGAACTCATGTCCCCAAGCAGTAAGCTTATCCCCAGTAAATTCTGGAAGCTTATCCCCTCGCAGAACACGAACGCGTCGTCCGGCTTGATTTAAAGAGTTATTTCCTTAACAGGATATAACTGGGTTATCCTCAGCCAAAAGCCACGGAAAGGTCGTCGTCAACGTAGTTCTTTCCTATCCCCAGCGAAGTCTATTCACACTTCCAATACAACAACGGTATCCCCAACAGAATTATTATCTACACTCAGCAAAGCTCTCTCCCCACAGAGTATTGCTTCCCAGCATGGTCGTCAAAGTATCTTTTTTCCCCGCAGAATCTTCCATTTGCCAAGTTTATTCCGCAACGGAGTCATCCTCTCCTACCGGTATTCTTGCAATTATCATCCCCAGCGGAAGTAAAAGCTTATTCTCCAAACATCAGCCCAGGATACGACTTCCCGGCACCCGTCAAGGATTCACTTTCCTAGACAAAAACATACATAAAACATCACATACATCATTATAACATGCATAGACACATCATATCATACAAGTCTCATTTATATTGAGAACATCATTGCTTGATCCCTATCATGCATTGCATATGACTGACCTTTACCTTTCAGGAAAGACGCAGTTACAATGCTCAAACATATTCCAAAGCCTTCTCTAGTTCAGCTAAATCGACTCCCAACAGATTTTTCTGATAAAGACTCAGCAGAAGTTATGGTTCCCTCTCCAACGGCGAGTGAGGTGGTAATTCCTTTTTCAGATGTTTCCCTCTCCGACGATGAGTGTGAGGTGATAGTCTCCTATGGTCCCCTCTCCGACAAGTGCGTGAGGTGGTAATTCCTTCTTCAGATGTTCCCCTCTCCGACGATGAGTGTGAGGTGATAGTCTCCTATGGTCCCCTCTCCGACAAGTGCGTGAGGTGGTAATTCCTTTTTCAGATGTTTCCCTCTCCGACGATGAGTGTGAGGTGATAGTCTCCTATGGTCCCCTCTCCGACAAGTGCGTGAGGTGGTAATTCCTTTTTCAGATGTTTCCCTCTCCGACGATGAGTGTGAGGTGATAGTTCCCTATGGTCCCCTCTCCGACGGTGTGTGAGGTGGTAATTCCTTTCTCAGATGTTTCCCTCTCCGACGGTGTGTGAGGTGACAATTCCTTTTCCTATGATTCCCTCTCCGACGGCGAGTGAGGTGATTCCCTTTCAGATTATAAGTGCCTATGGATGGTAATTCCCGCTAAGATTTTTCTCAACGAGCGTTGTTGAAGTTAAAGTCACCCAAGGTTCTCTTACCATTCATGCTAAGGTAGTAACCATCTCTGGCTCATTCATCATCATGTGAAGACTCCAGACTCAGCTCCTGTAACCAGTCAGGACATATCTACGCCAAGCATCAAAAATCAGCTCCTGCAACGTGTCAAGTACTCATTTTTTCTTTTGCAGGTATGTAGGTTCTCGCTAAGGAATCTTTTACACGATCAACATTCAGATGGCATCTATAAGCCCATCACCCTATCCAGCAATCTCTAAATGGCATCTATAAGCCCATTCCCCCATCACACTGCTAACATGTGAGCGCAAATTTCTGGGCACTCTAGTGTCCAATCATCTTCTACCCTCGGATTACGAAAGGCACGTCAGCCAATCTGCATCCTCGGGTCTAAGAAGATTGAACAGGGGCAACTGTTGCACCCCAAAATTTGCCCTCCCATATTCTCCAAGAAATTGCCAAGCCAAGTCACAAAATTCCCCAAGGGTTGCACAGTGCAAAGATCCCCTATACAGTCAAAACTAGGGTTTGTGTTCTGGTCAAGAAAAAGAAGTTTTCAAAGGCCCAATCAAGTCTCATATGCCTACAAATATGGTCAAGCATCCTCATATCAAGTTTCAAGGCATTCAGCTCAAAATTGCACAATCAAAACCCTAAATTGCACTACAGTCAACTGTAGGGGCAAAATGGTCATTTGACAGTCAAAAGTTCAAATTTTTGGTCAACATATCATTTTGAAGCCACAAACATCATTTGATCAATGCTTGATCATGATTCTCAACATTTGGCTCAGAAATCATCAAAGATGCAAAAGTTACTATATTTGGACAGCTGAAAAAGTCAACTGAAATTGACCAGGGCATAACTTTCACATGGATTATCAGAAAAATTCCATCCAAAGCTCATTTTGAAGAGAAAGACATTTCCTACAACTCATCCTCATACTTCAAGTCCAAGAAATGCTCTCACAAAAAGTTATCAATTTCAACATTATAGGTCATTTTCAAAAGTCAACAAAAAGGGACTTTAAGTCAAAGGCCATAACTTGAGATTGGAAAATCAAAATGACATGGGACCAAACGCATTGGTTAAAGGACTCAAAGACCTTTCCAAAATGTCCAAGAACATGAGAAAAGCTTAACAATTGAGCAAGTTATGCCTTGTGGAAGTTGGGAAATTTTTGGATATTTTGAAAAGTCAACTTTGATCCAAATGACCTAAAATTGCAAATGGGCCCATTTTTCTTCCATGATTCATCATTCCAAGCATATGCACGACCACTTGGCCCAAAGGGAAGTATTTTCTCATTTTTTATTTATTTATTTGAATTATTATTTATATTAATTCACTTAAATTATTTAAATACATGAAAAATATCTAACTTGCCTAAACCAATCTTTTTATACATGTTTTAAGGTCAAGATTTCGTGCACATACTAATTAGGAAAGATTTGAGGTGATTGGATGCAAGTTGATACAAGAACATGTGAAAAAGATTCAAAAAAGATCCTTAACAAATCAAATCTCCAATTCATGAATTCAAGAGATTTTGGGCAATGTTTCTAACCTAATGCATTCCATACAAATACTAGATCATAAACCTAATGCTAAGGGACGAAATGCTGCGCTAAAAGGCCATAGACAAACTTGGAAAAACTCCTTGAAAACTCAAAACTGAAATCCTTGTTTGAAGAGGATTCAAGGCACGAAATTCATTCCAATAGCTTCCTTGAAGGTCCCTGATCAGATTCCAATCACAAACTTCCACTCAAACGCCAAGAATCGGTACCTAGGACTCAACCTGTGCAAGGAAAATTTCAGAGTCGTGCATCATGATTTACGCATTCTTTGTGATTTTTGTTCATGGATTCATGTTAATTACCTTGTTCTGAAGCTAACCCAACATTTTGATTGAATTATTATGCGTTATATACGATTCCACCATGTTTAAATTTTAGGGTTTGCAAAGCTTCCAATTGGGGATTTTGAGACCAGGCAAAATTGGGACATGAGACCTAGATCATTAGAACGAGCGCGCCTGGACGAACAAGAATCTACCATCGCGCCCAATTTCTGAACAACACAGGCTTAATCGCTATTTTCGCGTAGCTAGCCTAAGAAAATGCAGCATAAACCGTTGCCTATATGTTTTTGTATTACAGGGAACGTGGAGAAGACAAAGTCGTGGCGCACGGTGATAGGCCTATTCAAGTTTTCGCGCGCAAGGACCCACTAACGTATTGTTTATTTCATTATATTTGTTTGTTACATTAATTACAGAAAAGCAATTTGGTTCAGCTGGCATGCATAAGAAGTGGTGAAGTCCATGACCTGGGTTCGAACCCCAGGTCTGTGTAAATTTCAATATTATTTTTCACTAATAACTCCCATGCAGCGTTTATGATAAGGACCATGAAGCACTCTCTTAATCCAAGCGTCCACACGTCCTGGGACTTCAAACCAAAGGCTAAGATCGGAAACACACGCTAAGCCCAGGTCAACGCGCTGGCACACAAACTGAAAAGGTCAAATGGACCAAAGCTTAATGGGCCAGCATTCTAAGGCCTATACCTCACAATTGGGACTGAAACCCCCTGGTTTGCAATTTCATTACATTTTATTTTTTTTTCAATTTATTGTTTTATTTTTGCTTTATTGTTTTAATCAAATTAATTAATTTTCCTTTTTTACAAAATATAAAAAAAACAGAAAAGGCAAAAAATATAATAAATACTTTATTTTAATTATTTTTCTAAATAAATGCTTGTAAATAAATTTAGTTTAAAATAGGCTACAATTTTAATTCTTTTTAATAACTAAAAATCCAAAAATATAGAATTAGGTTTAATAACTTTTTATTCCTTTTTAATTTTCCCTTTTTCATAATAATATTATTTATTTATTTATTCTATAATTAAATTTGCATGTAAATTAATTTAGATTTAAATTAGGTTAAAATTCAATATCTTTCATAATAAATTTAAAAGCCATTAGAATTAGGGTTTGCATTCAATTTTAATTTTAAATTAATTCTTTTTCTATAAAAAGACTAAAAAACATAAAAACACCAAAAAACATTTTCTTTTAATTTTAATTTTAATTCCTTATTAATAATATTTTGCAAAAGGGTCCAACGCCCTCGTTCGTAATTTATTTAATTTCGCATATTTATTTTTTCATTCAAATAATCATGTACCTCTCCCAAAGCCATGTAACTCGAACAATTTAACTTCTCGCACTTTTATTTCTTTTGCTTTATTTACTTTCCGTCAAATCGGGTCCGGTTTAGTTTTGGCGGTGTGGACCCGCGCCATTTGTAATAGCTTAGAATTTACTTTTTCCGCAAATATTTTAACTGTTAACCAAGCATGAAAGAATGAATGACCATAATAAAATCAAGCGTAGATCACTTTAACATGACAAGACAAATGCAAACGAAAACGACACAATTCGCACACACCACCCCTAGGGTACGCCTCACTGTTGCCTTGCCTCGAAAGGGGATCGTCGAGTAGAGGATGTTTTAGTAAGTCCTCATGATCCGGGAACCTGGCATGAGGGTAGCTTCTAAGGTGTCTTCCTATTGCTCTGGTGATCACCATGTCCCTACAAACTCGAATTGACCCGAACACCTCCAACGGTGGTGCTACCTACCTCTCAATGGTGGGATGGCACTACTTTAAAGGACATTTACACAGACGAATTCCTTAGGGTAGGTAGGTTCTCGTAGATACTTGCTCTCTTTAAAAACAAAACAAATCAAAATCTTTTCACACCAACACTTTTCAAAAAGCTTTCAAAGCAATTTTTCAAACACTCTGACGTACGAGTCGAACTGAAATTTTTCAAAGAAACTTTTTTAAAACCCACATTGAAAAGCAAACAAACCTTTTTGAAAACACAAATGAGCAAGTATCTAAGAGCCCATGGATAACCATGGATAGAAAGGGTGCTAACACCTTCCCTTTCTATAATCTACCTCCCGAACCGAGAGCAATCTATTTAAGGAATTTTTCTGTGCTTTTGTCCTTTCCATTTGGAGAAAATAAAAGACGGTGGCGACTCTTGCTTCCGCGACATTTCGCGAACCAGCGTTAAACAGTCAGTTCCAGATCCACCGATCACAGAACTGGCGACTCTGCTGGGGAAATCTTATAAAGTGGGGTGTACCTTAGGGCTAGGTCATAACTGTGTTTTCAATTGTATTGATTTGCTTGCTTTACTATTGTGGGTTGCATCGGAGATACATAGATCCTAACCCGGATCTGGGGATACCCTGTTTAGGTAGCATAAGCTGTGAGGGACCTGTCCGGCGTAGACCGACACAGGTGAAGCAGTGGCTACGTTGGTGTGGCACCTTAGTCTGTACCGATATCCCTTGTGTCGCAACGAGGAGAATATGGGTCTTCTAAGGAGTCATTAAGCACCAACAACCTTAGAACCTTAATTGACACAACTTGGCCTTTAGAATTGTAGCAGTATGCTACGCCCATTGAGGCTAAACTCTCGTGATGGTTCTGGCCGCAAGAAAAGATTGCGATGCTGGAGTTATGACCGATTGAGGGTAGTCAATGATATTGGGATCCTCTAAGAACCCGGTTACTTTTGATTAGGACAGGTGTGAACCAACAAACTGAAAGAGGGTAGTACCTAGACCTCATGCTGGCCTAAACTTTAGGGGCTTGCCTTGTGTGACTTGTGTGCCTTACTATGTTTGCCTTTGTATCTGTATGTGGTGTGCTTTATCATAACATCATAGCATCATGAGCATTGCATGCATCCTGCATAAGGACTGACCATTTCAAAGACAAGAGGGTTTCATCTTTGCTCTGTTTTGTAGGACATTATGATGCCTGTGCGAAGGAATACTATCCGGTTCAACTTCGTTCGTTCACCTGAGTTGCTTGATGAGTTGGTTAGCAGAATTCCAAATACCACTTCCTTCATTCATAGGCATGGTTCTCTTCTCAGTTTAGTCACTGCAAAGCGGGATCAACAGTTGATGAGTGTTCTGACCCAGTTCTATGACCCTCAGTACCAGTGCTTCACCTTTCAAGACTTCCAGCTGGTCCCTACCCTGGAAGAGTTCTCTAATCTGCTTGGTATCCCTATCTTGGATCAGACTCCCTTTACCGGTTGGGAAAAGACCCTCAGGCTTGAGGATGTGGCTGCAGCTCTTCCTTTGACCCATCAAGAGGTAACCGACAACTGGGTGACTAGAAGCGGAGTTAAGGGTTTCTTGGCTAAGTTTCTAATTGGTAAAGCTAACAATTTCTGGAATGACCTGGACTTTAGGGCATATGAAGACATCTTGGCTCTCCTAATCTATGGGTTAGTCCTGTTTCCTAATCCTGACAACCTCATCAATGTCACTGCCATAAGGATCTTTATATCTCAGAATCCTGTGCCCACTCTCTTGGGTGACATCTTGCAACAACTTCATGCCCGTACTACCCGAAGACGAGGAACCCTATGGTGTTGTATCCCTTTGTTGGTGAGGTGGTTTATTTCGCACCTCCCTAAGTTCGTACTGAAGAATCAAGAAGGAAGAGGTTGGGCTCATAGGTTAATGTCTCTCACCGATAAAGACATCATTTGGACTTGCAGGGGTTTGGATGAGATAGCTATTATTGATCGATGCGGGGAGTATCCTAATGTTCCTCTGATTGGTACTCAAGGAGGGATCTCTTACAATCCATGTCTAGCACTCCGTCAGTTTGGAAGAGCAAGAAGAGCAGGTCCCCATGAGATGTTGGTGCCTCACCTCAGTTTCGAGTTTCAGGTGGATAGTGACGAGCTACGTCGTAGGTTCATCAAGGCTTGGGACAAGGTTCATAAAGCTGACCCACAGGAGTTAGGGCCAAAGACTTCTTTACCTATGGAAGCCTACTACAAATGGGTTCGCATCCGTGCTCAGAAGTTAGGTATGCCGTATGAAGCTGTCGGACCCGTCATTCTTGAGTGTCCTGATAAAGATGGTGTTCCTCCCACTGTCCTCCCTCCTCAGATGCCTACTGATTATGAGACATTAAAGAGATCTTGGTCGCAACTGCAAGAAGAGCGGGATTCTTACCGGGAAAAGTTCAACGAGCAGGAATCAAAGATCCAGAAGCTAACAAAACAGTTGGAGAATGAGAGAGCTCTGGATGCCTACATCCGTACTGAGAAGAGGAGACCATGGGATCAATAAGGAACTCTGAATGTGCCTTTACAGTTTTATTTCCTTTCCAGTATTTCCTTTCATGTAACGCCTAAGGGCAACCTTGTTGAATAATTTCAGTTGCAAAGTTGAAACTAATAAAGTGTGTTCCTTTTTGTTTACAAAGTTGATTCCCGATTGTCTTTGAAAACATAATTCATACGCATTTCATACATCATGTGCATAGCAAGTTTTTCCACTTTTCAGGTTGCTTACAGTTCTTCGCTGTTTATTTCAGCATCATGAATCCCGAATCTGCATCAACTGAGACATCAATCAAGGCTCTCCAGGCGCAGAATGCGCAGTTTCAAGAACTAATCAAGGGTCTGGCTAAAGGCCAAGAAGAACTGAAGGCTATGCTCCTGAAGAAGGAGAAGAAGAAGAAGAGAAGAACTGTTCTGTTCAACTCGGGCCGAAGGTTTGGTAACACTCTGCAGCATGAAGAGGCTGGTTCTTCTGTTGGCAAGAGTCCTTCTCAGGCAGAAGTAAAGGTTCCTAGTCCGGTCGTCTCCGACAACGAGACAGATTTTGATGAAGAGCAGTACCCTCCGGCAGATGACAGATATAAGCAACTGGAGGACAGGTTGAAGGCTATGGAGGTTCAACAGGCACCTGGGCTGGATTTCGGAGATCTGGGTTTGTCGACTGGTGTGATTATCCCCCATAAGTTCAAAGCACCATCCTTCTCCAAATATGACGGGGCATCTTGTCCCAAACTGCATCTGAGGTCCTATGTTCGGAAAATTCAGCCGTACTCTGCGGATAAGAATTTATGGATCCACTTCTTCCAGGAGAGTCTTTCAGGGACTCATCTCGAATGGTTCTATCAGCTGGATGGGACCAAGGTTCGTAACTGGGAGGAGTTGGCTACTGCTTTCTACAAGCAGTATCAATATAATGCCGACCTTGCCCCCACGCGTACCCAACTCTAGGGTATGTCGTTAGGTGTAAGCGAAGGTTTTAAGGAGTACGCTCAGAAGTGGAGAGACCTGGCTGGCAGGGTGCAGCCACCATTGACTGACCGGGAGCTGGTAGACATGTTCTTGGGGACCCTATCTGGGCCGTTTTTCAACCATCTCATCGGGAATTCTTCTGCTGGGTTCACTGATTTGATCTTGACTGGAGAGAGAATTGAGGCTGGGCTGAAATCTGGGAAGATTACAAAGGGTGCATCATCTAGTTCGAAAAAGAAACCATTCAAAAAGGAGTCTAGTGCCGTGTATGGTTCTAGGAAATCAGAGAAACCTGAGCACCGCCAATCTGTCAGCGCGGTGATGATTGCTAAGCCTGCTGCCGCTCCTCGGTCGAATAATCCTCAAAGGGCTGAAAGACCCCGGCGAGAGTTTACCCGGTTAAGCATGACCCTATCACAGATTCTGCCACAGTTGCTAGCCACCAACTTAGTGACTGTCAGGGAGGCGCCGAAGTTCCCTAATACTACATCTCCCAAGTACAACCCGAATGCTCGTTGTGCTTACCATTCAGATAGCCCGGGGCACTCGACCGACGACTGTTGGGCATTAAAGAACAAGCTACAGGACCTTATTGACGCTAAGGAGGTACAGTTTGAGGCATCTGACAAGCCTAACGTAGTGACAGCTCCCCTGCCTGCTCATGGAGTTAATGCTATTGGGGACGAAGAGGAAGTTGATGAAGCTGAGTTTGATAGCTGGATTTACCCGGCAACCGACGGTGGACTTAACAATTGGAGCGCAAAGGACAATCTCCCTGTTTCTTTTGTTACTAAGTAATGAATTCCTATGTTTTGTTATTTTGTAATAAACAATGATAAACTCTATGGCCCGGTGTCTTACCCGAGGCACCGTGGTTCTATTTGTGAGGGCATACAAATTGTCATTTCATATACCATGAATGAAAATCTTGGACGTATTTTTCGCATTGCAAATATTGTGCTCCTTTTCTGTCTTTCTTTTCTTTACATAATTTTCAAAACAGCTGTATTTACACACACACTCACTCATACAGGTTCCAATCCACTCTGGATCTCACTGATAACAACTCTGCTACTGCCGATTATGACTTTGAAAATCCGATCAACTTAGCCGAAGACGAAGGTGAAGATGATTGCGAAGTGCCTGGAGAGCTTGCAAGACTGTTGCTTCAGGAAGAGAGGGCAATTCAACCCCATGAAGAGCCAGTGGAAACAATAAACCTGGGTACTGAAGCAGACAGGAGAGAGGTAAAGATTGGTGCCAACCTAGAGCTCAGCGTGAAGCAACGGTTAACCAAGATGCTGCATGATTATATGGAGATCTTTGCTTGGTCCTACGAAGACATGCCAGGGTTGGATACCGACATTGTGGTCCATCACTTGCCAACTAAGGAAGACTGCCCTCCAGTTAAGCAAAAGGTCCGTCGGATGCGTCCAGAGATGTCTGAGAAGATTAAAGCCGAGGTCATGAAACAGTTTGATGCGGGGTTCCTTGCAGTAACTTCTTACCCTCAGTGGGTTGCTAACGTGGTGCCGGTACCTAAAAAGGATGGAAAGGTCAGAATGTGTGTCGACTACAGGGATCTAAACAGGGCCAGCCCCAAGGATGACTTCCCCTTACCTCACATTGATGTCCTTGTTGATAATACGGCTCAGCACAAAGTGTTCTCTTTCATGGATGGCTTTTCAGGCTACAATCAGATCAAGATGGCACCTGAAGACATGGAAAAGACTACATTTGTTACTCAGTGGGGCACCTTCTGTTACAAGGTCATGCCATTCGGGTTGAAGAATGCTGGGGCAACCTACCAACGTGCCATGGTTGCCTTATTTCATGATATGATCCATCATGAGATAGAAGTGTATGTGGACGACATGATCGCTAGGTCCCAGACCGAGGAAGAGCACCTAGATCATCTGCAGAAGTTGTTTGACCGGTTGAAACTGTACAAGCTGAGATTGAACCCGAACAAGTGCACCTTCGGGGTAAGATCTGGGAAGTTGCTAGGCTTCGTGGTCAGTGATAAAGGTATTCAAGTGGACCCTGCTAAGGTCAAAGCTATTCAAGAGATGCCAGTTCCTAAGACAGAGAAGGAAGTCAGAGGTTTTTTAGGACGCCTGAATTACATTGCTCGATTCATCTCACATCTGACTGCTACCTGTGAGCCAATCTTCAAGCTGCTGAAGAAAGATCAGGTAGTGCGTTGGAACGATGAATGTCAGGCTGCTTTTGACAAAATCAAAGAGTATCTCCAAGAACCACCTATCCTTATGCCACCGGTTGAAGGGAGACCTCTGATACTATACCTGACAGTGCTTGACAACTCAATGTGGTGTGTGCTGGGGCAGCATGACGAGTCTGGCCGAAAAGAGCATGCCATTTATTACCTTAGCAAAAAGTTTACCGACTGTGAGACCCGATAATCACTGCTTGAGAAAACTTGCTGCGCTTTGGTATGGGCTGCTCGCCGGCTGAGACAGTATATGCTGACTCACACTACCTTGTTGATCTCAAAAATGGATCCTATAAAGTACATATTCGAAAAGCCTGCTCTGTCTGGGAGAATTGCAAGATGGCAAATGATCTTGACGGAATACGACATTCAGTACACGACCCAGAAAGCCATCAAGGGGAGTGTATTGGCAGACCACTTAGCTCATCAAGCTGTAGATGACTATCAATCAATGAACTTCGAATTCCCGGATGAAAGCATTATGATAGTAACAGATTGTGAAGTACCTGGACCGGATGAAGGACCTGAGCCAGGATCCCGATGGTCTATGCACTTTGATGGAGCCTCCAATGCTTTGGGAAACGGTATCGGCGCCATCATCATATCTCCACAAGGTACTCATACTCCACTCACCGCCCGGCTATGCTTCAACTGTACCAACAACATGGCGGAGTATGAGGCGTGCATCATGGGTCTTCAAGCTGCGATCGACCTAAGGATCAAATTTCTAAGTGTCTTCGGAGATTCCGCTCTTGTGATCAATCAGATCAAAGGAGAGTGGGATACGAAACATCCAAACTTGATTCCTTACAGAGAATGTGTGTTGACCCTGATTCCCCACTTCACAGAGATAACCTTTGAGCACTTTCCAAGAGAAGAAAATCAATTAGCGGACGCGTTAGCTACAATGTCTTCAATGTTCAAGGTTAAATGGGATAATGAGGCTCCCCGGATCATCATCTGGAAACTGGACGAACCGGCATACTGTTGTGATCTCGAAACTGAATTGGTGACTGAGAAGCCTTGGTACCACGAAGTGAAGAGATATCTGGAAGCTCAGGAACACCCTGAAGGTGCCTCTGTCAATGATAAGAAATTCCTGAGGAGGTTTGCAGCCAAGTTCTTCCTAAGCAACGACATCTTGTACAAGCGAAACCATGATTCAACCTTACTGCGTTGTGTGGACAAGACTGAAGCAGGAAGGATCATGGAAGAGCTACATGAAGGGACCTTTGGTACGCATTCCAGTGGGCACACTATGGCCAAGAAGATCCTACGGGTAGGATATTACTGGTCCACAATGGAAGCTGATTGCTACCAACATTCCAGGACATGCCACAAGTGCCAGATCTATGCAGATAAGGTGCATGTTCCTCCGGTTCCCCTGAATGTTCTGACTGCGCCTTGGCCGTTTGCAATGTGGGGCATAGACATGATCGGCGAGATAAAACCTACGGCATCTAATGGACATCGCTTCATCCTAGTGGCGATTGATTATTTCATGAAGTGGGTCGAGGCAGCATCCTATGCTACAGTAACCAAGACTGTTGTGGCACGGTTCATTCGGCACAACCTGATCTGTCGGTACGGCGTCCCTGAGCGGATTATTACAGACAATGGTACCAACCTGAACAACAAGATGATCGCTGAGCTCTGCGAACAGTTCAAGATACAGCACCACAATTCTTCTCCTTACAGACCGAAGATGAATGGGGCTGTAGAAGCAGCAAATAAGAACATCAAGAAAATCGTGCAGAAGATGACAGTGACCTATAAAGATTGGCACGAGATGTTACCATTCGCTCTGCATGGGTACCGTACCTCAGCCAGGACGTCAACCGGGGCAACTCCTTTTTCTCTGGTTTATGGCATAGAGGCAGTCTTGCCGATTGAAGTACAAATACCCTCTCTCCGGATAATGAAGGATGCAAATCTGAACGAAGAGGATTGGATCCAGACACGACTTGATCAACTCAACCTCATTGACGAAAAGAGGCTTGCTGCTATCTGTCATGGTCAGACGTATCAGAAACGGATGATCAGGGCATTTAACAAAAAGGTCAGACCACAGGAATATCAAGTTGGGGATCTGGTAATCAAGAGAATCATCCTTCCTCAGAGTGATCCAAGGGGAAAATGGACCCCTACGTACGAAGGGCCATTTGTGGTTAAACATGTGTTCTCGGGAGGAGCCATGATATTGACCAATATGGATGGTGACGACCTTCCTCACCCCGCCAATGCAGACATAGTTAAAAAATACTACGCATGAAAAAAGACCCGCTAGGCTGACATGCCTAGGCAAAAATTAGGGCTTCCCGTCGAACCAAAAGGGTTCGGGCAAAATGAAGGGATGAAAATGAAAAAATCTGTACACCCGGCAAGTCGAAAACCTGAAAAGGCGGCTTGGGCAAAAATGGGTATCCCGGTGGACTGAAAACCCGAAAGGGCGGTCCAGGCAAAAGTTAGGGATAAAAGCGTAATACTATGTCTCATTGGATCACTTTGCATCCAGAATCCGATATCTACATCAAGTTCAGACGACATCGATCAGTCAGCTTCACCTTCAACCAAGGTCATCAAGTGATGAGACGCTCGGAATTATAAAGGCAATAGCAGAGTTGAAACCCAGTGGATCATTCATATTTCACACAGCTGTTTTATGTTCTTTTGTACAAATTTGTATAAACTCTCTTGATCGGCGGCGTCCTCTTACTAGGACGTCAGCCTCTTGTACACAAAACGCCTATTCGGGCCATTCAAAAATCAATACAAATACATTTTCAGTTAAACGTGCCAAGTGTTTTTCTTTTTCTGTTTTGTTTTGCGAAGAACGTCCAAGGTTCAATTTGTGATATATGCATTGACAATAATTTGCTAACTCATAAATATTTGCATACGAAACAAAGGAATTAATTGCAGGCGACACTAGAAACAGGGGCAATAAAAGAGTTGTCTGAGCAGTCTAATTGTTCCATCCTCCAAAGGTACCAAGGTAGGTTCAGCTAAAGAACATGACCAGTATACCTGAATTCCCCAGAGAGTGGTTCAGCAAAACAGTATATTCTTCTCCAAGCAGAGCTATCAAATCTCAAGGAAGTTGAGTATCCTCCCATAGATCTCAACACTTCCCCAGCAGCATATATTCTTAACAAGCATCCCCGGCAGTCTTGGCCTAAAGATTGTTCCCCGGCGGCATCTCAACATTCAAAGGAATCACTTCCCCAGCATATCAAAGCTTCCCCAAAAGAGTCCAATCCAGTTTCCCCAGGAAAGTTGGAACTCATGTCCCCAAGCAGTAAGCTTATCCCCAGTAAATTCTGGAAGCTTATCCCCTCGCAGAACACGAACGCGTCGTCCGGCTTGATTTAAAGAGTTATTTCCTTAACAGGATATAACTGGGTTATCCTCAGCCAAAAGCCACGGAAAGGTCGTCGTCAACGTAGTTCTTTCCTATCCCCAGCGAAGTCTATTCACACTTCCAATACAACAACGGTATCCCCAACAGAATTATTATCTACACTCAGCAAAGCTCTCTCCCCACAGAGTATTGCTTCCCAGCATGGTCGTCAAAGTATCTTTTTTCCCCGCAGAATCTTCCATTTGCCAAGTTTATTCCGCAACGGAGTCATCCTCTCCTACCGGTATTCTTGCAATTATCATCCCCAGCGGAAGTAAAAGCTTATTCTCCAAACATCAGCCCAGGATACGACTTCCCGGCACCCGTCAAGGATTCACTTTCCTAGACAAAAACATACATAAAACATCACATACATCATTATAACATGCATAGACACATCATATCATACAAGTCTCATTTATATTGAGAACATCATTGCTTGATCCCTATCATGCATTGCATATGACTGACCTTTACCTTTCAGGAAAGACGCAGTTACAATGCTCAAACATATTCCAAAGCCTTCTCTAGTTCAGCTAAATCGACTCCCAACAGATTTTTCTGATAAAGACTCAGCAGAAGTTATGGTTCCCTCTCCAACGGCGAGTGAGGTGGTAATTCCTTTTTCAGATGTTTCCCTCTCCGACGATGAGTGTGAGGTGATAGTCTCCTATGGTCCCCTCTCCGACAAGTGCGTGAGGTGGTAATTCCTTCTTCAGATGTTCCCCTCTCCGACGATGAGTGTGAGGTGATAGTCTCCTATGGTCCCCTCTCCGACAAGTGCGTGAGGTGGTAATTCATTTTTCAGATGTTTCCCTCTCCGACGATGAGTGTGAGGTGATAGTCTCCTATGGTCCCCTCTCCGACAAGTGCGTGAGGTGGTAATTCCTTTTTCAGATGTTTCCCTCTCCGACGATGAGTGTGAGGTGATAGTCCCCTATGGTCCCCTCTCCGACGGTGTGTGAGGTGGTAATTCCTTTCTCAGATGTTTCCCTCTCCGACGGTGTGTGAGGTGACAATTCCTTTTCCTATGATTCCCTCTCCGACGGCGAGTGAGGTGATTCCCTTTCAGATTATAAGTGCCTATGGATGGTAATTTCCGCTAAGATTTTTCTCAACGAGCGTTGTTGAAGTTAAAGTCACCCAAGGTTCTCTTACCATTCATGCTAAGGTAGTAACCATCTCTGGCTCATTCATCATCATGTGAAGACTCCAGACTCAGCTCCTGTAACCAGTCAGGACATATCTACGCCAAGCATCAAAAATCAGCTCCTGCAACGTGTCAGGTACTCATTTTTTCTTTTGCAGGTATGCAGGTTCTCGCTAAGGAATCTTTTACACGATCAACATTCAGATGGCATCTATAAGCCCATCACCCTATCCAGCAATCTCTAAATGGCATCTATAAGCCCATTCCCCCATCACACTGCTAACATGTGAGCGCAAATTTCTGGGCACTCTAGTGTCCAATCATCTTCTACCCTCGGATTACGAAAGGCACGTCAGCCAATCTGCATCCTCGGGTCTAAGAAGATTGAACAGGGGCAACTGTTGCACCCCAAAATTTGCCCTCCCATATTCTCCAAGAAATTGCCAAGCCAAGTCACAAAATTCCCCAAGGGTTGCACAGTGCAAAGATCCCCTATACAGTCAAAACTAGGGTTTGTGTTCTGGTCAAGAAAAAGAAGTTTTCAAAGGCCCAATCAAGTCTCATATGCCTACAAATATGGTCAAGCATCCTCATATCAAGTTTCAAGGCATTCAGCTCAAAATTGCACAGTCAAAACCCTAAATTGCACTACAGTCAACTGTAGGGGCAAAATGGTCATTTGACAGTCAAAAGTTCAAATTTTTGGTCAACATATCATTTTGAAGCCACAAACATCATTTGATCAATGCTTGATCATGATTCTCAAAATTTGGCTCAGAAATCATCAAAGATGCAAAAGTTACTATATTTGGACAGCTGAAAAAGTCAACTGAAATTGACCAGGGCATAACTTTCACATGGATTATCAGAAAAATTCCATCCAAAGCTCATTTTTAAGAGATAGACATTTCCTACAACTCATCTTCATACTTCAAGTCCAAGAAATGCTCTCACAAAAAGTTATCAATTTCAACATTATAGGTCATTTTCAAAAGTCAACAAAAAGGGACTTTAAGTCAAAGGCCATAACTTGAGATTGGAAAATCAAAATGACATGGGACCAAAGGCATTGGTTAAAGGACTCAAAGACCTTTCCAAAATGTCCAAGAACATGAGTAAAGCTTAAACATTGAGCAAGTTATGCCTTGTGGAAGTTGGGAAATTTTTGGATATTTTGAAAAGTCAACTTTGATCCAAATGACCTAAAATTGCAAATGGGCCCATTTTTCTTCCATGATTCATCATTCCAAGCATATGCACGACCACTTGGCCCAAAGGGAAGTATTTTCTCATTTTTTATTTATTTATTTGAATTATTATTTATATTAATTCACTTAAATTATTTAAATACATGAAAAATATCTAACTTGCCTAAACCAATCTTTTTATACATGTTTTAAGGTCAAGATTTCGTGCACATACTAATTAGGAAAGATTTGAGGTGATTGGATGCAAGTTGATACAAGAACATGTGAAAAAGATTCAAAAAAGATCCTTAACAAATCAAATCTCCAATTCATGAATTCAAGAGATTTTGGGCAATGTTTCTAACCTAATGCATTCCATACAAATACTAAATCATAAACCTAATGCTAAGGGACGAAATGCTGCGCTAAAAGGCCATAGACAAACTTGGAAAAACTCCTTGAAAACTCAAAACTGAAATCCTTGTTTGAAGAGGATTCAAGGCACGAAATTCATTCCAATAGCTTCCTTGAAGGTCCCTGATCAGATTCCAATCACAAACTTCCACTCAAACGCCAAGAATCGGTACCTAGGACTCAACCTGTGCAAGGAAAATTTCAGAGTCGTGCATCATGATTTACGCATTCTTTGTGATTTTTGTTCATGGATTCATGTTAATTACCTTGTTCTGAATCTAACCCAACATTTTGATTGAATTATTATGCGTTATATACGATTCCACCATGTTTAAATTTTAGGGTTTGCAAAGCTTCCAATTGGGGATTTTGAGACCAGGCAAAATTGGGACATGAGACCTAGATCATTAGAACGAGCGCGCCTGGACGAACAAGAATCTACCATCGCGCCCAATTTCTGAACAACACAGGCTTAATCGCTATTTTCGCGTAGCTAGCCTAAGAAAACGCAGCATAAACCGTTGCCTATATGTTTTTGTATTACAGGGAACGTGGAGAAGACAAAGTCGTGGCGCACGGTGATAGGCCTATTCAAGTTTTCGCGCGCAAGGACCCACTAACGTATTGTTTATTTCATTATATTTGTTTGTTACATTAATTACAGAAAAGCAATTTGGTTCAGCTGGCAGGCATAAGAAGTGGTGAAGTCCATGACCTGGGTTCGAACCCCAGGTCTGTGTAAATTTCAATATTATTTTTCACTAATAACTCCCATGCAGCGTTTATGATAAGGACCATGATGCACTCTCTTAATCCAAGCGTCCACGCGTCCTGGGACTTCAAACCAAAGGCTAAGATCGGAAACACACGCTAAGCCCAGGTCAACGCGCTGGCACACAAACTGAAAAGGTCAAATGGACCAAAGCTTAATGGGCCAGCATTCTAAGGCCTATACCTCACAATTGGGACTGAAACCCCCTGGTTTGCAATTTCATTACATTTTATTTTTTTTTCAATTTATTGTTTTATTTTTGCTTTATTGTTTTAATCAAATTAATTAATTTTCCTTTTTTACAAAATATAAAAAAAACAGAAAAGGCAAAAAATATAATAAATACTTTATTTTAATTATTTTTCTAAATAAATGCTTGTAAATAAATTTAGTTTAAAATAGGCTACAATTTTAATTCTTTTTAATAACTAAAAATCCAAAAATATAGAATTAGGTTTAATAACTTTTTATTCCTTTTTAATTTTCCCTTTTTCATAATAATATTATTTATTTATTTATTCTATAATTAAATTTGCATGTAAATTAATTTAGATTTAAATTAGGTTAAAATTCAATATCTTTCATAATAAATTTAAAAGCCATTAGAATTAGGGTTTGCATTCAATTTTAATTTTAAATTAATTCTTTTTCTATAAAAAGACTAAAAAACATAAAAACACCAAAAAACATTTTCTTTTAATTTTAATTTTAATTCCTTATTAATAATATTTTGCAAAAGGGTCCAACGCCCTCGTTCGTAATTTATTTAATTTCGCATATTTATTTTTTCATTCAAATAATCATGTACCTCTCCCAAAGCCATGTAACTCGGACAATTTAACTTCTCGCACTTTTATTTCTTTTGCTTTATTTACTTTCCGTCAAATCGGGTCCGGTTTAGTTTTGGCGGTGTGGACCCGCGCCATTTGTAATAGCTTAGAATTTACTTTTTCCGCAAATATTTTAACTGTTAACCAAGCATGAAAGAATGAATGACCATAATAAAATCAAGCGTAGATCACTTTAACATGACAAGACAAATGCAAACGAAAACGACACAATTCGCACACACCACCCCTAGGGTACGCCTCACTGTTGCCTTGCCTCGAAAGGGGATCGTCGAGTAAAGGATGTTTTAGTAAGTCCTCATGATCCGGGAACCTGGCATGAGGGTAGCTTCTAAGGTGTCTTCCTATTGCTCTGGTGATCACCATGTCCCTACAAACTCGAATTGACCCGAACACCTCCAACGGTGGTGCTACCTACCTCTCAATGGTGGGATGGCACTACTTTAAAGGACATTTACACAGACGAATTCCTTAGGGTAGGTAGGTTCTCGTAGATACTTGCTCTCTTTAAAAACAAAACAAATCAAAATCTTTTCACACCAACACTTTTCAAAAAGCTTTCAAAGCAATTTTTCAAACACTCTGACGTACGAGTCGAACTGAAATTTTTCAAAGAAACTTTTTTTAAAACCCACATTGAAAAGCAAACAAACCTTTTTGAAAACACAAATGAGCAAGTATCTAAGAGCCCATGGATAACCATGGATAGAAAGGGTGCTAACACCTTCCCTTTCTATAATCTACCTCCCGAACCGAGAGCAATCTCTTTAAGGAATTTTTCTGTGCTTTTGTCCTTTCCATTTGGAGAAAATAAAAGACGGTGGCGACTCTTGCTTCCGCGACATTTCGCGAACCAGCGTTAAACAGTCAGTTCCAGATCCACCGATCACAGTAGGTTTTGACTTAGTGGGCTTTTTCTTTTTTGAGAGATAATGACTCCCTATGTGATAGGGAACCGTCACCGTATTTTGATTCCAAAGGAATGTTTTTGATGTCATTCATTGTATTACAAGATGAGAGTTTGCGGCTTAACGCGCGTTTGAATTAACTGAGAGACTACCCTGCCCCAGGTTTTGATTAAAGGTTTCAATTTGTGTTAAAACAGAAAACTTCTACTTCTTTGGCTCGAAGGGGTTGACTAGGGATTATCTTCCTTATAACTCCAGTGTTTAGGATTTGAAAGAAACGCCTGTACATCGTCAACAAGGTCTGTTCAAAAGCATACTGTATGAGATTATGGCATTGTTTTCGTCATCCTCCTTCTAAAGGTTTGTGTCATAAGAAGAATAAAAGCATAGTTTAAAAATAGTGAAAACGAAAAGATGAATTCAAGACAAACATATGCAATGCATTAATGAAACAGAGTTTGACATTAGTAGATAATTGTTTGAATAACAACAGAAATTACAAATGGAAACAAAATGAACAGAAGCCTCTTTGTTCGAACTTGTCATTTCAGGTGGAGAGCCCTCAGCGGAAGATTTTCATCTGGCCATCTTGTGTGAACTCCAGCGTTGTTTCTTCAATCAGATCTTGAATTTTGTTTCTCAATGCCCAACAGCTATCGGTGTCATGTCCAGGGCTGTTGGAATGATATGCACATCTTGCATTTGGATTGTACCCTGGAGAGGTTGTGTTGGGATTCCGAAGGGGGTCCCTTAATACAATCAGCTTTACTTCCAACAAGCGTTGCAACACTTGGGATAATGACATGTTAATCTCAGTGAAGCGCTTTTCAGATGTATTTTGCTTACGCCGATTACCCTGTTGACGTTGGTGAGGTTGTTGTCGGGCTTGTGACCCTGAAGCAAACTGGGGAGGTTTTCTCTCAGCTTCTTGTCTCAAGGGAGGCTGAATGATGACTTGATCTTCAACCTTAGTTGTTTGCCCCATTTGGTTACATCCATCCCGATGCAGTTTGTTGATGAGGACCCTTAGCTCTTCTTGACCTTGTGCCAAGTTTTGGATGAGAACCATCTAGCCCACCAGTTGTCCCATCATCTGGACTTTCATTATGGCTATCTCAGTTCGTAGCAGTTCCAACTGATCATCCTTGTTGCCCTCAGGATTCCCCATGAGCATGCCCCTAGTGAGGAGAGCTTTCACCTCTTCTTGCTCCTTGGATAGGTTCAAGAACATCTCTTGAAGTTGAGTGTTTTGAGCCTGGATGTCTTTGATAGTCTTCTCTAGAGCCATCTCTACTGAAATAAACAGTAGGAATATAAAGAGACCTGAAGGGGAGAAACCTGTCATGATATGATGCATGATATGTGGATGCATGTTTTCAAAGATCTCGCGGGGTAAACACAAGAAAATGTTAGAAGTCGAATTTCGATCAACATCTTTGATTGGAGAGCTTTGTATCGGTGGATGTCTTTCTACGAGAATCAAGCTCACCATGTCAAGTGGGTCATAGCCTTTGACTCAAGTTGTTGTACTTGATTTTTGACGGTGTTTGTGTAGAGGAAAATGAATCCTCTTGCCCTTTGGTAGACGTCTGGTTCAACGTGACCCTGCATCAAAGACCCTCGAGTTCCTTGAAATGGTTATTGAAAATGCTATGGTATGATGTTATGATGTTATGTACAGATATGCGAGGTAAGCAAGTTTATATACAAGTAATCATATTCACACAAAGCAGACAAGTCCTTAGGTTTTAGGCTTGCATGGAGTTTGTAGGTAAGTACCCTCTTGAAGTCTAGTTGGCTCAATCTGTCCTTGAAATAGTAACCGGGTTCTAAGGAGCTCAATATCACTGGATTGTTTCCTTGTTCATTGTTTCAATTCAGCCTCTTACCGGCGACCAAAATATTCCAAGGAAACAACCCTCAATGAGTGTAGTATCGAGTATCTACCAATTTTCAGCTCTACACCGAAACCGGTCATCTCACTACGTCCTAAAAGGCCAAGTTGGTCAAGTAAGGTTCTAAGGTCAGTTGATGTTTCATGACACCACACGGAGGCCCTGTACTCTCCTTGATTCAACTCAAGGGTTACCGGTACCAACCAAAGTGTCACATCAACGTAGCTACTGCTTCAACCATGTCGGTATACCCCGCACAGTTCCCTCACAGTTTATTGCTACTTACCTAAAAGGTGTCCCCAAATCTGGGTGTAGGACTTAAAACAAACCCAAACAAGGAACCAAAAAAGTAAAGCATACAAATCAAACAAGATAAGCATGTAAAGGTGATCTAAAACCCTAAGGTAACCCCAATTTTATAATAATCCCCAGCAGAGTCGCCAGTTCTGTGATGCGGTGGGAGAACATACTAGAGGTTTTGCGTTTCATTCGCATTTGTGCGGTTTAGCAAGAGTCGCCACCGAATTTTTATTTTATCCAAAAGTATAGGTCGAAAAGCACATGAAAGACCTTTGAGATTGTTTTTGGGTTCAGGGGGTAGATTATGAAAAGGGAAGGTGCTAGCACCCTTTTCATCCATGGTTTTCCATGGGCTCTTAGTTACTTTTTTTAGATCACTTGCTTTTGTTTTTCAATTGTTTGAAATGGTGCTTTTGTGTGTGGTTTTGAAAATATTTTGAAAAGAGGCCTTTGTCTCGGCAACCTTTGTAATGATTCTTGTTTGAATATATACAAAGGTGTTTGTCTTTTGAAAAATGTTTCAATGTTTGAAAGTTTGTTTTGAGAAATGTTTTGAAATTGTGTTGTGTGTTTTTGAAAATAGCAAGGATGTTTGCAAATTTGATCAAGTAACTAGGAGCATCTACCTACCTACTGAAAAGTATTTCCTACACATTTTTAACCCTTTTACATTATTGTTTTACCATTGCATTTGGTAAACAACCTTGTGTTTGGATGTTAAACGGGACAGGCATGGGTCATCGTATGACCATGCTAACAATGTTGCCAAGTATCTTAGCAAGCTTTTGTGGGACTAGATCATTTTTGTATAGGCAACCAAGATAGCGTCATCGAGGGACTATGATCTTTTGTTTTGATTTTATCTTGCCAAGATACCTAGCATGCATACCATGGCCATAATTATAAGGCAACAAGTGGGTGAAACCCTAGGGATGCTTGTGTGAGAAGTGTGTTGATTTCAAGTTATTTATTCTTGGATTAGGTCATCTAGCGATTGATTTCTGAATCTTGCCATACATGCCTAATTACTACACAGTATATAGAAAGCAATAAATTGCGGGAATTAAAATTCTAAGCTATTACAAAAGTGTCCGGAAATGGGGGTACAATTGTTACAAATGGGGATGAATCAAATAAAAATGACAATGTCCAAATATTACAACCAAATCGAATTGTTGTGCGATTTAATACGAAGCTATGACAAATTATAAAATAAAGAAATCAATAACGTATGAAATGCAATGTATTTACTTGAAAAGAGAGAAATAAAATCTATTCTAAAAAGAAAGATTAAAATTTTTATTATTATTATTCTTTGTATTTTTATTAATTATGTAAACTAAATTTAAAGAAAGAAAATAAATTAAATCAAATTTTGATGTTTTTATTAAGTGTAAGAAAATTAATAAAAAAAAGAAAATGATAAAAGAAAACTAATTAAGAAAATCAAATTAATTTTACAAAAATGAAGTTTTAACATATTATTAACACAAAGAGATAAAACAAATCAAATTAAATTGAAACAAAACAAGTGAAAATGGGCTTGGGTGAATTAAAGGGAGGTTAGGCCCAAAGGTACATTTGTCAATGCTGAAACAAACAAGAAACAAGGCCAAGATGGGGGGTGTGAGCCAAAAAAGCGTGTGTGGGCTTATGGTTTTGCAAAGGGATTGGCCCAAAGTTTCTTAATTCAGTTTATGGTTTTTTGATTAGGGGAAACGGATTAGGGTAAACAGATTAGGGTTTGTGGGTTCGTATATATCGGCGTCGTTGTCTCTCTCGTTCTCCCTCACTCAATCGTCCCTATTTGTTCATCTCTTCATCTCTGAACGTCTCTCTTCGTCCCTGTCCCTCTATGATTCAACTCGGTTTACATTTTTTCTGGAAATGCCTAAGTTCGAAATGAAACTCTTTAAAGGGTTTGAGACGCATTTTCCGATCTTCCCTTCCCCGTTTCTGTTGCCGACGCGTCTCCCATTCTCAACCCTTTAAACGATTCTCGAAGTTTTTCTGTGAAAAGGTATGGTTCTGCTTTGGCTTAACAGTTTCGTTTTTTTTTGTATGTTTTGTTCATGTTTTGCTGTTGAATCAATTGTGCTATGTTTTGAGATGCAGAAAATGATTTGAAAAGAAAACATACCTTTGGGACTTTTGCGAAATGTAAATGGATATTGAGATTGGGATGAGGATGCACCTTGGTAGCTGGACATGAGGGGGGGAGAAATGATGATATGAAGAACGCGTGCTTCTGGTAATCTTTTCTTTCCCTTGAACTTTGACTAATTGATGATGATGATGCTTCTGACTTTGTTGGATAATGGTTGATGATGAAATTTTTAAGTTATGAACTTGTTGAGATGGCTTTACAATTTCTGATTTGATATGGTTGCCATTGGTTTTGATGATATTGATGGAATGTTGGGATGTTTTACAGTTGAGGGTTTGATTTTGTTGGAATGTTTTTATGGTTTAAAAACTATTTTTACAGTTTGGGAGTTTGATGGAATTTGACAGTTTGGCAGGCTTTGTGAATGTTTTTGCTTGAATGTTTTTGCAATTTGGTTCTGCAAGTTTTTAAATGTTTTGGTTTGAATGTTTTTGTAGTTTGGTTCTGCAAGTTTCGGCTGTTTGTTGTTGGTTTACAGGTTTGGCAGTTTTGAGTGTTGGAAATGAGTTACAAGTTTTGAGCTTTTTTGACAGTTTTTGTGTGTAGTTTGCACGTCTTAGTTGTGTTTGGTTTGATGACTTTGAAAACTGTTTTTTACAGTTGAGAGGATGGTTACAGGATTTTTGAAATGAGTTATATGTTTTTGGATGTTTGAGTTGTGTTTTTGTTGTTGAACTGAGCTATGCAGGTTATTTGAAACTGGTTATGCAGGTTTGGATTTTTTCTACAGTTTTGGATTTGAATGCTTTTCTTTTTGTTTTGGTTACAGTTGAAGGTTGGTTGAGGAAGATGGAAGTCTTGGATTTTTTTTGTGTGTTTGACAAAAAAATCTGAGTTGTATAAAATGTTCTTTCTCTTTTGCTTGAGCCTTTTCTCTGTTATATCTGCTTTTCTCTTTGACAGCCTGTGGGCAGGATGGCCAAGTTGTACCTTTTGTGCAGTTCCAACAAAATAGGTGATATCTTTTCTCTCTCTCCTCTCTCAATGATAAAAGCAAAATGCTTTTTCTCTGTTTTCTCTGAAAATTTTGCCAACTCTAGGAAAATGATGAAAGGCTATTGAAAACAAGCCCCTTGCTTGTTATTTGGTTTACCATACTGCTGTACTTTTTTCTGCTATGCTACTGTCTAGTTTGCTGCATTGTACTTGTCTAGTTACTTGCCATGCTGCATTGTTTGGCCTTGTTTAGTTTGGCTTTGTTTAGTTTGCCTTTGTTTAGTTTGCCTTTGTTTGGCAATTTGCGCGCCTGCTGCTGTATAGTTTGCTGCATTGTTTGGACTTGTTTAGTTTGACTTGTAATGCTTTGCTTAGACAGCTTGCTTGCATTTTTATTTGTACTTTGCTTGCATTTTTATTTTTATTTTTGTGAACCAAGAAGAGTAATCTTCTTGTGATTTACAAAGAGAAAAATAAAAACGTGATGAATTAAAAATAGCCCTCTGAATCATTACTATTATATATCATATAGTCCATTAGAAGATAGATCAAGGAAAGTTAGATCTTCTGGACTCATTACTATTCTACATCATATAGTCCATCAGAAGACAAGATCAAAAGATGATATCTTCTCAAGCCAATCTACTTCATCAAAATTAATATTCATCAGAAGACAGTATCATCACAAACATGCGCTAGAAGAGTTAGTACAAAGGTACAATTACACATTCCACTCAAATGGATGTACTGTATACTATTTGTCTCCCACGATTATTTCTTACCGTTATGGCAGCTGGCAATGAAAGTGACGTGTGTACTAGTACAACAGTCTACTTCTTTAAAGCCTATATAAAGGATCAACTATTTCATTTGCAAAGTGGAAGACTGGAACACAAGAATAGTAATTCTTCCAAATCCAAAACATGAAGAAATCATCAAGAAAGAAGATTAAAAACACAAAGAGTTGTTGCTAATTATTTGTGTTAATATTATTCTTCACTATTCATCCAAGAGAGACAAAGGCATAAGAGTTATTGCTCATTATTTGTGTTATTATTTGTTCTTCATTTGTAGTGTTCTAACACAAGAGTTGTTGCTCATATTTGTTTTAAACATTTGTACTTAAACATTTGTGTGATCCGCTTGTAAGAAGAAATCTTATTAACACATTATTCAACTGTAAGTTAATTGTTCCTTGAGTGACCAGGTAGGTTAGAATACTCAAGAAGATTTAGAGAAATCTCCATCAAGGGACTGAGTAGGTCAGAAGCCTTAAGGAGTAAGTGATCGTTATATCTCTTAGGGGATCGGGTAGGTAAGAATTCTTAAGGGATCACTAACATGTTATCATTGTTTGTTGTTAGTCACCGGCAGGTAGCCCATTCATTTGTAATGTTTCAAGAGTAGTGGATTAAGTCATTTTCTAAGGAAAAATCACCTTGGCGGGTGGACATGATTAACATTTTCTAAGGTGAACCAGTATAAACTGAAAGTCTTATTATTTCTATATGTAACATTGATTCTAATTCTGATCGCTTATGTGAAGCACTTCTAAACGAAAAAGTTTTTGAAAATCCAATTCAACCCCCTCCCCTTTCTTGTGTTTTTCTCAACCTTCAATTGGTATCAGAGCTTCGAATCTGTTATTGATTTTCTAATCATACACTTAACTGTGTAGAGAGATACAATGTGAGAAAAACCTTCTAAATGGCTGCTGCTAACACAAACAATAGAGATATATACAATGCTAAACCTCATATTCTTGATGGAGAGAAATTTTTCTATTGGATAGATAGAATAGAAAGTTTCTTTCTAGGCTATGATATTGATCTTTGGAAAATGGTTACAAATGGTTATGAAGAACCTATCAGTGCAATTGGTATACTTATTCCCAGGAACAGAATGAATGAAGATCAGAAGCGCAACTTCAAGAATCATGACAAATCCAGAACTATCCTTCTCATCACAATCTCATACAATGAATATGAAAAGATTACAAACAGAGAAACAAAAAAGGATATTCTTGATTCACTCAGAATAACACACAAAGGAAATGCACAAGTCAAAGAAACTAAGGCCTTGGCCTTAATTCAGAAATACGAAGCCTTCAGAATGGAAGATGAAGAAATGGTTGAAACTATATTCTCAAGGTTTCAAACCTTGGTAGCAGAACTTAAGGTTATGGACAAAGGTTACTTTACAGTTGATCATGTTAAGAAGATCATCAAAAGTTTTCCTAAAAGATGGATACTGTTGTACCCCAAAATTTTCCCTCTCATTTTACTCAACACGTGCCTATTGAGGTCCTCAACTTGCCCAAGGATGCCTAAGAATTGATCAGACAAATTCTCCTCCTAAGGCAAAGAACACCCAACTAGGGTTTCCATTTGAATCAGGATGTGTCAACTCCAAAGACTTAAATTGAATTCCATGGTCCTATTATGCCTCCAAGAATGTCCATGACAAATTTCATGCCTTGCAGAACAAGTTTGCACAATCAATTGCCCAAATGCCTGAAAATCACTGTACTAGGTCAAAAGTCAATTGTGGCCTATATACAGTCAAACTTCAAGATTTTTTGTCAACAAAATAGTTTTCAAATGATAATCATCATTTGATCAAGGGTTGACCATGATTCCTCAAGAAATGCCCCTAATTTATCAAAAGTCAAATTTGCAAAATTAGGGTTTCTATAGGAAAAGTCAACTGAACTTTGACTGGGCATAACTTTCTCATAATTTGTCCATTTGGCCCCAAACAAAACCCATCTTGAATAGAATCCAATTACCTATAATACATGTTTTATCTTCAAGTTCAATAAGTTCACCATTTGAAATATGCAAGCTCATACATTACATGTCATTTTCAGAAAGTCAACAAAAGACACTTTTTGTCCAGACCTTTTACATAAAGATAACATCTTCAAATGCAAAAATGATCAAAATAAGGATTGAAGTAGACATCTTTATCTTTCCAAAAAGTCAAAGATCATCTCCTTGGGAATAAAATTGAGCAAGTTATGGTTTTCCCAAGTTGGGAAATTTTTGGAAAATTCAAAAATCCTACATCGAGCAAAGTTGAGTTTTCAAGACATTAACTCATTTCTGAGTTTTAAACTTTTCCATGGCATATTATAAGACCCATAAGCTATTCCCCTTGTGGTATTACTTTTTATCCATTTATTTTCCATTTATTTGGATTTATTTTCAATAAAACATGAAATAACTGGTTTAAATAACAAAGGGAGGTGTATAGCACAAATGTGCTTGGAATTATCTTTCACAAGGGCCCAAGCCACGCATAAAATGATGTCCAGGTTCATCCCCTTCAAGAAATGGCGCAAAAGTCATTTTGGGTAAGTTTTCAAATTTTGCATTATGGTTCTTTAAAAGATCAATTTGGCAAGTTTTTGAATATTATATCAATACTTCATTACAAGGCATTATAGCATAGATTTTGCATTCAAGATCATTCGTTCCTTCCATCCTATATATATTGGACCATTTGCAAGCATTAAATAAAAAGGAAAAAAAGACACTTACCATGCTACAGAAGCCCTCTCTCAAACTCTCCATTTTCATAAATTCGTCAAAAATTTGCAACCGCACTTACAAGGTATTTCGTGGAAAACTAACACTATAGTCATTCTCCCAGCATTCCCAGTAATTGATCCAGGCAATCCCTAGGTCCTTGATTTTGTGACCGTAGAAACGTCCCTTTCGATTGTCCCTTAAACTCCAACGATGGGGCTACCTACTCCTTAATAGTAGGATAGCGTTGTCTAAAGGAAATGAGAAAAAACGAACAACTTTTTTTTCGAGTAGGTAGATAGTTCCTAGGTACTTTCCCCAAAATCTCAAAATCTTTTCACACAAACACTTTCAAAATAGTTTTCAAAAATAACTTAGTCACACTCTTGAGGACAGAAACAAGAGTTATCACGAAGTAAAACAATTATTTTTCAAAACACACGCACAAAGCAATTTCAAAATGAGCAAAGTGCTTAAGAGCCCATGGAAAACCACAGATAGAAAGGGTGCTAATACCTTCCCTTTCTATAATGTACCCCCCTTACTCAGAAAAATATCGAAAAAGGTTTTTTTCTGTTCTTCTTTTACCTTTACTTTGTTGGATAAAATAAGAGACAGTGACAACTCTTGCTTACCGCACATTTGCGAATGCAAACACAAAACCAGTATTAACAGTCGGTTCTGCCACCGTATTACAAAACTGGCGACTCTACTGGAGACATGATTTATAAAGTGGGGTTTACCTTAGGATCTAGGTAATTTTAATTGCTTCTTTGGCTTATCTTGTTTGATTTACTTTTAAGGGTATTTGTTTGGGTTGTTTGGATCCTAAACCCGGATCTGGGAATTCCTTTTAGGTAAGTAGCAATAAACTGTGAGGGAGCTGTGCGGGGTATACCGACACGATTGAAACAATAGCTATATTGATGCGATACTTTGGTGTGTACCGGTAGCCCTTGAGTAATCAAGGAGAATACGGGGCCGCTGCGTGGTATCATAAAGCATCAACTGACCTTAGCACCTTAATTGACCAACTTGGCTTTTTAGGACGTAGTGAGATAACCGTCTTTGGTGTAAACCCAAAGTCGGTTAATACTCAATGCTACACTCATTGAGGTTTGACTCTTGAGTTTTGTTTGGTGGTAAGTCAATTGTCTATCAGAACGAAATTTGGGGGGAAAGATCGGTGATATTGAGATCCCTTAGAACCCGGTTACTATATTTAGGACAGGTTGAACAAACCCAACTTCAAGAGGGTATTACCTTAAAACCCATGCAAGCGTTAAACCTAAGGTTTTTGTGTGATTTTCTTGTGTTCGCTATATCTGCTATATCTGAGCATAATCATGACATCATAACATAGCATATCATACTAACCATTTCAAGGATTCTTAGGGTTTATTTTTGTCTTGTTTTGTAGGACATGGCCCTCGCCCGCAAATTCACTATCCAAGTCAGTCTGGTAAAGGTACCTCCTCAGCTTAAGGAGTTAGTATTAAGGGTTCCTGAAAGCTCTCCCTTCACTAAAATACATGGCCGACTTCTCAGCTTGGTCACCTCAAACCCTGATGAAGAAATGTTAAAAGTGCTCTTTCAATTCTTTGACCCTCTACATTACTTCTTCACTTTTCTGGATTACCAGTTAGTGCCTACTATGGAGGAGTTTTCTCTGTTACTGGGGGTGCCTATCCTTAACAAGGTACCTTTCAATGGTATGGAAAGAGACCCTAAACCTGAAGATATTGCTAAAGCTCTATCCTTACAACGGCCTGACGTAGTAGTAAATTGGGAAACCAGGAGAGGTGTCAAGGGTTTTTTTGGCTAAGTTCTTGTTTGAGAAAGCTCATCATTTTTTGGATACCATGGACTTACAAGATTTTGAAGAGGTGTTAGCCCTTCTCATCTATGGGTTGGTACTATTTCCTAATCCGAACCAGCTCATAGACGTGAACGCGGTTAAGGTTTTCCTGTCACGCAATCCGGTACCTACTCTACTTGGAGATATCCTACATTCTCTGCATACTCGCACTATAAAGAAAAGAGGGACCCTTCTGTGTTGCACTCCTCGTTTGGCTAGGTGGTTTATTTCTCACCTACCCTGATCCGTCTTGAAGAACGAACATGGTTTGAGGTGGTCTCATAGGCTAATGACTCTTACACATTCAGGTATTCATTGGTGTCCTTGATCCTCAGAGAATGTTACCATCATTGATCGATGTGGAGAATTCCCTAATGTCCCTCTCTTAGGCATTAGGGTAGGAATCACTTACAATCCTTGTTTGGCACTGCGACAGTTTGGATATGCGAGAAGGGATGGTCCTCATGATACACTTATCCAAGGAATCGCCTTCCATTATGAGAATGATGCTCAGGGTTATCGTAAAAGGTTCATGCGAGCTTGGGGCATGGTACATAGAGTTGATAGCAAGACACCGGGGCATAAGAATTCCATCCCTCTTGAGCCTTATCTCAAATGGGTACGAGCCCGTGCTCAAAGTCTTATGATGCCTTACCCCGCCATCCTACCTACGATTATGGAACCAGTTGTTGAAGGAGACACTCCTTATCTTGTTCTTCATCCTAACATGCCAACTGATCATGATGAGTTACAAAAATCCTGGGTTCAACTTAAGGAGGAGCGTGATACGTTTGAAGCTCAATTCTATGCTAGTGAGAAGAAAGTCCTGGAACTCACTAGGCTACTTCATGAAGAGAGGAATATAAACGCCTACATTGCACCAAAGAGGATGCGCTTATGGGAAACCTAATTTTCTTTTTGATTTAAGTTTTATTTTGTTTGATTGTAAGCCTAAAGGGCACTCTTTGTAACAATTCGAACTTATTAATACAATTAACGTGAGTTTCTTTTGTTTAATAAAATTTGAGTCTTTAAAAATCCTTTAAATCATTGCATACGCATATCATCCATGACATTGCATAAACAGGTTTCAAAGTAGGATTCTCATCTTCTTCGCTGTTTATTTCAGCAATAATGGCTTCTGAACAAAGTATCAAGGATCTCCAGGCACAAAATTCCCAATTTCAGCAAATGTTTGTAGCTTTGGCTAAAGGGCAGGAAGATCTGAAGGCCCTTATTCTGAAAGATAGAAAGAAGAAGGCGAAGAAGATCGCCGGTGTCCTAAATCTGGGCAGAAGATTCAAAGGATCGGTTAAGCGAGTGTTAGAGCTGGCAACTTCCTCCAAAGGGGGGAGAATCAAGAAGGTGAACTAAGAGAGGAAGACCTCAATCCAAGGGTTTCTGAGGATGAATCTGATTACAATGATGAACAATATCCTCCCACTGAGAATAGATACAAACAGTTAGAGGATCGTCTGAATGCAATGGAGATCCAAAGAGTACCAGGGCTGGATTTTGAAGAGCTGGGTTTAGTATCTGGGGTTGTCATCCCACAGAAGTTCAAGGTTCCAGTATTTGCAAAGTATGATGGGGTTTCTTGTCCCAATCTTCATCTCCGTTATTATGTGAGGAAGATTTAGCCTCACACTGCTGATAGGAACTTGTGGGCCCATTTCTTTCAAGTCAGTCTGTCTGGGACTCAGCTTGAGTGGTTCTATCAGCTAGAGGGAATCAATGTCTGCAACTGGGAAGATCTGGCTACTGCTTTTTATAAGCAGTATCAATATAACGCTGACCTTTCTCCTACCCGTACTCAACTCCAGAGTATGTCCATGGGTGTAAGCGAAGGTTTTAAGGACTACGCTCAGAAGTGGAGAGATTTGGCAGGGAGAATCCAACCCCCTTTGTCTGATAGGGAGTTGGTGGACATGTTTCTTGGTATGCTATCTGGTCCGTTCTTTAATCACTTGATTGGTAGCTCCTCGGCTGGTTTTACTGAGCTGATATTGACTGGAGAAAGGGTAGAAAATGGGATCCGAAGTGGCAAGATCCAGAAAGACACCTCTTCAAGTACAGTGAAAAAGCAATTCATGGGTAAGAAGGAGGTCAATGTTAATCCAAGAAGTCAGAATAGAACCGAGCACCATCCAATGGTAGGGGTTGTGATGATACCTAGGCCCGTGGCTACTCAACAACGAAACAATCAGCCAAGGGTAGAAAGACCTCAAAGGAAGTTCACCCAGATCAATATGACGTTCTCTGAGGTTTTACCCCATCTGTTAAAATCTAATTTGGCAACCTTAAGGGAGGCTCCCAAGAATCCCAACACCACATCTCCTCGTTAAAATCCAAACGCTCAGTGTGCTTACCATTCTGAGAGTCCAGGCCACGATACAAACGGCTGTTGGGCTCTGAAGAATAAGATACATGATCTGATCAAAGCAAAGGACATTGAGTTTGATGCTCCTAAGATGCCTAATGTCATAACTGCTCCCATGCCCAAGCACAACCGTGGTGTTAATGCCGTTGATACTGATCTATTTGTTACTTCTATTGATGAAGTTTCTACTCCTATCATGACCGTCAAGAAGAATTTATAGCTAGCCGGTTTATTTCTGGGCTGTGGTGAAGGTTGCCACATGTGTTTATCTCTGCCTTCTGGTTGTTATTTGCTGAAAGCAGGTGTTCAACGCATGATGGATAACAAAGAGATTTTGTTCGAAAAGACTCCTGTTCTAATTGTTCTACATAAGATGTTTCTATCATAACCATTTCCACCAATCCTTCCAAGGTCTCCTCCAAAAGACCTGTTAGGATTACATCTGCTCCAGGAATTTATCCATTAATAATCACTTTTCCTGGCCCTGTACCATACTCCTCGGACAAAGTTGTTCCTTGGAATTATTGTGCTGACGTTTACTACCATGGCGTCAAGCAGGATTTGTTAACCATTAAAGACAAAAAAATTGAAGAGGCTGATCCTGATATCAGTAACATTGTCGGGATCAACAAAATTACTCAAAGTGGAAGGGTTTTCTCTCCCGAGATCTCCCTGAAGACTGTTGTTAAGCCTGTTGTTATTCCATCTGTTGTTCCGGCTAGTACTCCTGCTACTACTCCCATCCTTACTCCAGTTGTTACCCCTGCCGATGAGTCATCTGGGACTCGGGGCAAAGAAGTTGTAGGTGAGCCTTCCCGGACGGAGGCACCTAGAGAAGTTATTTTGGAATCCTCTAAACAAGAAATGGAGGAGATTTTAAAGATAACCAAGAAGAGCGACTACAATATGGTCGAACAGCTGGGGCAGACCCCTTCAAAGATATCAATGTTGACTCTACTATTGTGTTCTGAGGCCCATGCAAAGGCTTTGGTTACATTTCTCAAGAATGCACATGTGCCACAAGAAACCTCCGCTGACCAATTCGAGGACTGTGTGGCCAGTCTGACTGCTGATAATGGGTTGGGTTTTTCTGATGCCGATTTGACACCCAAGGGGAGAAAGCATAATAATGCTCTACATCTTGATCGAATGCAGGGGCACTACTATGGCCCATGTACTAGTGGACACTGGATCGTCACTGAATTTTCTACCCAAGAAGGCTCTTGATAGGCTAGATTGTGAAGGTTTGGCCTTGAAGCCCAGTAACATTGTGGTGAGGGCTTTCAACGGTTTAAAAATAATTATGCACGGGGAGGTGGACATCCCTATCAAAGTGGGTTCCCAAACCTTTGAATCCACCTTCTACGTGATGGATATCAGGCCATCTTATTCTTGTTTGTTAGGTCGTCCTTGGATCCATGAAGTTGGAGCCGTTACTTCTACGCTGCACCAAATGTTGAAGTATCCAGTGAAGGGAAAGATAGTCACCGTGCATGGTGAAGAGGAGTACATGGTAAGCCATCTGAACTCTTTCAGGTATGTGGAAATGGACGGTGAGTTCATAGAGACCCCTTGTCAAAATTTTGAAGAGGTTCCCCAGACTATGGCATCAATCGAGACTATTACCAGTGTGCCAAAGATCACCAGACCTCCTTTGAAGATGGCTTCTCTCAAGGACGCCAGAGCAGTAGTTGAAGAAGGTGGGTGTACCATTTGGGGACAGCTCCTTAATTTTCCTTACAAAACTGACAAATTTGGTTTGGGCTTTACTTCAGGAGCTCAAAGGGTTGTTCGACGTGCTCGGGATGGAGGACCTCCCCTACACATTAACAATCATGGGGTCAATGCTATAGAAGACAATGATGAGGATTCTGATATTGACAGCTGGATCTTCCCTACTACCAACGGTGGACCTAGTAACTGGACAACCAAAGATTTTGTGCCGATTACTTTTGTTCAGCAGTAATTGTCTTGCTTGTTTTTAGGATTTGTAATAAACAATATAAACTCTATGGCCTTGTGTCTTACCCGAGGCACAATGGTTTATTTGTGAGGGTTATTATATGTCATCAATAAAATATTGGACGTTTTTACATACAAATTTTGTGCTCTCTATTTTTCCTTTCTTCCTTTTACTTTGTCTATACAGCTATGCTCTTACACACACTCACATATCAACTGCAAATCCATATCCACTCTGGATCCCATTGATAACGGTTCTGCTATTGCCAGTTATGACTTTGAAAGTCTGATCAACCAAGCCGAGGGAGAAGGTGAGAAAGATTGTGAGGTACCCGAAGAACTTGCTAGACTATTACAACAAGAAGAAAGGGCCATACAGCCTCATGAAGAGCCAGTTGAGACAGTAAACTTGGGTACAGAGGAAGACATGAAAGAAGTCAAGATAGGTGCAAATTTGGAGCTTAATGTCAAACAGCGGTTGATACAAATGTTACATGATTATGTCAAGATCTTCACCTGGTCATATGAAGACATGCCTGGTTTAGACACTGATATTGTGGTACATCGTCTGCCAACCAAAGAAGATTGTCCTCTGGTTAAATAGAAGGTCCGTCGTATGCGCCCTGAGATGTCAGAAAAGATCAAGGCCGAAGTAATGAAACAGTTCAATGCCAGATTCTTAGTTGTCACCTCCTATCCATAATGGGTTACCAATGTCGTTCAGGTACCTAAGAAGGACGAAAAGGTACCCATGTGTGTGGACTACAGAGACTTGAACAGGGCAAGCCCCAAGGATGAATTCCCGCTTCCCCACATTGATGTTCTGGTTGACAACACCGCACAATACAAGATCTTTTCCTTCATGAGCGGTTTCTCTGGGTACAATCAAATTAAGATGGCTCCTGAAGACATGGAGAAGACAACCTTTGTCACGCAGTGGGGCACTTTCTGTTACAAGGTGATGCCATTTGGGTTGAAGAATGCTGGGGCAACCTATCAGCGAGCTATGGTAGCTTTGTTCCACGACATGATACATCACGAGATAGAGGTATATGTTGACGACATGATATCCAGATCTCAAAATGAAGAAGAGCACCTTGATCATCTGCAAAAGCTGTTTGATAGGTTGAAGACGTACAAGTTGAGACTGAATCCGAACAAGTGCACCTCCGGGGTAAGGTCTGGTAAACTCCTAGGCTTCATCGTTAGTGTCAAGAGTATTCAAGTAGACCCTGCAAAGGTAAAAGCAATACAAGAGATGCCCGCTCCTCGTACTGAGAAGGAAGTTAGGGTTTCTTGGGACGTTTGAACTACATTGCCAGGTTCATTTCACATCTGACTGCCACTTGTGAGCCAATCTTCAAGCTTCTGAAAAAAGATCAAGTGGTAAAGTGGAATGACGAATGCCAAGCTTCCTTTGAAAGAATCAAGGATTACCTTCAAGAGCCTCCAATTCTGATGCCTCCGATTGAAGGAAGACCTTTGATAATGTACTTAACAGTATTGGATAATTCAATAGGGTGTGTGCTGGGGCAGCATGACGAGTCTGGTTGAAAAGAGCATGCAATATACTACCTTAGCAAACCGTTTACCGACTGTGAAACACGATATACACTTCTCGAGAAAACTTGTTGCGCTTTGACATGGGCGGCTCTCCGACTGAGACAGTATATGCTAACCCACACTACTTTGTTGATATCTAAGATGGATCCAATAAAATGCATCTTCGAGAAGCCCGCTCTATCCGGAAGAATAGCAAGATGGCAAATGATCCTAACTGAATACGACATTCAATACACAACCCAGAAAGCAATCAAGGGAAGCGTATTGGCTGATCATTTGGCTCATCAGGATGTGGACGACTACCAATCCATGAACTTTGATTTCTTGGATGAGAATATTATGTTAGTAACTGATTATGAAGAACCTGGACCGGATGAAGGACCTGAGAAAGGATCCTGATGGACTATGGTTTTTGACGGGGCTTCTAACACGCTTGGCAATGGTGTTGGTGTTGTGATCATCTCTCTAGAAGGCTGTCTTACTCCTTTCACTTCCAGACTATGTTTCAACTGTACCAATAACATGGCAGAGTATGAAGCATGCATCATGGGTCTCAAAGCTGCTATTGACCTAAGGATCAGTTCTTGAGTGTATTCCGGGATTCAGCTTTGGTAATAAGTCAAATCAAAGGCGAGTGGGACACGAAGCACCCGAATCTCATCCCTTACAAAGAACATGTGCTGACATTGCTTCCACACTTTGAAGAGGTCACCTTTGAACATTTCCCACGAGAAGAGAATTAGTTAGCGGACGCGCTAGATACTATGTCGTCCATGCTCAATGTCAGATGGGATAACGAGGCTCCTCATATCACTATTGAGAGGTTGGATGAACCAGCATATTGCTATGAGATTGACACTGAAGAAGTAGGAGACAAACCTTGGTTTCATGAAGTAAAGAGGTATCTCGAGGCTCAAGAATATCCCGAGGGGGCGTCTGTCAATGATAAGAAGTTTCTGAGAAGGTTCTCCGCAAAGTTCTTCCTCAGTAATGGAATCCTCTATAAGCGCAACCATGACTCTACTTTACTTCTATGCATAGACAAGAGCGAAGCAGAGAGGATTATGGCAGAATTACATGAAGGTACCTTCGGAACCCATTCGAGTGGACATACCATGTCTAAAAATATCCTATGGGCAGGATACTATTGGTCCGCTATGGAAGCAGACTGCTATCAACATTCACGAACTTGTCACAAATGCCAGATCTATGCTGATAAGGTGCATGTACCTCTGGTTCCTTTGAACGTATTGACGGCTCCTTGGCCCTTTGCAATGTGGGGCATTGACATGATCGAAGAGATTAGACCTACTGCTTCCAATGGGCATCACTTCATCCTGGTGGCCATTGATTATTTCACGAAGTGGGTCGAAGCTGCCTCTTTTGCTATTGTTATCAAGAACGTTATGGCGCGGTTTATCAAGCATAACCTGATATGTCGGTACGGTGTGCTAGAGAGAATCATCACTGACAATGGTATGAATCTCAACAACACAATGATCACTGAACTCTGTAAACAGTTCAAGATCCAGCACCATAATTCTTCCCCTTACCAGCTGAAGGTGAATGGCACTGTGGAGGCTGCTAACAAGAACATTAAGAAGATCATACAAAAGATGACGGTGACATACAAAGACTGGCATGAGATATTACCATTTTCTCTTCACGGTTACCGCACCTCTGCGCGTACGTCAACAGGGGAAACACCTTATTCTCTGGTATATGGTATGGAGGCTGGCCTACCTATTAAGGTCTAGATCCCTTCTTTGAGGATCATGAAGGATGCGGGTTTAAACAAAGACGATTGGATCCAGACTCGACTTGATCAACTGAATCTGATTGATGAGAAAAAGCTTACTTCTGTCTATCATGGTCAGATGTACCAAAAACGGATGATCAAGGCTTTCAACAAAAAGGTCAGACGTCAGGTATATCAAGTGGGTGATCTAGTAATCAAGCGCATCATCCTTCCGTAAGGTTATCCCAGGGGCAAATGGACCCCCACATACGAAGGGCCATTTGTAATCAAGAACATATTTTCTGGTGGAGCCATGATTCTAACCACCATGGATGGTGACGACCTTCCCCACCCTGTGAATGCGGACATAGTGAAAAGATACTACGCATAAATAAAGATCTACTAGGTCGACTGGCCTAGGAAAAAATAGGGGCATCCCGGCGAACCAAAAGGGTTCGGGCAAAAATTAGGGATAAAAACAAAAAAATCTGTACACCCGGCGAGTCGAAAACCTGAAAAGGCGGCTTGGACAAAAAAGGATATCCCGGTGGACTGAAAACCCGAAAGGGCATTCCAGGAAAAAAATTAGGGATTTAAGGCATATAACTATGTCTCGTTGGATCACCTTGCGATCATACTTCAGTATCAGACTATGAAACTCAAGCAGTACCGATCAATCCAGTCAACTTCGGACAAGCAGCAAAGTAATGAGACGCTCGAAGGCATAATAGCAATAGAAGAATTGAAACTCAATGGGATCATTATACATAGCCGTTTTCTCTTTGTATATAACTTTGTATAAATTCTTTTTGTGACAACATTTTCTTACTAGAATGTCTGTCTCCTTGTACGTAAATGCCTTTTATAGGCAAACTTCAAAAAATCAATACAAATCAGTTTTTGAAAGTTCAAAACTACTTGTTTTCTATTTTTCTGTTTTGTTTTGCAAAAACGTCCAGTGATTATTTGTGGCATATTCATATTGAATATGATTACTGTTTGCAAATATTTACATAAAGAACAGAAAGACAATTGCTAATGGCTTAAGGAACGAAGCAATGTCTGAAAGCCAGTCCTAGTCTCTACAGTTTTTTTCCCAAGTAGGAATTACCTTCTCCAGCAGAATTCCTCAGAGATTTGAAATCCATGTTTTCCAGCTGAGTATATTTTTGTCCCCAGCAGTTTATGAAGCCTCGTCCCCGCAGAGTAAAACGACCGAAATTTGACCTCTCATTCCCCATAGAGCTTTATAATCTCCGGTAGCTTTCAAATCTTCATCCCCATTAGAGTTTAATTCTCTGGCAACAGAAGATCATCCTTAATAGAGTTCCTTTTCCCTAGCTACTGAATATTCCCCAGTAGAGTCTCCAACATAATTCTTTTCTCACTATGGAATATTCCAACAAAAGAATTCTTCTCCCTCAACGGAGCACTCCCCAAATAGAGCATCATATCCCCAGTGGAATATTCACAAACAGAAGTACTTGTCTCCCCACAGATTCATTCTTAAACAGAAGACAAACAAATCCCAACCGAGTATTCTCAAACAGAAAGAGGAAATCCTCGACAAATCATCTCTACTCATCATCCCCAGCGGAAGTAGAAGAACAACTTTTTCTACAACGGTCAGGAATTCAATTTCCAGTACTCTCCAGCAGCAGTCAGGGATTTATTTTCCCAGACTCAGATATGTCTTAATAGCATTTCACGTTCATACATCATGACGTGCGCATACATATTGCATACAACATAATCTCATTTATTTTGAGAACATCATCACACAATGTATTTCATGCATCACATATAATTAATCTTGTACCTTTTCAGGAAAGATGGTTATCATCAACAATTCCAACAGTTCAAGGTTAAATCCATGAAGCTATACATGTCATATCTGCAGACAACTAATGAAAAATTAGTTCCCGAAACCAAACGGGTCAACTAATCTACGTGATCAAATGAGGCAGCCATACTACCCAGGCTTTATTTCGAAGTAACCCTACTAACCAGGTTCCTTCTCACAGCCCTACCACCCAGGCTTTATTCCGAAACAACCCTACTACCCAGGCTTTATTTCAAAGTAACCCTACTACCCAGGTTCCTTCTCACATCCCTACCACACAGGCTTTATTCTGAAACATCCCTACTACCCAGGCTTTATTTCAAAGTAACCCTACTACCCAGATTCCTTTTCACAGCCCTACCAACCATGCTTTATTCCGAAGCAGCCCTACTACCCAGGCTTTATTTCGAAGTAACCCTACTACCCAGGTTCCTTCTCAGAGCCCTACCACCCAGGCTTTATTTCGAAGCAGCCCTACTACCCAGGCTTTATTTCTAAGTAACCCTACTACCAAAGTTCCTTCTCATAGCCCTACTTGTTAGACGATGGGACGGATCTAGAAGGGGGGTTGAATAGATCCCTTTAAAATTTTTCGCATTTTGTAAAACTATTTTTATCAGAGAGCGACAACCCTGAATCTGATCGTCTAAACTTTACGTATTGGAAAGATCAGATATGCAAACTAATTTGATGAAAATGATGAGAATAGAATCACAATTAAAAATGAATATGATGAATCGCTTTAGCAAGTTTAACAAGGTGTAAGTTATTACCAATTAGTTGCGGAGAAGATAAAGCAAATTTGTGAGTTGTAAGTTTACCAAACACTTGGTGTACATACTACACAAGGTTTGGTTATACTCAAATTGTAGTGATTGTAGCAATTCGAATGAATGCTATATGAGTTTTAAATTTTAGTTTATCACTACAATTATTTTGTATGCATAAGAAAATTGATAACTCACAAATTTAAGCAAATAGAAATCAAATGCAGAAAACTAAATTGGACACGGTATTTGTTAAGGCAGTTTACCCTGTCGTCCTCGCGTGGGCTACTCTGCCCCCAATTCTAGAATCTAGAATTAGGATATGAAATTAATTTTCAAAAGTTTGTAAGAGAAGATACAATCACCACAATTCAAAGTCACTTGATGAATCTTATATGATGCACTCCTCTTCCCTTGATTCCAGATGAATCAAGTATGCCAAATCTTGAACAAAAACTTCTTCTACCATGAATGATTTTGTACTCAAGAATATTTGGCCCCAAATCCTTCTTCACAATCCTCCGGTTACCGCTACCCGATTGAACCCTCAACGGTCTTCCAATCCCTTAGCTCGACTGAATTCAATGAAGCAAAGATTTGTGATAAAACCCCCAATTTGGAGGACAAAACCCCAATGGTTTTATTCAAGAAAAAAACCACAAAGATCTCAACCCAAATCTGAAATTGCACTTTCGATTCGGACGTTATCAACACAATCCCAAGAACTTGATCAACAAGAATGATTGTGTGTAGTTGTTGATGATTGATGAGAGGTTGAAGATGAAGAGAACTCTTGTGTATATCTTTCACTTTTTCTTGTTTTTTTTGAAATAGAGGCCAAAATTATATTTATAAGTCATTCCCTTGATGTAACAGCATAGCAGAAAATTAAGACAATTTAGCGATACATCGACTCATGTAGGGCATACAGAAGGCGTGCGCCTTCCCGAGCGAGAGAGAGATTTAAGTTCCTTCAGTTATGCGCTGACTCGTTGTTTTGATGCGCCGACTCATGTTTTCCCAGAACTGTGCGTCGATGCATAGAGAAGGCGTGCGCCTTCCCGAGCGAGAGAGGTTGAAATTTCTTCTGTCATGTGCCGACTCATTCCCTGATGCGCCGACTCATGTTCTCCCAGAACCATGCGTCGACGCATAGAGGAGGCGTGCGCCTTCCCGAACGTTTCCAAGCCAAGAAATTCTTCTCATGAGCCGACCTGAGGATCCATGAGCCGACTCATGCAGTCTGTTTTGAGATAGATGCTTATTTTTGACGTCTCTCACTTGCACCTGTTTGAAGCAAGGCATATTTGCACAGATGGGTTTTTGACAATCATTAAAACTCGGTTCTTTCACTTTTGCCCTCACATACTTCCCCTTTTTTATGATGGCAAAAACCACAAATATGAATCGTCTTGCAAACCATCCAATTATCCCCCCCTGAGATATTGCATATTTCTGCTGTGTCTGTAATTCCTTTCCTTCTCCCCCTTTGACAACATCAAAAAGAAACAAGGACATGGATTAAGAGAACTAAAAACATAGAGTGACCAATATTTTCCAACTTTGCAAAAAGAGCACAAACTAGCATACGTATAGTATGAAGCAAGTGCAAACGAAAAATAGAAGCAATAACCAATAAAGTAAGGCGATATGATGTTCATTGTTACAAACCCAAAATAAGACACAAAGTAGTAAGGGAAGTAAAGAAGTTTACTACAAAACCAAGATAACATAAGCATAATAAACAAGAATTTAAAGTTCCAAGCATTGACTAATGTTGTTGTTCCTCATTGTCTTGTGGTTGGTTTGGTGGAAAGCGAGCCATGAAAGCTGACTGGAAGTTTGCCAGATTTGAGTTTTGTGTTACCATCATTTCATGAAGAGTGTTATATCAGTGGATTTGAAATTTCTTGTATTTCATGGCATGTAGGTTTTGTAAACATTAATTAAACACAGTAAACAAGTACACATGCACAAAAGCAATAACATACAAAGCATTTAATCATTTCATAACACCAATATTTAAGCAAAATGATCACTAATGAGAAAGAGTAGGAAGGATATTATCGAATGTATTTGAATGACACGATGCCCTCACATGTTGCTAGCCCAAGATGATATTCACACATCATAGATACACAAAGATAAATAAAGAAATGCAACTCATTTGAGTTGCGATCTATCCAAAATATCAAGGACACCGAGTTCCCTACGAATGTGAAATAATGGTTCGGTCGCAAGTGGTTTTGTAAAAATATCGGCAAGTTGATTTTTGTTATCAACGTGCTCAAACACGACTTCACCTTTCTCTACATGATCCCTAAGGAAGTGGTGCCTAATTTCAATATGTTTAGTGCACGAGTGTAGAACCGGATTTTTGGTTAGATTGATGGCACTTGTGTTATCACAAAATATTGGAATATGATTAAGTTTTAAGTCATAGTCGAGTAATTGTTGTTTGAGCCACAAAATTTGAGCACAACAATTACCAGCTACAACATATTCCGCCTCAGCCATTGACAAAGCAACTGAAACTTTCTTTTTGCTATGCCAATTAACTAAGGAGTTTGAAAATAAATGAAAAGTGCCACTTGTGATTTTCCTATCCAGTTCGCAACCTACAAAGTCGGAATCGAAATAGCCAACCAAGGAACAATCACTACCCTTGGAGAACCAAAGTCCATACTTAGGAGTACCACAAAGATACCTAAGTATACGTTTTACAGCTTTTAGATGACTCTCCTTAGGACAAGATTGATATCTAGCACACATGCAAACACCAAACATAATGTCTGGGCGAGAAGCGGTAAGATAAAGAAGAGATCCGATCATACCTCTATACCTTTTTACATCAACCGGCTTACCATGTTCATCCCTATCTAGGCTAACCACGGTAGGCATTGGAGTGTCAATAACTTTTGAGTTTGCCATATCAAAGCGCTTGAGCAACTCGTAGCAATACTTCATTTGGCTAACAAAAGTTCCTTCCTCGAGTTGTTTGATTTGAAGACCTAGGAAGTAGTTTAACTCCCCCATCATGCTCATTTCAAATTCACCCTACATCACTTTAGAGAATTCTTTGACCAAGGTGATGTTAGTAGACCCAAAAATGATATCATCAACATAAATTTGCACTAAGATGGAATGATTTCCTTGGCGCTTAATGAAGAGGTGTTGTACCCCAAAATTTGCCCTCCCATATTCTTCAAATTTTGCAAAAAGCAAGCTTCAAAATCTCCCCAAGGGTTGCACAGTTCAAGGGCCTCCTAACAGTCAAAAACTAGGGTTTTGATTCTGACAAAGAAATTGAAGTTTCCAAGGGTCCAATCAAGTCCCACATGCCTACAAACATGGTCAAACATCCTCATACCAAGTTTCAAGACTTACAGCACAAAATTGCACAGTCAAAAACCCTAATTGCACTACAGTCAACTATAGGGGCAAAATGGTCATTTGACAGTCAAAAGTTCAAATTTTTGGTCAACATCTCATTTTAAAGCCACAAACATCATTTGATCAATTCTTGATCAGGATTCTCAAAGCTTGGCTCAAAAAGTCTCAAGATGCAAAAGTTTCCATATTTGGACAGTTGAAAAAGTCAACTGTGACTTGACCAAGGCATAACTTCCACATGGTTTATCAGAAAAATTCCATCCAAAGCTCATTTTGAATAGAAAGACATGTCCTACAACTCCTCTTCACACTCCAAGTCCAAGAAATGCTCTCACAAAAAGTTACCAATTTCAACATTATAGGCCATTTTCAAAAGTCAACAAAAAGGGACTTTAAGTCAAAGGCCATAACTTGAGATTGGTAAATCAAAATGACATGGGACCAAAGGCATTGGTTAGAGGACTCAAAGACCTTTCCAAAATGTCCAAGAACATGAGCAAAGCTTAAAAATTGAGCAAGATATGCCTTGTGGAAGTTGGGAAAGTTTTGGATATTTTGAAAAGTCAACATTGCTTCAAATGTCTTAAAAATGCTAATGGGCCTCTTTTTCTTCCAAGAATCATTATCCAAGGCATGTGCACGACCATTTGGCCCAAAGGGAAGTTTTTCATCATTTTTATTTATTTATTTGAATTTTTAAATGCTAATAATTCATTTAATTAAAATAAATATGTGGAAAATACTAAACCTAAGTTTTTAAATCTTTTTATGCATGGAATACACTCAATATTTCGTGCATGATCAGATTTGGAAAGAATCTTGGTAATTGGACATGATTTGAAGCAAATTTGCATGAAAAAGATTGGAAAATTATGGCATGGAAAATCAAATATTCTCTTCATCAATTCATTGATTTTTTGATCCAATTTCTAACCCTAATCATTCCAGTACATATATACATGAAAACCCTAGTGTCCAGGACCTCCAGGCTGCGCCATACATCAAGAACCAAAGTTGAGTTTTTTGTCAAAAATTTGAAAACTGAAAGTGGCCTTAGAGGACGATTCAGAGGCCAAGATTAATCCCAATAGCTTGCAAAAGTGTTACTGAAGCTAACTGAATAGTTTTCCAACCCTTACACGCCCAGAATTGGTGAATGGAACTCAAACTTTTTCACTTTTTTGCATAAATCGTATTTTATCATACATGTCATGATTTTGAATTCTAATACTTGTTTTGTGTTACTCTCATCATTCTGAAGCTAACTGTGTTGTTCAATTAAGTTTTCCACACCCATACGCGATTTCACCATTAAAGGACGCTAGGGTTACAGGACTTTCAATTTAGGCGTTTCTGAATACTGTAAAATTGAGACACCTCAATACCATGGTTGAATTCAGAAAGCTTGGACGATTCTAATGCAATGCTCGCGCCTAATTTATATAATACCATGGCCTATTCGCTATTTTAGAAAACTGCATGTTTTGGGGGGGTTCAAAACCCTCGCTAACCCTTTTATGTTTCAGGAAAAACACAGCCAAGGAAGAAGAAGGGTATGTGGCAAGCGATGGTTGGTTCATTTAAATCTTCGCGCATTTTTTGAGCTAATGTTACTAGCGTGTTTTATGATATATGTTTTTTATTGTCCACTAATTCTACAAAGTAAGCGTTTGGTGCAGACGGTTGGTGCGTTGTCCTATAACCACAGGGACCTGGGTTCGATTCCCAGGTCCCTCACTTCATTCATATATTTTGCTTCAATCTAATCCTATGCAACGCTCTTCCCTGAAGGCCATCATACACCCCTTGGTCCAACTATGCCACGCGCCCACTGAGATTAAGCCATTGGCCATGATCAGAGGAGCACCATACTCATTAGTCAATGCACCCACACGCTCTCAAAAAAGTCAAACAAAGACCATAAGCATTGGGCCCAAATTGCTGGGATAAAACCTCCACTTGGGGTCAGCACCCCCTAGGGTTTGTGTTCACTTTCTTTTTCTCTTATTTTTATTATTTGTTTATTTCAATTAATTTCCATTTTAATCTTTAAATTAATTTAGTTTCATAAAATATAAAATAACAAAAAATCAGAAAAGACAAAAACTAATATATTTTATTTTAATATTTTTTTAAGTAAATATCATTAATTAATTTAGCTTTGTAAAATTAGGTTTAATTCAAACATTTTTCTAAATAAATTAAAAAATTGTAGAATTAGGGTTTTAATCAATTTTTATCCTTTTTATTTTCTTTTCACTAATAATTAATTATTTATTTTTATAAATCAAATTGCCATTAATTAATTAATTTAATTTTAGGTTTAAATCTTAACATGTTTTTCTTAATAAATAAAAGTTGTAGAATTAGGGTTAATTAGTTAATTTCATTTAATTCTCATAAAAAAACATAAATCCAAAAATCTCAAAATAATTTCTTTTTCATTTTAATTTAATTAATTTAATAATTTAATTTAATTTCATTAAAAAGGGTTCAACGCCCTCGCTTCCAATTTTAATTCCAATTCGCCCATTTTATTTTATTTCTTATAATATTGATGTAATTCTCCCAAAGCCGTGTAAATATTTATCTTTCGCACTTTTACTTTATTTCTTTATTTTCTGTCAAATCGGGTCCTGGATTAAATTTGGCGATGTGGACCCGCGCCTTTGTAATAGTTTAGGAACCTTTACATTTTCCGCAACTTTTTAACTGTTAATAATGGCATGCAAGAATGAATGACAAAAATAAAAAACAAACGCGTAGATCACCTGACATGAACAAGATAAATGTAAATGAACATGACACACAAATCACACACCACCCCTAGGGTACGCCTCACTGTTGCCTTACCTTCGAAAGGTGATTGTCGAGTAGAGGATGTCTTAGTAAGTCCTCATGATCCGGGAACCTGGCATGAGGGTAGCTTCTAAGGTGTCTTCCTATTGCTCTGGTGATCACCATGTCCCGAACATTGAATTAACCCGAACACCTCCAACGGTGGTGCTACCTACCTCTCAATGGTGGGATGGCACTACTTTAAAGGACATTTACACAGACGAATTCCTCAGGGTAGGTAGACGACTCTAGATACTTGCTCTAATTTCAAAAACAAATCAAAAATACTTTTCACACCGACACCTTTTCAAAAAGCTTTCGAAAGCAATTTTTCAAACACTCTTGAGGACCGATACAAGAGTCGAACTGGAATTTTCAAAGAAACTTTTTTAAAACCCACAGTTGAAAAGCAAACAAACCATTTTTGAAAACACAATGAGCAAGTACCTAAGAGCCCATGGATAACCATGGATAGAAAGGGTGCTAACACCTTCCCTTTCTATAACCTACCTCCCGAACCGAGAGCAATCTCTATAAGGAATATTTCTGTGCTTTTGTCCTTTCCATTTGGAGAAAATAAAAGACGGTGGCGACTCTTGCTTCCGCGACATTTCGCGAACCAGCGTTAAACAGTCAGTTCCAGATCCACCGATCACAGAACTGGCGACTCTGCTGGGGATATCTTAAAGTGAGGTGTACCTTAAGGATAGTTCATAACTGTGTTTTCAATTGCTTTTTTTGCTTGCTTTAAATTGTGGGACTGTCTTGGGAGTTCTATAGATCCTAACCCGGATCTGGGGGATACCTTCTTAGAAAGTAGCAACAAGGCTGTGAGGGAACTGTGCGGGGTATACCGACATGGTTGAAACAGTCTGCTACGTTGATGTGGCACTTTGGTGTGTACCGGTAACCCTTGAGTTCAGTCAAGGAGGGTACGGGGCCTCCGCGTGGTGTCGTGAAGCATCAACTGACCTTAGGAACCTTAATTGAACCATCTTGGCCTCTTTAGGGTAGTGAGATAACTGACTTTGGTGCAGCCCGAGGTTGGTTGATACTCGATACTACACTCAATTGAGGGTTGCTTTCCTGGAATATTTCGGTCGCCAGTTCAGTGGCTAAATCGAAACGATGAACAATGAAAGCAATCCGGTGATATTGGGACCCTTAGAACCCGGTTACTTCTAATAGGACAGGTTGAGCCCACCAACTTCAAGAGGGTAATACCCAGACCCCATGCTGGCCTAAACTCTAAGGGCTTCTCTTGTGTGACTTGTGTGCCTTCGTACTTAACTACTTGCATGCTTGTTATCTGACACATGAACTACTTGCAGGTTTTGTTTATAGCCCTTAATTGGGACTCATAACAGGGTTTACTAAGTTTCTTGCAGGTTTTGTTTATAGTCCTTAATTGGGACTCATAACAGGGTGTACTAAGTTTCTTGCAGGCTTTATTTATAGTCCTTAATTGGGACTCATAACAGGGTTACTTACATTACCCCATGCATAGCATACCATCATACCATTGCATATATCCTGCATAGAGACTAATCCGTTTCAAGGATCTCAAGGGCTTGTGATGCAGGTCATGATGAATCAACTATCCCAGCAAGGGGCAAAGAGGATTTATTTTCCTCTAGAAAAAGTTGTCAGGGGCTATGACCCACTTGATATGGTGAGCTTTGACACTTGAAGAAAGTTCCTCGAGCCAAAGTTGTCAGGGGCTATGACCCACTGGATATGGTGAGCCTTTGACCCTTGAAGAAGAATTCTCAATAACATAGGTTTCCTTCAATCAAGCTACCGGACCCAAATTCTAACAAATTTTCTTGTTTACCCCGCGAGGTCCTTGAAAACATTGCATGCATATCATACATATCATTGCATAACAGGTACCCTTTGGACAGGTCACTTACCATCTCCGTTGTTTATTTCAGCAATGGCTTCCTAACAAGATAACCAGGACCTTCTTGCTCAAGAGACTCGGTTCGGGGAAATCCTCCTGAATCTATCCAAGGGGCAGGAGGAGCTGAGAACACTTCTCATGGAGACTTTGGTCAGAAACAGCGCTGAGGACGAACGGCTGAAACGTTTGCAAGCTGAAGTGGATGCAATGAAAGCCCAGATGCTGGGGCAGGTGACTGTCATTCAAGACTTAGCTCAAAGACAAGATGAGCTCGGGGTTCTCGTCAACCAACTGCTTCGGGGTAACCAACTGGGGCAAACGTCTAAGGGAAAAGAGCCAGTCGTCATTCAACCATTTTTGAGACAAGGAAATAAGGGGAGAACTCCTCAAATGGCTCCAGTGTCACAACTTCAGCATCAATCTCACCAGCTTCAGCCAGACAAGCCCAGGAGGCAGTTCACCCAGCTCAACATGTCGCTGTTTCAAGCTTTACAACGCCTGTTGAGGTTGAACCTGATCACATTAAGGGCTCATCCCCGGAACCCCAACACAACATCTCCTATCTATGATCCCAATAAGAGGTGTACCTACCACTCTGCCTGTCCAGGACATGATACAAATGAGTGTTGGGCTCTGAAGAACAAGATCCAGGACCTGATTGATGAAGGGGCATTGGAGTTCACACAAGATGGTCAGGCTGAATTTTTCTACCATCCCTCCAAGGCTCACCACTTGAAGTGACAAGCCCTGAAACTAGAAAACTTTTGTTCATTCGAATGTTCAAGTTGTAATTTCCTTTTGTTCAAACATTTACTCATGTTAAACGTTGTTATTTCATTAATGCATCGTATATGTCTGTTTTGAAGCAATATATCCGTATTCACTATACGAAAATTATTTTCATATTTTTTCTGATGATCAACTCTTGACTAATAATTCTAAGCCTCTTGAGGGAGGATGATGAAAACGATACCATAATCTACAGTATGCTTTTGAATAGACCCCGCTGATGAGGTATAGGCATTGTTTCAATTCCTAAACACTGGAGTTATAAGGAAGATAATCCCTCGTCAACCCCTCTGAGCCAAAGAAGTAGGAGTTTTCCTTTTCGAAAATTAAAACCCTTAATCATAACCTGGGGCAGGGTAGTTCTCTCAGTTGATCCAAGTGCATAACAAATGGCACCAAAGAGGTCCTTACAAAAAAAAAAGAAGACAGTGATGATTCCGAATAATCATAAGGATAGGCAGTCATTATCTCAAAGAAAAAATAAAAGCCCGTCAAGTCAAAACCTATGAAGGAGACTTACAAAACTGGGGCATCCCGCTGACTGTAATTCCAAAAAAGAAACAGTTCAGGCAAAATTTAGGGATAACACAATCAAAAAAGAAAGAGGTCTTACAAACCCTCAACAAAAAGGAAATGACTTCCCATTCAAAATAAAACTTTCAGAATCCGAACCATCACCAGAGCATCAAAGCAAAGACTCAAACAAGGTCTAATGTATGATCAACTGAGTTTAGGTTTGAAGAACATCACGAAGAGCGGGTGGGTACAAATAAAATTTGAGCCTTTATCCTTTGTTTCTTAAACCGTGAACCAGGCCACGTTATAACCCTTAAAAGTCCTAGCTGGAGCATGGGTTAGTTCGAAAGCATACTGTTACAAAGGTATCCTGACTCCTTAAGGCTTGCAGTAAAATAACGAGTTGACATCACAGTTTACAAATACAAAACTTGCTTGTTTTACTAAAAATGCATTTTCAAAAACTTCAAGACAGACATAAGCGTTGCATTTTTAACATAACCTTGTTTGCATATGACTTTTTGTTTGAACAGCATAGGAGCTCGCACGACGAATATCGGATGAACAAAAGCACTCCCAAACAAGGGGCATGACATGATCATTGTCCGTCATCTGGGGCAGTTAGTTCAAGATTCAGAGAATCTCTCAAATGCCAAATAGCCTGGGGCAAATCTCCGTCTAAGTCACTTGGGGCATTGGACGATCAAACGAAGATCTTCTGGTGGCATGGTAAAACACTTCTGACAGGGGCAACTCCCTGCATTCTGAGAGCATGGACATAGTCGAAAAAATACTACGCAAAATCAAAGACCCGCTAGGTTGACACACCTAGGCAAAAATAAGGGCTTCCCGGCGAACCAAAAGGGTTCGGGCAAAATAAGGGATGAAATGAAAAAAAATCTGTACACCCGGCAAGTCGAAAACCTGAAAAGGCGGCTTGGGCAAAAATGGGTATCCCGGTGGACCGAAAACCCGAAAGGGCGGTCCAGGCAAAAATTAGGGATCACAGCGTACGACTATGTTCCGTCATCTCGTCCCTTGCCTACCAGAAGAAGATTCGTAAATCGGCAGGTATCAAACACCTCACAGGCCTTCCTCTCCCGCAGAAACTGGGGCAATAAGATTGGTCTGAACGATCAAGCTGCTCTGTCCTCCAGGCACCAAGGTAAGGTCAGCTGAAGAACGTAACCAAGATATCTTAATTCCCCAGAGAGTGCGTCAGCAAGTCAGTGCACTCTCCCCAAGCAAAACTATGCTGTCAACCTTAAGGAAGTTGAGTATCCTCCAGCAGATCTCAACACTCCCCAGCAATATACAGGCATTCTTAACAAGCATCCCCGACAATCTTGGTCTAAAGATTGTTCCCCGGCGGTATACTAGACATTCAATGGAGTCATTTCCCCGATACAGCTCAAAACTTCCCCAGGAGAGTCCAATCCAGTTTCCTCAGGAAAGTTGGAATCCATCTCCCCAAGCAGTAAGCTTATCCCCAGTAGATTCTGGAAGCTTATCCTCGCAGAGCACGAACGCGTCCCCCGGCTTTATTCAAAGAGTTATTTCCTTACCAGGATATAACTGGGTTATCCTCAGCCAAAAGCCACGGAAAGATCGTCCTCGACGAAGTCTTCTTATCCCCAACGAGGTCTATCAATACTTCCAACACAACAAGGGTATCCCCAGCAAGTTATTATCAACAACTCAACAAAGTACCTCTCTCCCCACAGAGTATTGCTTCCCAGCAAGATCGCTAGAGTACTTTTCTCCCCGCAGAGTAATCCATTCGCCAAGTGTATTCCCCAACGGAGTTATCTTCTCCTACCGGTATTCTTGCAACTATCATCCCCGGCGGAAGCAAAAATCTATTCTTCAACATCATCCCAGGAATGACTTCCCGGCACCCGTCAAGGATTTACTTTCCTGGACGACAAACATACATTCATAAACATCACATACATCATTATAGCATGCATATACGCATCATATCTTACAAATCTCACTTATGTTGAGAACATCATTGCTTGATCCATATCATGCATTGCATATGACTGACCTTTACCTTTCAGGAAAGATCCAGTTAAGTTCTCAACTATATTTCAAGACCTAGACCGGTTCAGTTAAATCGACCCTAAGATTTTTCTGTTTCTTATCCAGTCAAAGGCCTTCTCTGGTTCAGTCAGATCGACCCTAAGATCTCCCTGTTTCTTATCCAGTTGAAGATTTCAAGACCTAGACCGGTTCAGTTAAATTGACCCTAAGATTTTTCTGTTTCTTATCCAGTCAAATGCCTTCTCTGGTTCAGTCAGATCAACCCTAAGATCTCCCTGTTTCTTATCCAGTTGAAGATTTCAAGACCTAGACCGGTTCAGTTAAATCGACCCTAAGATTTTTCTGTTTCTTATCCAGTCCAAGGCCTTCTCTGGTTTAGTCAGATTGACTCTAAGATCTCCCTGTTTCTTATCCAGTTGAAGATTTCAAGACCTAGACCGGTTCAGTTAAATCGACCCTAAGATTTTCCCGTTTCTTATCCAGTCAAAGGCCTTCTCTAGTCCAGTTAAATCGACCCCTAACAGATTTTCCTGATAAAGACTCAGTAGAAGATATCCAAGATTCTCTCAATGATTACTGTTGAGGTTGAAGTCGCCCAAGATTCTCTCAATGATTACTGTTGAGGTAGAAGTCACCCAAGATTCTCTCAATGATTACTGTTGAGGTTGAAGTCGCCCAAGATTCTCTCAATGATTACTGTTGAGGTAGAAGTCACCCAAGATTCTCTCAATGATTACTGTTGAGGTTGAAGTCGCCCAAGATTCTCTCAATGATTACTGTTGAGGTTGAAGTCGCCCAAGATTCTCTCAATGATTACTGTTGAGGTTGAAGTCGCCTATGGTTCTCTCCCCGTTACTGCGGAGGTAGTAATCGTCCCCAGATTCTCTCAATGATACTGTTGAGGTAGTAATCATCCAAGGTTCTCTCACCGTTCCTGTTGAGGTAGTAACCATCCCTGGTTCATTCATCACCTTTTGAAGATCCAGATCCAGCTCCTGTAACCAATCAGGACACATCTATACAAAGAATCTGAAGACCAGCTCCTGTAACAGGTCAGGTAATCATGTTTCTTTTGCAGGTACGCAAGTTCTCGCTAAGGAATCTCTTACGCGATCGACGCCCAAATGGCTTCTATAAGCCCATCCACCTTCCATCATCTCTTAGCATGGCATCTATAAGCCCATCATCCTATCCATCAATCTCCAAATGGCATCTATAAGCCCATTCCACCATCACGCTACTATGTGAGCGCAAATTTCTGGGCACTCTAGTGTTCAATCATCTTCCACCTTCGGATTACGAAAGGCACGTCAGCCAATCTTCATCCTCAGGTTTAAGAAGATTGAACAGGAGAAACTGTTGTACCCCAAAATTTCCCTCCCATATTCTTCAAAATTTGCAAAAAGAAAGCTTCAAAATCTCCCCAAGGGTTGCACAGTTCAAGGGCCTCCTAACAGTCAAAAACTAGGGTTTTGATTCTGACAAAGAAATTGAAGTTTCCAAGGGTCCAATCAAGTCCCACATGCCTACAAACATGGTCAAACATCCTCATACCAAGTTTCAAGACTTACAGCACAAAATTGCACAGTCAAAAACCCTAATTGCACTACAGTCAACTGTAGGGGCAAAATGGTCATTTGACAGTCAAAAGTTCAAATTTTTGGTCAAAATCTCATTTTGAAGCCACAAACATCATTTGATCAATGCTTGATCAGGATTATCAAAGCTTGGCTCAAAAAGTCTCAAGATGCAAAAGTTTCCATATTTGGACAGTTGAAAAAGTCAACTGTGACTTGACCAAGGCATAACTTCCACATGGTTTATCAGAAAAATTCCATCCAAAGCTCATTTTGAAGAGAAAGACATGTCCTACAACTCCTCTTCACACTCCAAGTCCAAGAAATGCTCTCACAAAAAGTTATCAATTTCAACATTATAGGCCATTTTCAAAAGTCAACAAAAAGGGACTTTAAGTCAAAGGCCATAACTTGAGATTGGTAAATCAAAATGACATGGGACCAAAGGCATTGGTTATAGGACTCAAAGACCTTTCCAAAATGTCCAAGAACATGAGCAAAGCTTAAAAATTGAGCAAGATATGCCTTGTGGAAGTTGGGAAAGTTTTGGATATTTTGAAAAGTCAACATTGCTTCAAATGTCTTAAAAATGCTAATGGGCCTCTTTTTCTTCCAAGAATCATTATCCAAGGCATGTGCACGACCATTTGGCCCAAAGGGAAGTTTTTCATCATTTTTATTTATTTATTTATTTGAATTTTTAAATGCTAATAATTCATTTAATTAAAATAAATATGTGGAAAATACTAAACCTAAGTTTTTAAATCTTTTTATGCATGGAAACACTCAATATTTCGTGCATGATCAGATTTGGAAAGAATCTTGGTAATTGGACATGATTTGAAGCAAATTTGCATGAAAAAGATTGGAAAATTATGGCATGGAAAATCAAATATTCTCTTCATCAATTCATTGATTTTTTGATCCAATTTCTAACCCTAATCATTCCAGTACATATATACATGAAAACCCTAGTGTCCAGGACCTCCAGGCTGCGCCATACATCAAGAACCAAAGTTGAGTTTTTTGTCAAAAATTTGAAAACTGAAAGTGGCCTTAGAGGACGATTCAGAGGCCAAGATTAATCCCAATAGCTTGCAAAAGTGTTACTGAAGCTAACTGAATAGTTTTCCAACCCTTACACGCCCATAATTGGTGAATGGAACTCAAACTTTTTCACTTTTTTGCATAAATCGTATTTTATCATACATGTCATGATTTTGAATTCTAATACTTGTTTTGTGTTACTCTCATCATTCTGAAGCTAACTGTGTTGTTCAATTAAGTTTTCCACACCCATACGCGATTTCACCATTAAAGGACGCTAGGGTTACAGGACTTTCAATTTAGGCGTTTCTGAATACTGTAAAATTGAGACACCTCAATACCATGGTTGAATTCAGAAAGCTTGGACGATTCTAATGCAATGCTCGCGCCTAATTTATATAATACCATGGCCTATTCGCTATTTTAGAAAACTGCATGTTTTGGGGGGGTTCAAAACCCCCGCTAACCCTTTTATGTTTCAGGAAAAACACAGCCAAGGAAGAAGAAGGGTATGTGGCAAGCGATGGTTGGTTCATTTAAATCTTCGCGCATTTTTTGAGCTAATGTTACTAGCGTGTTTTATGATATATGTTTTTTATTGTCCACTAATTCTACAAAGTAAGCGTTTGGTGCAGACGGTTGGTGCGTTGTCCTATAACCACAGGGACCTGGGTTCGATTCCCAGGTCCCTCACTTCATTCATATATTTTGCTTCAATCTAATCCTATGCAGCGCTCTTCCCTGAAGGCCATCATACACCCCTTGGTCCAACTATGCCACGCGCCCACTGAGATTAAGCCATTGGCCATGATCAGAGGAGCACCATACTCATTAGTCAATGCACCCACACGCTCTCAAAAAAGTTAAACAAAGACCATAAGCATTGGGCCCAAATTGCTGGGATAAAACCTCCACTTGGGGTTAGCACCCCCTAGGGTTTGTGTTCACTTTCTTTTTCTCTTATTTTTATTATTTGTTTATTTCAATTAATTTCCATTTTAATCTTTAAATTAATTTAGTTTCATAAAATATAAAATAACAAAAAATCAGAAAAGACAAAAACTAATATATTTTATTTTAATATTTTTTTAAGTAAATATCATTAATTAATTTAGCTTTGTAAAATTAGGTTTAATTCAAACATTTTTCTAAATAAATTAAAAAATTGTAGAATTAGGGTTTTAATCAATTTTTATCCTTTTTCTTTTCTTTTCACTAATAATTAATTATTTATTTTTATAAATCAAATTGCCATTAATTAATTAATTTAATTTTAGGTTTAAATCTTAACATGTTTTTCTTAATAAATAAAAGTTGTAGAATTAGGGTTAATTAGTTAATTTCATTTAATTCTCATAAAAAAAACATAAATCCAAAAATCTCAAAATAATTTCTTTTTCATTTTAATTTAATTAATTTAATAATTTAATTTAATTTCATTAAAAAGGGTTCAACGCCCTCGCTTCCAATTTTAATTCCAATTCGCGCATTTTATTTTATTTATTATAATATTTGATGTAATTCTCCCAAAGCCGTGTAAATATTTATCTTTCGCACTTTTACTTTATTTCTTTATTTTCTGTCAAATCGGGTCCTGGATTAAATTTGGCGATGTGGACCCGCGCCTTTGTAATAGTTTAGGAACCTTTACATTTTCCGTAACTTTTTAACTGTTAATAATGGCATGCAAGAATGAATGACAAAAATAAAAAACAAACGCGTAGATCACCTGACATGAACAAGATAAATGTAAATGAACATGACACACAAATCACACACCACCCCTAGGGTACGCCTCACTGTTGCCTTGCCTTCGAAAGGTGATTGTCGAGTAGAGGATGTCTTAGTAAGTCCTCATGATCCGGGAACCTGGCATGAGGGTAGCTTCTAAGGTGTCTTCCTATTGCTCTGGTGATCACCATGTCCCGAACATTGAATTAACCCGAACACCTCCAACGGTGGTGCTACCTACCTCTCAATGGTGGGATGGCACTACTTTAAAGGACATTTACACAGACGAATTCCTCAGGGTAGGTAGACGACTCTAGATACTTGCTCTAATTTCAAAAACAAATCAAAAATACTTTTCACACCGACACCTTTTCAAAAAGCTTTCGAAAGCAATTTTTCAAACACTCTTGAGGACCGATACAAGAGTCGAACTGGAATTTTCAAAGAAACTTTTTTAAAACCCACAGTTGAAAAGCAAACAAACCATTTTTGAAAACACAATGAGCAAGTACCTAAGAGCCCATGGATAACCATGGATAGAAAGGGTGCTAACACCTTCCCTTTCTATAACCTACCTCCCGAACCGAGAGCAATCTCTATAAGGAATTTTTCTGTGCTTTTGTCCTTTCCATTTGGAGAAAATAAAAGACGGTGGCGACTCTTGCTTCCGCGACATTTCGCGAACCAGCGTTAAACAGTCAGTTCCAGATCCACCGATCACAGAACTGGCGACTCTGCTGGGGATATCTTAAAGTGAGGTGTACCTTAAGGATAGTTCATAACTGTGTTTTCAATTGCTTTTTTTGCTTGCTTTAAATTGTGGGACTGTCTTGGGAGTTCTATAGATCCTAACCCGGATCTGGGGGATACCTTCTTAGAAAGTAGCAACAAGGCTGTGAGGGAACTGTGCGGGGTATACCGACATGGTTGAAACAGTCTGCTACGTTGATGTGGCACTTTGGTGTGTACCGGTAACCCTTGAGTTCAGTCAAGGAGGGTACGGGGCCTCCGCGTGGTGTCGTGAAGCATCAACTGACCTTAGGAACCTTAATTGAACCATCTTGGCCTCTTTAGGGTAGTGAGATAACTGACTTTGGTGCAGCCCGAGGTTGGTTGATACTCGATACTACACTCAATTGAGGGTTGCTTTCCTGGAATATTTCGGTCGCCAGTTCAGTGGCTAAATCGAAACGATGAACAATGAAAGCAATCCGGTGATATTGGGACCCTTAGAACCCGGTTACTTCTAATAGGACAGGTTGAGCCCACCAACTTCAAGAGGGTAATACCCAGACCCCATGCTGGCCTAAACTCTAAGGGCTTCTCTTGTGTGACTTGTGTGCCTTCGTACTTAACTACTTGCATGCTTGTTATCTGACACATGAACTACTTGCAGGTTTTGTTTATAGCCCTTAATTGGGACTCATAACAGGGTTTACTAAGTTTCTTGCAGGTTTTGTTTATAGTCCTTAATTGGGACTCATAACAGGGTGTACTAAGTTTCTTGCAGGCTTTATTTATAGTCCTTAATTGGGACTCATAACAGGGTTACTTACATTACCCCATGCATAGCATACCATCATACCATTGCATATATCCTGCATAGAGACTAATCCGTTTCAAGGATCTCAAGGGCTTGTGATGCAGGTCATGATGAATCAACTATCCCAGCAAGGGGCAAAGAGGATTTATTTTCCTCTAGAAAAAGTTGTCAGGGGCTATGACCCACTTGATATGGTGAGCTTTGACACTTGAAGAAAGTTCCCCGAGCCAAAGTTGTCAGGGGCTATGACCCACTGGATATGGTGAGCCTTTGACCCTTGAAGAAGAATTCTCAATAACATGGGTTTCCTTCAATCAAGCTACCGGACCCAAATTCTAACAAATTTTCTTGTTTACCCCGCGAGGTCCTTGAAAACATTGCATGCATATCATACATATCATTGCATAACAGGTACCCTTTGGACAGGTCACTTACCATCTCCGTTGTTTATTTCAGCAATGGCTTCCTAACAAGATAACCAGGACCTTCTTGCTCAAGAGACTCGGTTCGGGGAAATCCTCCTGAATCTATCCAAGGGGCAGGAGGAGCTGAGAACACTTCTCATGGAGACTTTGGTCAGAAACAGCGCTGAGGACGAACGGCTGAAACGTTTGCAAGCTGAAGTGGATGCAATGAAAGCCCAGATGCTGGGGCAGGTGACTGTCATTCAAGACTTAGCTCAAAGACAAGATGAGCTCGGGGTTCTCGTCAACCAACTGCTTCGGGGTAACCAACTGGGGCAAACGTCTAAGGGAAAAGAGCCAGTCGTCATTCAACCATTTTTGAGACAAGGAAATAAGGGGAGAACTCCTCAAATGGCTCCAGTGTCACAACTTCAGCATCAATCTCACCAACTTCAGCCAGACAAGCCCAGGAGGCAGTTCACCCAGCTCAACATGTCGCTGTTTCAAGCTTTACAACGCCTGTTGAGGTTGAACCTGATCACATTAAGGGCTCATCCCCGGAACCCCAACACAACATCTCCTATCTATGATCCCAATAAGAGGTGTGCCTACCACTCTGCCTGTCCAGGACATGATACAAATGAGTGTTGGGCTCTGAAGAACAAGATCCAGGACCTGATTGATGAAGGGGCATTGGAGTTCACACAAGATGGTCAGGCTGAATTTTTCTACCATCCCTCCAAGGCTCACCACTTGAAGTGACAAGCCCTGAAACTAGAAAACTTTTGTTCATTCGAATGTTCAAGTTGTAATTTCCTTTTGTTCAAACATTTACTCATGTTAAACGTTGTTATTTCATTAATGCATCGCATATGTCTGTTTTGAAGCAATATATCCGTATTCACTATACGCAAATTATTTTCATATTTTTTCTGATGATCAACTCTTGACTAATAATTCTAAGCCTCTTGAGGGAGGATGATGAAAACGATACCATAATCTACAGTATGCTTTTGAACAGACCCCGCTGATGAGGTACAGGCATTGTTTCAATTCCTAAACACTGGAGTTATAAGGAAGATAATCCCTCGTCAACCCCTCTGAGCCAAAGAAGTAGGAGTTTTCCTTTTCGAAAATTAAAACCCTTAATCATAACCTGGGGCAGGGTAGTTCTCTCAGTTGATCCAAGTGCATAAAAAATGGCACCAAAGAGGTCCTTACAAAAAAAAAAGAAGACAGTGATGATTCCGAATAATCATAAGGATAGGCAGTCATTATCTCAAAGAAAAAATAAAAGCCCGTCAAGTCAAAACCTATGAAGGAGACTTACAAAACCGGGGCATCCCGCTGACTGTAATTCCAAAAAAGAAACAGTTCAGGCAAAATTTAGGGATAACACAATCAAAAAAGAAAGAGGTCTTACAAACCCTCAACAAAAAGGAAATGACTGCCCATTCAAAATAAAACTTTCAGAATCCAAACCATCACCAGAGCATCAAAGCAAAGACTCAAACAAGGTCTAATGTATGATCAACTGAGTTTAGGTTTGAAGAACATCACGAAGAGCGGGTGGGTACAAATAAAATTTGAGCCTTTATCCTTTGTTTCTTAAACCGTGAACCAGGCCACGTTATAACCCTTAAAAGTCCTAGCTGGAGCATGGGTTAGTTCGAAAGCATACTGTTACAAAGGTATCCTGACTCCTTAAGGCTTGCAGTAAAATAACGAGTTGACATCACAGTTTACAAATACAAAACTTGCTTGTTTTACTAAAAATGCATTTTCAAAAACTTCAAGACAGACATAAGCGTTGCATTTTTAACATAACCTTGTTTGCATATGACTTTTTGTTTGAACAGCATAGGAGCTCGCACGACGAATATCGGATGAACAAAAGCACTCCCAAACAAGGGGCATGACATGATCATTGTCCGTCATCTGGGGCAGTTAGGTCAAGATTCAGAGAATCTCTCAAATGCCAAATAGCCTGGGGCAAATCTCCGTCTAAGTCACTTGGGGCATTGGACGATCAAACGAAGATCTTCTGGTGGCATGGTAAAACACTTCTGACAGGGGCAACTCCCTGCATTCTGAGAGCGTGGACATAGTCGAAAAAATACTATGCAAAATCAAAGACCCGCTAGGTTGACACACCTAGGCAAAAATAAGGGCTTCCCGGCGAACCAAAAGGGTTCGGGCAAAATAATGGATGAAATGAAAAAAAAATCTGTACACCCGACAAGTCGAAAACCTGAAAAGGCGGCTTGGGCAAAAATGGGTATCCCAGTGGACCGAAAACCCGAAAGGGCGGTCCAGGCAAAAATTAGGGATCACAGCGTACGACTATGTTCCGTCATCTCGTCCCTTGCCTACCAGAAGAAGATTCGTAAATCGGCAGGTATCAAACACCTCACAGGCCTTCCTCTCCCGCAGAAACTGGGGCAATAAGATTGGTCTGAACGATCAAGCTGCTCTGTCCTCCAGGCACCAAGGTAAGGTCAGCTGAAGAACGTAACCAAGATATCTTAATTCCCCAGAGAGTGCGTCAGCAAGTCAGTGCACTCTCCCCAAGCAAAACTATGTTGTCAACCTTAAGGAAGTTGAGTATCCTCCAGCAGATCTCAACACTCCCCAGCAATATACAGGCATTCTTAACAAGCATCCCCGACAATCTTGGTCTAAAGATTGTTCCCCGGCGGTATACCAGACATTCAATGGAGTCATTTCCCCGATACAGCTCAAAACTTCCCCAGGAGAGTCCAATCCAGTTTCCTCAGGAAAGTTGGAATCCATCTCCCCAAGCAGTAAGCTTATCCCCAGTAGATTCTGGAAGCTTATCCTCGCAGAGCACGAACGCGTCCCCCGGCTTTATTCAAAGAGTTATTTCCTTACCAGGATATAACTGGGTTATCCTCAGCCAAAAGCCACGGAAAGATCGTCCTCGACGAAGTCTTCTTATCCCCAACGAGGTCTATCAATACTTCCAACACAACAAGGGTATCCCCAGCAAGTTATTATCAACAACTCAACAAAGTACCTCTCTCCCCACAGAGTATTGCTTCCCAGCAAGATCGCTAGAGTACTTTTCTCCCCGCAGAGTAATCCATTCGCCAAGTGTATTCCCCAACGGAGTTATCTTCTCCTACCGGTATTCTTGCAACTATCATCCCCGGCGGAAGCAAAAATCTATTCTTCAACATCAGCCCAGGAGTGACTTCCCGGCACCCGTCAAGGATTTACTTTCCTGGACGACAAACATACATTCATAAACATCACATACATCATTATAGCATGCATATACGCATCATATCTTACAAATCTCACTTATGTTGAGAACATCATTGCTTGATCCATATCATGCATTGCATATGACTGACCTTTACCTTTCAGGAAAGATCTAGTTAAGTTCTCAGCTATATTTCAAGACCTAGACCGGTTCAGTTAAATCGACCCTAAGATTTTTCTGTTTCTTATCCAGTCAAAGGCCTTCTCTGGTTCAGTCAGATCGACCCTAAGATCTCCCTGTTTCTTATCCAGTTGAAGATTTCAAGACCTAGACCGGTTCAGTTAAATTGACCCTAAGATTTTTCTGTTTCTTATCCAGTCAAATGCCTTCTCTGGTTCAGTCAGATCAACCCTAAGATCTCCCTGTTTCTTATCCAGTTGAAGATTTCAAGACCTAGACCGGTTCAGTTAAATCGACCCTAAGATTTTTCTGTTTGTTATCCAGTCCAAGGCCTTCTCTGGTTCAGTCAGATCGACTCTAAGATCTCCCTGTTTCTTATCCAGTTGAAGATTTCAAGACCTAGACCGGTTCAGTTAAATCGACCCTAAGATTTTCCTGTTTCTTATCCAGTCAAAGGCCTTCTCTAGTCCAGTTAAATCGACCCCTAACAGATTTTCCTGATAAAGACTCAGTAGAAGATATCCAAGATTCTCTCAATGATTACTGTTGAGGTTGAAGTCGCCCAAGATTCTCTCAATGATTACTGTTGAGGTAGAAGTCACCCAAGATTCTCTCAATGATTACTGTTGAGGTTGAAGTCGCCCAAGATTCTCTCAATGATTACTGTTGAGGTAGAAGTCACCCAAGATTCTCTCAATGATTACTGTTGAGGTTGAAGTCGCCCAAGATTCTCTCAATGATTACTGTTGAGGTTGAAGTCGCCCAAGATTCTCTCAATGATTACTGTTGAGGTTGAAGTCGCCTATGGTTCTCTCCCCGTTACTGCGGAGGTAGTAATCGTCCCCAGATTCTCTCAATGATACTGTTGAGGTAGTAATCATCCAAGGTTCTCTCACCGTTCCTGTTGAGGTAGTAACCATCCCTGGTTCATTCATCACCTTTTGAAGATCCAGATCCAGCTCCTGTAACCAGTCAGGACACATCTATACAAATAATCTGAAGACCAGCTCCTGTAACAGGTCAGGTAATCGTGTTTCTTTTGCAGGTACGCAAGTTCTCGCTAAGGAATCTCTTACGCGATCGACGCCCAAATGGCTTATATAAGCCCATCCACCTTCCATCATCTCTCAGCATGGCATCTATAAGCCCATCATCCTATCCATCAATCTCCAAATGGCATCTATAAGCCCATTCCACCATCACGCTACTATGTGAGCGCAAATTTCTGGGCACTCTAGTGTTCAATCATCTTCCACCTTCGGATTACGAAAGGCACGTCAGCCAATCTTCATCCTCAGGTTTAAGAATATTGAACAGGGGAAACTGTTGTACCCCAAAATTTGCCCTCCCATATTCTTCAAAATTTGCAAAAAGCAAGCTTCAAAATCTCCCCAAGGGTTGCACAGTTCAAGGGCCTCCTAACAGTCAAAAACTAGGGTTTTGATTCTGACAAAGAAATTGAAGTTTCCAAGGGTCCAATCAAGTCCCACATGCCTACAAAAATGGTCAAACATCCTCATACTAAGTTTCAAGACTTACAACACAAAATTGCACAGTCAAAAACCCTAATTGCACTACAGTCAACTGTAGGGGCAAAATGGTCATTTGACAGTCAAAAGTTCAAATTTTTGGTCAAAATCTCATTTTGAAGCCACAAACATCATTTGATCAATTCTTGATCAGGATTCTCAAAGCTTGGCTCAAAAAGTCTCAAGATGCAAAAGTTTCCATATTTGGACAGTTGAAAAAGTCAACTGTGACTTGACCAAGGCATAACTTCCACATGGTTTATCAGAAAAATTCCATCCAAAGCTCATTTTGAAGAGAAAGACATGTACTACAACTCCTCTTCACACTCCAAGTCCAAGAAATGCTCTCACAAAAAGTTATCTATTTCAACATTATAGGCCATTTTCAAAAGTCAACAAAAAGGGACTTTAAGTCAAAGGCCATAACTTGAGATTGGTAAATCAAAATGACATGGGACCAAAGGCATTGGTTAGAGGACTCAAAGACCTTTCCAAAATGTCCAAGAACATGAGCAAAGCTTAAAAATTGAGCAAGATATTCCTTGTGGAAGTTGGGAAATTTTTGGATATTTTGAAAAGTCAACATTGCTTCAAATGTCTTAAAAATGCTAATGGGCCTCTTTTTCTTCCAAGAATCATTATCCAAGGCATGTGCACGACCATTTGGCCCAAAGGGAAGTTTTTCATCATTTTTATTTATTTATTTGAATTTTTAAATGCTAATAATTCATTTAATTAAAATAAATATGTGGAAAATACTAAACCTAAGTTTTTAAATCTTTTTATGCATGGAATACACTCAATATTTCGTGCATGATCAGATTTGGAAAGAATCTTGGTAATTGGACATGATTTGAAGCAAATTTGCATGAAAAAGATTGGAAAATTATGGCATGGAAAATCAAATATTCTCTTCATCAATTCATTGATTTTTTGATCCAATTTCTAACCCTAATCATTCCAGTACATATATACATGAAAACCCTAGTGTCCAGGACCTCCAGGCTGCGCCATACATCAAGAACCAAAGTTGAGTTTTTTGTCAAAAATTTGAAAACTGAAAGTAGCCTTAGAGGACGATTCAGAGGCCAAGATTAATCCCAATAGCTTGCAAAAGTGTTACTGAAGCTAACTGAATAGTTTTCCAACCCTTACACGCCCAGAATTGGTGAATGGAACTCAAACTTTTTCACTTTTTTGCATAAATCGTATTTTATCATACATGTCATGATTTTGAATTCTAATACTTGTTTTGTGTTACTCTCATCATTCTGAAGCTAACTGTGTTGTTCAATTAAGTTTTCCACACCCATACGCGATTTCACCATTAAAGGACGCTAGGGTTACAGGACTTTCAATTTAGGCGTTTCTGAATACTGTAAAATTAAGACACCTCAATACCATGGTTGAATTCAGAAAGCTTGGACGATTCTAATGCAATGCTCGCGCCTAATTTATATAATACCATGGCCTATTCGCTATTTTAGAAAACTTCATGTTTTGGGGGGGTTCAAAACCCCCTCTAACCCTTTTATGTTTCAGGAAAAACACAGCCAAGGAAGAAGAAGGGTATGTGGCAAGCGATGGTTGGTTCATTTAAATCTTCGCGCATTTTTTGAGCTAATGTTACTAGCGTGTTTTATGATATATGTTTTTTATTGTCCACTAATTCTACAAAGTAAGCGTTTGGTGCAGACGGTTGGTGCGTTGTCCTATAACCACAGGGACCTGGGTTCGATTCCCAGGTCCCTCACTTCATTCATATATTTTGCTTCAATCTAATCCTATGCAGCGCTCTTCCCTGAAGGCCATCATACACCCCTTGGTCCAACTATGCCACGCGCCCACTGAGATTAAGCCATTGGCCATGATCAGAGGAGCACCATACTCATTAGTCAATGCACCCACACGCTCTCAAAAAAGTCAAACAAAGACCATAAGCATTGGGCCCAAATTGCTGGAATAAAACCTCCACTTGGGGTCAGCACCCCCTAGGGTTTGTGTTCACTTTCTTTTTCTCTTATTTTTATTATTTGTTTATTTCAATTAATTTCCATTTTAATCTTTAAATTAATTTAGTTTCATAAAATATAAAATAACAAAAAATCAGAAAAGACAAAAACTAATATATTTTATTTTAATATTTTTTTAAGTAAATATCATTAATTAATTTAGCTTTGTAAAATTAGGTTTAATTCAAACATTTTTCTAAATAAATTAAAAAATTGTAGAATTAGGGTTTTAATCAATTTTTATCCTTTTTCTTTTCTTTTCACTAATAATTAATTATTTATTTTTATAAATCAAATTGCCATTAATTAATTAATTTAATTTTAGGTTTAAATCTTAACATGTTTTTCTTAATAAATAAAAGTTGTAGAATTAGGGTTAATTAGTTAATTTCATTTAATTCTCATAAAAAAAACATAAATCCAAAAATCTCAAAATAATTTCTTTTTCATTTTAATTTAATTAATTTAATAATTTAATTTAATTTCATTAAAAAGGGTTCAACGCCCTCGCTTCCAATTTTAATTCCAATTCGCGCATTTTATTTTATTTCTTATAATATTGATGTAATTCTCCCAAAGCCGTGTAAATATTTATCTTTCGCACTTTTACTTTATTTCTTTATTTTCTGTGAAATCGGGTCCTGGATTAAATTTGGCGATGTGGACCCGCGCCTTTGTAATAGTTTAGGAACCTTTACATTTTCCGCAAATTTTTAACTGTTAATAATGGCATGCAAGAATGAATGACAAAAATAAAAAACAAACGCGTAGATTACCTGACATGAACAAGATAAATGTAAATGAACATGACACACAAATCACACACCACCCCTAGGGTACGCCTCACTGTTGCCTTGCCTTCGAAAGGTGATTGTCGAGTAGAGGATGTCTTAGTAAGTCCTCATGATCCGGGAACCTGGCATGAGGGTAGCTTCTAAGGTGTCTTCCTATTGCTCTGGTGATCACCATGTCCCGAACATCGAATTGACCCGAACACCTCCAACGGTGGTGCTACCTACCTCTCAATGGTGGGATTGCACTACTTTAAAGGACATTTACACAGACGAATTCCTTAGGGTAGGTAGACGACTCTAGATACTTGCTCTAATTTCAAAAACAAATCAAAAATACTTTTCACACCGACACCTTTTCAAAAAGCTTTCGAAAGCAATTTTTCAAACACTCTTGAGGACCGATACAAGAGTCGAACTGGAATTTTCAAAGAAACTTTTTTAAAACCCACAGTTGAAAAGCAAACAAACCATTTTTGAAAACACAATGAGCAAGTACCTAAGAGCCCATGGATAACCATGGATAGAAAGGGTGCTAACACCTTCCCTTTCTATAACCTACCTCCCGAACCGAGAGCAATCTCTATAAGGAATTTTTCTGTGCTTTTGTCCTTTCCATTTGGAGAAAATAAAAGACGGTGGCGACTCTTGCTTCCGCGACATTTCGCGAACCAGCGTTAAACAGTCAGTTCCAGATCCACCGATCACAAGAGGGTTGTGTCAACCTTCCCTCTAGAGAATCCATTTTCTAGTAAGAACTTGCTAAGCCGATTATACAAGGCCCCAGGGCTTGTTTGATACCGTATAAAGCACGTTTAAGTTTATAAACATGTTTAGGAAACTCGTAATTTTCAAATCTGGGAGGTTGAGATACATATACTTCTTCATTAATATAACCATTTAGGAAAGCACTCTTAACATCCATTTGAAATAGCTTAAAGTTTTGTGAGCATGCATAAGCTAATAACAAGCATATAGCCTCGAGTCGGGAAACCGGAGCATAAGTCTCCTCATAGTCGATGCCTTCCTCTGGGTTATACCCTTGAGCAACAAGACGCGCCTTGTTGCGAATTATGATTCCATTTTCGTCAAGTTTGTTCCTAAATACCCATTTAGTACCAATTATTCGATGGTCTCACGGAGGGGGGACAAGGTCCCAAACCTCATTTCTCTTGAATTGGTTTAATTCTTCTTGCATTGCCAAAAACCAATGTTCACCAAATAAAGCTTCTTTATGGTTTTTAGGCTCAATTTGAGAGACGAATATAAAATGATAGCAAAAGTTACTTATCTTAGATCGTGTAGTTACTCCCTTTGATATGTCTCCAAGAATGTTGTCAATAGGATGATCCTTGGTTTCTTTCCACTCTAAAGGAGGAGTTATTTCATTTGTTAGCTGAGTGACTTCTTCTTCTTTTCTAGATCCATGATCCATCTCCCCTTTTTCTTTCTCAAGTAAAGGCTCATTACTCTTTTCGTCTTGATCAATTAGTATCCTTTCCGAAGAAGCACTTGCACCATTAATAGAAATACCCTTTTCGACCATTTTTGGACATGATTCATCAAAGGAAACATGTACAGATTCTTCCACAATTTGTAACCTTTTATTAAATACCCTATATTCTTTGCTAGATTGAGAGTATCCGAGAAAGATACCTTCATCTGCTTTTGAGTCAAATTTTCCAAGATTTTCTTTACCATTATTTAATACAAAACATTTACAACCAAAGACATGGAGATGAGAAATATTTGGTTTTCTACCTTTCAAAAGTTCATACGGAGTTTTGTTGAGCATAGGACGTATCAAGATCCTATTTAGCACATAGCAAGCCGTATTGATGGCATCGGCCCAAAAGTATTTTGGAAGACCATGTTCATTGATCATAGTTCTCCCAAGCTCTTCTAGAACACGATTTTTACGCTCAACAACTCCAATTTGTTGATGTGTTCTAGGAGCAGAAAAATTATGATCAATGCCATTTCTTTTGCAATATTCATCAAAAAGGTGATTTTCGAATTCGCCTCCATGGTCACTTCGGATGGTCACAATTTTTGTATTCAACTTGTTTTGAGATAATTTGGCAAATTTTTCAAAAGCATAGAAAGTGTCACTTTTGTTTGCTAAGAATATCGTCCAACAAAATCTAGAGTAGTCATCGATTATAACGAAGCCATAATAATTTCCTCCTAGACTTTTAATTCTAGATGGTCCAAATAGGTCCATATGGAGGAGTTCAAGTGGTTTCGTTGTAGAGATGACATTTTTAGATTTAAAAGAGATTCGTGTTTGTTTACCTATTTGACAAGCATCACATAGATGATCTTTTGTAAATTTGATTTTGGGTAAGCCAATCACAAGATCTTTATATATTATTTTATTTAGCAAATCAAAGTTAATGTGTGCTAATCGCCTATGCCAAAGCCATGAGTCTTCACTCATGGTGACTAAGCATTTAGCACCTGTTAGGGACACATCACTCAAGTCAAGCATATATACATTGTTTACCCTTAAGCCCTTAAACACATCCTCTTTCTTATCGTTATGTTCAATTATGCATTCATCCTTTAGAAAAGAAAATTTGTAACCTTTGTCGCATAATTGACTAATGCTAAGAAGATTGTGTTTAAGGCCTTCAACTAATAGGACATCTGAGATAGTGGTGGATGAGGGATTACCTACACTACCTTTAACGAGTATTTCTCCCTTGTTGTTATCACCATAAGTAATAAAACCTTTCTTCTTTGCCACAAAGTCAAACAATAGCGAAATGTCACCCGTCATGTGTCATGAGCAACCACTATCGAGAAACCATCTTCTCTCGAGAGGCTCAAGACATTCCACCTAAAATATCAAACATGGGAGATAGGTACCCAACATTCACTGGGTACTTGAGTGTGAGTTAAACATTTGTTGCCTTTGGGGAGCCATTGATATATGCCTTTAGGAACTAATAGTCTCCTAAATCGACATTTACTAATGGTATGTCCCTTCTTGCAACAATATAGGCAAGACATATCTAAGTGAGATCTACTTTTGCTATCTCGATCCCTTACTTCATAGGTATATTTTTGATATGGATTAATCATACTTTTTCTGAAGTTTAAGCGATCGATAGCAAATGTAATCTTAGGTTGTAAAGCTTTGTCTAGTTTTGCTTTGAGAATTTTAACTTATTTTTGCCAAACATGACAAGTTTCACATCCATGCCAATTAAACCAAGGTCTCTCTTCTTTTTCACATTTTCCTTCAATATTTTCTATCATAGATGCTTTAAGAGCTTCTAATTCCTTTTCGGAATTGGAAACCTTTTGTTCTAGATATAAAAATATTTTCTTGTTTGAGGCAAGGCGTTTGAAAGCTTCCTTTGCCTCTTTTTGTAAAGTATTGAAGGAATTTAACAATTCTAAATAAGGCATTTTATCAACATGATCATACTTAGCATGACTTACATTCTTTTTCTTATGATGATGAGCCATGAGACAAAGGTTGACCGTTTCTTCTTCATCACTTGAGAAACCTTTACTTGAGGAATCACTGTCACTCTCCCAAGCAATGTATGCTCTTCTAGCTTTGGTTGGTTTCTTTTGATTTTTGGCCTTGGCATTGTCTTTCTTCAAATAGGGGCAATCCGGCTTGTAATGACTGGGTTTTCCACAATGGTAGCATGATCCTCGTGACTTAGACTTCTTACTTTCATCTTGCTTGCTTGGTTGAGAGTGGCGTCTATAATTGATGAGATTCTTATCCGAATGCTGAATTTCGTTTTTCTGGAGAAATCTATTGTATTTTCTTACGAACAATCCCATATCCTCATCCGGACTCTCATCATCATCACTTGATTCACTTTCACACGAAATTGAGGTGGATGACTTGGATCTTGAAGCCTTTAGTGCTATATACTTCATTTCCAAGTCCCTTGACTTTTCCTTCTTTTCTTTCTTTTCATGCTTTCCAAGGCTCATAAGCTCTTGCTCATGTTCTTGAAGCTTGCCCCATAGTGTGGTGAGATTCAAAGTACTTAGATTATTGGCTTACTTAATTGCAGTAACTTTAGGTTGCCAATCCCTGCTAAGACATCTCAAAAGAGGCAAAGGACCTAATTGGTAAAAAAATTAATTCGAATTTCATTTATCTGTACATTTTAATGCCTTGGTTTGTTTGAATGTTGCAAAGGACCTAAAAATATGAGGTTTGGGCGTGAGAATCACAAGGATTGAGCCTGAAATCCAATTGTGCCATAGCTAGGACACGATCTGCATTTCATGCTCAGCGCATGATACATGCCCATTTATTTTGTTTTTTTGTTCTATTCTTTATGTTTTATTTTTTCTTTTGATTTAATTTTTATTAATTAACCTTAAAACCAAAAAATCACAAAAATAATAATTAAACTTTTTTAAATAGATCATTAATTAATTAATTAATTAGTTAATATTTTCCTAAAGTAATGATTAAGTAGAACTAGGTTTTATATTTCATAATTCTTATTTTCTTTAATATTGAAAAATCAAAAAATATTAATTAGGTTTATTTTATGTTATTAATTAGACTTTAATTTAATATTTTCGTAAATTAAAAACCAAAGAAAAAAAACATGCCTTTTCTTTTCTTAAAACTAATTCAAAAAACATAAAAAAATTTCCTTTACGCATTTTCCTATTTCGCGCGCATTTTCTTCTTTCGGACTTTTATATTCTTGTACATATCAATATAGCCAAAATATAAGGCATTTTTATTGTTTTCCTTTATATTTCTCCCGATTTTGGACTTGTAATTAAATCCCTCTCCCCGAAGCCATGTAATAGCGTAGGAATTTACGTTTCCACACTTTATATTTTTGTACATATATTAACTGTTAGATGTATGGCTAATAGAATTGCATGAACAAGATAAAACCAATCGCTAGGAAAATAAACACAAAGACTAATATATCTGAAATCAAATACACTCACACATACGCACCCCTAGGGTATCACCACTTCGGTTGCCTTCGATAAACGGTCATGAAGCATAGGGAGTTTTAGTGGTCACCCTCCAGTCCAAAAAAGATCAAAATGACCCATTCGAATGTTGCCTCAGAAAGATCTTTAGGACTTTAGGGTAATTACTAAAGTTTCCTAACCATTGCTTTTGTGACCGTAAAAACATCCCTTTCAATTGTCCCTTAAACTCCAACGATTGGGCTACCTACTCCTTAATAGTAGGATAGCGCTGTCTAAAGGAAATGAGAAAAAACGAATAGCTTTTTTTTTCGAGTAGGTAGATAGTTCCTAGGTACTTGCTCAAAAATCTCAAAATATTTTCACACAAACACTTTCAAAATAGTTTTCAAAAACAACTTCGTCACACTCTTGAGGACAGAAACAAGAGTTATCACGAAGTAAAACAAATTTTTTTTTCAAAACACACGCACAAAACAATTTCAAAATGAGCAAAGTGCTTAAGAGCCCGTGGAAAACAAAGTATAGAAAGGGTGCTAATACCTTCGCTTTCTATAATATACCCCATTACTCAGAAAACTATCGAAAAAGGTTTTTTTCTGTTCTTTTTTTACCTTTCCTTTGTTGGATAAAATAAAAGACAGTGACGACTCTTGCTTACCGCACATTTGCGAATGCAAATGCAAAACCAGTATTAACAGTCGGTTCTGCCACCGTATTACAGATACCCATGGTTACTGCTGTTGTACCCCAAAATTTTCCTTCCCATTTCTTCAAGACATTCTCCTAGGGTTCTCAGATGTTCAAGGTTGCTCAAGAATTGACCAGACAAATTCTCCTCTTAAGCAATGGACTTACAACTAGGGTTTCATTTTTATCAAAGAAGTTTGGGTTTCTAAGGTCTCAAGTGGTTTCCATGGTTCCTTATATGTCTCTAAAAATGTTCATACTAAGTTTCATGCTTTGCATCACAAGTTTGCTCAGTCAATGACTCAGATGACTTAAAATCAATTGTATTGGACAAAAAGTCAACTATGGTCAACATGCATTCAAACTTCAATATTTTTGGTCAACATCAATGTTTTGAAGTCATATTCATTATTTGATCAAGGGTTGATCATGATCCATCAAGGAAAACTCTCAAATCATCAAAAGTCAAAAGTTGCCAAATTTGGGTTTCCTAAGGAGAAGTCAACTAAACTTTGACCAAGCATAACTTTCACAAGCTTCATCAGATTTTCCTAAACCAACTATAATTTTGAAGAAAATTCAATTCCCTACAACTTTGTCTCTCTAAGCTCAAGTCCAAAAAATGCTTCATTTGAGTGATATGGGCCAATACATTACATGTCATTTCAAAAGTCAATAGAAAGACACTTTTTTTCAAGCCAACTTACATCAAGATAAATCTTAAAATGCAAAAATGGTAAACATAGAGATTGTAAGGTACACCTTAAGCTTTCCAAAAAGTCTAAAATCACCTTCAAATGATGAAAATTGAGTGAGTTATGACCAGTGCAAGTTGGGAAATTTTGAGAAAATGCATGAAGTTCAAATTATGCAAACTTGATTTTTTGGGCTGTTGGGCTATTACTTCAAAGAAAAAACGTGTTATATACTTCATATGCACCTCAATACTTATTCATAGACCTCCCTTTGGTTTATTATTTATTTTTGATTTTTATTTATTTAAAATTAAAAAATAAAATAAAATAAGACAAGGCTTTTTTTATAAGTCCAAGCCCATGCTATTTAACCTAAAAAGCAAGCTATATATTCTTCCTCATTCATACATAAAAGACGGGAAAACCTTGTGCTGAAAACCACTTCCAAAAATCACAAAATTATCAAACTAGGGCAACCTTCAAACCCTAGCTTGCAACCATCTTCCAAGCATTCTTCCATTCCCAATAGATTTCTGAAGAGGTACAAAGTAAGAAAGGATCAAACACAATGATCCAAAACCCCTAGAACTTGAACGCATACATGGCCGTTCCATATCTTTTTTGCAAATTTTATATTTTTGTTTCCTTCATGTTTCATTGAAAACTAACTATATTGATGCGTTTCTGAGATTCATTAGTGCAGAACTGGACCATCGCAGATGTCCCATGCTACTGGAATCGTGCATCACCATGATTGCACTGATTCCATGTACCTTTGTCATAGCTCTTAAACCAGTGCATTTTAGCCCAAGATAACCATTCCATTGGATTCGTAGGGCCTGATTTAGGGGGTTAGTGTCCCCCTGGTTTGCTAATATCTATTATTTCGTAGGTTGAATAAAAGAGGCTACCGGAGAAGACGACCGAAACTAGGGCTCCGGCACCACTCTGGTTCATGCATTATTTTTATATTATATATAATTTGTTTTTTTAAGACAATGGATGTATCATCACCCCAGTGGTTAAAACGCGTGCGCTAAGGCATTACACTATCAAGGCGTGGGTTCGATCCCTGTCTTTTGCTATTTTTCCCTAATTTTTGATTTTTTACAGGATTGTATACAAAGTGAATTGGTTTCCCTTCTCAAACACAGGCGCGCGCCTGGCCTGGTTGTGAAAGTGTTGGCTGAAAGGGTTGAGGGTGTGGGTTCAACACCCAGCCCTGGTAATTATTTTTTAACGCCTTGTTTTCTTATCACTATTACCTTACAAACCCTAAATTCACCAAACCAAAACTTATTTTTTCATAAACCCTAATTAGTTTTTAGGTTTTTATTTAATCAATAAAATTATATTTTTTAGGTTTTAATTTAATTAATCAACTATTTTTTAATTAACTAAAATAAATTTAGGGTTTTTAGGTTAATCATCAAACCTTTTCATCAAAAATCGGCAAAAACAATTTCAAATTCCTTTTTTCTCAGTCTTACAATCAGCGTAGATTTCTTTTCTCGCATTTTTTCTTATGATTATGTAATTGCTTCCCGGTTTGTAATAGTAATTAGGGTTTATTTTCTGCATTTCTATTATGTAATTATCCCAAAGCATTGTAATAATCTAGGGCTTTATTTTCCGCATTTATTTTCTGCACTTTACTGCTTATCATTATTGTTATGTTTATTGCTTAGTAATTAGGCTTGTATGGAAAGATTAAAAACAAATGATAGCTAACCCTAATTTCAAATATAAATAATAACTGAATCACAATACACTTCGCACACTCCCACCTCTAGGGTAACCTCCCTTGTTGCCTTCAGAAAAATAGTCATGTCCCTCGAAAGTGGAGACTCTTTAGTAAAGTCCATTTGAATAAAGATCATGGTCCCTCGATGACCCTTTAGATTTTGCCTTTCGATATATAATTTAGTCCCTTAATGAAAATTTCTAAAGCGTCCCTACCAGTTGACTTCTATTACTATACAATGACCCACGACTGTCCCTTCACATCCAATGATAGGGCTTCCTACTAACTAATGGTAGGATAGCACTATCTAAAGGAAAGGAAAGTACAAGAAAGAAATTTGAGTAGGTATACTACTGTTAATCGCTTGCTCACAAACATTTCAAAACAAAAAAACATTTCACACAAACACTTTTCAATAATTATTTTCAAACACTTTGTACGCATTCTCAAGAACATAAACGAGAATCATTACAAATTTTTGCCTTACAATTGGCATTTCAAAATATTTTTCAAACATACACAACACAAAGTATTTTCAAAGCAAAGTGAGCTAGCGATTAAGAGCCCGTAGATAACTACGAATGAAAAAGGGTGCTAACACCTTCCATTTTCATAACCTACCCCTTGAACTCAAAAATCTCAGAGGTATTTCCTGTTCTTTTCACCCTTTCCTTATTGTATAAAAGAAAAGCCGGTGGAGACTCTTGCTATCCGCATATTTGGATAAAACTAAACAAGTCAGTTCTCCCACCATATTACAACTGCTTTGAAGCTTTCTAAGGATCTCAACAATATAACTCTTGAAGAGTTAGTTAGTTTGCTTAGAAGCCATGAGATAGAGCTAGAAGAAGATGAGCCCCAGAAAAGAGGAAAATCTATTACTCTAAGGTCTAGAATCGAAAGACCCAAGTCAGAAAAGAACAAGGCGTCCAAACATGAAGAAGTAGAAGATTCTGACGATGAAGGTTCTGATGATGAAGATGAATGGTCACTTCTATCCAGAAGAGTTAAGCAACTCCAGAAGAAAAGACAAAAAAATGGCCGAGGATTCAGAAACAGAGGAGATAATCCATAAGCATCTGATAAAGGAAGAGCTAGTAATGAAGTAAAATGTTTTGAGTGCAATGAGCCTAGACACTACAGAAAAGAATGTCCAAATCTCAAGAAGGATAGCACGAGAAAAAAAAGCTTCAAGAAAATCAATTTCAAAGGAAATAAGAAAGGTCTCATGGTAAAATGGGATGATTTTTACTCTGAAGGATCAAAATCAGAAGAAGAACGTGCAAACTTAGCACTCATGGGTATCAGTTCAGAAGAAGACACGTCAGAAACAGAGTCTGACTCTGAAGAGGTATTTTCTGAACCCTCTCAAGCTGAATTAGAATTATGTTTATCCAAAAATCTAAACAAGCATTATAAGCTTCAACAAAAGTTCAATAACCTTTAGAAGGTTCATGAAAATGAAGTTGAAAACTATGGTAAGCTGGAGAAAGAAGTTTCTAAACAAAAAGGTGACAATCTGTCCTTAGAAAAAGAAAACACCTTTCTAAATAAAAATTGTTTAAAACTTGAAGAAACCCTTTCTAGAGCTTCTCCATCTTCTGAAATCGTCTTATGTAAGTATGACAAGGCTTTTCAGAAAATTTTAAACAATAACATAGACAGAAGCAGGATGGCTTCTATGATCTATGGTGTTAGTAAAAGTAAAAGGGAAGAAACAGGTTACGAATCTGATAACAATAATCAGAATTTTTTTAGAGAAAATCAACCTATATCTTCTTCTTCTTATCATTATAATTGTGTACAGACACAAAAATTTAATGTTGCACGAAAACCCAAGTTTATCAGAAACTCTGGGAAAAATAACTCTAAAGGACCCAAAAGATTGTGGATACAAATAAAAGATTGTACATGTTGCAGACATCTTATGCAGCAGAGTTAAAACACCAATAATGACACCTGGACTCTGGATGCTTGTGACACACAACAAGAAGAAAGAATATGTTTCAAAACCTGAAATCTAAAATGATGGGCACTATGCTTTAGAAGAATTCAGAAATAAAGTATAGAAGGAATCAAAAAAAGATGTATCTGAAGACTGAAAGAGAAATATAAATTGTCAGAACAAGATTTATTTCTCATCTGAAGAAACACTTCTAAGATTGGTATCTCTGATGAAATCAACCTCCTTGAAAGAAGTGCTTCAGAATAATAAATGGATTCTGGAGAGTTAATAAGAACTTAAACAGTTTCCATAAATGATAATTTCAAGCAACATGCTTAGACTAAAAAGGAATCACACTTCAGATAGAAAGTAAGTGATCAGAAACAAAATCAATTCAGAAAGAAGAAACCATCAGAAACCAGATACATTAGAAACTCTATGGCTTTCTTGACTCTGAGAACATCAGCATATGTCTTTTCAAATGAGTGGTTATGATTCATCGTGACATGTATCAGAAGCTCTATCAATATTATGCAGGAGATAGAATAGAATGCAAGAGCACTTTTGGAAATTACCAGTTTCTGGGGAATAATATTATCTCTTGGTCGAGCAAAAGGCAATCAACCATTGCACTATCGACTGCAGAAGCAGAATACATCTCAGCATCACTTTGCAGCACTCAGATGCTCTGGATGATAAGTCTACTTGAATACTTTCAGATATACGAGAGTAACATCCCTATTTTTTGTGATAATACTGCTGCTATATGTCTAAGTAAGATTTTTTCACTCCAGATCTAAACACATAAAAATTAAACATCATTTCATTAGAGATCATGTTCTGAAATGGACTTTTATTTTAAAATTCATAGATATTGACTGTTGTACCCCAATTTTTGCCCCTAATATTCCTCTATCATCTCATATCAACTCAATCACAACAAGATCACACTAGGGTTTGGTTCTTCTCCTTATCTTTAGGTTTGCTCATGAGGAATCACCAAGCACTTTGAATCATATATGTTTTGTATTGATTAAATTTTAATTAACAAATGTAATGAATGTTTGCTCTAATTGATGATGCTATAGGTGAAAGCACAACACATTTCATCAGGTTGATCTATAGGTTCATGAGTTTATTTCCATGCTTTCTTCAACAAAGATTCATTGAGATTCAAGATTCATCATTGAAGATAATTTGAAGTGATATCATGACAAGGTCTACTATGATTCATCATGCCTCAAATTGTCAAATAAAATCAAAACATGCAAGAGTTGATTGAATAAGTTTGACCTAATTAGACATGTTCTTGATTTCTTAATCACAAGTGCATAACTCTCTCAATTCTCAATATTTGGAGGTGATTTTTGTTGTTATGGGTACTTATTGTCATCCATAACAACTTCTGTAACACGGTGGGAGAACTGACTTGGGTGTTTTACGTTTGATCGCAATTGTTGCGGATAGCAAGAGTCGCCACCGACTTTTCTTTTATCCAATAAAGAAAGGTTGAAAAGAACAGGAAAGACCTTTCGAGATTACTTCTTGAGTTCGGGGGGTAGGTTATGAAAAGAGAAGGTGTTAGCACCCTTTTCATCCGTAGTTATCTACGGGCTCTTAGTTTCTTGCTAGATCACTTGCTTTTGTTTGAAAATGTGCTTGTGGTGTGTTTTTTGAAAGTATTTTGAAAAACGTCTTTGTAATGGTTCTTGTTTCTATAAGAACATGTACAAAGTGTTGGTTTTGAAAATACTTCAAAGAGGTGTTTGTGGAATGTGTTTTTGAAAGTGATTTTGAAAAGGTGTCTTTGTAATGGTTCTCGTTTCTATAAGAATGCGTACAAAGTGTTTTAACTTTTGAAAATATTTCAAATGAAAGTGTTGGCGTATAAAATGTTTTTGTTGTGAGAAAGCGAGCAACTAGGAGCATCCTACCTACTCGAAAAGGTCTAATGTTATTTTCCTCCTCCTTTAGATGTTGCTATCTTACCACTGATTTGGTAAGAAGCCCCATCGTTGGATGTGAAGAGACAGACGCGGGTCAATCGTACAATCATAGAAGGCAACTTGTGAGACACTTTAGCAATTTTTGTAAGGGACTAGATCGTTTTACCGAAGACAACATCGAGGGACATCGAGAGACTATGATCTTTTTTATCGAAGGGTCTTTTCTAAAGTATCCCATATTCGAGGGACATGACTGTATTTCCGAGGCAACAAGCGAGATTACCTTAGAGGTGCGTGTGTGAAAATGTGTTTGATTCAAGTTAATTTGTCTTTGATTTAGGGTTGTATAGCGATTGATTTTATATCTTATCATACACACCTAATTACTATACAGTATAAGGAAAACAGTAAATTGTGGAAATGAAAATTCTACGCTATTACAGTGCTTTTGGGGATGGGGGTTACAAATTTACAAATGAGGATGGATCAATGCGATTAAAAATCAAAATAGGCAATCAATACAACCAAATCGAATCGAACAATTAATTGAAACTACAACAATCTATGAAGTAAAAATTAATTAACAAAGTATGGAAATAAAAGTATTTTGTTTGAAAAAATTGGAAAGAAAAAAAATAAAATTCTATTCTATTAAAGAAAATAATTTAAAATTTTTTTTACAAAGAAATTAGATCGAATGTATGTATATTTTGTCTTTTAGTATTATTTTATGAAGACAAACAAATTAAGACTAAAGAAAAAGTTAACTAGTAAAATTATTTACAAAAAATCCCTAACTATATTAATTAAGAAAATAAGTTAGATAATTTGAGATTTATATTATTGAATTTTAAGAAAATACAAACAAAATTGATATTCTAAAAAAAAAGATTTAATGACATGTTTTTTTGTAATTTATTATTTTTACTTGAACTTTAAAGTCTAAACTAAGAAAATGATATTTGAAAGAAAGGGATGGGTTTAAACAGTAAATAGGGAGTGCTGGCAAGCAAAACGCTACTGGGCTTTTAGCTACTGGTTAAATTGAAGCCCAATAATTTATTTTTTGTTTAACAAAAAGGGAATGAAGCAAACAGAAAAAAGAAAAAAGAAAACGTCCCCTAGGGGGGGTCGAACTCAAGACCCCTTGTCTGTTAATGGTGCATTTTTCCAGTTGGACTGTATTGCTCATTTGTTATAATTTTGAGTTAATTAGTATAAAAGGGAAAACAGTAATGGAAATTGGGCCAGCAGCTCAATGGGATGACCCGGTTGGAAAAGAAAACAAAATCTCAACACCCTAAGGAAATGGTGCGCCGCATGCTGTTGTGTTGGAAAATGAAGACCAAAAAATTTCAATTATTATTATTAGTATATGGGGACGACAAAGAAATCAAGTTAAATACCATTATTATTATTTTAAAAAAAAATGCTTTTCCTTATGTTACTATAAAAAGAAAACACAAATCACAGAAAAACTTCATCTCTCTACTACTTGCACATTTTTTTTCAAGAACCAATTTTTCCTTTTCGTGATTCTCTTTCCCATCCTTTTTCTTTCAATCTTTCACTCTTTCAATTCCACACACAAGATCAACAATGGATAAAATAAAAAAATATCAATTAAACAAATGTTCAACACCAAAACCTCAAGAAATTGAAACACACGAACCTGAAATCTACGTAGAATCTGATGGTGGCTCGTCTCTAGTAGGAAGCGGGTGTTGTATGCGGGTGGTCAGATCTATGCGTGACGGCGGAGGATATGCTCGGAGGGAGGTGCAGTCGAAACAGGGGAGGCTCCGGTTGGAGAACATGCAGTGGTGAGATGGTGTCGTCGTCTGAATTTGAAGAACAATGATGGTTGAGCTGGGGTTTGGAATCAGTTTGAGATGCTGATATATGAGATTAGCTTCGTGATTTGAGGTTGAGGGTTTGCGGTTACAGTGAAGTTTTACAGGGAAGTTTCTTTTTTTGTATTCTTTTCTCTCTTTCTCTCTTTAATTTCTGAAGGGTTGGAAGGGGAAAATGATGAAGATTTTCTGGGTTTTCTGTATGCTTGGCCTTAAACAAAGCTATTGCTGTGATTTTTTGTATATATCTTGGTTACTGTAAAACTACTTTGTTATCCTTTTTTCTTTTCTGATGGACCATCGATCTCCCCCCTTTGTTATGGTATCTGTTTTCTTATATTAACATGAGGATGGAACTTTTTTTGGGGGAAAAGAAATGGGGTTTGAACATTCGTGATGCACTGCCGTGCTGCTTTCCTGATACAGTTTCAGTTTTGGTTAAGTTTGTGCAAATTTTGGACTGGCTTGGTATAGGTTTGTGCAACAGTTTTCTTTTTGGACTGTCATGGGAAGCAGTCTGCTTTGACAGTACTTGCCCTTTTGTGTTTATTTTGCTTACAGTAATGCAGGCTTTTTTTATTTTGACAGTATTTGTTTTCCTTGTGAACCAAAATAACATATTTTTGTGATTTGCAATGAAGATGCTTCTTTGGGCCAATGATAGGACAAAGTTGAGGCTTTTGTTGGGCTTAAATCCTTGATTTGTGATGCTGATGTTTCTGAATTTTGTATTTGTCTAATGTGATTTTGCTACACTACCCTTTTTCTGATTCCTCTCACAAGTCCTAATGATGAGATTAGGAACAAAATCTGCTTTTAAACTTCATTATTTAAATGTTAACTATAACTTCCTTTTCTTTGGCAAGGCAATTTACAATGAGAAGTCATGGATATGCTTGAAGGAAGTGGTGAAGCTTGGCACGAAGAGTTTGGTATTTTTTGAAGAAGACATCAAAGTTTTGCAAATTAGGATTTAGGAAACCTTGTAGAATTTGCCAACACCTTAGAATAATTTCTCCATGACAAAACAAACTTGTAACTTTGAAATTGATGTAGTAATATGAAATTTTGAGTGAATGAAATTTCTTATAACTTAATTGCACATTCGAATAATTGAACTTGTTATTGCTTGTAATTTTTGTAGCTTGAGATTTGAATGAATCTTTGAACAATGACGAGTTTGAATCAAACTTTGCCTGCTATATGAATAAACTTGATGATGGACTTGAGAACTTTGAAGGGTAAACTTTGAATCATGTTTAGGTAAAGACTTGTCCATGTATCACCTTTTAAAATTTCAAATGATTGAAATGTCCTTGTAATTCCTTGCCTCTTGAATTTTAATTCAACACTATAATCGAACTTGCGTGACACGCAATGAAATTTGAAAAGATGATGGTGCATTAAACTCTAAGAAACTCACATTTCACGACATCCAAATGAAACTTACTTCTAAGCTTAGCGCGCTTTAAACCTTAATCAAGTGATCTTTTAAATGAATTAACTTTACTTTAATTCTAGATTAAAACTAAACTCAAATTCCAAATCAATTTTCCTTTGCAAACAAACAGGAGCAACAAAGTTTTGATCATGATGAATTATTTGCCTTATGTCTCGCGTCATGCTTTGCGTCCAATCACCATAACAATAATTCCTTCATGAATTGAAATTAGAAGCCATACTTTTCAAAGTCAGGAATTGACTTATAACGTTTCGATAAATTTCAAAACATTCTGAGCATAATTTGACTCCGATCTTTGAAGTAATTCTCATAGACAATGCTATTTATGATACTTCGCAAAAAGAATCTCCTCAGGTTGTTAAGAATTGAAGAAATTATGAACCTCAAAAATTGGACAAAAGTTTCTTGTGATTAGGTCAAATTTGCAAAATAACCTCTAAAGTATTCAAATTTTCTGATGATCTTTTGCACGTAATCAGCTCTTGATTTGTGAAGAGAAATTGGGGATGACGTCAAGGAGATTCATACGCAAAAATAAACGCTCAAAAACATCGAATAATGAAGAAGTTACAATCGTTTGAACTTGATCTTGCAAAGGTCAAATTTTGGGTCAATGTAGTTCATTTTCAGTCATCTGCACCATTAACTAAGCAAACTTGCGATGCAAGGCTTGAAACTTGGCACAAGCATCCTTGAGAATACATGAAGAACCATGAAGACTGTTTGTAACTTTGGAAACTCAATTTTGCTTGAAAAATACCAAACCCTAATTGTTGACTCACCGCCTAGGAGGGGAATTTGTCTGATCCAATCCTGAGCCAATTTGAGTATTCGAGAAATCCTAGGATAGTATCATGAATGAAAAATGGGAGGGGAAATTTTAGGGTACAACAACTGCCCCTGTTCAATCTTCTTAAATCTGAAGAGGTAGATTGGAGAATATGCTATTCGTGACTTGAAGGTGGAAGATGATTGAACACTAGAGTGCCCAAAAATTTGCACTTGATGATATTGTGGTTAAGGTGTAAGGAATAGGCTTAAAGATGCCATTTGGAGAAATGATGGAGAGTTGTCGGAGATGGGCTTATAGATGCCATCCAAAGATGATTTTTGATAGAAATTAGACTAAGTCTAAGCTTGACTTCAATTGGAAAAGAATCAGAATAAACCTTTGGTCGATTTAAACTAAACCAGTAGAAGTCCTGAATAATCTTTTAACTGGAAAGAATCAGGATGAATCCTTGAGAGATTTAAACTGAACCAGTAGAAGTATGGAAAAGAATCTGAATAAATCTTTGGAGTGATTTGTCTGAACCAAGGAAAATGTCTACTGAGGAAGAATCAGGATAAACCATTGAGAGATTTAAACTGAACCAACAAAGGTCTTGAATATTCTTTAACTGGAAAGAATCAGAATAAATCTTGGAGCGATTTATCTGAAATAGAGAAAGTGTCTACTGGGAAAGAATCTGGATAAACCATTGATCAATTTAAATTGAACCAACAGAGGTCTTGAATTATCTTTAACTGGGAAAAATCAGAACAAATCTTGGAGCGATTTATCTGAACCAGAGAACATGTCTATAGGAAAGAATCAGGATAAACCATAGAGAGATTTAAACTGAACCAGCAGAGGTCTTGAATATTCTTTAACTGGAAAGGATCAGAACAAATCTTGGAGCGATTTATCTGAACCAGAGAAAATGTCTACGGGAAAGAATCATGATAAACCATTGAGAGATTTAAATTTAACCAGCAGAGGTCTTGAATATTCTTTAACTGGAAAGAATCAGAACAAATCTTGGAGTGATTTATCTGAACCAGAGAAAATGTCTATGGGAAAGAATCAGGATAAACCATTGAGAGATTTAAACTGAACCAACAGAGGTCTTGATTATTCTTTAACTGGAAAGAATCATAAAAAATCTTGGAGCGATTTATCTGAACCAGAGAAAATGTCTACAGGAAAGAATCAGGATAAACCATTGAGAGATTTAAACTGAACCAGCAGAGGTCTTGAATATTCTTTAACTGGAAAGAATCAGAACAAATCTTGGAGCGATTTATCTGAACCAGAGAAAATGTCTACGGGAAAGAATCAGGATAAACCATTGAGAGATTTAAACTAAACCAGCAGATGTCTTGAATATTCTTTAACTGGAAAGAATCAGAACAAATCTTGGAGCGATTTATCTGAACCAGAGAAAATATCTGCGTGGAATAATTAGGATAAACCATTGATATATTTAAACTGAACCAACAGAGGTCTTGAATATTCTTTAACTGGAAAGAATCAGAACAAATCTTGAAGCGATTTATCTGAACCATAGAAAATGTCTACGGGAAAGAATCAGGATACACCATTGAGAGATTTAAACTGAACCAGTAGGGGTCTTGAATATTCTTTAACTGGAAAGAATCAAAACAAATCTTGGAGCGATTTATCTGAACCAGAGAAAATGTCTACGAGAAAGAATCAGGATAAACCATTGAGAGATTTACACTGAACCAACAGAGGTCTTGAATATTCTTTAACTGGAAAGAATCCGAACAAATCTTGGAGCATGTTGTACCCCAAAATTTTCCCTCTCATTTTACTCAATACATGCTCATTGAGATCCTTAACTTGCTCAAGGATGCCCAAGAGTTGACCAAACAAACTCTCTCCTAAAGCAATGAACCTCCAACTAGGGTTTCCATTTTCATCAAGATGGGTGATCTCCAAAGGTTTCAAACCTTTTCCATGGTCCTAATATGTTCTCAAGATCATCCATGCCAATTTTCATGCCTTTCACAAGAAGTTTGCTCAGTCAACTGCTCAAATGCCTGAAAATCAACTATACTAGGTCAAAAGTCAACTGTGACTCACATACAGTCAAACTTCAAGATTTTTTGGCAACATCAACATTTTTAAGTAACATACATGATTTGATCAAGGGTTGATCATGATTCCCCAAGAAATGCTCCTAATTCATCAAAACTCAAAAGTTGCTAAATTAGGGTTTCTTAGGTAAAGTCAACCAAACTTTGACCAAGCATAACTTTCTCATACTTTATCATAAATTTCCCATCCAAGGCTCATTTTGAACAGAATTCAATTCCCTATAACTCATATTCAGCCCTAAAGTCCAAGAAATGCACTCATTAAAAGATATAAATTCATACATTATAGGTCCTTTTCAAAAGTCAACAAAAACACCTTTTGGGTCAAAGCTTCTTACATGAACATGGAGGATCCAATTGAGATGAAACCAAAAGGGTTGTTTAAGGGACATCCTAAGATTTCTAAAAAGTCCAAGAACACCCTCTTAGGGTCAAAATTGAAGGAGATATGCATTTTCAAAGTTGGACATTTTTGGAAAGTTGTCAAAAGTCAACAATGCCCAAAATTGCATTTTTTGTCAAATGGGCCTAACTTTTTATGCTTGCATCTTATTTCTAGCATGGTCCACGACCCAAAAACCTTTTCCATGTATTATTGATTTATTTATTTAATTTATTTTTATTTTAATCACTTAAAAATCAAATTAAGTCAAATAAATAATCAAAATAATAAAAGAGTTTTTTGCAAATCTTTTTCTCATCAAATAGTAATCAACAAAAGCTGGCAAATCAAGGCAAATTCGTGGAGAGAGAGTAAGATTGAATTTTTTCCAAAAATAAACAAAAATCAAATAATTGAAGGAAGAATATTTTTTCATCAAAGCATTGGATTTTTTCCACTTATGTTGACCTAATGTGCTACAATACATAACCACAACAATCCCAGACCAAAAGGACACGAGAAGGCTACCTCAAAACCAAGAAAAAGTTTCAAAAATATTAAAGCATAGTGCAGTTTGAGATCTCAGGATCCAACCATGCTCCATTGATTCTAAGCCTCTAATCGTACTCCTGCAGCATCAAGGGACTCAACCCAACTCGTGAGCAGTCCTATAGCATAAAAATCAGCCAGTCCATACCTCACTTTTGGGTAAGATTTATTTGATCTTAAACTTGCACAAGGCCTAATTTAAATCCATGTTGACTGGATACATATGTCTCTATTAATGATTGGGAGTGTTTGAACATATAACATGTGAAGCTAACACCCAGGATCACCCTTTTCCATTAACGACCGTGGTTTCATGATTTTTCTCATAGTGATGTTTGCAAGCCGTTTCAGGGCAAGAGGAGGTCACCATTGGATCCGCAGCCCTCGAATTAGGGGGGTAGGATCCAATTAATTATTGTTTTTGCAGATTTGCGTGAGTTGGATGAAGGAGATGGCCGGAGAAGACGACCGAAGCTAGGGCTCCGGCGCTTCTCCGGCGAGTCAAAGGTTGAAGGTAGTTTGACTCCTGGCATGGCAATTTCTTATAACATGATTGGCTCTTGAAATGCTGACGCGTTTATTTTTTGCTAACTGTGATTTATTGGTTTGCATAATATATAATATTTTTTAATGATTATGTTCATGAGTTAACATCCAGCGCAGTTGGCAAGGGAAGTGGACGTGTGAAAGGGGGGACCTGGGTTCGATCCCAAGTCCAGACCTTTTATATTTTCTGAGTTTCTTATTTCAGATCCAGCGTGCCTCACTATCCAGTGTCCATCATACCCCCCAGGTGCAAAACCATCAGATCTATCTCCAGCCAGATCCAACGCTCCAAGATTGCAGCCACATGATAGACCCTCAGAAGATGGTCTCACTGAATCAGGCACGATCCTCTAGGCCACCAGCTTTGGGCCTAACACCAATTTCAGCGCTGCACCCCCTCAATTCCTTCAAGCATCAGGCCCAATTTTAATTCTCTTTTAATTTCTTTTATTTGTTTATTTGTTTTAATTATTTTACAAAATCATTGTTTTAATTATTTTACAAAAAAATCATTGTTTTCTTAATTAAATCAGAAAATCAGAAAATTACAAAAAATATTAGGTTTAGTTTTTTTCATAAAATATTTAATTGCATTAATTAATTAGTTTAATTAGGTTAACTTAACTTCCTTTTTTCCATAATTAAAATTAAATAGAAATTAGGTTGATTTGCAAATTTAATTATTATTTTTCACAAAAATCCAAAAAATATATTTTCTTTGTTCGCAAATTAATTGTTTCTAAACTTTACGTTAATTCCCTGTTTGATTTAATCGTGCGCGTCTTGTTTCCGTTATTCGATTAATTATTGTAACTGCTCTGAGTTTGTAATAGTTAATTATGTTTACTATTTTGCATTTATTATTTTTCCCGACTTTTAATTATGTAATCCCACTCCCCAAGGCCTTGTAATAGCTAGGGTTTTAATTTCTCGCATTTTACTTTCCGAAATTATAAACTGTCTAGATGTATGGATAATAGGATTGAATGGAAAGATAAATCAATTTAAAACAGTAGAAAAGCCTAAATGCGCAAGATAAATGAAATTGAAACCAAACACTTGCACATGCTTACTCCTAGGGTTTTACCTCACTTGGTTGCCTCAGAAATAATGGTTGTGTCCCTCGAACGTAGGGATATCTTAGTAATGACCCATAATTCAAAGTCATCATAAAGATCATAGTCCCTCCTTGTCCCTCGAGTTACCTACGAGAAATGATCTTATGACGATAGTCCCTTCAAAATTCTAAGGTATCCTTACTTGTTGCCTCCAGTGACCATTTCATCCCTTTCGAATGTCCCTTAAAACTCCCACGATAGGGCTACCTACTCCTTAATAGTAGGATATCGTTGTCTAAAGGAAACGAGAACGAACAATCTTTTTTTGAGTAGGTAGAAAACTCTTAAGTACTTGCTCAAAACAAAAAACTCTTTCACACAAACACTTTTCAAAACAGTTTTTAAAACAACTTTGTCACACTCTTGAGGACAGATACAAGGGTTATCACGAAGTGAACAAAACTTTTCAAAACAAACACACACAAGCAATTTCAAAGTGAGCAAGTACCTAAGAGCCCGTGGAAAACCACAGATATAAAGGGTGCTAACACCTTACCTTTCTATAATCTAACCCCCGTACTCAGAAACATCTCGAAAAAAGGTTTTTTCTGTTCTTTTTCCTTTTCCTTTGTTGGCTGAAATAAAAGTCGATGGAGACTCTTGCTTACCGTATCATTTGCGAATACAAAACGCAAACTAGTATTAACAGTCGGTTCTGCCACCGTATCATAGAACTGACGACTCTGCTGGGGATTTAATAAGTGGGGTATACCTTAGGATTTAGGTCACTTCTAAAAATTGCTTGCTTGTCTTTTTCTTTGCCTTCTTTATATTCAAGGGTTTTGTTGGGGTTATGTAGATCCTACACCTGAATCTGGGGACACCTTTTAGGTAAGTAGCAATAAACTGTGAGGGAACTGTGTAGGGTATACCGACACGGTTGAAGCAGTAGATATATTGATGTGGCACTTTGGTTGGTACTGGTAACCCTTGAGTCAATCAGGGAGAGTACAAGGCCGCTGTGTGGTGTCATAAAGCATCAACTGACCTTAGAACCTTTAATTGCACAACTTGGCCAGTAAGACGTAGCGAGATGGTCGGCTTTGGTGTATTCCCAAGGTCGATAGATACTCGATGCTACACTTATTGAGGTTTGACTCTTGAGTTTTGGTTGGTTGCGAGTCAATCGCCTATTGAACTAAGCTTGGGGGAAAGATCGGTGATATTGAGATCCCTTAGAATCCGACTACTATTTATAGGACAGGTTGAACCAATCCAGCTTCAAGAGGGTATGACCTTAAAACCCATGCAGGCCTTAAACCTAAGGACTTGGTGTGACTTGTTTGTTGCTTGCTATACATGTGATTTTTTAGCATAATCATGACATCATAAGCATGGCATATCATACTAACCATTTCAAGGACTTTCTAGGGCTCATCTTTGCTTTATTTTATAGGATATGACATCCGCCCGCAGGAACACTATCCAGATTAACCTTGTGAAAGTGCCTCTCCAACTAAAGGATTTGGCATTAAGGATTCATGAAATCTCTCTCTTCACTGAAAAACATGGTTGGTTGCTCAACTTGGTCACTTCAAAACTTGATGGAGAATTGTTAAAAGTGCTATTTCAGTTCTTTGATCCTTTGCACCACTGCTTCACCTTCCCGGATTACCAACTAGTGCCTACTAAGGAGGAATTTTCTCGGTTATTGGGGGTACCTATTCTTGATCAGTTACCTTTCAATGGTATGGAAGAACATCCAAAACCTGAAGAGATTGCTCGGGCTCTGTCCTTACAACGGTCCGATGTAGTGACAAATTGGGAAACTAGGGGAAGTGTCCAAGGAATCTCGGTTAAATTTCTATTCGAAAAGGCTTACTATTTTTGGGATACCCTGGATTTACAAGATTTTGAAGAGGTATTGGCACTCCTCATCTACGGGATGGTACTTTTCCCTAATGCGGACCAACTTGTAGATGTGAATACTATTGAGGTGTTTCTATCTCATAATCCGGTACCTATATTACTTGGGGATGTTCTACACTCTCTATATGCTCGTGCTCTAAATAGAAGGAGGACCCTCCTGTGTTGCACTCCTCTATTGGCTAGGTGGTTTATTTCGCACCTACCCAGGTCTGTTTTGAAGAATGAGCAGGGTATGAAATGGTCTCATAAGCTGATGTCCCTTACACATTCAGACATTCATTGGTGTTCATAGTCCTCGGAAGATGTTATCATCATCGATCGCTATGGTGAATTCCCTAATGTCCCTCTCTTAGGCATTAGGGGGGAATCACTTATAACCCTTGTTTGGCACTGCGACAATTTGGTTATGCAAGAAGGGATGGTGCTCATGATACGCTTATCCAAGGAATCGCCTTCAACTATGAGAATGATGCTCAGGGTTACCGCAAAAGGTTCATGATAGCTTGGGGCATGGTACATGTGATACGCTGGGAGAACTGACTTGAAGGTTTTGCGTTTGATCGCAAATGTTGCGGTTAGCAAGAGACGCCACCAACTTTTCTTTTATCCAAAAGGAAAGGTGAAAAAGCACAGGAAAGACCTTTGAGATTATTTCTTGAGTTCGAGGGGTAGATTATGAAAACGGAAAGTATTAACATCCTTTTCATCCATGGTTTTCCATGGGCTCTTAGTTACTTGCTAGATCACTTGCTTTTGTTTGAAATTGTGCTTTGTGTGGATTTTTGAAAGTATTTTGTAAAGAGGCCATTGTTTAGGCAATCTTTGTAATGATTCTCGTTCGTAAGAATGTATACAAAGATGTTGATCTTTTGAAAATGCTTTCAAGTTTGTAAGATGTTTTGTAGGTGTTTGTTTTGAAAATAGCAAGGATGTTTTGTTTTGAAATTGAGAAAGTAATTAGGAGCATTCTACCTACTCAAAATTCTTTCTTGTTCATTTTCTTTTCCTTTGACATTGTTATCTTACCATTGATTTGGCAAGTAACCCCATCTTTTGATGTAACGGGAAGGGCGTGGGTCATCGTATAATCATGATTAGAAATGTTGCAAGGTATCTTAGCATTCTCTTTTAGGGACTAAGATAATTTGAAAGGAAACATAGATAGCGTCATCGAGGGACTATGATCTTATATTTGCTTTTTTTGCTAAGATACCTCACATGTGTAATATGGCTATTTTGTAAAGGCAACCAAGTGGTTTTACCCTAGGGGTGTTTGTGTGCAAGTGTATTTTTTTCATGCTTGATTTTGTCTTTGGTTATGGTTTTCTAAGTATTGGTTTTAGTCTTTCCATTCAAACCCTAATTACTAGCATTTCTATATAAAAGCGATAAATTGCGGAATTTAAAGTTACTACGCTATTACAATACTTGTGGGAGGGGGTGTACAAAGTACAAATGGGGATTGCAAGAATTTAAAACCTAATTATATATTACAACCATATTGAATTTATACAAGAATTGAAATAAATAATGTACAAGATTAATAAATATGCAAGAATGTAAATGTGAAGAAAATGGATATTGTTTGAATTTTTCAGAGAAAAGGGATTTTCAGTTTAAGCTAATTAATTAAAAGAAAATAATTAATTGCAATAATAAAAAGTAAGCCTAAATTTACATCGGAAAATAAACTAATAAAACCCTAATTCATTAATTGATTAAAAAGAAATTAAGTTTATAAGAAAAGTATTTTTGGTATTTTTGTCTTGAAAATAAAATATAGTATTATAAAATATTTTTGGTCCTTTTGGTATTAAAATAATATATTTTAATTGGTGTAAAAGAAAATAAATAAAACCTAGTTTTTTATTTAAATTTACAAAATCAATTATTCAAAATAAATAAAGCATGATTAAATAAAATAATTTTTTTGTGAGAAAAATAAATAAACTATGTCAAAATGTAAATCTACTATTTTTATATTTTTTATGATTTTTTAGTATTAGAAAAATAATTAAGAAAATAAATAAAATAAAAATAAGAAAAGAAAATAAAAACTGGGTCGGGGGTGTTGATAGCTGTCAAGGGGGTTAACAACAAGAAAAAAAAACATAAGGCCCAAAGGGAGGCCCAGCGTCTGCCAAAAAGAAAATCAAAAATGCAAAAAATGTGAAAAAACCAAAAGGGTACCACTAGGGCTCGAACCCAGGTCCCTCAGGTTACAAGCGCGCGCTTCTACCACTGGGGTGGCTATACATCCGTTTATATAAATCAAAGCATAAATATATATGGCAAACACGTTCCCGAGGCCAACTTCATCTTCAACCTCACGCCCAGCCAGAAGCTCTGTATCTCATTCGAAACTCAACAAAAATGAAAACTGTAAACATGAAACTTGTAGCAAATTTCCTCACGGTTTCAGAAATGTAAAGCATTAAAACTATAGATCAAAGAGAAACATGAATTTCATTGGCCCTAATATGAACCCTAAAAATCTCAAAAACTTCAATCTTAAAATTCTCTAAGCCCAAGCAAAATTAATGGAAACTATGGACATGGTTAGCTTTAGGGCAAAGATATCTACATGTTTCATTCACAAATAAATCGTTGATGATGCTTGTATGAAAAGTTCCAAAGTTAGAAAACTTACCTTGCAAGAGGGTATCGGGTTTGGAGTTTTAGAAACTTTCAGTGAGTTCCAATGATTGGGTTAGCTTCCTCATGTTCCCAGGAAGCTAATGGGATGCTTAGCTTGAGCTGAAAGTGCCTAAGGAGTTCTAGAGAAGTCCAAGTGCAAAGATCTGTTTTTGAAAATGGTGGATGATAATGGAGGTGTTACAAGTGTTGGAATTGTTTGTGTATGTTGCTTAGAAGCTTTTGAAAGCAAAAGGTCAAGAAACGCACGAGTAGATCTGAAGATTGGCTTCAAAACTCAGAAATGACAAGTTTTGAAGTGTTTTTGGTGATTCTGAGTTCTAGGTGTTTTCAGGACTTAAGCATGCGTGTGTTTTGTGGAAAAATGCTTGTGTATGTATAAGCAAAAGGAATGGAGTGGTTTGGCAAGTCATAAGTACAAGTTATCAGCTAATTGCTAGGTTACTTGATTTTGAAGAAAAGTGGGAAACCAAGTTTCAATGTGAGGTACAAGCATGGGCTGGGTGATTGTAAGTGTTTAACAAGTTTCTTATGAGTTATAGGACTTGTATGATCAGAAGAGAACAAGTGCAAGGCTCAAGAACAAGTTTTGTGCAAAAAAGCACTTTATCAAAATGGCAATGTATACTTTCTTCCAAAAATGGATATAAAGCATGGCCTTGCATTGAATGCTTGAAATGATATCTCTAACACCTGTGCAAGCCATTAATTATAGAGTTCCTAACAAGTTTGGGGCCTTCAAAGTAGAGGTTATGCATCACAACTTTGAATTTTGAATTTGTTCATCACAAAATGACTTGTAATTCAAGTGATAAAACCCTAACTTCATCTCTTTGATTCTCCCTACTCAAAAATTATCTCAAGGAGTTCTTGGATATTTTGGAAAGCTTGCAATGTTCTCTACAACCCGTCTTTGAATTTATTTTTAAGATTCCCCTTGGAATTATATGAAAAAGTGCCATGAAGTTGGGTCAAAATCCTGACCAAATTAGGGCAAAATTTCACTAAGTGTTTTGTTTCATGACCACATGTTCTTAAAATTATAACTTGAGATCCAAGCACTTTTGGAAGAAATTGTGTGAAGAAAAGTTGTATATTTCATGGAAATCTACAACTTTCAAGTTGGAAGTTTCTTTTGGATCAGCTTGCATCATGGTGAAAATTTTGCTCAAAGTTATGAAAAAATAAGAAATTTCCAACACTTAGAAAAATTTCTAAGTTTAGAAATTTTAACTTTTCAAAATGAAATCTTGAATTTTTTATTTCTTGATGAATAAGTTTCATATTTTGGCATGCTTTGATGAATTGTGATCTTTGACATTTGATTTTGACCAAAACGTCAAAGTTTGACTTTTCAGTATATAGTTGACTTTTGATCAGTTGACTGAAAAATTCTTCTGTCAATCCATTGGACTTGCGATGTTTTGAGCCATGTCATTAGGTAAAAATGATGCAATTGGACTCTTGAGATAATGCCTTAAACCAATTGATCATTTTCCAGGTCAAAAATAAAAAATTGCCATTTCCCAGTCAAAACCCTAATTTTGACCATTTTGCCCTTTTGAATATTTGATCAAATTTCTTGAGGAATTGTGGTCCAAACTTGATCAAATGATTCATATGAGTTTAAAATGTTGATGTGGATCAAAAATTATGAAGTTTGACTGTAAATTGGCCATAGTTGACTTTTTCCCCAATATATTTGATTTTTAGGTCAATTGCTCAATTGACTGAGCAAAAGTGTGATCCAAAGCTTGAAACTTGACATGAGTAATCTTGAAGGTCCATAATGATCCATGAAATTCATATGGGGCATTGGAAGTTCAAATATCCTTGTGCAATCTCAAACCCTAATTTTGGTCATCAGTGCTTAAGGAGGTGTCTTGAGCTGATCAACCCTAGTACAGTCTTGAGCAGAAGGAGATCTTGTGAGAAAATTCTTGATAAGTGAGAGGGAAAATTTTGGGGTACAACAACTTCCCCTATTCAATCTTCTTAAGCCTGAAGAGTTAGATTGGCGAGTTTTGCCATTCGTGACTCGAAGGTGGAAGATGATTGGACATTAGAGTGCCCAGAAATTTGCACTTGGTAATGTGGTGGTGGATGGTATAGGGAATGGGCTTAAATATGACATTTGGAGGGATGATGGAAAGTTGTTGGAGATGGGATTGTAGATTCCATCCAGAAATGATTGTTGAACCGTATCTGTAAGCTAAAACTGAATGAATATCAGAATGGCGTTCATGTCTGGAGCGTATCTAAACTGTATCTGAGAGTTGAATCTGAATGAGTATCAAAATGGCATCCGTGTCTGGAGCGTATCTGAACTGTTATCTGAGAATTGAATCTGAATGAGTATCAGGATGGCATTCGTATTTGGAGCGTGTCTGAACTGTATCTGAAAGCTTGAATCTGAATGAGTATCAGAAAGGCATCCGTGTCTGGAGCGTATCTGAACTGTATCTGAAAGTTGAATTTGAATGAGTATCATAATGGAATCCGTGTATGGAGCATATCTGAACTGTATCTGAAGATTGAATCTGAATGAGTATCAGGATGGCATCCGTGTCTGGAGCGTATCTGAACTGTATCTGAGAGCTGAATCTGAATGAGTATCAGAATGGCATCCGTGTCTGGAGCGTATCTAAACTGTATCTAAAGATTGAATCTGAATGAGTATCAGGATGGCATCCGTGTCTGGAGCGTATCTGAACTGTATCTGATAGTTGAATCTGAATGAGTATCAGAATAGCATCCGTGTCTGGAGTGTATCTGAACTGTATCTAAAAGATGAATCTGAATGAGTATCAGAATGGCATTTGTGTATGGAGCGTATCTGAACTGTATCTGAGAGAAACTTTGAACATTGTTAATGGTAGCTGTTTGATTAATCTTATCCTGAAAAGGGTAAAATGTTAGCTAATATGCAATGTCATGTTGTATGAAATGCATGGTACAATGAGATTGTGATATATGCATTCGTGTTATCGATGTTTATGATATATGGATGTGATGTATGCGTATGCAAGCTAAACTGTTGCACTGCTTGTTGGATTGGGGAAAATAAATCCCTGACTGCTGCTGAGGATATGGAGTGTAAGTCTTCATGTTGTGAAGTTGAAGTGTTGATGAATTCCTTTTAGAGAAATAAACTCTGTTGTAAGGGAAATGCCGTGTATTGCTTGTAAAATCTTGTTGGGAAATCTTGAGAAATTGAACGACTTCTATTAGGGATTGATAACTGGAAGCTTTGTTCCGCTGGGGATTAAACTGCACACTGTGGGGGTTTTATGGAAATAGCTTAGAGAGATTTCCCTACCTTAAAGCCATGAGTAATTGTCTTTTTATTTTGTTCATTTGTAAACAGTAATTATGTTCAAATGCATATGTTCAAAAATAAATCATTCGACGTTTTTGTAAACAAAACACAAGAGTAAAGAAAAACAGATAGTTTTTCACTTTCAAAGGGATATCTTTGTATTGACTTTGAGTAAGTGTTTTTATACAATGAGACAAACATTCTAGTAAGAGAATTCCGTCGTAAAAATGAGAATTTGATACAAAGAAAAGATAACTATGTGAAATAATCGGATGGGGTTCCCATTCTGCTATAGCCTTCGCGTCTCCGAGCATCTTAGCTATTTGTTTCCTTGTCCGAAGCTGACTGAATTGATCAGAACCTCTGAGTTTGTCAGTTGAAGCCAAAGGTTGTCCATGAGGTGATTCAACAGGACATAGTCATACGCTTTAATTCCCTAACTTTTTCCTGGACCGCCCTTTCGGGTTTTCAGTCCACCGGGATACCCTTTTTTACCCAAGCCGCCCTTTCGGGTTTTCAGCTTGCCAGGTGTACAGATTTTTGTTTTATCCCTAATTTTTTCCTGAACCTCTTTGGTTCGCCGGATGCCCTTGTTTTGCCTAGGCGTGTCAACCTAGCAGGTCTCTTTATGCGTAGTATCTTTTGACTATGTCTGTGTTCACAGGGTGTGGCAGGTCGTCACCATCCTTGGTGGTCAAGATCATTGCTCCACCAGAGAATATGCTTTTGATTACAAATGGTCCTTCGTATGTAGGAGTCCATTTGCCTCTAGGATCACCTTGCGGCAGTATGATACGTTTGATCACCAGATCCCCGACTTGATATACTTGGCGTCTGACCTTTTTGTTGAAAGCCTTGATCATCCGTTTTTGATACATTTGACCATAACAAGAAGCAGTAAGCCTTTTCTCATCAATCAAGTTTACTTGATCAAGTCGATTCTGGATCCAATCGTCTTCGTTCAATCCCGCATCCTTCATAATTCTTAGAGAGGGGATCTGGACCTCAATAGGCAAGACAACCTCCATGCTGTATACTAGAGAGTAGGGTGTTTCCCTGGTTGATGTGCGTGTCGTGGTACGATACCCGTGGAGAGCGAATGGTAGCATCTCATGCCAGTATTTTCACGTGACCGTCATTTTCTGTATGATCTTTTTGATATTCTTATTTGCAGCTCCGACAACACCATTCGTCTTTGGCCGGTAAGGGGAAGAATTGTGATGCTGGATCTTGAATTGCTCGCACAGGGCGGTGATCATGGTATTGTTTAGATTTGTACCATTGTCTGTGATGATCCTCTCCAGGATACTGCAACGACAAATGAGATTTTTCTTGATGAACCGGGTGACAACATTCTTGGTAACGGAAGCAAAAGAAGCCGCCTCAACCCACTTTGTGAAATAGTCAATGGCCACTCAGATGAAGCGGTGTCCATTAGAGGTTGTTGGCTTGATTTCCTCAATCATATCGATGCCCCACATAGCAAAGGGCCACGGAGCCGTCAAGACATTCATAGGAACTAGAGGTACGTGCACCTTGTCAGCATAGATCTGACACTTATGGCAGGTTCGAGAGTGTTGATAGAAATCTGCTTCCATGGTAGACCAGTAATAGCCTGCCCGTAGGATCTTCTTTGTCATCGTATGTCCACTAGAATGGGTGCCAAAAGTGCCCTCATGTAACTTAGCCATGATTTCTTCCTCTTCAACCTTGTCTACACACCGTAGTAACACAGAGTCATGGTTGCGCTTGTAGAGAATGCCATTACTAAGGAAGAACTTAGCAGAGAATCTCCTTAAGAACTTCTTATCATTAACTGAAGCTCCTTCCGGATATTCTTGAACCTCGATATACATCTTGACCTCATGAAACAAAGGATGGTCCACTACTTCTTCAGTATTAATCTCGTGACAGTGAGATGGTTCGTCCATTCGTTCAATGGTGATCTGGGGAGCCTCGTTGTCCCATTTAAGTTTAAACATGGATGACATTGTGGCTAGCCATATGGTCTGAATTCTTCACAGTTGTTTACCATCATGATGTCTTCATCTGGGAATTCGAACTTCATGGATTGGTAGTCTTCCACAGCTTGGTGAGCAAGGTGATCAGCTAGTACACTGCCCTTTATTGCTTTTTCGGTAGTATACTGAATTTCATATTCCGTCAGGATCATCTGCCATCTTGCTATTCTCCTAGAAAGGGCAGGCTTCTCGAAGATCTATTTTATTGGATCCATTTTAGATATCAACAAGGTAGTATGGGTCAGCATATACTGTCTTAGCCGGAGAGCAGCCCATGCCAGAGCACATCAAGTTTTCTCGAGCAGTGAATATCTTGTTTCACAGTCCGTAAACTTTTTGCTGAGGTAATAAATAGAATGCTCTTTTCGGCCATACTTGTCATGCTGCCCCAGCACACACCCCATTGAATTTTCCAAAACAGTTAGATACATGATCAATGGTCTTCCCTCGACTGGTGGCATTAAAACAGGAGGCTCTTGCAAGTACTCTTTGATTTTGTCGAAGGCAGTTTGGCACTCATCATTCCATTTGAATACTTTATCTTTCTTCAGTAACTTGAAGATTGGTTTACAAGTAGCTGTCAGGTGAGAAATGAATCTGGCAATGTAGTTTAAACGTCCCAAGAATCCTCTGACTTCCTTCTCGGTAAGAGGAGCAGGCATCTCTTGTATCTCTTTCACCTTGGCAGGATCTACTTCAATAACTTTATTGCTGACGACAAAGCCTAGGAGTTTACCAGACCTTACCCCAAACGTGCATTTATTTGGGTTCAACCTTAGCTTGTACTTCTTTAGTCTCTCAAACAGTTTTTGTAAATGGTCAAGATGCTCTTCTTCTGTTTGAGATCTAGCTATCATGTCGTCCACATAGACCTCTATTTCGTGATGTATCATGTCGTGAAATAAGGCTACCATGGCACGCTGATAAGTTGCCCCAACATTCTTCAGCCCGAATGGCATAACCTTGTAGCAGAATGTCCCCCACTGTGTGACAAAGGTTGTTTTCTCCATGTCCTCAGGCGCCATTTTGATTTGGTTGTAGCCTGAGAAACCGTCCATGAAGGAAAACACTTTGTGATGTGCTATATTGTCAACTAGAATATCAATGTGGGGAAGTTGGAATCATCCTTAGCGCTTGCCCTATTCAAATCTCTGTAGTCCACGCCCATCCGTACCTTTCCGTCTTTTTTGGGTACGAGAACAACATTGGCAACCCATTACAGATAGGAGGTGACGGCCAAGGATCCCGCGTTGAATTGCTTCATGACTTTGGATTTAATCTTCTCTGACATGTATGGTTGCATACGAAGGACCTTTTGTTTTACCGGTGGGCAGTCTTCTTTTGTAGGTAGACGATGTACTACGATATCTGCATCAAGTCCTGGCATGTCTTTGTACGACCAGGAAAAGACTTCAACATAATCGTGTAACAACTGAATCATACGCTCTTTGACACTGGGTTCCAGATTGGCACCCACCTTGACTTCTCTTTTGTCTTCTTCGGTACCTAGGTTGATTGTGTCCACTGGTTCTTCGTGGGGCTGAATGGTCCTCTCTTCTTGTTGTAGTAACCTGGCGAGTTCCCTTGGAACTTCATAATCTTTCTCACCTTCGTCTTCGGCTCGGTAGATTAGATTTTCAGAGTCACAAAAGGCCATAGCAGAACTGTTACCCATGGGATCCCGAATGGATGTAGACCTTCATTGTAAGTGTGAGTGTGTGTAAGAGTGTATCTATCTTTGGAAGAAATGAAAATGTAAAAAAGAAAAACAATGAGCACAAAGTTTGTAAGCAAAAACGTCCATGATTCATTGATGTCATATGGAAATGAGATAATAACCCTTACAAATGGACCATTGTGCCTCGGGTAAGACACAAGGTTTTAAGAGTCTGAATTGTTTTAATATTACAGATCCGACAAAATTTAAAGACAAATTACGGTGGGATAAAAGTGATTGGGATGAAATCTCTAGCTTCCAAATTGCTGAGCCCTCCACTGACAGTTGGGAAAATCCAATCCTCCAGGTTATAGCTGTCTGCATCCTCCTCCACTGCATTGACTTCGCGGTTGCTGATCTTCAAGGGTGGTCCTCCGGAATGAGCGCGACGTACAACTTTCTGGGCTCCTGAAGTAAAGCCCAAACCAAATTTGTCAGATTTGTATGGGATGTCTGGGAGTTGCCCCAAATAGTGCACCCACCTTCTTCTATCACTGCCTTGGCATCTTTCAAAGATGACATCTTGAGCGGAGGCCTTGTGATCTTGCGAACCTGAGACACATCCTTGGTTACTGCCACAGTCTGCGGGACTTCTTCAAAGTGCTGGAATGGAGTTTCAATAAATTCACCATCTAACTCCACATATCTGAAGGAATTTAGATGGCTGACCATATACTCTTCTTCTCCATGAACAGTGATGATCTTCCCCTGAATTGGATATTTCAGCATTTGATGCAACGTAGAGGTAACAACACCAGCATTGTGAATCCACGGACGGCCTAATAAGCAGGAATATGAAGGGCGAATATCCATTACATAAAAAGTTGAATCAAATGTTTGGGTTCCAACTTTTATGGGGATATCCACTTCCCCATGCACCATCCTTTTTGAGTCGTCGAAGGCTCTCACTACTATGTTTCTCGGTTTCAATGTCAATCCTTCACAGTTAATCCTATTAAGAGTCTTTTTAGGTAACACATTCAGAGACGAACCAGTGTCAACCAAGACACGAGCCAACGTCGTGCCCCTACATTCGATTGAGACATGCAATGCCTCGTTATGCTTCCTCCCTCTTGGCGTTAAATCAGCATCTGAGAAACCTAAACCATTATCTGCAGCCAAGCTGGCTACGCAGTCTTGGAATTGATCGACAGATGTTTCTTGGGGTACATGGGCAGTTTTAAAGAACTTTACCAAGGCCTTTGCATGAGCCTCGAAGCATAGTAATAAATCCAGCATGGAAATTTTTGATGGAGTTTGCCCCAGTTTCTCGACTACGTTGTAGTCGCTTCTTTTTATGATCTTTAGAATTTCCTCCATATCTTTCCGGGAGGTCTCAGGGATAGCCACTGATTGTGCCTTCGTCCGGAAAGGCTCAACCAGAATACCTTTACCTCGAGTCTCAGTTGACTCGGAAGCAGGAATGTCAGTAGGGGTGATAACAGGGATTATAACAGTTTTGTCAACAGGAGTATTAGCAGAGATGATTGTAGGACTGGGAATAACCTTTGGAGGAGAAACAACAACAAGAATGATTACGGGTCCAGAAATAGCTTTGGAGGAGAAATTTCTGGAGAGAAAACCCTTCCGCTTCGGGTTATCTTACTAGTCCCCGCGATATTACTGATATCAAAGTCAACTTTCTCAGAACTTGAATCTTCAGCAGCTGGCCAATCTTGCTTGATACCGTGGTAGTAGACATCACCTCCATAATTCCATGGGACGGTTTTGTCTGACGAATACTGGATTGGTCCAGGCATTGTAATTATCAAAGGAGCTACTTTAGGAACTGATGTAATTCTAATGGGTCTTTTGGTGGAGACCCTGGAAGAATTGTCGGAAAAGGTCACGATGGAAACATCATTATAAGAAACAGTTGGAATAGAAGTCTTTTCAAACAAAATCTCTTGGTTATCTATTAGGCATTGAACGCCTGCTTTTAACAAAGGACAACTGGTTGGTGAGGATAAACAAAAATGACAGCTTTCATCACAGCCCGGGAATACACCGGCATCCAACAAGTTCTTTTTGATAGTTAGGAGTGGGTCACAAGTTCATCAACTGAAGTAACAAACATATCTTCCTCAATGGCGTTGACATTATGGCCGTGCTTGGGCATGGGGGCAGTGATGACATTGGGAATTTCTGGCGCATCGAATTCAATTTCTTTGGCTTCAAGAAGGTCTTGTACCTTGTTCTTCAGAGCCTAACAGTTGTTAGTGTCATGGCCGGGACTCTCAAAATGGTATGCACAACGGGCATTAGGATGATAGTGAGGAGAGGTTGTGTTAGGATTCTTTGGAGCTTCTTTCAAAGTCACTAGATTGGATCTTAAAAAATGCGACAATACTTGAGATAGTGTCATATTAATTTGAGTGAACTGTCTGATTGGTCTTTCTGTTCTTGGCTGGTTGCTTCTTTGCTGAGTAGGCGCAGGTTTAGGAATCATGACAGCCTCCACCATTGGTCGGCGTTCAGCCCTATCTTGATTTCTCTGAGGATATATATCAACCACTTATTTCTTTCCAATGAATGGTTTCCTTACAGCAGCAGAGGATGCATCTTTTTGAATCTTCCCATTTTTATCCCGGATTCTACCCTTTCTTCGGTCAATATCAATTCAGTAAAACCTTCCAATCAACTCCCAATCAAGTGATTAAAGAAGGGACCAGACAAGGTGCCTAAGAACATGTCTACCAACTCTCTTTCAGATAGAGGAGGCTGGACTCTTCCTGCTAAGTCCCTCCATTTTTGTGCATAGTCTTTAAAGCCTTCACTTGAAACCATGGCCATACTCTGGATTGAGTACGGGTGGGTGCAAAATCAGTGTTGTATTGGTATTGTTTGTAAAAGGAAGCAGCAAGATCTTCCCAGTTATGAACATTGGCTCTTTCTAGTTGATAAAACCAATCAAGTTAAGTTCCAGACATAATGTCTTGGAAGAAGTGTACCCATAAATCCTTATCAGCGGTATGAGGCTGGATTTTCCTCACATAGGACCAGAGATGCATTTTGGGACATGAAACTCTGTCATATTTGGCGAACACCGGCACTTTGAATTTTGGAGGAATGACAATCCCATATACTAACCCCAACTCCTCAAAGTCCAATCCAGGCACTTTTTGAATTTCCATTGCGCTTAACCGTTCTTCTAGATGCTTATACTTGTCATCGGCTAGAGAATATTATTCTTCAGAATAATCTTCTTCTTCCTCTTCCTCTTCTGAATCTGTCCGGACAACTTCTTCCTTGCCTTTCCCATCTTGATTGTCTTTCTCACCCGATGACGTTGCAAAATCTAGGGTCCTTCTTGCTTGTCCTTGGAACCTTCTTCCCATGTTTAAAACTCCAGTTATTTTCTTTGTTTTATTTTTCTTCTCTTCAACCAGCAAGGTCTTCAACTTTTCTTGTCCTTTGGTTAGAGTTAAGAACATCTGTTGAAACTGAGCATTTTGAGCTTGGAGGTCCTTCACCGTCTGTTCGAGATCCATCTTACTGAAATAAACAGTAGAAAGATGAGGAGACTTGTTGCAAGAAACCTTCTTATGTTATGATGAATGGTAGATGCATATGCAATTATTTCAAGGATTTGAAAGATTCAAATTTGTTTTAGACAAAAAGGAAACACATGTTATATTAATAAATTAAATCTTGAGTACATCAATGCCTTTTTGGGAAAAAATAACAAAAAACGCTGAGATAAAAAGGTAGTACGCATCCTCTTTGGTGCGATGTAGGCATTCAGAGTCTGCTCCTCATGAAGTTGCTTAGTGAGTTCCAAAACCTTCTTCTCGCTAGCGTAGAATTGGGCTTAGAAAGTATCTCGCTCCCCCCTTGAGTTGTATCCAATCTCTTTGTAAGTCTTCAAGAGAGGAGGGCATGTACGGATGTAGGATAGTGTATGGAACATCTCCTTCCATAACAGGCTCCATGATTATCGGGAGAATGGAGGGATAAGGCATTATGAGACTCTGAGCACGAGTTCGTACCCATTTGAGGTAAGGCTCAAGAGGGATGGAATTATTGTGCCCCAAAGTCTTGCTATTTACCTTGTTCAACATCCTCCAAGCTCAGATGGATCTCTGGCGAAGACCTTGATCATCGTTATCATAGTCAAATACCAAACCTTGAATGAGCATCTCATGTGAGCCATCTCTTCGGGCGTAACCAAACTGTCTTAAGGCTAAGCAGGGGTTATAGGTGATACCTCCCCTAAGGCCAAGTAAGGGGACATTAGGGAATTCTCCACAACGGTCGACAATAGTAACATTCTCTATGGATCGGGAACACCAATGAATGTCTGAATGTTTGAGTGTCATCAACCTTTGTGACCACCTTGAACCTTGCTCGTTCCTTAATACAAATTGGGGAAAATGCGAAATAAACCATCTTGCCAAGAGAGGAGTACAACACACAAGGATACCTCTTTTCCTCATTGTGCGAGTGTGAAAAGAATGTAGGATGTCCCCTAGCAATGTAGGCACCGGGTTGCGGGATATGAAGATTTTGATGGTGTTCATGTCTATGAGTTGGTCAAGATTTGGAAACAAAACCATCCCATAGATGAGGAGAGCCATAATTTCCTAAAAAGCTTGCAAATCCAAAGAGTTCCAACAGTTTTGGGCTTTCTCAAACAAGAACTTGGCTAGGAAACCCTTGACACCACTCCTTGTTTCCCAATTAGTCGTGACATCAGAAGATTGTAAGTGTAGAGCTTGAGAAATCTCTTCTGGCTTTGGGTCTCTTTCTGTACCGTTGAAAGGTAGTTGATTGAGAATGGGAATCCTCAAGAGTCGGGAGAATTCTTCCAAAGTAGGCACAAGTTGATAATCGGGAAATGTGAAGCAATGGTGTAAAGGATCAAAGAACTGAAAGAGCACCTTCACCATGTCTTCATCAGTGTTGGAAGTGACTAAGTTTAGTAGGCGACCATGTCTCTCGGTGAATGGAGAATTTTCTGGAATCCTTGAAGCTAGATCTTTAAGTTGAGGAGGGATCCTTACAAGATTGACTTGAATAGTTTTCCTGCGAATAGAATCCATATCCTACAAAACAGAACAAAGATAAATCCCAAAATCCTTGAAATGGTTAGTGAATGAGTATGATGTTATGATGTTCATGATGTTATGTACAATTATATATATACAAAAAAGCAAACAAGTCCTTAGGTTTATGCTTGCATGGGGTCACATAGGTAAGTACCCTCTTGAAGTTTAGTTGGCTCAAACCTATCCTAGCAATAGTAACCGGGTTCTAAGGAGCTCAATATCACCGGTTTGTTTCTTTGGTCATTGTTTCAGCATAAGCCTCTTTAATGGCGACCGAAATATCCCAAAGAAACCAAACCTCAATGAGTGTAGTATCGAGTATCTACCAACTTCAGACTGCACCAAAGCCGGTCATCTCACTACGTCCTAAATGTCCAAGTTGGTCAAGTAAAGGTTCTAAAAGTTCATTAGTGCTTCATGACATCACTCAACGACCCCGTATTCTCCTTGATTAACTCAAGGGCTTCCGGTACCCACAAATATGTCGCACTAACATAACTATTACTTAGACCATGTCGGTATACCCTGCACAGTTTCCATAATATATTGCTACTTACCTATAAGGTATCCCAAATTTGGGTAGAGGATTCAAACCCAAACAAAGAACCATAATGTAAAGCAAACAAGTCAAACAATGAAAGCAATTAAATGTGATATAACCCTAAGGTAACCCCACTTTTAGAATTTTCCCCAACAGAGTCGCCAGTTCTGTGATACGGTGGGAGAACTGACTTGAAGGTTTTGCGTTTGATCGCAAATGTTGCGGTTAGCAAGAGCCGCCACCGACTTTTCTTTTATCCGAAAGGAAAGGTGAAATAGCACAGGAAAGACCTTTGAGATTATTTCTTGAGTTTGGGGGGTAGATTATGAAAAGGGAAGGTAATAGCACCATTTTAATCCATGGTTTTCCATGGGCTCTTAGTTACTTGCTAGATCACTTGCTTTTGTTTGAAATTGTGTTTTGTGTGGTTTTTTGAAAGTATTTTGTAAAGAGGCCATTGTTTAGGAAATATTTGTAATGATTCTCGTTCGTAAGAATGTATACAAAGATGTTGATCTTTTGAAAATGTTTTCAAGTTTGTAAGATGTTTTGTAGGTGTTTGTTTTAAAAATAGAAAAGATGTTTTGTTTTGAAATTGAGCAAGTAATTAGGAGTATTCTACCTACTCAAAAGTCTTTCTTGTTCATTTTCTTTTCCTTTGACATTGTTATCTTACCATTGATTTGGTAAGTAACCCCATCTTTGGATGTAAACGGGACGGGCGTGAGTCATCGTATAACCATGATTAGCAATGTTGTAAGGTATCTTAGCATTTCTTTTAGGGACTAAGATCATTTGAAAGGCAACATAGATAGCGTAATTGAGGGACTATGATCTTATATTTTCTTGTTTTTGCTAAGATACCTCACATGCATAATATGGCTATTTTGTAAAGGCAACCAAGTGGGTTTATCCTAGGGGTGTTTATGTGCAAGTGTATTGTTTTCATGCTTGATTTTGTATTTGATTAGGGTTTTCTAAGCATTGGTTTTATTCTTTCCATTCAAACCTTAATTACTAGCATTTGTATATAAAAGCGATAAATTACGAAATTTAAAGTTACTACGCTATTACAATACTTGTGGGAGGGGGTGTACAAAGTATAAATGGGGATTGCAAGAATTTAAAGCCTAATTATGTATTACAAACATATTGAATTTATACAAGAATTGAAATAAATAATGTACAAGATGAATAAATATGCAAGAATGTAAATGTGAAGAAAATGGAAATTGTTTGGATTTTTTAGAGAAAAGGGATTTTGAGTTTAACCTAATTAATTAAAAGAAAATAATTAATTGCAATAATAAAAAGTAAGCCTAAATTTACATGGGAAAAAACTAATAAAACCCTAATTCATTAATTGATTAAAAAGAAATTAAGTTTATAAGAAAAGTATTTTGGTATTTTTGTCTTGAAAATAAAACATAGTATTATAAAATACTTTTGGTCCTTTTGGTATTAAAATAATATATTTTAATTGGTGTAAAAGAAAATAAATAAAACCTAGTTTTATTTAAATTTACAAAAACAATTATTCAAAATAAATAAAGCATGATTAAATAAAATAATTTTTTGTGAGAAAAATAAATAAACTATGTCAAAATGTAAATCTACTATTTTTATATTTTTTATGATTTTTTAGTATTAGAAAAATAATTAAGAAAATAAATAAAATAAAAATAAGAAAAGAAAATAAAAAATGAGCCAGGGGTGTTGATAGCCTGCAAGGGGGTTAACAACAAGAAAAAAAACAGAAGGCCCAAATGGAGGCCCAGCGCCTGCCAAAAAGAAAATCAGAAATGCAAAAAATGTGAAAAAACCAAAAGGGTACCACTGGGGCTCGAACCCAGGTCCCTCAGGTTACAGGTGCGCGCTTCTACCACTAGGGTGGCTATACATCCGTTTATATAAATCAAAGCATAAATATATATGGAAAACACATTCTTGAGACCAACTTCATCTTCAACCTCACGCCCAGCCAGAAGCTCTGTATCTCATTCAAAACTCAACACAAATGAAAACTGTAAACATGAAACTTGTAGCAAATTTCTTCACGGTTTCAGAAATGTAAAGCATTAAAACTATAGATCAAAGACAAACATGAATTTCATTGGTCCTAATCTGAACCCTGAAAATCTCAGAAGCTTCAATATTAAAATTCTCTAAGCTCAAGCAAAATTAATGGAAACTATGGACATGGTTAGCTTTAGGGCAAAGATATCTACATGTTTCATTCACAAATAAATTATTGATGATGCTTGTATGAAAAGTTCCAAAGTTAGAAAAATTACCTTGCAAGAGGGTATCAGGTTTGTAGTTTGAGCAACTTTCAGTGAGTTCCAATGATTGGGTTAGCTTCCTCAAGTTCCCAGGAAACTAATGGGATGCTTAGCTTGAGCTGAAAGTGCCTGAGGAGTTCTGGAGAAGTCCAAGTGCAAAGCTCTGTTTTTTAAAATGGTAGATGATGATGGAGGTGTTACAGTGGTGCTGCAGATGTTGGGATTGTTTGTGTATGTTGTTTAGAAGCTTTTGAAAGTAAAATGCCAAGAAACGCACGAGTAGATTTGAAGATTGGCTTCAAAACTCAAAAATGACAAGTTTTGAAGTGTTTTTGGTGATTATGAGTTCTACGTGTTTTCAAGACTTAAGCATGCGTGTGTTTTGTGGAAAAATTCTTGTATATGTATAAGCAAAAGGATTGGAGTGGTTTGGCAAGTCAGAGGTACAAGTTTTCAGCTAATTGCTAGGTTACTTGATTTTGAAGAAAAGTGGGAAACCAAGTTTCAATGTGAGGTACAAGCATGGGCTAGGTGATTATAAGTGTTTAACAAGTTTCTTATAAGTTATAGGACTTGTATGATCATTAGAGAACAAGTGCAAGTATCAAGAACAAGTTTTGTGCAAAAAGCACTTTATCAAAATGGCAATGTACACTTTCTTCCAAAAATGGATATAAAGCATGGCCTTGCATTGAATGCTTGAAATGAGACCTCTAACAGTTGTGCAATCCATTAATTATGGAGTTCCTAACAAGTTTGAGGCCTGAAAAGTAGAGGTTATGCAGCACAACTTTGAATTTTGAATTTGTTCATCACAAAATGACTTGTAATTCAAGTGATAAAACCCTAACTTCATCTCTTCGATTCTCCCTTCTCAAAAATGATCTCAAGGAATTCTTAGACATTTTGGAAATATTGAAATTTTCTCTACAACCCATATTTGAATTGCTTTTGAAGATTCCCCTTGGAACTATATGAAAAAGTGCCATGAAGTTGGGTCAAAATCCTGACAAAATTAGGGCAAAATTTCACTAAGTGTTTTGTTTCATGACCACATGTTCTTAAAATTATAACTTGAGATCCAAGAACTTTTGGAAGAAGTTGTGTGAAGCAAATTTGTAGATTTCATGGATATCTACAACTTTCATGTTGGAATTTTCTTTTGGATCAGCTTTCATCATGGTGAAATTTTTGCTCAAAGTTATGAAAAAATAAGAAATTTCCAACACTTAGAAAAATTTCTAAGTTTAGAAATTTTAACTTTTCAAAATGAAATCTTGAATTTTTTATTTCTTGATGAATAAGTTTCATATTTTGGCATGCTTTGATTTAACATTTGATTTTGACATTTGATTTTGACCAAAAAGTCAAAATTTGACTTTTCAGTATACAGTTAACTTTTGATCAGTTGATTGAAAAATTCATCTGTCAATCCATTGGACTTGCAATGTTTTGAGCCATGTCATTAGATCAAAATGATGCAATTTGACTCTTGAGATCATGCCTTAAACCAATTGATCATTTTCCAGGTCAAAAATCAGAAATTGCCCTTTCCCAGTCAAAATCCTAATTTTGACCATTTTGCCCTTTTGAAGATTTGATCAAATTTCTTAAGCAATTATGGTCCAAACTTGACCAAATGATACATATGAGTTTAAAATGTTGATGTGGATAAAAAATTATGAAGTTTGACTGTAAATTGGCCATAATTAACTTTTCCCCAATACAGCTGATTTTTAGGTCAACTGCTCAATTGACTGAGCAAAAGTGTGATCCAAAGCTTGAAACTTGACATGAGTAATCTTGAAGGTCCATAATGATCCATGAAATTCATATGGGGCATTGGAAGTTCAAATATCCTTGTGCAATATCAATCCCTAATTTTGGTCATCATTGCTTAAGGAGGTGTCTTCAGCTGATTAACCCTAGTACAGTCTTGAGCAGAAGGAGATCTTGTGAGCAAATTATTGATAAGTGAGAGGGAAAATTTTGGGGTACAACAACTTCCCCTGTTCAATCTTCTTAAGCCTGAAGAGTTAGATTGGCGAGTTTTTCCATTCGTGACTCGAAGGTGGAAGATGATTGGACATTAGAGTGCCTAGAAATTTGCACTTGGTGATGTGGTGGTGGATGGTATAGGGAATAGGCTTAAAGATTGCACTTAGAGGGATGATGGAAAGTTGTTGGAGATGGGCTTGTAGATGCCATCCATAAATGATTGATGAACCGTATCTGTAAGCTGAAACTGAATGAATATCAAAATGGTGTTCGTGTCTTGAGTGTATCTAAATTGTATCTGAGAGTTAAATCTGAATGAGTATCAAAATGGCATCCGAGTTTGGAGAGTATCTGAACTCTTATTTGAGAATTAAATATGAATGAGTATCAGGATGGAATCCGTATCTGGAGCGTATCTGAACTGTATCTGAAAGCTTGAATCTGAATGAGTACCAGAAAGGCATCCGCGTATGGAGCGTATCTGAACTGTATCTAAAAGTTGAATTTGAATGAGTATCAGAATTAAATCAGTGTCTGGAGCGTATCTGAACTGTATCTGAAGATTGAATCTGAATTAGTATCAGGATGACATCCGTGTCTGGAGCGTATCTGAACTGTATCTGAGAGCTGAATCTGAATGAGTATCAGAATGGCATCCGTGTCTGAAGCGTATCTGAACTGTATCTGAAGATTGAATCTGAATGAGTATCAGGATGGCATCCGTGTCTAGAGCGTATCTGAACTGTATCTAAAAGTTGAATTTGAATGAGTATCAAAATGGCATTCGTGTCTGGAGCGTATCTGAACTGTATCTGAAAGTTGAATCTGAATGAGTATCAGAATGGCATCCGTGTCTGGAGCATATCTGAACTGTATCTGAAAGTTGAATCTGAATGAGTATCAGAATGGCATCCGTGTCTGGAGCGTATCTGAATTGTATCTGAAAGTTGAATCTGAATGAGTATCAGAATGGCATCCGTGTCTAGAGCGTATCTGAACTGTATCTGAGAGAAACTTTGAACATTGTTAATGGTAGCTGTTTGATTAATCTTATCCTGAAAAGGGTAAAATGTTAGCTAATATGCAATGTCATGTTGTATTAAATGCATGGTACAATGAGATTGTGATATATGCATTCGTGTTATCGATGTTTATGATATATGGATGTGATGTATGCGTATGCAAGCTAAACTGCTGCACTGCTTGTTGGATTGGGGAAAATAAATCCTTGACTGCTGCTGAGGATATGGAGTGCAAGTCTTCATGTTATGAAGTTGAAGTGTTGATGAATTCCTTTTAGAGAAATAAATTCTGTTGTAATGGAAATGCCATGTATTGCTTGTAAAATCCTATTGGGAAATCTTGAGAAATTGAACGACTTCTACTGGGGATTGATAACTGGAAGCTTTGTTCCGCTGGGGATTAAACTGCACACTGCGGGGTTTTTATGGAAATAGCTTAGAGAGATTTCCCTACCTTAAAGCCATCAGTGATATTCTTTTTATTTTGTTTATTTGTAAACAGTAATTATGTTCAAATGCATATGTTCAAAAATAAATCATTGGACGTTTTTGTAAACAAAACACAAGAGTAAAGAAAAACAGATAGTTTTGCACTTTCAAAGGGATATCTTTGTATTGACTTTGAGTAAGTGTTTTTATACAATGAGACAAACATTCTAGTAAGAGAGTGTCGTCGTAAAAATGAGAATTTGATACAAAGAAAAGATAGTTATGTGAAATAATCCCATGGGGTTCCCATTCTACTATAGCCTTCGTGTCTCCGAGGAAATATTAAAAATAATCAAGAAGAACGACTACAATATGGTAGAGCAGCTGGGGCAGACCCCCTCGAAGATATCGATGTTGTCTCTGTTATTATGTTCTGAGGACCATGCAAAGGCTTTGACTGCATTCCTCAAGACTGGGCATGTTCCACAAGAAACCTCTGCCGATCAATTCAAAGACTGTGTGGCCAGCTTGACTGCTGACAATGGGCTGGGTTTTTCAGATGCCGACTTGACACCGAAAGGGAGGAAGCATAATGATTCTCTACATGTCTCGATCAAATGCAGGGGAATCACTATGGCTCATGTGCTGGTGGATACTGGGTCTTCACTGAATGTTCTGCCTAAGAAGGCTCTTGATCAGCTGGATTGTGAAGGCTTGACCTTAAATCCTAGTAACATTGTGGTAATGGCTTTTGACGGGTCAAAGAGAATGGTGCATGGGGAGGTGGACATCCCTGTCAAAGTAGGCTCTCATACCTTTGGGTCCACCTTCTACGTGATGGCCATCAGGCCATCGTACTCTTGTTTGTTGGGTCGTCCTTTGATCCATGAAGTTGGGGCTGTTACTTCTACACTGCACCAAATGCTGAAATATCCGGTAAAGGGGAAGATTGTCACTGTGCATGGCGAAGAGGGGTATATGGTGAGCCAGCTGAACTCCTTCAGGTATATGGATATGGACGGGGAATTCATAGAGACTCCTGTCAAAACTTTGAAGAGGTTCCCCAGATTTTGGTATCAACTGAGACTACCACCAGGACCAAACCTCCTTTAAAGATGGGTTCTCTCAAGGACGCCAGAGAAGTGGTCGAAGAAGGTAGGTGTACCAACTGGGGACAACTCTCTGATTTTACTCACAAAACTGACAAATTTGGTTTGGGCTTTACTTCAGGAGCTCAAAAGGATGTTTGACGCGCTCGAGCTAGAGGACCTCCCATACGCATCAGCAATCGTGGGGTCAATGCTATTGAAGACAGTGAGGAAAGCTCTGATATCGACAACTGGATCTACCCGACTACCAACGGTGGACCGAGTAATTGGATGTTCAGAGATTTTATACCAGTTTCTTTTATTCTGCAGTAATTGTCTTACTTGTTTTCCAAGTTTGTAATAAACAATTTAAACTTTATGGCCTTGTGTCTTACCCGAGATACAATGGTCCTATCTGTGAGGGTTATTATATGTCATTTCATATATCATCAATAAAACATTGGACGTTTCTTGCATACAAATTTTGTGCTCTCTGTTTTTCTTTTCTGCTTTTCACTTTATCAATACAATTATGCTCTTACACACACTTACGTATCAAACTGTAGATCCATATCCACTCTGGATCCCATTAATAACAGTTCTGCTATTGCCAGTTATGACTTCGAAAATCCGATCAACTAAGCCGAGGACGAAGGTAAGGACGATTGTGAGGTTCCTGGAGAACTTGCTAGACTGTTACAGCAGGAAGAGAGGGCTATAAAGCCCCATGAAGAGCCAGTTGAGACGATAAACTTGGGAACGAAGGTGGACAAAAAAGAAGTCAAGATCGGTGCAAATCTGGAGACTAAGATCAGACAGCGGTTGATACAGATGTTGCACGACTATGTTGAGATCTTTTCCTGGTCATATGAAGACATGCCTGGTTTAGACACTGATATCGTGGGACACCGTCTGCCGACTAAAGAAGATTGTCCTCCGGTTAAACAGAAGGTTCTCCGTATGCGCCCTGAAATTTCAGAGAAGATCAAGGCAGAGGTCATGAAGCAGTTCGACATAGGGTTCTTAACTGTCACCTCCTATCCGCAGTGGGTTGCTAACGTTGTTCTAGTACCTAAGAAGGACGACAAGGTATGGATGTGTGTGGATTACAGAGACCTGAACAGGAAAGCCCCAAAGATGACTTCCCGCTTCCCCATATTGACGTTCTAGTTGACAACACCGCGCAACACAAAATATTCTCCTTCATGGATGGTTTCTCTGGCTACAACCAGATCAAGATGGCTCCTGAAGACATGGAGAAGATAACCTTCATCACACAGTGGGGCACCTTCTACTACAAGGTTATGCCTTTTTGGTTGAAGAATCCTGGGGTAACTTATCAGCGAGCCATGGTCGCCTTGTTCCACAATATGATTCACCATGAGATCGAGGTTTATGTTGATGACATGATATCCAGGTCTCAAACCAAAGAAGAGCACCTCGACCATCTACAAAAGTTGTTTGACAGGTTGAAGACATACAAACTGAGGTTGACTCTGAACAAGTGCACCTTCAGGGTAAGGTCTGGTAAGATTCTGGGTTTCATCGTCAGTGACAAAGGTATTTAGGTAGACCCCGCAATGGTAAAGGCCATACAAGAGATGTCGGCTCCCCGTATTGAGAAGGAAGTTAGGGGTTTCTTGGGACGCTTGAATTATATCGTCAGGTTCATTTCACATCTGACTGCTACTTGTGAGCCCATCTTCAAGATTCTGAAGAAAGATCAAGTGGTAAAGTGGAATGACGAGTGCCAGATTGCTTTCAAAAGGATCAAAGAATATCTTCAAGAACCACCAATTTTGATGCCTCCGGTTGAAGGAAGACCTTTGATATTGTACTTAACAGTGCTAGACAATTCAATGGGGTGTGTGCTGGGGAAGCATGACAAGTTTGGTCAAAAAGAGCACGCAATATACTACCTTAGCAAAATGTTTACCGATTGTGAGACAAGATACTCACTGCTTGAGAAAACTTGTTGCGCTTTGGCATGGGCTGCTCGCCGACTAAGACAATATATGTTGACCCACACTACTTTGTTGATATCTAAGATGGATCCAATCAAATACATCTTCGAGAAGCCCGCACTCTCCAGAAGAATAGCGAGATGGCAGACGATCTTAACCGAATACGATATACAATATACAACCTAGAAAGCAATCAAGGGAAGTGTATTGGCTGATCATTTGGCTCATCAGGCCGTGGATGACTACCAGTCCATGAATTTTAAGTTCCCGGATGAGAATATCATGCTAGTGACTGACTACGAAGAACCTGGACCAGATGAAGGACCTAAGGAAGGATCCTGATGGACTATGGTTTTTGATGGAGCTTCGAATGCACTCGGTAATGGCATTGGCGCCGTAACCATATCTCCTGAGGACTGTCATACTCCTTTCACTACTCGACTATGTTTCAACTGCACTAACAACATGGCGGAGTATGAAGCCTGCATCATGGGTCTCAAAGCCGCTATCGACCTTAGGATTAAGTTCTTAAGTGTCTTCGGGGATTCAACCTTGGTGGTAAGTCAGATCAAAGGCGAATGGGATATGAAGCATCCGAATTGCATCTCGTACAAAGAGCACGTTCTCCCACACTTTGAGGAGGTAACCTTTGAACATTTCCCACGAGAGGAGAATCAGTTAGCGGACACACTAGCCACCATGTCTTCTATGTTCAAAGTCAGGTGGGACAACGAAGCTCCCCGAATCACTATAGATAGGTTGGATGAACCAGCGCATTGCTGTGAGATTGATACTGAAGAGGTAGCAAACAAACCCTGGTTTCACGAAGTAAAAAGGTACCCTGAGACTCAAGAATATCCATAAGGGGCATCTGTCAATGATAAGAAGTTTCTGAGGAGGTTCGCTGCGAAATTCTTCCTCAATAATGGAATCCTCTACAAGCGCAATCATGACTCTACCTTACTGCGGTGTGTAGACAAGAGCGAAGCAGAGAGGATTATGATCGATCTACATGAAGGTACCTTAGGAACCCATTCAAGTGGACATACCATGGCTAAGAAAATCCTAAGGGAAGGATATTATGGTCCACTTTGGAAGCCGATTGTTATCAGCACTCCCGAACTTGTCATAAGTGCCAAATCTATGCTGATAAGGTGCATGTGCCTCCGGTTCCTTTAAACGTCTTAACAACTCTGTGGCCCTTTGCAATGTGGGGCATTGACATGATCGGAGAAATAAGGCCTACCGCTTCCAATGGGCATTGCTTCATCCTGGTGGCCATTGATTACTTCACAAAATGGGTTGAGGCAACCTCTTTTGCTACTGTGACCAAGAACGTCGTGGCGCAGTTTATCAGGCATAACTTGATCTGTCGGTATGGTGTGCCAGAGAGAATTATCACTGACAATGGTACGAATCTCAATAACACGATGATCACCGAGCTCTGTAAGAAATTCAAGATACAACATCATAACTCTTCTCCCTACCGGCCGTAGATGAATGGCGCTGTTGAGGCGGCTAACAAGAACATCAAGAAGATTATACATAAGATGACAGTGACATATAAAGACTGGCATGAGATGTTACCATTCTCTCTTCATGGGTACCATACCTCAGCACGAACGTCGACAGGGGCAACACCTTACTCTCTGGTGTATGGCATGGAGGCAGTCCTACCCATTGATGTCCAGATTCCTTCTTTAAGGATTATGAAGGACGTGGGTTTGAATGAAGACGACTGGATCCAGACTCGACTTGACCAACTGAATTTGATCGATGAGAAGAGACTTAATGCTGTCTGTCATAGTCAAACGTATCAAAAACGGATGATCAAGGCTTTCAGCAAAAAAGTCAGACGTCAAGAATATCAAGTTGGGGATCTAGTGATCAAACGCATCATACTGCCGCAAGGTGATCCCAGGGGCAAATGGACTCCCACCTACGAAGGGCCATTTGTGATTAAAAACATTTTCTCGGGTGGAGCCATGATTCTAACCACCATGGACAGTGACGACCTTCCTCACCCTGTCAATGCGGACATTGTGAAAAGATACTACGCATGATAAAAGACCCGCTAGGTTGACTGGCCTAGGCAAAAATAAGGGCTTCCCAGCGAACCAAAAGGGTTCGGGAAAAAATAAGGGATGAAAATGAAAAAAATTTGTACACCCGGCAAGTCAAAAACCTGAAAAGGCGGCTTGGGCAAAAAAGGGTATCCCGATGGACTGAAAACCCGAAAGGGCAGTCCAGGCAAAAGTTAGGGATGTAAAGCATATCACTATGTCCCATTGGATCATCTTACAACCATACCTCAATATCAACTGTCAAGTTCGAACGACACCAATCAATCTAATCAGCTTCGGACAAGCAACAAAGTGATGAGACGCTCGAAGACAGAGCGACAATAGTAGAATTGGAACTCAATGGAATTGTTGTACATAGCTGTTTTCTTTTTACATAATATTGTATAAATTTCCATTTTTCGGCGGTGTTCTCTTACTAGAGCGTCAACTTCCTTGTGCAAAAATGCCTGTTATAGGCCAACTTCGAAAATCAATACAAATCATTTTTACAAACTATGTGTTTCTTTTTCTTTTTTGTTTTGTTTTGCAAAAAACGTCCAATGATTTATTCTTGACATATGCATTTGAATATGATTGCTGCTCACAAATGTTTGCATAAGAAATGGAAAGGCAATTGCTCGTAACTTAAGAAACAAGGGCAAAAACAAGAAATGTCAAACTCGACAGTTACTCTGTCCAGTAGGTACTAGGGCAGAGACAACTTTGAAGCACAGTCGTCAGTGCATACGACCTCATGACATCTGTACTCCCCACAAAGTAAAAGCAATCAAAGCATTGATATCAGCTTTCCCAAAACAGGAAGTAATCTCCCCAGCCAGGGTCTTTCAGAAATCTAACATCTATATCCCCCAGCCTAATTTCATAATCGCAAGCAGGGTCATAAAATTTGTCTCCCAAGCAGAGTTGATTTCTCTAAATACAGAAGTTCAATCCCCAATGGAGCTTATTACTTCAAATATGGAAGTTCATCTTCCAACAGAATTATTCCCCGACAGAGTTATTCTCAAATAGAGTCTCTCCCTGGCAGAATATTCACAAACAAGAAGGAGTGAATCTCCAGCATAGTCATTTCCGTTCTCCATCGCTAGCGGAAGTAGAAGAACCGCAGTCCTCTACAATTGTCAGGAAGGCCATACTCTCCAGCAGCAGTCAGGGATTTATTTTCTCATACTCAGACATGTCATAATAGAATTTCATGTTCATGCATCATGACATGCGCATACATATCACATACAACATAGTTTCATTTATTTTGAGAAAATCATCTCACAATTCATTTCATGCATCTCATATAATCAACCCTGTTATCTTTTCAAGAAAGACAATTATCACCAACACTTCCAGCAGTTATACAGGTCATATCTCTAGACGGCTAATGAAAAATCAGTTCCCGAAACCGAACGGGTCAACTAAGCTATGCGACCAAGTGAAGTAACCCTCCTATCCAGGTTCCTTCCCATAAGTCCTACTATCAAGGCTTTCATTCTGAGGTAACCCTACTATCCAGGTTCCTTCCCATAAGCCCTACTATCCAAGCTTTCATTCTGAGGTAACCCTACTATCCAGGTTCCTTCCCATAAGCCCTACTATCCAGACTTTCATTCTGAGGTAACCCTACTATCCAGGTTCCTTCCATAAGCCTACTATCCAGGCTTCCACCTTGAAGTAACCCTACTATCCAGGTTTCTTCTCATAGCCCTAATATCCAGGCTTCCACCTTGAAGTAACCCTACTATCCAGGTTCCTTCTCATAGCCCTACTATCCAGGGTACCACCTTGAAGTAGCCATACTATCCAGGTTCCTTCTTATAGACCTACTATCCGGGATCTCATCCCGAAGTAACCCTACTATCCAGGTTCCTTCCCATAAGCCCTACTATCTAGGCTTCAATTCTGAGGTAACCCTATAATCTAGGTTCCTTCCCATAAGCCCTACTATCCAGGCTTCCACCTTGAAGTAACCCTACTATCCAAGTTCCTTCTCATAGACCTACAATCCAGGCTCTCATCCTGAGGTAACCCTACTATCCAAGTTCCTTTCCATAAGCCCTATTATCCAGGCTTCCACCTTGAAGTAACCCTACTATCCAGGTTACTTCTTATAGACCTACTATCCAGGATCTCATCCCGAAGTAACCCTACTATCCAGGTTCCTTCTCATAGCCCTACTATCCAGGCTCTCATCCCGAAGTAACCCTACTATCCAGGTTCCTTCTCATAGCCCTACTATTCAGGTTCTCATCCCAAAGTAACCCTACTATACAGGTTCCTTCTCATAGACCTACTATCCAGGCTTTCATTTCGAAGTAACCCTACTATCTAGGTTCCTTCTCATAGCCCTACCATCCAGGCTTTCATTTCGAAGTAACTGATGCGGTGTATTCGCAAGTGTACGAACCGCATCAGAGTAATATAAAAGATTATCGATTCACAGAGACTAATCGTAAATCTATCGTTTCCTATTGTTACAGTGTTTAGCTAAGTCAATATTAAATAGCGAATTATGCATGCAAGAAAGTAAAGTGAAGCGAAATAAACTTCAGATATAAAAGCAGGGTCGAATGTATTCACATAGTCAGATGATATTCACAATGCTTCGGAATAGAACTACTTATAGGTCAATATTTTCTACTAAAGAAAAGAACTAATTTAACAGGAACTATCGCTTTCGCGTAATCATGACCGAGTTTACTCTCTAATCAGACCTTCTTATCGTCACTTATAAAAAGGCGCGCATTGCGTTAAAGTAATAAACCTATTTTTAAGAAATAAAGTACTCGACCAAGTTGAAAAGTATTTTGATCTGGAATTTCTAATAAAAAGGGGACCTAACTTTAACCCTATAAACGCGTCCGAAAATAGTTTCAAAATTGATTTCTTTGATAATAAAAATCCCTAACTAACCGCACAAAGCGCTTTCGCTTCCTTTGACCAGTTAGAACTAACCGAGTTTAACAAAGGGTTGGACGACTTTCGATCTTACCCAACAACAATAAAGTACAGAAAACTCGTATTAAAAACCAAAATAGCCTATAAGAATTTCTATTGACACATTATTTGGAATATCGATCTAACTAGATTCCTTACATTCTAGCCCAGTAAGGTTCAGCCTGACATGGTAATGTAAACAGACATGTTAAAATAAATCATGCGAGAAAGTAAATAATTTAAAGTGCGGTGCGGGAAATAAACAAAGTAAAAGCAGGTGCGGGAAATAAACAAAGTAAAAGCAGTGCGGAAAATAGACAAAGTAAAAGCAGGTGCGGGAAATAAACAAAGTAAAAGCAGGTGCGGGAAATAAACAAAGTAAAAGCAGGTGCGGGAAATAAACAAAGTAAAAGCAGGTGCGGGAAATAAACAAACTAAAAGCAGGTGCGGGAAATATAAATAGAAACCTGCTCCAAACGGGGAGGTTTTAAATCTGGTACAAATTGGAAGTAAAATGCGACTAGAAATAAACAATAGTTGAAAATAAATGTGGCAGGATAAACTTCTGCCGAAGTGCTCCAAACTCGATTACAGACTCAATCTATGAACTCGATCACAGACTCAATCAACAGTGCAATAATTCCACGATGTGAAGAATTATCGCTTTACAATGGTGAAATTATATGGCTTAAGTTCGCAACTATGGTTGGATCAAGTTTGCAACTAAGCTTGGGTGAATTGAAATCAGGAACTTCTATTTATAGAGGATGAAGAATGCAGGAAATCACAAGAATGCCCCCCAACTCCTTTTTTGGGGGGGGGGGGGGAACATCGTCCAAAGGTGGCGCCTGCCATGGAGGCCATGGCGCTCTCCATGAGTGTAAATGAAAGGAAGTGGGGAACATGGAAGTTGAGGTCAGCATGAGGTGGTCCACGTCATGGCCTACCCTATGGTTGGCGCCATGGTGGACGCCATGAGTGAAAATTTGACCTAAACTCATGTTTTCTAACTTGTTTTCCTTCATTTCTTCAGGGGAGCTCTAGATAATTGAAATACCTGAAAAGGAAACAAAAGATAGGCATAATACGAGAAAACAATAATAAAAAACCTAAATAACATGTGAAATTAAAGTAAAAAACAAGTGTAAAGTAAGTGTTATCAAATTCTCCCACACTTAAACCTTTGCTTGTCCTCAAGTAAAAAATCTAAATAGATTAAGAAGAAAAACGGTGTTAGTGAACAAGTTGTGCTGCTAGGGGCCTATGGAATTAAAACAACGATGTATTGATAGGTACTGACTGATTCAAACCAAGGATATCGTAGTGACACTCTTCCGTAAAGCGTACATAAGCTTCGTTCTTTTACGAACCAATCCATATCATGCCACTATACTTAGGCCTATATTTTTCCTTTTTTCAAATCCTTTTTCATTCAGGCGCAATCACATTAAGCCCGTTATTCGTACATGCTCATAGTAAAGTGACCGGGTAGTGATTCTGATCATAAAACGTAGGACTCTGGTACAAAAAGTTGGTGTAACCCCTTTTATCGACCCATTTATAGTTACGGGGGATCGGATCATAATCCGCCCTACTAAGTTCAGCACCAGATACCTCTGATCCAACTAAAGATGGGTAAAAAAATTTCTTTTTCTTTTTCTTCTTCTTTTGCTTTTGCTTTTGCTTTATTTTTCAACATACAACTTTTGTTGAGTTAAATGACTTTGTGAGGGTCACCTATCCAGGGGTTGTAGTTTATAATAAGAACATAGCATATAGATCATTCACTTCTCTTCGGTCCCCTACGTAGAGCATGCTTAGACCGGAGCTGGCTGCTAGGATAAACTATTCAAGGATTTAAGAATTAAAATTTTAAGGCCACGACATAGGGGGTATCGGGATCGAATTCCTAAATTTACGAAGCTTAAGGTGTAAAAACGATGCCGATGCTTCAAAAGGGCTTTCCCAAGTCATACTACATCCTATCTCAACCAGGTCTTATAGCCCAACTAAGTTCAAAACACAGTGTTTTTCTTAGAAAAAATTTCGATTAGGCTCAAGAAATGGGGGGGGGGGTGGACATACACTAGACCATACAGATATAGATGACTCGTCAAACACATGTATTATTTTGAAAAGAAAGCAAACAAGCAAACTAAAGCAAATAAAGAAGTAAAATAACGAGAAGGAAAATGCAGGAAAGGAAAAATAAAGCGAGAAAAAATAAAGCGAGTAAATCTCCTCCCACACTTAAATCGAACATTGTTCCCAATTTTATGAAATAAGATAAGGAAAGAGTCACCTGGTGTGATCGGTGGAAATAGAACTGACTGTTTGAAATGCTGGTTCGCGAAATGTCGCGGTAAGCAAGAGTCGCCACCGTCTTTTATGTTCTCCAACAAGGAAAGGACAAAAGCATAGCAAAATTCCTTTTCGAGATGTTTCTCGGTTCGGGAGGTAGATTATAGAAAGGGAAGGTGTTAGCACCCTTTCTATCTGTGGTTATCCACGGGCTCTTAGGTACTTGCTCACTATGTTTTCAAAAATGTTTGCTTTTCTTGTGTTTGTGGGTTTTGAAAAAGTTTCGTTTTGAGAACTTCTAGGTAACTCTTGTATCATTCCTCAAGAGTGTATGAAGTGTTTGTTTGAAAACTTTTTGAAAGTGTAGGTGCGAAAAGTTGTTTTTTGAAAGAGCAAGTACCCAGGAGAAATCTACCTACTCTAAGGAATTAAGATGTGTAAGAGTCCTTTAGACAGTACTATCCCACTATTGAAAAGTAGGTAGCACCGTCGTAGGAGTTATTCGGGTTAATTCGATTATAGGGACATGTGTGGTCACCAAAGCAATAGTAGGACGCCTTAGCGGTAACCCTAATGTCCTAGATCCTTTTTTATCCGAGGCAACCGTTTCGAGGAAACTGGATCTTTAGACAGGAGGGCGACCTCTAAAACACCCTATACTCAATGACCACCTCGAGGTAACCAAGTGAGGCGTACCCTAGGAGTGGCATGTGCATGTGTGTCAGGTTTCATGTTCAAGTTATCTTTGCACATTTATATGGTGAGCTACGTTTTGGTTTTAATTTTCAAGCAAGTCTTGCATGCATAATTATCAGTTAATATTTGTGCGGAAAGTAAATTGCGGAAAGTAAATCTACGCTATTACAAGGCATCGGGTATTTACATCGCCAAAAACATAACCCTTGAAAATAAATGCGAGAAAATAAAGAAAGGGATAAAAGTCCTAATTATCTATTACATTCTCTGAGCAGATACATAAATATGAACAAATAAATAATAGTGCGAGAAAAATTGAATCGGGGACGTCCTTAGGGTTTTGACCCTTTTTTGAGAAAAGAATGGAATTTTGTCCTTTTTTGCATTTAATTAAACCTAATTTACTAATTAATTAAATAATTAAAAGAAAAAGTGTTTTTTATGTTTTTTAATGAAAATAAAAATAAAAATAAAAAGAATTAAAAGTTGTCAAAACCTAATTCTATGTTAATTTTATTTATTGTGAAAAAGTCAAAATTAAACCTAATTAAAACACTAAACTAATTAATTAGAATTTATTTACAAAATAACAATTAATAGTGAAATTAATAGATAATAAAAATAAATAATATTTTGGGTTTCTGATTTTATTATGAAAAAATAATTTATGAATTAATTAAATAATAGTAATAATAATTATTAAAAGAAAATAAAAAGAAAATAAAAGAGGAAATAGAAACCAGGGGGGGTGTTAGGCCCAGATGGAGGTGAAGAAGCAATTCTGGCCCATCAAGTTGCAAGCCACGTTTGACTTTCTGGAAATTATCCACGCATGTTTTGACTGGGAAATATGGTGTTCATCATCTTTTGGCCACTGGATTGGAATGTGAAGACACATGGCAGGCTGAGGCGTGAGGTTCATGGTAAACCACTTTGTGAAGCCTGCATGAAATCATGTTATGAAAAACAATAGAAATATTTTGGGGGGACCTGGGAATCGAACCCAGGTCCCAATGGTTACATGCCAGCACGCTATCCACCCAGCCACTTGCTTGCTTTTGTAATTATAATACCAAACAAATATATTATTAATAAACAATCAATATGCTGGACCAAACCAAAATCACGCGCGCTATTTGAATGCTCCAACCATACACGTACACGTCTTCATCTTCATCCTACGTTCCTGTAAAAAACAAATGGATAGCGGGGGTTTTTAACCCCCACAACATAGCATGGGGAAAAATAGCGAATAGCCCTACAGGCTATATAAATATTTCGCGAGCATTGCATTGTGTTCGTCTGGATGCAACGGTTTCAACCATGGGCATTATGAAGCTTAATTTTTCTTGGGCTGTAAAGCCCTAATTTGAGACCTCAAGAACCCTAAATTCCTTCAATGGCAATTCACGATTCTGTACACTATAATCCAATTAATTAATACCATTAGCTTGGTATGGATGCAAGCAATACAAAATAAACCATAAATCACATCAAATGCTTACGAATCATGAGTTTCAATTCTGAAAAAAGTGGACAAACTGTGATTCTGTTTGGAGCGATTTCTCAAGCTTTAGCACTTGATTTTGATTCCAAAAGGTCCCTGAGAGTTCCTGCAAGGTATTAGAAACAATAAAACGCTTTGAATCGTGCTAAACTATAGAAAACAGTTTTCACTTTTTCTTGATTTTTCTTGAATGTGATTATGGTTTTTCTGCAGAGATTTCACATCTAATGCATTAGGGTTGAGTTGTGTATATATAGGAGACTGAGTTTAGGTTAAATCCTTGACAAGAAATCCATCGAATTGATGTTTCAATATTTGATTTGCAATCATATCTTTTTGCATCTTTTTGATTGAGAAAACTTGCCAAACTTGGAGATTTTTGTCCCTTTGATTGGCACACGAATTTGCCAGCGTTTCTTGAGCTTGTTTGTTCACCAAAAGATTGAAAAATCAAATCTTTGAATTTCCTACATTTTAAATTAATTAAATGAATTAAAATCAATTAAAAATCCAATTAATTAATAAAAATAAGAAAATAATTCAATTTAATCTCAATGGGTCGTGCATAAGCCTTGGATAATGTTTCAAGAAGCAATTTGAGGCCCATTAGCAAAAACATGGTGTTTTGAGCAAAGTTGACTTTTGCAAATTCATAAAAATTTCTCAACTTCTCCAATGCATATATTGCTCAATTTTGATTATATGAACATGTTCTTGGACATTTTGGAAAGGTCTTGAAGTCCTCTAACCAATAACTTTGGTCCCATGTCATTTGGATTTACCAATCGCAAGTTATGGTCTTTGACTTAAAGTGCATTTTTGTTGACTTTTGAATTTGACCTATAATGTAGAAATTGATAACTTTTTGTGAGAGCATTTATTGGACTTGGAATGTGAAGATGAGTTGTAGGAAATGTCATCCCCTTCAAAATGAGCATTGGATGGGATTTTTCTGATGAACCATGAAAAAGTTATGCCCTGGTCAAGATACAGTTGACTTTTCTATTGTCCAAAAATAGTAACTTTTGCATCTTTGATGATTTTTGAGCTATCCTTGAGGAATCATGATCAAGACTTGATCAAATGATGTTTTTGAGCTCAAAATAAGATGTTGACCAAAAATTCTGACTTTTGACTGCAAAATGACCATTTTGCCCCTGTAGTTGATTGTGGATCAAATAAGGCTTTTGACTGTGCAAATTGGCATTGTGAGTCTTGAGACTTGACATGTAGGTGCTTGACAATGTGTATAGGCCTATGAGACTAGATTGAGCCATTGAAAACCCCAAATTCTTTGAGAGAACCAAAACCCTAATTTTGACTTGCTTAGGAGGCATTTGGACTGTGCAATCCTTGGGCAAATCTTGAACCATTTGGAGATGACTCTTGATAAACCTTGAAGAATATGGGAGGGAAAATTTTGGGGTACAACAGTTGCCCCTGTTCAATCTTCTTAGACCTGAGGATGTAGATTGGCTTGCGTGCCTTTCGTGATCCGAAGGTGGAAGAGGATTGAACACTAAAGTGCCCAGAAATTTGCACTCGCATAGTGTGGTATCAGCGGCGTGATGGCGGGAATGGGCTTACAGATGCCATTTGGAGAGATGATGGATAGGGGGACCGGCTTATAGATGCCATCTGGAGATTGTTGGTAGAATTGTGATCTTGTAAATTGAATGAGGGAACCTGTGTAGGGTTGCGTGATGATGAGTCCGTGTGAAACTGCATCTTTGAAGGAAGGAAACCTGTGTAGGGTTGACTGATGATGAGCCTGTGTGAAGCTGCATCTGGAGATGAAAAGGAAACCTGTGTAGGGTTTCTTGATGACGAGTCTGTGTAAAACTGCATCCGGAATTGAGAAGGAAACCTGTGTAGGGTTTCTTGATGACGAGTCCATGTAAAACTACGTCTTTGGAAAGAGAGAACCTGTGTGGGGTTTCTTTGATGACGAGTCTGTGTAAAACTGCCTCTGGAGTTTGAGAAGGAACCGGTGTAAGATTACTTCGGGATAAGTTCGTGTAAAACTTCTGGATGAACCGGGGTAAGGTTATTTTGAGATAAGTTCGTGTGAAACTTCAGGAGGAACCGGGGTAAGGTTACTGTGAGATAAGTTCGTGTAAAACTTCAGGATGAACCAGGGTAAGGTTATCTTGACGATGAGTTCGTGTAAAACTGCATCTGGAGAAAGAAAGGGAACCGGTGTAGGGTCGCCTCATGATGAGTCCGTGTAAAACTGCATCCTGGAAGAAGGAAAACCTGTGTAGGGTTTCTTGATGACAAGTCCGTGTAAAACTTCATCTTTGGAAAGAGAGAACCTGTGTAGGGTTTCTTGGTGACGAGTCCGTGTAAAACTGCGTCTGGAGCTGAGAAGGAACCGGTGTAGGGTTGCCTGAGGACGAGTCCGTGTAAAACTTCGTCTTGGAAGGGAGGAGGAACCGGTGTAGGGTTTCCTGATGATGAGTCCATGTAAAACTTCATCTGAAATAGAAGAAACCGGTGTAGGGTTGCTTCATGATTGTCAAGTAGATAATTATCCTGTCTGAATTCAGGTATTAACCCATGATCAGTCGTCCACAGAATTTTCCTGGCTTGTTACAGGTGTTGATCTGGAACTGCAAAGGTAGATGTTAATCATTTTTTGATTGACCTTTTCCTGAAAAGGCAAAAACGTTAGCTATATGCAATGTCATGATGTATGAACTGCATGATGTCGAGATGTTCTCAAGAATAAATGAGATTTGTGTTGTATGATGCGTATGCATGTCATAATGTATGAAAATGTGATGTTTATGAATGTATTTTAGTCTGGGAAAATAAATCCTTGACGAATGCCGGGAGCTTGTTAAATCCTGGGCTGATGTTGAAGAGTAGAGTTCTTTGCTTCCGCTGGGGATGATGATTGCAAGAATAAACCAGTAGGAGAAGATGACTCCGTTGGGGAATAAACTGGTGAAGAGATTATTCTGCGGGGAATTACTCTGTGGGAAGAGATACTTCACTGAGGTTTTAATGATAACTCCGCTGGGGATTCCGTTGATAAGCATTGTTGGAGATCTTGGATGAACTCCGTTGGGGATAGGAAGAACTTCGCTGAGGACGATCTTTCCATTGTAATTTGCTGAGGATAACCCAGTTAGACTCTGGTGGGGAATAACCTTTGAACATGGTCGGGAGAGATATTCATTTGTATTCTGCAGGGGACCAGCTTCCAGAATCTACTGGGGATAAGCTTCCAGAATCTACTGGGGAGGATGATTCAACTCTCCTGGGGAAACTTTTTGGACTGCACTGGGGAATGGCTCCACTGGGGTGTCTGTATTCTGCCGGGGAACAATCTTATATTTCTGTCGGGGATGCTTGCTGAGGAATATATGTATACTCTGCTGGAGAATATTGAGATTTTCTGGGGATACCCAACTTCCTTAAGGCTGACAGTAGCCTAACTCTGCTTGGGGGGAGAGTGTTGCTGACTTGCTGGGGATACTGTGCCTTTTTGGGGCTGATGGGAGACCAACTCTGCTTGGGGAGAGTATTGCTGAAACCTGTCTTACTCTGCGGGGAGTGGAGGTAACTTGGTCAAATTTTCCAGCCGAACCTACCTTGTACCTGGAGGACAGAGTAACTTGTACAGTTCGAACAGTTCTTATTGCCCCAGCTTCCGTGGGAGAAGATACCTGTGGAGGTCTTGATAACTGCCGATTGACAAATCTTCTTCTGGTAGGAAAGTGACGAGATGTCGGGACATAGTCATACACTGTTGATCCCTAACTTTTGCCTGGACCTCCCTTTTGGGTTTTCAGTCCACCGGGATACCCTTTTTTTGCCCAAGCCGCCTTTTCAGGTTTTCGACTTGCCGGGTGTACAGATTTTTCATTTTCATCCCTTATTTTTGCCCGAACCCTTTTGGTTCGCCGGGAAGCCCTTATTTTTGCCTAGGCCAATCGACCTAGCGGGTCTTTGATTATGCGTAGTATTTTTTCGACTATGTCCATGCTCTCAGAATGTAGGGAGTTGTCACTGTCAGTAGTGTCGTGTCGCCATACTACCAGAAGATGTCCGATCATGCAAGATTCTTTGCTGGAATTCATGTCCAATGCCCCAAGTGACTTAGGCGGAGATTTTCCCCTGGCTACTTGGCATTTTTTAGAGATTCTCTGAATCTTGACTTGACTGCCCCAGATGATGGACAATGATCATGTCTGCCCCTTGGTTGGAAGTATTTTTCCATTTGAGGTGACCTTTTTGTTGAGAAGATTTTTGTTCACAAGATATTCATCATGCGAATTTCTCTGCTGTTTGAACAAATAGCCATATGCAAACAATGTTATTTTAAGAATGCAAAGCTTATGTCTGTTTTGAAGTTTTTTTGAAAATGCAGTTTTCAATAAAACAAGTGAATTTTTGTAAAATGTGATGTCAACTCAGGATTTTACAGCAAGCCCTACAGGAGTCAGGATACCTTTTGTAACAATATGCTTTCGAACTAACCCATGCTTCAGCTAGGACTTTTAAGGGTTATAACGTGGCCTGGTTCATGGTTTAAGAAACAAAGGATAAGGGCTCAAAACTTATTTGTACCCACCCGTTCTTCGTGATGTCCTTCGATCCTAAACTCAGCTAATCGTGCATTAGATCTTGTTTGAGTCTTTGCTCTGATATTCCGGTGATGGTTCGGATACTGATAGTTTATTTTGAATAGGCAGTCATTTCTTTTTTGTTGAGGGTTTATAGGACCTCTTTCTTTTCGATTTTATCATCCCTGTCTTTTGCCTGAACTGTTTCTTTTGTGATTACAGTCAGCGGGATGCCCCCGTTTTTTATAAGTCTCCTTCATAGGTTTTGACTTATTGGGCTTTTATTTTGAGAGATAATGACTGCATGTCCTGACGATTATAGGGAACCATCACTGTCTTTTGTTTTGGAAGGACTCCTTTGATGCCATTCATTGTGCACCTGGATCAACTGAGAAAACTACCCTGCCCCAGGTTATAATTAAAGGTTTTAATTTTTTGTGAAAAGAAAAACTCCAACTTCTTTGGCTCAAAGGGGTTGACTAGGGATTATCTTCCTTATAACTCCACTGTTTAGGATTTGAAACAATGACTGTACCTCATCAGCGGGGTCTATTCAAAAGCATACTGTAAAGATCGTGGTATCATTTTCGTCATCCTCCCTCAGAAGGCTTAGAATTTTTTAATCGAGAGTTTGAACATCACAAAAAGGAAATATGAAGCAATTTTAAGCATAGTGAAAACAATTAATTCAAAACAGACACGTGTAATGCATTAATGAAATAAAAGTGTTTGCCATGACAACAGTTGTTTGAACAATCAAAAGAAAATTACAAATTGAAAATTCTAATGAACAAAAAGTCTTCTCGTCTCAGGACTTGTCACTTCAAATGGTGAACCTTGGAGGGATGGTAGAAGAAATCAGATTGACCACCTTGGGTGAATTCCACTGCTCCTTCATCAATCAGATCCTAGATCTTGTTCTTCAGAGTCCAACAGTCGTCGGTGTCGTGTCCAGGACTGTCAGAATGGTAGGAACATCTCACACTCGGGTTATAACTGGAAGAGGAAGTGTTGGGATTCTTAGGAGGGTCCCTTAGCATTACCAGATTCAATCTCAACAGGCGTTGTAAAGCTTGAGACGGTGATACGTTGAGCTTGGTGAACTGCCTCATGGGCTTGTTTGGCTTGCTCTGATCAACCTGTTGTTCTTGGTGAGGTGATTGTTGGACCCTTGATGTAGTAGCACCTTGGAGAGGTCCATTCTTCATCAAACCAAACCTTTGACCTCTCGGAAGTTGATTAATGACTGGATCCTCAGCCTTGACTACTTGCTTCATACTGCCTTGATGAAGCTGGTTGATCACAGTTCTCAACTCTTCTTGCTCCCGAGCTAAGCATTGGATAAGGGCCATTTGCCCCAGCATCTGGGTTCTCATTGTATCTACCTCAGCTTGCAGACGTTTCAGCCGTTCGTCCTTACCGTCTTCAGAACTGTTCCTGACTAAAGTCCCCATGAGGAGTGTTCTCAACTCTTCCTGCCCCTTGGATAGGCTTAGGAAGATTTCCCTGAACTGAGTCTCTTGAGTATGAAGAGCATGGTTGTCTTGTTGGAAAGCTATTGCTGAAATAAACAACGAGGACGGTAAATGACCTGTAACAAGGGTACCTGTAATGCAATGATATGTATGATATACGTATGCAATGTTTTCAAGGATCTCACGGGGTAAACAAGGAAATTTGTTAGAATTTGAATTTGGGCTTGATTGAAGGAACTTCATGTTGCTGAGAGTCCTTCTTCAAGAGTCAGGATCACCATATCGAGTGGGTCATAGCCCCCGACTCAGGCTGTCATGTCTTGATCTCCAAGCAACCTTGGATAGAGGAAAATAAATCCCATTTGCCCCTTGCTAGACATTTGGTCCATCATGACCTGCATCACAGACCCTTGAGATCCTTGAAATGGGTTAGTCCTTATGGAGGATGTATGCAATGGTATAATGGTATGATGTTATGCTATGCATGGAGTGTTATAAGTAAACCCTGTTATAAGTCCCGATCAAGGACTGTAAACAAAACCTGCAAGAAACTCGTGTGTCAGATAACAAGAATGTGCAAGTAGTTCAAGTTTGAAGGCACACAAGTCACACAAGACAGCCCTTAGAGTTTAGGCCAGCATGAAGTTTAGGTACTACCCTCTTGAAGTTGGTTGGTGTGATACGGTGGGAGAACTGACTAGTGTTTTGCGTTCGCATTCGCACTTGTGCGGTTGAGCAAGAGTCGCCACCGACTTTTTATTTTATCCTAAAGGAAAGGTTAAAAAAGCACAGCAAAAACCTTTTGAGATATTTCGTGGGTTCGGGGGGTAGATTATGAAAAGGGAAGGTATTAGCACCCTTTTCATCCATGGTTATCCATGGGCTCTTAGTTACTTGGTTTTTTAGATCACTTGCCTTGTTTTTCGATTGCTTTGAAGATGGTGTGTGTGTGTGGGTGCTTTTGAAAATGTTTTGGAAAAAAATGCCTTGTCTTAGGCAACTAATGTATTTGACTCGTGTTTGAGTGTTTTACAAAAGTGTGAATCTTTTCGAAAAGATGTTTTCAAATGTTTTTGAGAGTTTGTTTGAAAGTGTCGTGGATTGTGGTCTTTGAAAAGAAGGCAAGGGTTTTTGCAAGTTTGATCTCAAGTAACTAAGAGTTTTGTCTACCCTATTGTACTCAAAGGTTTTTGTCATGTTTTAACCCCTTTTTAACAATTTTGTTCCACCATTGAAATTGGTGGACAATCTTGCGTTTAGGAAGTTTATTCGGGACGGGCGCGGGTCGTCGTATGGACCATGAATGCAATGATGCCAAGTATCTTTGGCAATTTGTTTTGAAGGGACTACGATCATTCCGTTTAGGCAACACTTTGAGGGACTTATGATCATTTGATTTTGTTTTGCCAAAGATACTCGACGTGCAAGCATGGCCCATTTTGGAAGGCAACATGTGGGATTACCCTAGGGGGTGCAAGTGTGATTGTGTATTGATTACATGTATTTGTCTTGTATTAGGTCATCTAGCGTTTGATTTTATGTACATGCAAACCCTAGGTCTAACCATGGTATAATTGGAAAACTGTAAATTGCGGAATGTGAAATCTACGCTATTACAAAATAGTGTCCGGGAATGGGGGTATAAATGTACAAAGGGGATGAGACTTATAGTATCCAATAAGTTACAACCAAATCGAATGTGCGATCAAAATGTAAATATCGAATATACAAATATAAGACAAAAATGTGTATAGGGCAATGTATTGTGTAAGTGTAAATGTGAGATGTATATGAGTATGTGTAATTATTTACAAGCGCGATATGTGAAATTGAAGCGTATTAGGGTTTTTGACCTAGACATGTATTTTAACGAATCTTTGATTTGTATGTTTAATTATGTATAAAGGAAAAATGTTTTAATTAAATGGTATGTTCAAATTTTAATTAAATTGTATTATGTATAAAAAGGAAAGTATTCTAATCAAATATTTGTGAATTTTAATATTTAGAGAGAAAAATATATTTAAATTGTTATGTACAAATATGTATTTTAATTAAAAGAAGATGTTTTCAAATTTAATTATATGATAAAAGGTATTTTATTATTACAAATATCTATCTAAAAAATGTTTTAACCATATGATAAAAAAAATGTATGATATGTACAAAATTAAATTATGTATGTTAAAAAAAGTATTTTTTACTGTTATGTACAAAATCAATGTTTTCAAAATTTATATGTAAATATGTATTTTAATGTGTTATGTGCAAATGTATTAAATTAAAAGAAATAAGGTGTTTATATAAAGGTTAGTGTTAATATTTTGTTAAAAAAGTATATGATTTATAAAAAGAAAAAGAATAGGTTAGTATCACTCAAATGTTTGTAAAGAAAATGTTAATGATTTTTTTGTTGGGCTTTATAGAAATTAAGAACGGGTCAGGCCCATGTTAAACTTGAAACAAAGTTAGGGTTAGGGATTTTGTTCATCTGAGGCGAAAACGCTTAGGGTTGACAGCGGCGTGCTCGTGTGTTCGTCTTCTCCGATCATCTTGAACTCTGAAATGCAGTCCTCCGCCTGGCCACCAACGTCGCCCCCCTAACCTCTCTTCCCTCCAAGGCGTAAGTTCCGTGTTCTTTTGATACAAGGTTAGTTTTCAGCGTTTACGTTTCCTTTCTCTTTTACGAACTTGCGTGTTTTGTTTTGATTTGAATATTAACTGATCTTTCGCTATTATGAGGTGAAGGAGAAGAGGTAGAAAGTTCATTACCTGACCTTGGAGAAGGAGGAGAGAAGAGGGGTGGAGACGCTTAGGAGGCCGAACGTGATGCTTGCTTTGCTTCTGATGCTTTCCTGGTATCTTTATCTCTTCTACTTTCGTCCCTTTGAATTGTTGGTGGCCTTGGAATGTATTTGCTTGTGATGTATGTTTAAGATATGCCTTTCTGAGAGGTTTGCTTTCTTCTGAATTACCTAATTTGAAATGGCCAATGATGAACACTTTTCTGAGGCTTAGGAGTTGGACAGGTTTCTGAGGTTTTTTGGGATAGGCTAAGTTTGTGACCGATACTTGGCTTGAGGGGTTATGTTGGTTATTGACAGTAGGCAGGGTTTTAGTTTGACAGGGGTTTCATGGCTTGAAGTTTTGTTTCTTTTCTTGACAGTAGGCAGGTTGTTATGCTTTTGAACTTGGTTTATCAGCTTGGATGGGTTTGAAGCTCTGTCTCTTTTTTTTTTGACAGTAGGCAGGTTGTTATGCTTTTGAGTTTGATAGGCTTATTGCAGGATGAGGCCTTGAATGGTTTTTTGTGGGAACTGGACACGTTTTTGAACATTAGCAGGTCATGTGAGGTTAATGGTAAGGCAGGATATGCTTCAGTTGCTCTTATGCTTTGGTTTGGATCTTTTTGAGTAGGCAGGTTTTTGAGTCTTTGAGTTTTTGTGTCTTTGGTTGATTGTTGTAGGTTATGCTTCAGTGTGTTATGTTGTTGGTATATGCTGTTTGATGAGGCTGGATGGTTTTTATGTGAACTGGACATGTTTTGTGGTTATGACAGCATGTTATGGCGTTTTTGCTTAGGTTTTAATTTGTATGTTTTATGACAGGCAGGTTTAGGCATCAACAGGTTTTTTTTGGTTCTTTGTTTATCAGGTTTTTTGAATGTTTTAAGGTTGAGGCAGGGTTGATGAGGTTTGATGGTTCTGTGCTTGCAGATAATATTTTTTTTTTGTGATATTGGTGCTTGGCTCAATCAGGTTTGACAGTATGTTTTCTTGTGTTCTTTTGTCCTCTTTCTCTTGGTCTTTGGCGCCCAATCTTTATTCAAACCTTGGTCTTCTCTTTGATCCAAGCTTGCTGGGTAGTTTTACAAAGTTTCTTGGCACTTTTCCATTTTTGGTAACTGTCTATGCTGTGTACTTCTGCCCAGTTTTGAATAATGCTGAATTGTATTCTCTTTTTTGTATATCTTTTTTGTCTTCCCTGCCTAAGCCTAAAACCTGCCTATGCTGCTTTATCTCTCTTCTTCTCATTTTTCAGTACAGTTTAATATTATTATATGATTTCCTGTACTATTTCTGAAGGGGCCCTACTGGTGGGAAATGATGAAAAAGATTTTAGCTTGCATAATACATCTTCTGCATCTTTATCTTGCTTTGACAGTTTGGATCTGACTTTGCATTTTGATATCCTTTCCAAATCCTTCTTATTGGCAGCCTTGAGTAGACTTACACTTTTGACAGTAGATTGCTCTTTTGCTTTTGATAGAAAGTGGAATTGGATTTGAACTATGCAGTTTGAATTTTGGATTTTATGCATTTGACATTTTTTATTTATGATAAAAATCTTCCCTCTTTGTGAACCGGGAGAAATCCCGTGATTTGCAGAGAGGGTCAACTGATCCCAGTCAGTGGCCCCTAATGATGAGCGAATTTTTAACTGTCTTTTCCAATTTAATGCTTTCTGACTTTTCTTTTCTTTTTGCAGATAAAAAATGGAGCACCGGAATGAAGTGAAGAATGAAGAATTAGAAATAGGATAGAATTTTTACTTTCAGTTTAATTTTTGTACATTATTATTATTTTAAATACTTTGTAATAAATATTCGTATCCAAATAATAACAATTGTAACAATTATTAAATGTGAAATAAAAAATTCATTGGTATTTAATTCTCTTTCAATTCCTTTTCTTTAATTGTTTACTTGTTATTTATAGTTCCTTAAATAAAATAAAATGAAAGTTTAAATTTCAAATATTTTAATTCTTAGAACCATAAATAATCAACTAAACCTTTGATGATCAAAATAAATGAATTCGACGTATCCATTATTCAAAGCAACGCACAGTCGAACACAAAAACTTAATCAGATGCAATCCTTTTTTCACTGATTCTTTTGCCAAGCACTGTAATTCCACATTGCACACATCCCTTTTGACTGGTGAATTCAAACCAACTGCCTCATTTACTGATTAAATCAAGATAACGCGAATTTTAACCCGAATCTCGGAATAAACTGCAAAGTGCGGTAGAATTTAAATTCTTCTGAGAATATGCCCATAAAACCTTAATTCCTGATTAAATGCTAGATAATGCTCGCCTGATCAAAATTGAACCAAAAATCATCCAAACCCTAAGCCAATTGTATGAGACAAATCAGAGCTCTGAAAATCAGTAAAAAACCCTAATTTTGCTTGACTGTCAAGAAAAATCCGTTTGTCCGATTCTCGTGCCAATTTGAAAAGTCAGGAAATGTCTGAAGCTGAGATTGCTTGTAGAAAAATGTGAGGGCAAATTTTGGGGTACAACAGTTGCCCCTGTTCAATCTTCTTAGACCTGAAGAGTTAGATTGGCAAGTTTGCCTTTCGCGACTTGAAGGTAAAAGAAGATTGGACACTAGAGTGCCCGGAAATTTGCACTCGCATGTTGAAGTATTAGCAATGTGATGTCGGGAATGGGCTTATAGATGCCATTTGGAGAGGTAGTGGATAGGAGGATGGGCTTATAGATGCCATCTGAAGATGTGACAGAATCTTGTCGGGAATGGGCTTATAGATGCCATTTGGAAGTGTTGATCGCGTAAGAGATTCCTTAGCGAGAACTTGTGTATTTTGAGAAAGGAAGATGTTTTCCTGGCTCGTTACAGGTATTGATCTTCAAACTCTTTAGGTGGATATGCCCTGGCTGGATACAGGAATCGAATCTTCAAACTCTTTAGGTGGATATGCCCTGACTGGATACAGGAATCGAATCTTCAAACTCTTCAGACATGCCCTGGCTAGATACAGGAATCGAGTCTAGAAATGTGGTCAACAGATATGCCCTGGCTAGATACAGGAATCGAATCTGGAAATGATAGTTGATAGATATGCCCTGGCTGGATACAGGAGTCGAATCTTCAAACCCTTCAGACGTGCCCTGGCTAGATACAGGAATCGAGTCTAGAAATATGGTCAACAGATATGCCCTGGCTGGATACAGGAATCGAATCTGGAAATGATAGTTGATAGATATTCCCTGGCTGTATACAGGAGTCGAATCTTCAAACTCTTCAGACGTGGCCTGGCTAGATACAGGAATCGAGTCTAGAAATGTGGTCAACAGATATGCCCTGGCTGGATACAGGAATCGAATATGGAAATGATAGTTGATAGATATGCCCTGGCTGGATACAGGAGTCGAATCTTCAAACTCTTCAGACGTGCCCTGGCTAGATACAGGAATCGAGTCTAGAAATGTGGTCAACAGATATGCCCTGGCTGGATACAGGAATCGAATCTGGAAATGATAGTTGATAGATATGCCCTGGCTAGATACAGGAGTCGAATCTTCAAACTCTTCAGACGTGCCCTGGCTAGATACAGGAATCGAGTCTAGAAATGTGGTTGTTGAAGGTAATTGTCTTTTGGACTGCCTTTTACCTGAGAAGGCAAAAACATAAGTCGTATGCGATGTCATGATGTATGATACGCACGATGTCATGATGTTTGGCATGAGATTGTGTTGTATGCGCTTTATCATGTATATAAACAAGATGTATGAGAATGTGAAATGTTTATGAATGTAATTTTCGTCTTAGGAAAGTAAATCCTTGACGACCGGCCGGGGAGTTGCTCTGTGGAAGAGATACTTGGCCGAGGTTTGACGAGAGACCTGCTGAGGACTTTGATGATGGATTCCGCTGGGGATCGAAGGAACTTTGCTGGGGGCGATCTTCTGTGGTTTTTTAGCCGAGGATAACCCAGTTATAAGTCCTTGAGAGGAAATAACTCTGAATAAAGACTCAGGAGAGACGTCCGTACTTTGCAGGGGACAAGCTTTCTGCCGGGGAAATGGATTCCACTTTCCTGAGGAACCCTTTGGATTGGACTCTCCTGGGGAAATAGGGCATTCATTGTAAGGCTGATGTAATGCTGAAACTTTATCTTACTCCGTGGAGTATTGAGATAACCTGGTCACATTCTTCAGTTGAACCTATCTTAGCGGACAAGGCGACCCGACTGCATTAGACAACTCCACATTGCCCCTGTTTTCGATGTCATCTATAATTAATCTTTCGTTTCATATGTAAACATTTATGAATCAGCAGTTTAATGTCAAATGCATATATCAAAAATGAACATTGGACGTTCTTCGCAAGACAAAACAGAAAAAGGGAAACAATGGTAATTTGCATGGACAAGTGAATTTGTATTGATTTGAATTTTGCCTGTGAATAGGCGTTTTTGTACAAGAGGCTAACATCCTGGTAAGAGAATGCCGCCAAATAACATAGAGTTAACAATTTGAAAAAAGGAAATCAAAACAGCTATGTGAATGATCCCACTGGGTTCCAACTCGGCTATCGCCTTTATGTCTTCGAATGTCTCATCGCCTTGCTACCTAGTTGAAGATGAAGCTGATTGGTCGATGCCGAAATCTGAGCCAGATAGTTGATGCCGAATTCCGGATGCGAAGTGATCCCATGAGACATAGTGTTACGCTTTTATCCCTAACTTTTGCCTGGACCGCCCTTTCGGGTTTTCAGTCCACCGGGATACCCATTTTTTCCCAAGTCGCCTTTTCAGGTTTTCGACTTGCCGGGTGTACAGGTTTTTATTCATTTCATCCCTTATTTTTTCCCGAACCCTTTTGGTTCGTCGGGAAGCCCTAATTTTTGCCTAGGTATGTCAACCTAGCGGGTCTTTTATTTATGCGTAGTATCTTTTCACTATGTCTGCATTGGCGGGGTGAGGAAGGTCGTCACCATCCATGGTGGTTAGGATCATGGCTCCTCCTGAGAACACACGTTTAACCACAAATGGCCCTTCGTATGTAGGGGTCCATTTGCCCCGGGGATCACTTTGAGGAAGGATGATGCGTTTGATTACCAGGTCCCCAACTTGATACTCTTGCGGTCTGACTTTCTTGTTAAATGCCCTGATCATCCGTTTTTGATACGTCTGACCATGACAGATAGCAGTGAGCCTCTTTTCGTCAATCAGATTTAATTGATCAAGTCGAGTCTGGATCCAGTCATCTTCACTCAAATCTGCATCTTTCATTATCCGGAGAGAGGGTATCTGGACTTCAATTGGCAAGACTGCCTCCATGCCATAGACCAAGGAGAAGGGGGGTTGCCCCGGTTGACGTCCTTGCTGAGGTACGGTACCCATGAAGAGCGAACGGTAACATCTCGTGCCAATCTTTATAGGTCACTGTCATCTTCTGCATAATTTTCTTGATATTTTTATTAGCTGCCTCTACAGCCCCATTCATCTTCGGCCGGTAGGGAGAAGAATTGTGGTGCTGTATCTTGAATTGTTCACAGAGTTCAGTGATCATTTTGTTATTGAGATTGGTACCATTGTCCGTAATGATTCTTTCCGGGATGCCGTACCGACAGATCAAATTATGCCGGATAAAACGTGCCACGACGCTCTTGGTTACTGTGGCGTAGGAAGCTGCCTCAACCCACTTCGTGAAGTAATCGATCGCCACTAAGATGAAGCGATGCCCGTTGGATTCCGTCGGTCGGATCTCACCGATCATATCGATGCCCCACATTGCAAAAGGCCAAGGTGCCGTCAGGACATTCAAAGGAACCAGAGGGATATGCACCTTGTCAGCATAGATCTGGCATTTATGACAAGTTCGGGAGTGTTGGTAACAATCGGCTTCCATTGTGGACCAGAAATATCCTGCCCGAAGGATTTTCTTAGCCATAGTATGTCCACTGGAATGTGTCCCAAATGTACCTTCATGTAGTTCTATCATAATTTTCTCTGCTTCAGCCTTATCCACACAACGCAGCAGGGTTGAATCATGATTTCGTTTGTAGAGAATGTCGTTGCTGAGGAAAATTTTTGCAGCAAACCTCCTCATGAACTTCTTGTCATTGACAGACGCACCTTCAGGATACTCCTGAGCTTCCAAGTACCTCTTCACCTCATGATACCAGGGTTTTTCAATCGCCTTCTCAGCCTCGAGCTCGCAGCAGTATGCCGGTTCATCCAACTTCCAGATAATGATTCGGGGAGCCTCATTGTCCCATTTAACTTTGAACATTGAAGACATCGTAGCTAGGGCGTCCGCTAGCTGATTCTCCTCTCTAGGGAAGTGTTCGAAAGTTATCTCTTCAAAGTGGGGAAGCAAGGTCGACACATACTCCTTGTAAGGAATTAGATTCGGGTGTTTCGTATCCCACTCGCCTTTGATCTGATTGATCACAAGAGCGGAATCTCCGAAGACACTTAGAAATTTGATCCTTAAGTCGATTGCAGCTTGTAGACCCATGATACATGCCTCATATTCCACCATATTGTTGGTGCAATTGAAACATAACAGGGCAGTGAGGGGAGTATGAGTTCCTTTGGGAGATATGATTACAGCGCCGACGCCGTTACCCAAAGCATTGGAGGCTCCATCAAAATGCATAGACCATCGGGATCCTTCTTCAGGTCCTTCATCCGGTCCAGGTACTTCACAGTCAGTTACCACCATGATGTCTTCGTCCGGAAAATCAAAGTTCAATGATTGGTAATCGTCCACAGGTTGGTGTGCCAAATGATCTGCCAGTACACTTCCTTTAATTGCTTTCTGAGTTGTATACTGGATGTCATATTCTGTTAAGATCATTTGCCATCTCGCTATTCTTCCAGACAGAGCGGGCTTTTCGAATATGTACTTGATAGGATCCATTTTTGAAATCAATAAAGTAGTGTGAGTCAGCATATACTGTCTCAGCCGGCGAGCAGCCCATACAAGAGCGCAGCAAGTTTTCTCAAGCAGTGAGTAACGAGACTCACAGTCGGTAAACTTTTTGCTCAAGTAATAAATAGCGTGCTCTTTTCGGCCAGACTCGTCATGCTGCCCCAGCACACACCCCATTGAATTGTCAAGCACTGTCAAGTATAGTATCAGAGGTCTTCCTTCCACTGGTGGCATAAGAATGGGTGGCTCTTGGAGATATTCCTTTATCCTTTCAAAGGCGGCCTGACATTCATCGTTCCAGCTTACTATTTGATCTTTCTTCAGCAATTTGAAGATTGGCTCACAAGTAGCAGTCAGATGTGAGATGAATCGGGCAATGTAATTCAGTCGTCCTAGGAAACCTCTGACTTCTTTCTCTGTTTTTGGAGTCGGCATTTCTTGTATGGCTTTCACCTTGGCAGGGTCCACCTGAATACCTTTATCACTTACAATGAAACCTAGCAATTTTCCGGATCTTACCCCAAAGGTGTATTTGTTGGGATTCAATCTCAGCTTGTACAACTTGAGTCGGTCAAATAACTTCCTCAGATGGTCAAGGTGCTCCTCCTCAGTTTGAGACCTTGCAATCATGTCATCAACGTATACCTCAATCTCATGATGGATCATATCATGAAATAAAGCAACCATGGCACGTTGATAGGTTGCCCCAGCATTTTTCAATCCGAATGGCATGACCTTATAACAGAAGGTGCCCCACTGAGTCACAAAGGTAGTCTTCTCCATATCTTCTGGAGCCATCTTGATTTGATTATACCCTGAAAAACCATCCATGAAGGAGAACACCTTGTGTTGAGCAGTATTGTCGACAAGAACGTCGATGTGGGGTAAGGGTAAGTCATCCTTGGGGCTGGCCCTGTTCAAGTCCCTATAGTCGACGCACATTCTGACTTTGCCGTCCTTCTTTGGTACTGGCACCACATTGGCAACCCACTGAGGGTAAGAAGTCACTGCAAGGAAACCGGCATCAAACTGTTTCATAACCTCGGCTTTGATCTTTTCAGACATCTCTGGACGCATCCGTCGGACTTTTTGCTTTACCGGAGGGCAATCTTCCTTGGTTGGCAGGTGATGAACTACAATGTCGGCGTCCAAACTAGGCATATCCTCATAGGACCAAGAAAAAATCTCCAGGTAATCATGTAGCATCTGGATCAATCGTTGCTTCACGCTGAGCTCTAGATTGGCACCAATCTTGACCTCTTTCCTATCTGTCTCGGTACCCAGGTTAATCGTCTCCACCGGCTCTTCATGTGGCTGAATAGCTCTCTCTTCCTGAAGTAGCAGTCTCGCGAGTTCACCAGGCACCTCGCAATCATCTTCACCTTCGTCTTCGGCCAAGTTGATCGGATTTTCGAAGTCATAACTGGCGGTAGCAGAGCAGTTACCAGTGAGATCCAGGGTGGATTGAAACCTGTATAAGTGAGTGTGTGTAAATATAGCTGTTTTGCAATATGTATAACACAGAAAGAAAAAGAGCGCAAGATTTGAAATGCAACAAACGTCCAATGTTTTGATTGATGATATATGAAAATGTCATACAAAAAGCCCTCACAAATGGAGCTACGATGCCCCGGGTAGGACACCGAGCCAACAAAGTTTTAACATATTGTTTGTTATAAATTTGGAAATAAAAGAAATCAATTACTGCGTGACAAATGTGATAGGTGTAAAATCCTTCGCCGTCCAGTTGCTTGGTCCGTCGCTGGTAGTCGGGTAGATCCAACTGTCAAACTCTGCTTCCTCTACATCCTCCTCAATAGCATTCACCCTTGAACTGGAGATAAACACCGGAGCCTTTCTGATCTTCTCCTTGCGCACATTCCTCTGAGCCTCTGCAGTAAAGCTCAGCCCAAACTTGTCGTTCTTCTGAGTGAAGTCAGGGAGCTGACCCCAGTTTGCACAATCGCCTTTCTGAACCACAGCCCGGGCATCCCTTAGGGAAGCCATCTTCAAGGAAACATTCTTCTCGACTGTTGTTTCTGCTGCTGCTGAAATTGGATGTACCTCCTCGAAATGCTGAAAGGGGGTTTCAATAAACTCCCTGTCCATCTCAATGTATCTGAAGGAATTCAAATGGCTCACCATATACTCCTCTTCTCCTTGCACAGTGACGATCTTCCCTCTGACAGGGTACTTCAGCTTCTGGTGCAAAGTAGAGGTTACTGCCCCAGCTTTATGGATCCAAGGTCGACCCAATAGACAAGAGTACGATGGACGTATATCCATCACATAAAAAGTAGAGTCAAACACTTGAGAGCCCACACGAATAGGGATGTTAACCTCTCCATGAACCATCCTTTTGGAACCGTCAAAGGCCCTGACTATGATATTGCTGGGCTTCAGTTCTAGGCCTTCGTAATCCAAACGGTCTAGAGCCTTTTTTGGTAGGACATTCAAGGAGGAACCAGTATCCACCAATACATGTGCCAGAGTAGTGCCCCTGCATTCGATAGAGACATGCAGGGCATCATTATGGTCTCTTCCCTTCGCAGTCAAGTCAGCATCCGAAAAACCCAGGCCATTGTCTGCTGTCAGATTTGCTACACAATCAGTGAACTGGACTGCAGTTGTTTCCTGCGGCACATGGGCCGTTTTGAGAAATGAAATCAAGGCTTTAGCATGGGCCTCGGAGCATAGCAATAAAGAGAGCATGGAGATCTTGGAGGGCGTATGCCCCAGCTGCTCGACAACATTGAAATCACTTTTCTTTATTATTTTCAGGATCTCCTCCATTTCTTGTTGGGAGGCCTCAACATTTATAGGTATTGGTGCCTCCATCCAGGCAGACTCTTCTTCAATCCCTTTGCCCCGAGCATTTGATGACTCGGCAGCAGGGGAAACAACTTGATCAGCAGTAGGAACAGGTAAACTTGTAGGTGTTATAAAGAGGGGTTTTCGAGTAGCGGGCGGTGCAATGTCAGGCGAGAAGAGCCTGCCACTGCGGGTGACCTTGGCTGGACCAGTGATATCGCAGATACTGGCGCCAGCGTCGAATTCTTGTTTGATTCCATTCACGTATACGTCTGCCCCATAATGCCAGGGGATAGCTTTATCAGATACGTAGGGGAGAGGTCCCGGAACAGTAATAACCACAGGTGCAACAGTCATGATTTGAACTGGCTTCTTCGGGAGAGCCTTGATTGGATTTTTGAAGATGGTAACCACAGAAACTTCTTTTACCGGAACCGACTGAACAGCAGACTTCTTAAACAGAATCTCCTTGCTATCCATTAGGTTTTGAATGCCTAACTTCAGCAAGGGACAACCAGATAGGGAAACAGCACAGAACAGGCAACCTTCACTGCAACCTGGAAATAAACCGGCCAGCAGTAGGTTCTTCTTAACAGTCAAAAGAGGGGTAACAATTTCATTTACCGAAACAACATACAACTCTTCCTCAATGGCATTTACTCTATGCTGGGGCATAGGAGCAGTTACAACATTTGGTCTCTCCGGCGCTTCAAACTGAATTTCCTTTGCATCTATCAGATCTTGCACTTTGTTTCTCAAGGCCCAACAATCATCAGTAGTGTGCCCGGGACTATCAGAATGATAAGCGCACCGGGCATTTGGGTTATACTTAGGAGACGTAGTGTTGACGACCTTAGGAGCTTCTTTGAGGGTCACCAGGTTGGTGGATAAAAGTTGGGGTAAAATTTGAGATAAGGTCATACTCAGTCGAGAATACTGCCTCTTGGGCCTTTCGCTTCTTTGTTGATTGTACTGCTGAGGAGCAGCAACAGGTTTCGAGATGACCAAAGCATTGACGGCTTGGCGACTCTCGGTCTTGATCTGTCTTCTAGGACCATAAACGTCACTTGCTTCTTTCTTAAACGGCCTCTTCTCAGCGCTTGCGGAGGCAGCCTTTTGTATCTTGCCTGACCTGATACCAGCTTCAATCCTTTCTCCCGTCAATATTAAATCTGTAAACCCAGCGGAGGAGTTACCAACCAAATGATTGAAAAACGGACCAGACAACGTCCCTAGAAACATATCAACCAGCTCCCGATCAGTCAATGGAGGCTGCACCCTGCCAGCCAAATCTCTCCATTTTTGAGCGTACTCTTTGAACCCTTCACCCGTTCCTAGAGACATACCCTGAAGTTGGGTACACGTAGGAGCGAGATCAGAATTGTATTGGTATTGTCTGTAGAATGCGCTTGCCAAATCTTCCCAGTGTCGGATGCCAGTTCCATCCAATTGGTAGAACCATTCAAGCTGTGACCCCGAGAGGCTATCTTGGAAGAAGTGAATCCAAAGGTTCTTATCTGCCGTGTAAGGTTGGATTTTCCTTACGTACGACCTCAGATGCAGCTTTGGGCAGGAGACTCCATCATACTTGGCGAAGGCAGGCGCCTTAAACTTGTGTGGAATTACTACCCCATAAGATAACCCCAAATCTCCGAAATCCAGCCCCGGCACATTCTGAATTTCCATGGCGCTCAAGCGGTCCTCCAATTGTTTGTATCTGTCAGCAGCAGGTGGGTATTGTTCGTCGTTGTAGTCCGTCTCGTTGTCGGAGACTGCGGGACTAGGAGCTCCTCCCCCTTGGGGACTGTTTTTCTCAGCAGAAGAAGTAGTTGGATCAGCTTCATTATGGAGTGTGTTCCCAAATCTGCGTCCGGTGTTGAACAACGCAGTCCTCTTTTTCTTCTTCTTCTTCAGGAGTGGAGTCTTCAACTCTTGCTGACCTTGGGCTAGGCTTAGGACCATCTCTTGAAATTGTGCATTTTGGGCCTGATGGGCCTTGATTGCTTGCTCACTGGAGGAGTCTGGATTCATGATGACTGTGCACACAAACAGCGAAGAAAATTAAGCAACCTGTGAAATAGGGTACCTGCTATGCATATGGTGCAATGGAATGCGTATGTATGCAATGCATTCAAGGATTTAGAATATTCAAAATTTGTTGTAGACAAAAAGAACGCACATCATATTAATAAGGAGAAATTCGTTAGTACATAAATGCCCCATGGGCCAAATATTACAAAATGACTCCTTAAGGCAAAAAAACATTGCGCATCCTCTTTGGTGCGATGTAGGTATTGAGATTCCTCTCCTCGTGCAGTAGGCGGGTGTGTTCCAGGACTTTCTTTTCACTAGCATGTAGACTGGTCTCAAGAGAATTCCGTTCTTCCTTAATCTGGACCCAGCTCTTCTGCATCTCTTCCCAAGACGTGGGCATGTCAGGATGTTGAATGGTGTAGGACACCTCTCCTTCCAAGACTGGTTCTTTGATCACAGGGAGCATATGAGGATAAGGCATCACTAACTTCTGGGAGCGGGCTCGTACCCACTTGAGATAAGGTTCCAACGGGATGGAGTTCCTGTGCCCCAGTGTCTTGCTGTCTATCCTATTTGGCATCCTCCAAGCTCTGATAAATCTCTGACGAAGTCCCTGAGTATCGTTGTCGAACTCAAAAACTATGTTAGGAATTAACATGTCATGAGGGCCATCCCTCCGAGCATAACCAAACTGTCTCCAAGCCAGGCATGTGTTGTAAGTAATACCTCCTTTGATTCCAAATAAAGGAACATTAGGGTACTCCCCGCAACGATTAATGATAGTGACGTCTTCCCTGGACCTAGGGCACCAATGTATATCTGCATGCGTGAGAGTCATTAACCGTTGTGACCATCTCAAACCCCGCTCGTTCTTCAAAACTGATTGTGGAAGGTGCGAAATAAACCACCTTCCCAGGAGAGGAGTGCAACACATGAGGACACCCCTTCTTCTCATGGTTCGAGTGTAACATGAGTGAAGGATGTCCCCCAGCAACGTAGGTATAGGATTCCTGGTTATGAAGATCTGGATAGCACTGATATCAATAAGCCGATCTGGGTTAGGGAATAACACCAAACCATAGACAAGGAGGGCCATAACTTCTTCAAAAGCTTGTAGGTTAAGGGAGTTCCAACATTCTTGGGCCTTCTCGAACAGAAACCTGGCTAAGAACCCCTTGATACCACTTCTAACTTCCCAATGTCCCTTGAGGTCAGACGGTTGTAGGCGTAAGGCTTTAGCAATCTCTTCAAGCCTGTGTTCCTCTTCCGTACCGTTGTAGGGTAGTTGATCAAGGATAAGGACCTTCAGAAGTCGGGAGAACTCTTCCAATGTAGGCACCAATTGATAATCTGGGAAGGTGAAGCAGTGATGCAGAGGGTCAAAGAATTGGAACAAGACTTTTATCATATCTTCCTCAATGTTGGTGTTAACCAAGCTGATGAGTCTTCCATGTCTCTCACTGAATGAAGAACCCTCGGGAATCCTGGACATAAGTTCCTTAAGCTGAGGAGGGATCCTTACAAGGCTAATCTGAATTGTCTTTCTGCGAGCAGTTTCCATGTCCTATAAAACAAGAACAAAGATGAAGATTCGAAACCCTTGAAATGGTTAGTCAATGCACATGATGCTGTATGATGTTATGATTAAATACACCACAAATATTCACAAAGGCAAACATGGTAAGGCACACAAGTCACACAAGACAAACCCTTAGAGTTTAGGCCTGCATGGGGTCTGGGTATTACCCTCTTGAAGTTTGGTGGGCTCAACCTGTCCTATTAGAAGTAACCGGGTTCTAAGGGTCCCAATATCACTGGATTACTTTCATTGTTCATCGTTTCGATTTAGCCACTGAACTGACGACCGAAATATTCCAGGAAAGCAACCCTCAATCGAGTGTAGCATCGAGTATCAACCAACCTCGGACTGCACCAAAGTCAGTTATCTCACTACCCTAAAAAAGGCCAAGATGGTTCAAATTAAGGTGCCTAAGGTCAGTTGATGCTTCACGACACCACGCGGCGGCCCCGTACTCTCCTTAACTGAACTCAAGGGTTACCGGTACACACCAAAGTGCCACATCAACGTAGCAGACTGCTTCAACCATGTCGGTATACCCCGCACAGTTCCCTCACAGCCTTGTTGCTACTTTCTAAGAAGGTATCCCCAGATCCGAGTTAGGATCTATAAAACTCCGATACAAGGCCCACAAATGTAAAAGCAAACAAGACAATCAATCGAAAACAAAAAGTGATCTAAACCCTAAGGTAACCCCACTTTAAAAATCATCCCCAGCAGAGTCGCCAGTTCTGTGATACGGTGGGAGAACTGACTAGTGTTTTGCGTTCGCATTCGCACTTGTGCGGTTGAGCAAGAGTCGCCACCGACTTTTTATTTTATCCTAAAGGAAAGGTTAAAAAAGCACAGCAAAAACCTTTTGAGATATTTCGTGGGTTCGGGGGGTAGATTATGAAAAGGGAAGGTATTAGCACCCTTTTCATCCATGGTTATCCATGGGCTCTTAGTTACTTGGTTTTTTAGATCACTTGCCTTGTTTTTCGATTGCTTTGAAGATGGTGTGTGTGTGTGGGTGCTTTTGAAAATGTTTTGGAAAAAAATGCCTTGTCTTAGGCAACTAATGTATTTGACTCGTGTTTGAGTGTTTTACAAAAGTGTGAATCTTTTCGAAAAGATGTTTTCAAATGTTTTTGAGAGTTTGTTTGAAAGTGTCGTGGATTGTGGTCTTTGAAAAGAAGGCAAGGGTTTTTGCAAGTTTGATCTCAAGTAACTAAGAGTTTTGTCTACCCTATTGTACTCAAAGGTTTTTGTCATGTTTTAACCCCTTTTTAACAATTTTGTTCCACCATTGAAATTGGTGGACAATCTTGCGTTTAGGAAGTTTATTCGGGACGGGCGTGGGTCATCGTATGGACCATGAATGCAATGATGCCAAGTGTCTTTGGCAATTTGTTTTGAAGGGACTACGATCATTCCGTTTAGGCAACACTTTGAGGGACTTATGATCATTTGATTTTGTTTTGCCAAAGATACTCGACGTGCAAGCATGGCCCATTTTGGAAGGCAACATGTGGGATTACCCTAGGGGGTGCAAGTGTGATTGTGTATTGATTACATGTATTTGTCTTGTATTAGGTCATCTAGCGTTTGATTTTATGTACATGCAAACTGTTGTACCCAAAAATTTGCCCTCCCCTTTCTCATTGATTTCTCCTCACAAAGCTCTTGAAGCTCAAGATCCAGTTAGGGTTTCATCTGCTCAAGACTCCTCCTTGCACTGTTAACCCCAAATTAGGGTTTGTATTTGCACAAAGATGTTTTGACCTAAAGTGCCCAAAATGACTTTCTTGCTTCATATTGACCTTCCAAGTTTATCCATACCAAGTTTCAAGTCTTGATTCCAAGTTTTGCCCAGTCAATTGGACAGTTGACCTAGAAATCAACTGTGTTGGGGGAAAAGTCAACTGTGGCCAATTGACAGTCAAATCTCATGAAATTTGATCCACATCAACATTATGAACTCATATGGTCCATTTGATCAAGTTTGGATCACAATTCCACAAGAAATTTGATCAGATCACCAAAAGGGCAAAATGGTCATTTTTAGGGTTTTGACTGCACAGAGGCAATTTTTGACTGTTTGACCTAGCCAATGGCAAACCAAGCTCACATATGGACTCAAGGACCCTATGGAATTATCTTTACATGATCAACAAACTCAAAAGATCCCAAGTACACAAGATTGACAGTTGAATTTCCCAGTCAATTGATCAGTTTTGACTGTATACTGAAAAGTCAAACTTTGACTTTTTGGTCAAAATCAAGAGTCAAGATTCATTTTTCATCAAAATATGCCAAATCATGAAACTTGTTCACCAAGAAATCACAAATTGCAAATTAGGGTTAGAAAATGGAATTTTTCATAACTTAGAATTTTTCTAAGTTATGAAAAACCCTAATTTTTTCCCAACTTTGCCCCACCTTTTCACCAAGATCCATTTGGATTCAAACAAAAGTCAAAACATGAAAGTTGTAGCTTGTTGCATAATCTACAACTTTATTCACAAAGTTTTCTCATTTGAAGCTTGTATCTCAAGTTACAATTTTTTGAATAAGGGCACTAAACCATTTTTAACTTAGTAGAATTTTAACCTATTTTGACAAGGTTTTCTACCCCACTTCAAGGCCATTTTTCATACCCTTCCACTTGGAATTTCAATTTGCATTTCAAAGATGGATTGTAGTACACATTCCAAGCTTTCCAAAATTTCCAAGAACTTCTCAAACAACCTCATGGTTAGGGAGAATCGAATTTCACAATATAGCAAAAACTCACTTTTGAATTGGCCATTTTTCATGTTCATAAGATTATGCAACTTCTCAAAACCAGCATGCCCTTGATTACAGGTCCTTAAACCAAGTTACACTCATAAATTTAATGCATATTCTTTGTACCAAGACCAAGTTCTTTGAGTTCAAGCTTTGTCTAGAGGATTAATCCCAATTTGGAAAAAGTAAACTATCCATTTTTGCAAAAGTTCACTTTATGTCAATTTGAAAATCAAACAAGTACAAGCTAAATCTCTTTTGGCACGAGATTATGGACAATTTGCTCTGATCAAGAGAGACTTTGCAGCAGGATTAGAGGCCCCCTACTGACCTAAAACACCAACTTGCACTTTGTTGCTTAAAGGTTAAGAAACATTGCATAATTTGGAACAACTCTCATACCAGCATTAGCACACAAGAAAGAACTTATCAAACACATTCCAAACTACCCAACCAAGCTTTTGCACGAGCCATTTGCCTCTCAAGCACTCTCCATCTCAGAAATACCCCAAAACTGCTCAAACAGAGTAAGCCCTGCAGATTGAGTGCTATCTCTCAATCCCTTCAAGCATTTTTGTCCAAACTTGTTCCTCTACCTTCCTTACAACCTATGCAAGCTATCCAGAAGCTAAGGCACGATCTGTAGTTGCTCTAACCACTTCCACCATTTTCACATCTTTGACTTGCAGGTGAAGTTCTACAGCTTGATTCAGAAGCTTTCAAGACAAAGTAGACATTGGAATAGCATCCCTGAACCTCAAGGAAGCTTTTCCAATCACCACCTTGCACTGAAAGTTCCTCATTCTCCAGATAGAAGTTCAACTGAATAGGTAAAAGTTTGATTCGTATCTCTCTTATTATGCATCTTTAGTCTTAAGTTTGTGAAGAAACAAGGTTCTACTCATAGCCCTGAACACGTACATATCTTTACTTTTCATTTCTTTTGTCTGAGTAGAGAGAATTTGAGCTTTGAAAATGGCAGAAAAACTAGGTCAGGAATTGGGGGAGGAGAAATTCTCCCTCATCTTAGAGAGTTAGATCAAGTAATGCATATGGTTAGAATCGTGATTTCGTGCTTAACATCTTTTGTGTTGGAAGTTTGTTCAAAAAATCAAAGAATCAGGATTTCAAACACAAGCTTACAGGCGCGCGTTTTGTGATTCAGAGGTTGAAGAAGAAGTGGTTTGGGCTGGGCCTGAGCAATTTTTTTATTCACACCATCTTTTCTGTTTTGCACCCCCAAGCCCATTTGTCTCATTTTTAATTCTTTTTGACTTTTTCTTTTTTTGTTTGACTTGTTTATTTTTTCTCAGCATATTAAAATTTTGAAAATAATTTTCTCATCATTTTTTGATTTTATTTGGTATTTATTTGATTTTCTTTTGATTTATACATATATGTATATATATTATTATTTAGGGTAAATAGAAAATAGTGTAAATACATTCTCATTTTCATTTTTTTTATTTTATATTACCCTCTGAAAATATTTCATATAAAAAATACTATTTTCTAAAAAATATTAAAAAATATTATTATTATTTATACATGATACATATTTAAAATAATATATATAAATACATATTTATTAATATACTTAGAATAAAAATGCCAAAAAATGAATATATTTTATTTTTATATTTAATACTAAAAAAGGGCCTTTTTATAAGTATACCATATTTTATTTTTGTATGTAAATAATAAATATTATGTGGATTAATTAATTAATATACATTTTGATTAAAATTAGGGTTTTTGCCCTAAATATGAAAATACTCAAAAATAATACCTTTTTATTTTCTTATTTTATTTTACATAAACAACATTTTTTCATACATATAAAAACATTCTTTTTTGCATTTTTGCATATTTATTTAATTTCTATTTAATTATGCAATTTATTTACCTTGCAAATATTCAAAAATGATGTAATAATTTAGATTTAAATTCTTGTCTAAATATCCCCCATTTGTAAATTTGTACCCCCCTCCCTATATTATTATGTTGTAATAGCGTAGGAATTTAAATTTCGCACTTTATACGCTTTCTAATTATGCCATGTTAGAATTAGGGTTTGCATGTGAAAAACGATAAAAAAATAGTTTGACCTAATACAAGATAAATGAGCATGAAAATAAACAACACATCTCACACTTGCACCCCTAGGGTATTCCACTTTGTTGCCTTCAAATAATTGGGCCATATTGCATGTTGAACTTCTTTGGGCAAAGCAAACAAATTGAATGATCATAGCCCCTCGATAAAACTTTTCAAAACAAACAAAAACAAATGATCAAGTCCCTTAAAGAAAATTGCCCAAAGATCTTTAACATTATTGCAATTGTGGTCCAAACGACGACCCGCGCCTGTCCCTTTCATCTCCTAAGACAAGATCGTCCACCAAATGCAATGGTGGAACAAATTTGTCAAAAGGGCTTAAAACATGACAAAAGTCTTTGAGAAAACTTTAGGGTAGATAAACTCTTAAGTACTTGCCAACTTTCCAAGAAAACACTTTCCTAATTTCAAAACCCACTTCACAAACACTTTCAAAATCAACTTTTCAAACCCTTGAAACATCTTTTTAAAAGATAAAACACCTTTTGTAAAACATTCGAGTAAAGAATTGTTACAAGGTTAGCCTAGCACAAGGCATCTTTTCGAAACGTTTTCAAAACCACACACAAAGCACCATTTCAAACAATTGAAAACCAAGGCAAGATTGATCTAAGCAAGTACCTAAGAGCCCATGGATAACCATGGATAGAAGGGGTGCTAATACCTTCCCCTTCTATAATCTACTCCCCGAACCCAAGAAAAATCTCAAAGGTTTTTGCTGTGCTTTTTAAACCTTTCCTTAGGGTAAAATAAAAAGTCGGTGGCGACTCTTGCTAACCGCAACATTTGCGAACACAAACGCAAAACCCTAGTCAGTTCTCCCACCGTATCACAGAACTGGCGACTCTGCTGGGGACATTTTTTAAAAGTGGAGTAACCTTAGGGCTTAGATCACCCTCTTGCATGACTAATTGTTTGATTTGCTTGCTTTATACTTTGGCTCTATTGTTTGGGTTTACAATCCTCCACCCGGATTTTGGGAAACATTCATAGATAGCAATACGTTGTGGAAACTGTGAGGGGTATACCGACACGGTCTAAGCAATAGCTATATTAGTGCGACATATTTGTGGGTACCGGTAACCCTTGAGTTCAATCAAGGAGAGTACGGGGCCGCTGAGCGATGTCACTAAGCACTAATGACCTAGAACCTTACTTGACCATCTTGGCCTTTTTATTAGGGGTAGTGAGATGACCGGCTTTGGTGCAGTCCGAAGTTGGTAGATACTCGATACTACACTCATTGAGGGTTGTTTTCTTGGAATATTTTGGTCGCTAGTTAAGTGGCTAAACCAAAACAATGAACAATGAAAACAATCCAGTGATATTGAGCTCCTTAGAACCCGGTTACTATTTATAGGACAGGTTTTTAAGCCAACTACACTCAAGGGGGTACTTACCTATGAAACCCCATGCAAGCCTGAAACTAGGGTTTGGTGTGATTTGCTTGTACATATGTCTTGTGCATACATCATGAACATCATAAAGCATCATATGCATTTACTAACCATTTCAAGGGTTTGGATCTTCATCATTGTTCTTGTTTTGTAGGTAATGGAAATACCTCGCCGAAATACCATTCAAGTCAACCTTGTGAGAATCTCTCCTCAACTCAAGGAGATCACTTCAAGAATTCCGGAAAGTTCATCCTTCAGTGAAAGACATGGTAGACTGCTCATCCTAGTCAACACTAACATTGAAGAAGACATGATGAAAGTGCTATTCCAGTTCTTTGACCCTCTTCACCACTGCTTCACCTTCCCTGATTATCAGTTGGTTCCCACTTTGGAGGAGTTTTCTCAACTCCTAAGAATCCCTATCCTTAATCAACTACCCTTCAACGGTACGGAGAAGGAACCAAAGCCTGAAGATGTTGCTCGAGCATTACATCTACAACCATCTGAAATCAAGGGGCATTGGGAAACCAGAAGCGGCGTCAAAGGATTCTTAGCAAAATTCTTGTTTGAGAAGGCACAAGAATGTTGGAACTCATTGGACCTACAAGCCTTCGAAGAGATTGTGGCACTCCTTATCTATGGGTTGGTCTTGTTCCCAAATCCTGACCAATTGGTAGATGTCAACGCCGTCAAAATCTTTTTGTCCAAGAATCCAATACCAACATTGCTTGGGGACATCCTTCACTCATTTTACACACGAACAATGAGAAAGAGGGGTGTTCTCATGTGATGTACTCCTATCCTTGCAAGGTGGTTTATTTCGCACCTTCCACAATCTGTCTTGAAGAATGATCAAGGTATAAGGTGGTCCCAACGGTTGATGACTCTCACTCATTCTGATGTGCATTGGTGTTCTCGGTCCAGAGAAAATGTCATCATCGTCGATCGTTGCGGGGAATTTCCTAATGTTCCTTTACTTGGAATTAGAGGAGGTATCACCTACAACCCTTGTCTAGCTTTGAGGCAATTTGGATATGCACGGAGGGATGGCCCTCATGACATGTTGATTCCTAGCCTAGTTTTTGACTTCGACAACGATGCGCAAGGACTTCGCCAAAGATTCATCAGAGCTTGGGGAAAACTCAACAAGGTTGATAGCAAGACTCTGGGACACAAGAACTCCATCCCTCTTGAGCCCTATCTCAAATGGGTACGAGCCCGAGCCCAAAGTCTAATGATGCCTTATCCTCATGTACTCCCAGTGATTAAAGAGCTCGTCAATGAAGGAGAGGTTCCCTACACCATCCTGCATCCAGACATGCCTACATCGTGGGAGGAAATGCAGAAGAGTTAGATTCAGCTCAAGGAGGAACGGAACACTTTTGAAGCTAGCTACTACGCCAGTGAAAAGAAGGTTCTAGAGCTTACCCGCCGACTCCACGAGCAAGAGGCCCTCAATACCTACATCGCACCAAAGAGGATGCGCAATGTCTTTCTGCCTTGAGAAGTTTATGTTGTAATATTTGGCCCATGGGGCATTTATGTACTGACAAATTTCTTCTTATTAATATGACGTGCGTTCTTCTTTGTCTTAAACAATTTTGAATGTCCTAAATCCTTGAATGCATTGCATACATCAGCATACCATTCATCATGTGCATAAGCAGGTCTCACTCCAGGTTTCCTCATCTATCTGCTGTTTATTTCAGTAGGATGGATCTCGAGCAAAAAGTCAAAGACCTACAAGCCCAGAATGCACAGTTCCAGCAACTCTTGATGACCTTGGTCAAGAGTCAAGAGGATATCAAGGCTCATCTGGAGAGTAGAGACCCAGTGAAGAAGAAGAAGAGGGTCGGAGTGGCTACTTTGGGGAGAAGATTTGACAGAGAAGCTCGGAGGGTGCTTGAATTTCCTCCTACTTCTGATGAAGGGACTAGTAAAAGAGATCGGGTTGCGGTGCCTTCCGAGTCTGATGCAGAAGAGGAAGAGGTTGAAGAGGACGAAGATTATTCTGACCAGCAGTATCCTCCCGCTGATGACAAATATAAGGGTTTAGAAGACAGATTGGCTGCCATGGAATTGCAAAGGGTACCGGGTTTGGATTTTGAGGATATGGGCTTGGTTGCCGGAATTGTGATTCCCCCAAAATTCAAGGTGCCAGTGTTTGTAAGGTATGACGGGCTGTCCTGCCCCAAAATGCATCTCAGGTCCTATGTGAGAAAAATTCAACCCTATACAGCAGATAAAAATCTCTGGATTCATTTCTTTCAAGACAGCCTGTCAGGAGCTCAATTGGAATGGTTTTATCAGTTAGAAGGAACCAGTGTCAGAAATTGGGAAGATTTGGCCACCGCTTTCTATAAACAATACCAGTATAATTCTGATCTTGCTCCTACCCGTACCCAACTTCAGGGTATGTCGCTAGGAGCAAGTGAGGGATTCAAGGAATACGCACAAAAATGGAGGGATTTGGCTGGCAGGGTGCAGCCTCCTTTAACCGATCGTGAGCTCGTTGATATGTTTCTTGGGACCCTATCTGGGCCATTTTTCAATCATCTGATTGGTAACTCTTCCGCGGGGTTTACCGATTTGATCTTAACAGGCGAAAGAATAGAAGCTGGCATCAAGTCAGGAAAGATTCAGAAGGGTGTCGCTGCAAGTGTTGAGAAGAAACCTTTTAAGAAGGAGACGGCTATGGTATATTCTCAGAGAAGAGCAGGGAAGGTGGAGCGTCGGCCGACTGTGGGGGCCGTAATGATTCAAAACACTCCGAGTGAGCAACCTCGCTACAACCAATCCAGACCAAATCAGCAACGGGTGGAAAGGCCACAACGGCAGTTCACCCGTATTAATATGACTCCAGCGCAGGTGCTTCCCCATCTGTTGAAATTGAATCTTGCCACTATCAAGGAGGCGCCAAAAAATGTAAATACATCCTCTCTGCATTATCATGCCAATGCTAAGTGCGCCTATCATTCAGACAGTGTTGGACACGACACCAATGATTGTTGGGCACTCAAACATAAGATCCAGGACCTGATAGAGGCTAAGGAGGTAGAGTTTGACGCTCCAGAAAAACCCAATGTGATATCTGCACCTATGCCGAAACACGGTCGGAATGTCAATGCCATTGAAGAGGATCTGTATGTTGCTGACATTAGTGATCTGACTACTCCACTGTTAACCATTAAGTTGAATTTGTTAAGGGCCGGGATCTTCCCGGGATGTAAAGAAGACTGCTACTGTTGCCACTCTCTGCCGTTTGATTGCCCGCTATTAAAGAAAGGCATCCAAGGCCTCATGTATAGCCGACAAATTTTGTTCGAAAAAGTTCCTGCTGTTCCAGTTCATGTTGAAAATGTCTCAATCATAACCATTCACGCCAATCTTCCCGAGGCCGTCAAAAAGCCAGTTAAGATTACACCAACTGCAAAGTCTATACCTTTGAAGATAACAGTGCCGGGGCCTGTTCCCTATGTTTCTGAGAAGTCGATACCATGGAACTATGGTGGTGACATCTACTACCATGGTATCAAGCAAATCGAGGTAATTGAAGAAAATTCAGACGATGAAGAAGCCAGCATTAGTAAAATTGCGGGCACCAGCAAAATCACCAGGAGCGGGAGGATATTTTCTCCAGAGATTGCTCCTCCCAGAGCAGTCTTTGGACCCTCGTCAGCTAAAAAAGTCCTCCCTGCACCAGTAAAGCTCTCTGCTAGAACTCCTTTGATTGAAGAAATTTTCGTTCCTAGTGCTGTCTCTCCTACCATTATCGATAAAGGAAAGGGAATACAAGAAGAGCCCGTCAGGACGAGGGCTCAACCTTTGGTGATTCCAGAAGCCTCCAAGAAAGAAATGGACGAGATTTTGAGAATAATCAAGAGAAGTGATTACGATGTGGTGGAACAGTTGGGGCAAACCCCCTCCAAGATCTCCATGCTGGCACTATTGCTTTGCTCAGAAGCGCACGCTCAAGCTTTGATTAAGTTTCTAAAGGCAGCTCATGTGCCCCAGGAAACCTCTGCAGATCAATTTCAACATTGCGTGGCTAGTCTGACTGCAGACAATGGATTAGGTTTTTCTGATGCCGACCTGACCCCTAAAGGCCGAAATCACAATGATGCGTTGCATATTTCAATCGAGTGTCGCGGAACCACCCTTGCACATGTTTTGGTTGATACCGGTTCATCGCTGAATGTTTTGCCTAAGAAGGCCCTGGACCGGCTAGATTGCGAAGGGTTGGAATTGAAGCCGAGTGATATTGTCGTCAGAGCTTTCGATGGGTCGAAAAGAATGGTCCATGGAGAAGTTGAAATTCCTGTCAAGATAGGTACTGAGGTGTTTAAATCCACTTTCTATGTAATGGACATCCGTCCATCATATTCCTGCCTACTAGGTAGACCTTGGATACACCACGCTGGGGCAGTCACCTCCTCTTTGCACCAGATGCTGAAGTATCCTGTAAAGGGAAAGATCATTACGGTCCACGGCGAATAAGAGTATATGATTAGCCATTTAAATTCTTTCCGATATGTGGAGGTTGAAGGGGAGTTCATTGAGACACCGTTTCAACATTTCGAAGAAGTGCTTCCTGAGATAGCAATGACGAAGTTGGCAGCTGAGACACCGAGACGGATGGCCAGGATGGCATCTCTGGAGGATGCAAGGGCTGCAGTTAAAGAAGGGAAGAATTCAGCGTGGGGGCAGTTACCCGATTTTCCGCATAAGGTTGATAAGCTTGGATTAGGTTTCACCACCGCTGGCCAGAAAGCTATGCGCCGGTCAAAGGTTGAGAGGGAGCCAGTCAAAATTTCTCCTTACCGAATCAACGCCCTGGAAGATGAAGACAAAGAAAGCAACTTTGAAGAATGGATTCATCCAACCGTTAGAGGAGGGTTGAGAAATTGGGAGGCTAAAGACTTTGTCCCCATCACTTTTATTCCTCAGTAATTTATCTATTAAACATTTCCTATTTGGTCTGTAATATTTTACTTTCAAACAATCCGTACACTATCTTTTCACCTCCTGCCTTGCCCGGAGCATGTAGGTCCACTTGTAAGGGTTTTGACTATTTTTCATATTCATATGCCATGTTTAATGATTCATTGGACGTTTTTCATTTGATAAACTGCTTATGTTCATTTTCTTTCCTTTTGCATTTTTTGTTTAAGGATGGTTATCCCTTACACACACCCACACTCACCAATGCAGGTACCCATCCACTCCGGATTCCATGGGTGACTATTCGGCTGTATCTTTCAATAACTCTGAAGACCTGGTCAATCTAGCCGAGTATGAAGATGACGAAGGTTGTGAAGTACCCGGGGAACTAGCCAGACTCCTGCAACAAGAGGAAAGGGCCATCTTACCGCATGAAGAGCCATTGGAAGTTGTTAACTTGGGAACCGAGGAGAATCGGAAGGAGGTGCAAGTGGGTGCCAACCTGGAACCAGAAGTCAAGGAACGCTTGGTACAGTTACTGAATGAGTATGTTGAAATCTTCGCTTGGTCCTATGAAGACATGCCAGGTCTAGACACCGACATCGTGGTTCACCGTCTCCCCACAAGAGAAGACTGTCCACCGATCAAGCAAAAAGTTCGCCGAATGAGGCCTGACATGTCCAAAAAAATCAAAGCAGAAGTAATGAAGCAGTTCAATGCTGGCTTTCTGGCTGTTACGTCCTATCCTCAATGGGTCACTAACATTGTGCCAGTGCCTAAGAAAGATGGCAAAGTCAGAATGTGTGTGGACTACCGAGATTTGAATAGGGCCAGCCCTAAGGATGATTTCCCGCTACCTCATATTGACATCTTGATCGACAATACAGCTCAGCATAAGGTGTTTTCCTTCATGGACGGATTCTCGGGCTACAATCAAATCAAGATGGCTCCCGAGGATATGGAGAAAACAACTTTTGTCACACAATAGGGCACTTTCTGTTACAAAGTGATGCCGTTCGGGCTGAAGAACGCTGGGGCAACTTATCAACGCGCCATGGTAGCTTTATTTCATGACATGATACATCATGAGATCGAAGTCTACGTAGACGATATGATAGCTCGGTCGCAAACGGAGGAAGAGCACCTTGAACATCTGGAAAAGTTGTTTGCCAGATTGAAAGAATACAAGTTAAGGCTGAATCCAAGCAAATGCACTTTTGGAGTTAGGTCTGGTAAACTCCTGGGATTCATTGTAAGCAACAAAGGCATTGAAGTCGATCCGGCAAAAGTAAAAGCAATACAAGAGATGCCTGCTCCCCGTACTGAAAAGGAAGTTAGAGGTTTCTTGGGGCGCATAAACTATATTGCCAGATTCATTTCGCATCTGACTTCTACCTGTGAGCCAATTTTCAAACTCTTGAAAAAAGATCAGGTAGTCGAATGGAACGACGACTGCCAAGCTGCTTTTGATAGAATCAAGGAGTATTTGCTAGAACCTCCTATTATGATGCCACCCGTCGAAGGAAGACCATTGATCATGTATTTGACCATTTTGGATAACTCAATGGGGTGTGTTTTGGGCCAGCATGACGAGTCTGGTCGAAAAGAGCATGCTATTTATTACCTTAGCAAAAAGTTTACCGACTGTGAGACTCGCTACTCACTGCTCGAGAAAACTTGATGCGCTTTGGTATGGGCTGCTCGCCGACTAAGGCAGTATATGTTGACTCATACTACCTTGTTGATATCCAAAATGGACCCCATCAAATATATCTTCGAAAAGCCCGCTTTATCTGGAAGGATAGCTAGATGGAAAATGATCTTGACCGAGTATGACATCCAGTACACCACCCAAAAAGCTATAAAAGGGAGTGTATTAGCTGACCATCTGGCTCATCAGGCTATCGAAGACTATCAACCCATGAGATTTGATTTCCCAGACGAGGACATCATGAATTTGGACAACATTAAAGATGACGGACCGTATGACGGACCCGAAAAGGGATCCCGATGGACCCTGTACTTTGATGGTGCTTCAAATGCACTCGGAAACGGCATTGGCGCAGTACTCATTTCTCCGGAAGGATGCCACACTCCTTTCACGGCCCGACTTTGCTTCAGCTGCACAAACAATATGGCTGAGTATGAAGCCTGCATCTTTGGTCTCAAGGCTTCTATAGACTTGAGGATCAAATCTTTGATCGTATTCGGGGACTCGGCTTTGGTCATCAGCCAGATCAAAGGAGATTGGGATACCAAGCATCCTAATCTTATCCCATACAAAGAACATGTTCTGACATTGTTGCCTCACTTCGAGCAAATTACCTTCGAGCACTTTCCGCGAGAAGAGAATCAGCTAGCAGATGCTCTAGCCACAATGTCCTCCATGTTTAAACTCAACTGGGATAACGAGGCTCCCCAAATCACTATCGAGCGAATGGATGAACCCGCGCATTGTCACGAGATTAATACCGAAGAAGTAGTGGAACAACCTTGGTTCCATGAAATCAAAAGGTATCTCGAGACCCAAGATTATCCTGAAGGAGCTTCCGTGAATGACAAGAAGTTCTTAAGGAAATTCTCTGCTAAGTTCTTCCTGAGCAACGACATCCTTTACAAACGAAGCCATGATTGTGTATTACTCCGATGTGTGGATAAGGCTGAAGCAGAATTGATCATGACTGATATACACAACGGCCCATTTGGCACTCACTTGAGCGGGCATACAATGGCTAAGAAGATCCTAAGGGTAGGCTATTACTGGTCTACCATGGAGGCTGACTGCCATCAGCATTCCCGTACTTGTCACAAGTGTCAAGTCTATGCTGACAAAGTTCATATCCCTCTGGTTCCCCTCAACGTCCTGACTGCTCCATGGCCCTTTGCAATGTGGGGCATTGATATGATTGGAGAGATCAAACCCACGGCTTCCAACGGACATCGCTTCATCCTGGTTGCCATTGACTACTTCACTAAATGGGTCGAAGCAGCTTCCTTCGCCTCTGTCACCAAAAATGTGGTTGCCCGCTTTATCAAGCAAAATCTCATATGTCGGTACGGTGTTCCAGACAGGATTATCACAGACAACGGTACAAATCTGAATAACACAATGATCACTGCATTATGCGAACAGTTCAAGATTTATCATCACAATTCATCTCCCTATCGGCCGAAGATGAACGGTGTTGTTGAAGCTGCAAACAAAAATATTAAGAAGATTATTCAGAAAATGACAGTCACTTACAAAGACTGGCATGAGATGTTACCGTTTGCGCTGCATGGATACCGTACGACGATACGTACTTCAACTGGGGCAACCCCATTTTCTTTGGTTTATGGCATGGAAGCTGTTTTGCCTATGGAAGTACAGATCCCGTCTCTAAGGATTATGAAGGATGCAGGTTTGAATGAAGATGATTGGATGCAGACCCGACTTGATCAACTCAATCTGATCGACGAAAAGCGACTTGCGGCTATATGCCATGGTCAGACGTATCAAAAACGGATGATCAAGGCCTTCAATAAGAAAGTCAGACGTCAAGTGTATCAAGTCGGAGATCTGATAGTCAAGCGGATTATCTTACCGCAAAGTGATCCCAGGGGCAAATGGACTCCTACATATGAAGGACCATTTGTGATCAAGAGCATATTTTCTGGTGGTGCAATGATTCTGACCACCATGGATGGCGACGATTTGCCGCACCCTGCGAACGCAGACATAGTCAAAAGATACTACGCATAAAATAACCCGACAAGTCGAAAACCCGAAAGGGCGGCTTGGGCAAAAATGGGCATCCCGGTGAACCGAAAACCCGAAAGGGCGGTTCAGGCAAAAATTAGGGATAAAAACAAAAAATCTGTACACCCGGCAAGTCGAAAACCCGAAAGGGCGGCTTGGGCAAAAAAGGGTTTCCCGGTGGATCGAAAACCCGAAAGGGCGATTCAGGCAAAAGTTAGGGAATTAAAGCGTATGACTATGTCTCGTCGGATCACTTCAAAGAAATCTCTTCATCAACCGATTCCAGGTTTCTGATCAATCCAGCCATCGCCAAACGAAGCATCGAATGGACAGATGTTCAGAGTTGTGAAAGCTACAGCAGAATGGAATCCCATGGAATTATTTCACATAGCCATCTTTATTTTGTATAAATTTTTCAAACATTTACGACGAGATCCTCTTACTAGGATGATTGTCTCCTTTGTACAAATATACTCAAAGAAAATCAATACAAATACTCTTCCCAAAATTTGTGTCATTTCCCTTTTTCTTTTTCTGTTGCACTATTTGTTTTATTTTGAGAAACGTCCAATGTTTTGTTAAATAGGCATATGCATTCGAAACATGATCACTTCCTAATTGAACCTAAGAAAAGGGTTACTGATAGGATGAAAGCACAAACGGATATTTTGACACCCTTTCAAAGGAAACCCCTCAAGATCTGTAATCCACATCCCTGGCAAACCCTGAGGTCTATCTCCAGCAGACCCTCGAAGCTTATCCCCAGTAAGGTTCTGAAGGGTATCTCCCCGCAGAGTACGGACGTCCCTCCCGAGTTTTATTCAAAGTTATTCCTCACAAAGGCTTATAATTGGGTTATCCTCAGCCAACAACCAGGGGAGATCGCGCTCGCCAAAATTCTTCCCATCCCCAGTGGAGTTCCTCAAAATTCCCCAACAATAACTTATCAATACTATCCCCGGAGGAGTTTATCTTTGCAAATCCCCAGCCAGAGAATCTTCCGGAAATCATTTTCCCTCAGAGTTTAAGCCTCAGTATCCCCAGCAGATCAAAAGCTTCAAATGGACAACCCCCAGCGGAGTCAGACTTTCAAACCTTCTCCCCACAGAGTTTTAGGAAGAAAATCTTGAGTTCCCCAGTAAAATCTCCAGAGATACTTCTCTCCAAGCTGAAGATTCTCAATCTGGCATCCCCAGCATTAAGTCTACTAGTTTGGTACTCCCCAGTAGAAGACTTCAGGAATTCCCCAGAAGATTGGTATACGACCCAAGCTCCAGGTTCCCCAGCAACGACCCAGGATTTATTTTCCCCGGCAGCAATCAAGATTCTTTTATCTTCCGTTATTTCGGATTCATCTATCCTGTGCAAGGCAGCTCTCCAGCTTACATACGCATCCATTTACATTCATAACGCCATAATATACATTGTATCATGCATCATGGCATTGCATACAACTAACTCTTTGCCTTTTCAGGTAGGATCAGTCGACAGACTAAAATCATTCAAACTTCAAGATTTCTGAAAACAGTTCACGGGTTCTCCAAGTAAACGGATGTTAACCTATCACTTGTTCAGATTCTTCTCAAGACTTCTGAAAACAGTTCATGGATTCTTCCCAACAACGGATGTTAATCTATCAGCTTGTTCAGATGCACCTTTGAATTTAGTTTACGGAAGCTTCCCAACAACGGATGCTGCTCTATTGCTTATTCAACTTCAAGATTTCTGAAAACAGTTCACGGGTTCTCCAAGTAAACGGATGTTAACCTATCACTTGTTCAGATTCTTCTCAAGACTTCTGAAAACAGTTCATAGATTCTTCCCAACAACGGATGTTAATCTATCAGCTTGTTCAGATGCACCTTTGAATTTAGTTTACGGAAGCTTCCCAACAACGGATGCTGCTCTATTGCTTATTCAACTTCAAGATTTCTGAAAACAGTTCACGGGTTCTCCAAGTAAACGGATGTTAACCTATCACTTGTTCAGATTCTTCTCAAGACTTCTGAAAACAGTTCATGGATTCTTCCCAACAACGGATGTTAATCTATCAGTTTGTTCAGATGCACCTTTGAATTTAGTTTACGGAAGCTTCCCAACAACGGATGCTGCTCTATTGCTTATTCAACTTCAAGATTTCTGAAAATAGTTCACGGGTTCTCCAAGTAAACGGATGTTAACCTATCACTTGTTCAGATTCTTCTCAAGACTTCCGAAAACAGTTCATGGATTCTTCCCAAGTAACGGATGTTAATCTATCAACTTGTTCAGATGCAACTTCCTGAAAGCAGCTTGCAGGTTCCTCCCAGCAACGGATGTCAACCTATTGCTTGTTCAGACCCCCAGTTCAGAAATGGTCCAAAGCTTGGACACTTTCCTGATATTCCCTTCCAGATGGCATCTTTAAGCCCATCCCCGACAAGTTTCTGTCACTCTCCCAGATGGCATCGTTAAGCCCATCTCCAAATGGCATCTCTAAGCCCATTCCCGCATCCAGTGCTTTGATGAGTGCAAATTTCCGGGCACTCTAGTGTCCAATCTCCTTTTACCCTCGAGTCACGAAAGGCAAGCTTGCCAATCTAACTCTTCAGGTTCAAGAAGATTGAACAGGGGCAACTGTTGTACCCAAAAATTTGCCCTTCCCTTTCTCATTGATTTCTCCTCACAAAGCTCTTGAAGCTCAAGATCCAGTTAGGGTTTCATCTGCTCAAGACTCCTCCTTGCACTGTTAACCCCAAATTAGGGTTTGTATTTGCACAAAGATGTTTTGACCTAAAGTTCCCAAAATGACTTTCTTGCTTCATATTGACCTTCCAAGTTTATCCATACCAAGTTTCAAGTCTTGATTCCAAGTTTTGCCCAGTCAATTGGATAGTTGACCTAGAAATCAACTGTGTTGGGGGAAAAGTCAACTGTGGCCAATTGACAGTCAAATCTCATGAAATTTGATCCACATCAACATTATGAACTCATATGGTCCATTTGATCAAGTTTGGATCACAATTCCACAAGAAATTTGATCAGATCACCAAAAGGGCAAAATGGTCATTTTTAGGGTTTTGACTGCACAGAGGCAATTTTTGACTGTTTGACCTAGCCAATGGCAAACCAAGCTCACATATGGACTCAAGGACCCTATGGAATTATCTTGACATGATCAACAAACTCAAAAGATCCCAAGTACACAAGATTGACAGTTGAATTTCCCAGTCAATTGATCAGTTTTGACTGTATACTGAAAAGTCAAACTTTGACTTTTTGGTCAAAATCAAGAGTCAAGATTCATTTTTCATAAAAATATGCCAAATCATGAAACTTGTTCACCAAGAAATCACAAATTGCAAATTAGGGTTAGAAAATGGAATTTTTCATAACTTAGAATTTTTCTAAGTTATGAAAAACCCTAATTTTTTCCCAACTTTGCCCCACCTTTTCACCAAGATCCATTTGGATTCAAACAAAAGTCAAAACATGAAAGTTGTAGCTTGTTGCATAATCTACAACTTTGATTCACAAAGTTTTCTCATTTGAAGCTTGTATCTCAAGTTACAATTTTTTGAATAAGGGCACTAAACCATTTTTAACTTAGTAGAATTTTAACCTATTTTGACAAGGTTTTCTACCCCACTTCAAGGCCATTTTTCATACCCTTCCACTTGGAATTTCAATTTGCATTTCAAAGATGGATTGTAGTACACATTCCAAGCTTTCCAAAATGTCCAAGAAATTCTCAAACAACCTCATGGTTAGGGAGAATCGAATTTCACAATATAACAAAAACTCACTTTTGAATTGGCCATTTTTCATGTTCATAAGATTATGCAACTTCTCAAAACCAGCATGCCCTTGATTACAGGTCCTTAAACCAAGTTACACTCATAAATTTAATGCATATTCTTTGTACCAAGACCAAGTTCTTTGAGTTCAAGCTTTGTCTAGAGGATTAATCCCAATTTGGAAAAAGTAAACTATCCATTTTTGCAAAAGTTCACTTTATGTCAATTTGAAAATCAAACAAGTACAAGCTAAATCTCTTTTGGCACGAGATTATGGACAATTTGCTCTGATCAAGAGAGACTTTGCAGCAGGATTAGAGGCCCCCTACTGACCTAAAACACCAACTTGCACTTTGTTGCTTAAAGGTTAAGAAACATTGCATAATTTGGAACAACTCTCATACCAGCATTAGCACACAAGAAAGAACTTATCAAACACATTCCAAACTACCCAACCAAGCTTTTGCACGAGCCATTTGCCTCTCAAGCACTCTCCATCTCAGAAATACCCCAAAACTGCTCAAACAGAGCAAGCCCTGCAGATTGAGTGCTATCTCTCAATCCCTTCAAGCATTTTTGTCCAAACTTGTTCCTCTACCTTCCTTACAACCTATGCAAGATATCCAGAAGCAAAGGCACGATCTGTAGTTGCTCTAACCACTTCCACCATTTTCATATCTTTGACTTGCAGGTGAAGTTCTACAGCTTGATTCAGAAGCTTTCAAGACAAAGTAGACATTGGAATAGCATCCCTGAACCTCAAGGAAGCTTTTCCAATCACCACCTTGCACTGAAAGTTCCTCATTCTCCAGATAGAAGTTCAACTCAATAGGTAAAAGTTTGAATTCGTATCTCTCTTATTATGCATCTTTAGTCTTAAGTTTGTGAAGAAACAAGGTTCTACTCATAGCCCTGAACATGTACATATCTTTACTTTTCATTTCTTTTGTCTGAGTAGAGAGAATTTGAGCTTTGAAAATGGCAGAAAAACTAGGTCAGGAATTGGGGGAGGAGAAATTCTCCCTCATCTTAGAGAGTTAGATCAAGTAATGCATATGGTTAGAATCGTGATTTCGTGCTTAACATCTTTTGTGTTGGAAGTTTGTTCAAAAAATCAAAGAATCAGGATTTCAAACACAAGCTTACAGGCGCGCGTTTTGTGATTCAGAGGTTGAAGAAGAAGTGGTTTGGGCTGGGCCTGAGCAATTTTTTTATTCACACCATCTTTTCTGTTTTGCACCCCCAAGCCCATTTGTCTCATTTTTAATTCTTTTTGACTTTTTCTTTTTTTTTGTTTGACTTGTTTATTTTTTCTCAGCATATTAAAATTTTGAAAATAATTTTCTCATCATTTTTTGATTTTATTTGGTATTTATTTGATTTTCTTTTGATTTATACATATATGTATATATATATTATTATTTAGGGTAAATAGAAAATAGTGTAAATACATTCTCATTTTCATTTTTTTTATTTTATATTACCCTCTGAAAATATTTCATATAAAAAATACTATTTTCTAAAAAATATTAAAAATTATTATTATTATTTATCCATGATACATATTTAAAATAATATATATAAATACATATTTATTAATATACTTAGAATAAAAATGCCAAAAAATGAATATATTTTATTTTTATATTTAATACTAAAAAAGGGCCTTTTTATAAGTATACCATATTTTATTTTTGTATGTAAATAATAAATATTATGTGGATTAATTAATTAATATACATTTTGATTAAAATTAGGGTTTTTGCCCTAAATATGAAAATACTCAAAAATAATACCTTTTTATTTTCTTATTTTATTTTACATAAACAACATTTTTTCATACATATAAAAACTTTCTTTTTTGCATTTTTGCATATTTATTTAATTTCTATTTAATTATGCAATTTATTTACCTTGCAAATATTCAAAAATGATGTAATAATTTAGATTTAAATTCTTGTCTAAATATCCCCCATTTGTAAATTTGTACCCCCCCTCCCTATATTATTATGTTGTAATAGCGTAGGAATTTAAATTTCGCACTTTATACGCTTTCTAATTATGCCATGTTAGAATTAGGGTTTGCATGTGAAAAACGATAAAAAAATAGTTTGACCTAATACAAGATAAATGAGCATGAAAATAAACAACACATCTCACACTTGCACCCCTAGGGTATTCCACTTTGTTGCCTTCAAATAATTGGGCCATATTGCATGTTGAACTTCTTTGGGCAAAGCAAACAAATTGAATGATCATAGCCCCTCGATAAAACTTTTCAAAACAAACAAAAACAAATGATCAAGTCCCTTAAAGAAAATTGCCCAAAGATCTTTAACACTATTGCAATTGTGGTCCAAACGACGACCCGCGCCTGTCCCTTTCATCTCCTAAGACAAGATCGTCCACCAAATGCAATGGTGGAACAAATTTGTCAAAAGGGCTTAAAACATGACAAAAGTCTTTGAGAAAACTTTAGGGTAGATAAACTCTTAAGTACTTGCCAACTTTCCAAGAAAACACTTGCCTAATTTCAAAACCCACTTCACAAACACTTTCAAAATCAACTTTTCAAACCCTTGAAACATCTTTTTAAAAGATAAAACACCTTTTGTAAAACATTCGAGTAAAGAATTGTTACAAGGTTAGCCTAGCACAAGGCATCTTTTCGAAACGTTTTCAAAACCACACACAAAGCACCATTTCAAACAATTGAAAACCAAGGCAAGATTGATCTAAGCAAGTACCTAAGAGCCCATGGATAACCATGGATAGAAGGGGTGCTAATACCTTCCCCTTCTATAATCTACTCCCCGAAACCAAGAAAAATCTCAAAGGTTTTTGCTGTGCTTTTTAAACCTTTCCTTAGGATAAAATAAAAAGTCGGTGGCGACTCTTGCTAACCGCAACATTTGCGAATACAAACGCAAAACCCTAGTCAGTTCTCCCACCGTATCACACAAACCCTAGGTCTAACCATGGTATAATTGGAAAACTGTAAATTGCGGAATGTAAAATCTACGCTATTACAAAATAGTGTCCGGGAATGGGGGTATAAATGTACAAAGGGGATGAGACTTATAGTATCCAATAAGTTACAACCAAATCGAATGTGCGATCAAAATGTAAATATCGAATATACAAATATAAGATAAAAATGTGTATAGGGCAATGTATTGTGTAAGTGTAAATGTGAGATGTATATGAGTATGTGTAATTATTTACAAGCGCGATATGTGAAATTGAAGCGTATTAGGGTTTTTGACCTAGACATGTATTTTAACGAATCTTTGATTTGTATGTTTAATTATGTATAAAGGAAAAATGTTTTAATTAAATGGTATGTTCAAATTTTAATTAAATTGTATTATGTATAAAAAGGAAAGTATTCTAATCAAATATTTGTGAATTTTAATATTTAGAGAGAAAAATATATTTAAATTGTTATGTACAAATATGTATTTTAATTAAAAGAAGATGTTTTCAAATTTAATTATATGATAAAAGGTATTTTATTATTACAAATATCTATCTAAAAAATGTTTTAACCATATGATAAAAAAAATGTATGATATGTACAAAATTAAATTATGTATGTTAAAAAAAGTATTTTTTACTGTTATGTACAAAATCAATGTTTTCAAAATTTATATGTAAATATGTATTTTAATGTGTTATGTGCAAATGTATTAAATTAAAAGAAATAAGGTGTTTATATAAAGGTTAGTGTTAATATTTTGTTAAAAAAAGTATATGATTTATAAAAAGAAAAAGAATAGGTTAGTATCACTCAAATGTTTGTAAAGAAAATGTTAATGATTTTTTTGTTGGGCTTTAGAGCAATTAAGAACGGGTCAGGCCCATGTTAAACTTGAAACAAAGTTAGGGTTAGGGATTTTGTTCATCTGAGGCGAAAATGCTTAGGGTTGACAGCGGCGTGCTCGTGTGTTCGTCTTCTCCGATCATCTTGAACTCTGAAATGCAGTCCTCCGCCTGGCCACCAACGTCGCCCCCCTAACCTCTCTTCCCTCCAAGGCGTAAGTTCCGTGTTCTTTTGATACAAGGTTAGTTTTCAGCGTTTACGTTTCCTTTCTCTTTTACGAACTTGCGTGTTTTGTTTTGATTTGAATCTTAACTGATCTTTCGCTATTATGAGGTGAAGGAGAAGAGGTAGAAAGTTCATTACCTGACCTTGGAGAAGGAGGAGAGAAGAGGGGTGGAGACGCTTAGGAGGCCGGGACAGCGTGAACGTGATGCTTGCTTTGCTTCTGATGCTTTCCTGGTATCTTTATCTCTTATACTTTCGTCCCTTTGAATTGTTGGTGGCCTTGGAATGTATTTGCTTGTGATGTATGTTTAAGATATGCCTTTCTGAGAGGTTTGCTTTCTTCTGAATTACCTAATTTGAAATGGCCAATGATGAACACTTTTCTGAGGCTTAGGAGTTGGACAGGTTTCTGAAGTTTTTTGGGATAGGCTAAGTTTGTGACCGATACTTGGCTTGAGGGGTTATGTTGGTTATTGACAGTAGGCAGGGTTTTAGTTTGACAGGGGTTTCATGGCTTGAAGTTTTGTTTCTTTTCTTGACAGTAGGCAGGTTGTTATGCTTTTGAACTTGGTTTATCAGCTTGGATGGGTTTGAAGCTCTGTCTCTTTTTTTTGACAGTAGGCAGGTTGTTATGCTTTTGAGTTTGATAGGCTTATTGCAGGATGAGGCCTTGAATGGTTTTTTGTGGGAACTGGACAAGTTTTTGAACATTAGCAGGTCATGTGAGGTTAATGGTAAGGCAGGATATGCTTTAGTTGCTCTTATGCTTTGGTTTGGATCTTTTTGAGTAGGCAGGTTTTTGAGTCTTTGAGTTTTTGTGTCTTTGGTTGATTGTTGTAGGTTATGCTTCAGTGTGTTATGTTGTTGGTATATGCTGTTTGATGAGGCTGGATGGTTTTTATGTGAACTGGACAGGTTTTGTGGTTATGACAACATGTTATGGCGTTTTTGCTTAGGTGTTAATTTGTATGTTTTATGACAGGCAGGTTTAGGCATCAACAGGTTTTTTTTGGTTCTTTGTTTATCAGGTTTTTTGAATGTTTTAAGGTTGAGGCAGGGTTGATGAGGTTTGATGGTTCTGTGCTTGCAGATAATATATTTTTTTTTGTGATATTGGTGCTTGGCTCAATCAGGTTTGACAGTATGTTTTCTTGTGTTCTTTTGTCCTCTTTCTCTTGGTCTTTGGCGCCCAATCTTTATTCAAACCTTGGTCTTCTCTTTGATCCAAGCTTGCTGGGTAGTTTTACAAAGTTTCTTGGCACTTTTCCATTTTTGGTAACTGTCTATGCTGTGTACTTCTGCCCAGTTTTGAATAATGCTGAATTGTATTCTCTTTTTTGTATATCTTTTTTGTCTTCCCTGCCTAAGCCTAAAACCTGCCTATGCTGCTTTATCTCTCTTCTTCTCATTTTTCAGTACAGTTTAATATTATTATATGATTTCCTGTACTATTTCTGAAGGGGCCCTACTGGTGGGAAATGATGAAAAAGATTTTAGCTTGCATAATACATCTTCTGCATCTTTATCTTGCTTTGACAGTTTGGATCTGACTTTGCATTTTGATATCCTTTCCAAATCCTTCTTATTGGCAGCCTTGAGTAGACTTACACTTTTGACAGTAGATTTCTCTTTTGCTTTTGATAGAAAGTGGAATTGGATTTGAACTATGCAGTTTGAATTTTGGATTTTATGCATTTGACATTTTTTTGTTTATGATAAAAATCTTCCCTCTTTGTGAACCGGGAGAAATCCCGTGATTTGCAGAGAGGGTCAACTGATCCCAGTCAGTGGCCCCTAATGATGAGCGAATTTTTAACTGTCTTTTCCAATTTAATGCTTTCTGACTTTTCTTTTTCTTTTTGCAGATAAAAAATGGAGCACCGGAATGAAGTGAAGAAGAATTAGAAATAGGATAGAATTTTTACTTTCAGTTTAATTTTTGTACATTATTATTATTTTAAATACTTTGTAATAAATATTCGTATCCAAATAATAACAATTGTAACAATTATTAAATGTGAAATAAAAAATTCATTGGTATTTAATTCTCTTTCAATTCCTTTTCTTTAATTGTTTACTTGTTATTTATAGTTCCTTAAATAAAATAAAATGAAAGTTTAAATTTCAAATATTTTAATTCTTAGAACCATAAATAATCAACTAAACCTTTGATGATCAAAATAAATGAATTCGACGTATCCATTATTCAAAGCAACGCACAGTCGAACACAAAAACTTAATCAGATGCAATCCTTTTTTCACTGATTCTTTTGCCAAGCACTGTAATTCCACATTGCACACATCCCTTTTGACTGGTGAATTCAAACCAACTGCCTCATTTACTGATTAAATCAAGATAACGCGAATTTTAACCCGAATCTCGGAATAAACTGCAAAGTGCGGTAGAATTTAAATTCTTCTGAGAATATGCCCATAAAACCTTAATTCCTGATTAAATGCTAGATAACGCTCGCCTGATCAAAATTGAACCAAAAATCATCCAAACCCTAAGCCAACTGTATGAGACAAATCAGAGCTCTGAAAATCAGTAAAAAAACCCTAATTTTGCTTGACTGTCAAGAAAAATCTGTTTGTCCGATTCTCGTGCCAATTTGAAAAGTCAGGAAATGTCTGAAGCTGAGATTGCTTGTAGAAAAATGCGAGGGCAAATTTTGGGGTACAACAGTTGGCTCAAAACCTGTCCTATCAATAGTAACCGGGTTCTAAGGAGCTCAATATCATTAGATTGTTTTCTATGTTCATTGTTTTGATTTAGCCACTGAACTGGCGACCAAAATATTCCAAGAAAACAACCCTCAATGAGTGCAGTATCGAGTATCTACCAACTTCGGACTGCACCAAAGTCGGTCATCTCACTACCCCTAAAGAGGCCAGGATGGTCAAGTAAGGTTCTAAGGTCAGTTGATGCTTCACGACACCATGCAGCGGCCCCGTACTCTCCTTGACTTGACTCAAGGGTTACCGGTACTCACCAAAGTGCCACATCAACGTAGCAACTGCTTCAACCATGTCGGTATACCCCGAACAGTTCCCTCACAGTTTGTTGCTACTTCTAAAGGGTATCCCCAGATCCGGGTTAGGATCTATAAAACTCTGATACAAGCCCACAATATTAAAGCATTCAAGGCATACAATTGAAAACATAGGTGATCTAATCCTAAGGTACACCTCACTTATTAAATCCCCAGCAGAGTCGCCAGTTCTGTGATCGGTGGAAATAGAACTGACTGTTTGAAATGCTGGTTCGCGAAATGTCGCGGTAAGCAAGAGTCGCCACCGTCTTTTATGTTCTCCAACAAGGAAAGGACAAAAGCACAGCAAAATTCCTTTTCGAGATGTTTCTCGGTTCGGGAGGTAGATTATAGAAAGGGAAGGTGTTAGCACCCTTTCTATCCGTGGTTATCCACGGGCTCTTAGGTACTTGCTCACTATGTTTTCAAAAATGTTTGCTTTTCTTGTGTTTGTGGGTTTTGAAAAAGTTTCGTTTTGAGAACTTATAGGTAAATCTTGTATCAGTCCTCAAGAGTGTATGAAGTGTTTGTTTGAAAATTTGTTGAAAGTGTAGGTGCGAAAAGTTGTTTTTTGAAAGAGCGAGTACCCAGGAGAAATCTACCTACTCTAAGGAATTAAGCTGTGTAAGAGTCCTTTAGACAGTACTATCCCACTATTGAGAAGTAGGTAGCACAGTCGTAGGAGTTATTCGGGTCAATTCGATTATAGGGACATGTGTGGTCACCAAAGCAATAGTAGGACGCCTTAGCGGTAACCCTAATGTCCTAGATCCTTTTTTATCCGAGGCAACCGTTTCGAGGCAACTGGATCTTTAGACAGGAGGGAGACCTCTAAAACACCCTATACTCAATGACCACCTCGAGGTAACCAAGTGAGGCGTACCCTAGGAGTGGCATGTGCATGTGTGTCAGGTTTCATGTTCAAGTTATCTTTGCACATTTATATGGTGAGCTACGTTTTGGTTTTAATTTTCAAGCAAGTCTTGCATGCATAATTATCAGTTAATATTTGTGCGGAAAGTAAATTGCGGAAAGTAAATCTACGCTATTACAAGGCGTTGGGTATTTACATCGCCAAAAACATAACCCTTGAAAATAAATGCGAGAAAATAAAGAAAGCGATAAAAGTCCTAATTATCTATTACATTCTCTGAGCAGATACATAAATATGAACAAATAAATAATAGTGCGAGAAAAATTGAATCGGGGACGTCCTTAGGGTTTTGACCCTTTTTTGAGAAAAGAATGGAATTTTGTCCTTTTTTGCATTTAATTAAACCTAATTTACTAATTAATTAAATAATTAAAAGAAAAAGTGTTTTTTATGTTTTTTAATGAAAATAAAAATAAAAATAAAAGGAATTAAAAGTTGTCAAAAACCTAATTCTATGTTAATTTTATTTATTGTGAAAAATTCAAAATTAAACCTAATTAAAACACTAAACTAATTAATTAGAATTTATTTACAAAATAACAGTTAATAGTGAAATTAATAGATAATAAAAATAAATAATATTTTGGGTTTTTGATTTTATTATGAAAAAATAATTTATGAATTAATTAAATAATAGTAATAATAATTATTAAAAGAAAATAAAAAGAAAATAAAAGAGGAAATAGAAACCAGGGGGGGTGTTGGGCCCAGATGGAGGTGAAGAAGCAATTCTGGCCCATCAAGTTGCAAGCCACGTTTGACTTTCTGGAAATTATCCACGCATGCTTTGACTGGGAAACATGGTGTTCATCATCTTTTGGCCACTGGATTGGAATGTGAAGACACATGGCAGGCTGAGGCGTGAGGTTCATGGTAAACCACTTTGTGAAGCCTGCATGAAATCATGTTATGAAAAACAATAGAAATATTTTGGGGGGACCTGGGAATCGAACCCAGGTCCCAATGGTTACATGCCAGCACGCTATCCACCCAGCCACTTGCTTGCTTTTGTAATTATAATACCAAACAAATATATTATTAATAAACAATCAATATGCTGGACCAAACCAAAATCACGCGCGCTATTTGAATGCTCCAACCATACACGTACACGTCTTCATCTTCATCCTACGTTCCTGTAAAAACCAAATGGATAGCGGGGGTTTTTAACCCCCACAACATAGCATGAGGAAAAATAGAGAATAGCCCTACAGGCTATATAAATATTTCGCGAGCATTGCATTGTGTTCATCTGGATGCAACGGTTTCAACCATGGGCATTATGAAGCTTAATTTTTCTTGGGTTGTAAAGCCCCAATTTGAGACCTCAAGAACCCTAAATTCCTTCAATGGAAATTCACGATTCTGTACACTATAATCCAATTAATTAATACCATTAGCTTGGTATGGATGCAAGCAATACAAAACAAACCATAAATCACATCAAATGCTTATGAATCATGAGTTTCAATTCTGAAAAAAGTGGACAAACCGTGATTCTGTTTGGAGCGATTTCTCAAGCTTTAGCACTTGATTTTGATTCCAAAAGGTCCCTGAGAGTTCCTGCAAGGTATTAGAAACAATAAAACGCTTTGAATCGTGCTAAACTATAGAAAACAGTTTTCACTTTTTCTTGATTTTTCTTGAATGTGATTATGGTTTTTCTGCAGAGATTTCACGTCCAATGCATTAGGGTTGAGTTGTGTATATATAGGAGACTGCGTTTAGGTTAAATCCTTGATAAGAAATCCATGGAATTGATGTTTCAATATTTGATTTGCAATCATATCTTTTTGCATCTTTTTGATTGAGAAAACTTGCCAAACTTGGAGATTTTTGTCCCTTTGATTGGCACACGAATTTTCCAGCTTGTCTTGAGCTTGTTTGCTTCACCAAAAGATTGAAAAATGAAATCTTTGAATTTCCTACATTTTAAATTAATTAAATGAATTAAAATCAATTAAAAATCCAATTAATTAATAAAAATAAGAAAATAATTCAATTTAATCTCAATGGGTCGTGCATAAGCCTTGGATAAAGTTTCAAGAAGCAATTTGAGGCCCATTAGCAAAAACATGGTGTTTTGAGCAAAGTTGACTTTTGCAAATTCATAAAAATTTCCCAACTTCTCCAATGCATATCTTGCTCAATTTTGATCATATGAACATGTTCTTGGACATTATGGAAAGGTATTGAAGTCCTCTAACCAATGCCTTTGGTCCCATGTCATTTGGATTTACCAATCTCAAGTTATGGTCTTTGACTTAAAGTGCATTTTTGTTGACTTTTGAATTTGACCTATAATGTAGAAATTGATAACTTTTTGTGAGAGCATTTCTTGGAATTTTGAATGTGAAGATGAGTTGTAGGAAATGTCATCCCCTTCAAAATGAGCATTGGATGGGATTTTTCTGATGAACCATGAAAAAGTTATGCCCTGGTCAAGATACAGTTGACTTTTCTGCTGTCCAAAAATAGTAACTTTTGCATCTTTGAAGATTTTTGAGCTATCCTTGAGGAATCATGATCAAGACTTGATCAAATGATGTTTGTGAGCTCAAAATAAGATGTTGACCAAAAATTCTGACTTTTGACTGCAAAATGACCATTTTGCCCCTGTAGTTGATTGTGGATCAAATAGGGCTTTTGACTGTGCAAATTGGCATTGTGAGTCTTGAGACTTGACATGTAGGTGCTTGACAATGTGTATAGGCCTATGAGACTTGATTGAGCCATTGAAAACCCCAAATTCTTTGAGAGAACCAAAACCCTAATTTTGACTGGCTTAGGAGGCATTTGGACTGTGCAATCCTTGGGCAAATCTTGAACCATTTGGAGATGACTCTTGATAAACCTTGAAGAATATGGGAGGGAAAATTTTGGGGTACAACACCTGGTAAAGTACTAAGGCTGGCTGGGTCCCTCGCCATCCTGCGGTGAATGTCTAGGATGAAGGGATCGGCTGCGACGACGACTGCTCTGAGAAGCCTCGAACTGGTCGAATATGACGGACAAGGAAATCTGTGAACTCTGAATCTCGCGAAGGTTTCCTAAAAGGGAACCTTGAGTGGCCTCCATGAGGTCGGAGTGCCTCTGAAACTGGGCTTGTTGCCTATGTTGCTCGCGGGATATCGCCAATTGAGATTCCATAAGACTTTGAAAAAAGCGGTTTGTCTGCTATCGTGCCGCCTCCATAAAACTCATGTTATATGCCAACTACTGTTGGATGGCAGAAAGTAAACTATATCTTTTCTCCTCCCGGGCTAGCTGGTCACGCCACATCTCTTCAGTGATGTAGAAGCCAGGAGCCGTACCTGAAAAAGTCTTAGAAGTAGAAGGTGCAGTGTGTGCGAGTGAAGCATGGTGGGGGGCACAGGTGGGGCATGAGGTTCATCCCTATTCTCTTATTCTTCATTAGGCTCGTGTCCATCCCCAAGTGGAACATTAGGAGGTAATGGACCCGTAAAAGGTGGAGCATCTAGATCGTAGGTCCAGTTCCTCACAATTCGTACATCAGTACGTCTGGTGCAAGGCAGAACGACTGATGGGATAGCGACACCCCAAACCATAAGTTCAAAGCCACCCACTCTCCTCACCTTGCACAATTTCATATCTTTTAGAAATTTCAAATTAATTGTGCGGGGAGGCAGGGGTGCTAGGGTAGCTATCTCAGCGTTGAGGTGCAGATCTCTAGCAATAGATGTAACTAGTCCTCCAAAAGCTATGGTCCCTATGTGTCTCAAGACAACAATCATGTGAGTAATCATAAACGAGACTGAATTAATTCTTCTATTAGTGAGACTACCTTGCAAAAATATATGTTCTATAGCATTTACCTTGTTTGGATTCTCCCAGCCAAAAATAGTACAAGCGAGCATATATCAAAAAATTCGAATAGCCGGGTTATGGATCAATGATGCTAAAATTCCTTCAAAAGAATTTATAGAAGAGTTTGACAATTGACGCCAGAAGGAAAATGCATCAGTGGACCATTCAGAATCCAAAGGGGTCTCACAAATAGCGCCATCACCATGAGGAATACCCAACAGAGCTGCTAGTTCGTCGATACTATATTCATATTCAACATTAAACAGGCGAAATTTAACTGTACCGATAGTACTAGTAGTGTCGGGGTGAACCAAATAAATTAGGGAACTTAAGAATTCCCGAGTTAGCCTCTCAAAGGTGGGCTCTTTTCTAGTAAAAATCTCGTGCAATCTTAGGATGTCATCTAAATAAAAAAAACTATGATAAAGTCCTAAAGTATATAGACAGTCTTCATCGACATACCTGGTTGAGACAATTTCTCGTCCTTGCAATTTTTCAAGGATTTTCCGTTGTCGGTCTTCGGGTTTGCCTTCACGAAGAACGTATCCGTTGAACTCCATTGTTGCTCCTTTGGAAGAAAATTGAAAAAAAAAAGAGTTTCAAAATGGGTGTTGGAGATTGGGAGGAGGAAGTTTGAATTTTTATGAAGGTTAGAAAAGTGTATGTTGGAGTGGTTAATGGGGTAGTAGGTGGTTGATAAAATGAGAGTTTTTGGTGGTTTTGGGGTTGAAAATGGAGAAAGTGGGAGGTTTTCTAAAATCTGCCCGTTATAGTCCCAGACCCCATGGCGGGCGCCATGGTCTTGGTGGCGGGCGCCATGCTTGGAATTTAGGCTGGGCTCAAATATCTTTGTTTTGTTGGTTTGGGCTTCTTATTCCAATTTCTTCTCGTAAGTGCAAACAACAATTCTTCATTTGGTGCTTCCAAGGATTGGTGTATTGAATTTTTTTCTTTTATGTTTATAACTTGAAAATAATAAACTCATAAAAATAAAATAAACAATAAATTTAAATAGAAATATACTTAATTATGGTAAGTCACAAAAAATAAAAATAAAAAGAAAGTAGAATGTAAGAGTTAGGCATAAAAATAGATAAGTCTGAAAAAGGAAACAACATGATAAAAGAAACAACAAAACAGTAAAACAGTGCAGATATGAATCAAGATCATCAAGGAGTAGTAGGGTCCTTGGTCGACTCAGAACCATGAGCTGCAACTAACTTACTACGAAGATCATCAATTTCCTGCTGTAGGAGGTCTGCCTCAGTAGAGTGAGTAGCATCGGAAACCATAACCTGAAGAGAGAGGTCTTCAACTGTCTGACGAAATTGGGCTACCTCTCTATGCAGCTCAGCAACCTATGCATAGATGTCGGGTTGCTGCAAAGAGAAATTATTAGAGAATACAGTGGTCCTTTCTGACAATGGACATGGATGATACTCAGGTACCATAGGTGATTTTCGCTCACCCATGGTCTCTCCAAGACCTTCTAAGGCATATGTCCAATTGGCAGGGTTATGGACATTGGTCATCATGGGATCAGGCAAGGTAAAATAGTGAACGGTTTCATTATCAATCAGGAGTCTATAATGGTTGGGATTAAAGTAGACTCTTCTCATCAGCCCACGATCCAAACAGAAATCAATGTCCATTGTAGTATATCCATAATAAGAGGTAAGGTGATATAAATTACTTGTATGACCCAAAGAAGAAGCAATCTGAGTCAATGTTCCTCCCACATGGAGGATACCTTCAGCAGACTTAGAAGTCATCATGAGATTCCACAACAGAAAATTTCCACTGGCTACAGGGAGAGACTGGGTCGCACAGTAGAGGAAAAAGATCTCCTCCTTGCTAACATGGGTATCAGTGTCGGCCTTCCTTAGGAAAGTGTGAGCAATAACCATTTGAAAATACCTGAAAGCAGGGTTGTGAATAACAGGGGATAGCTGAGTGGAAGGATCAAGGCTCCCTCCAGCAGTAATATCTCTCCAGAATTTCTCTATGTCCCTAGTCATGAAATAGCCAACTGGTATCTCAGGTATAGCATCGGGTGTGGTCTGGAAGCCTAGCAAGTCTCCAAACTCCCTCTGGGTAAAACAGTATTCTATCCCGAATAGTCTGAAAGTGAGATATCCATCCTGGCCATTATAGGGCTCAAACTCGAATGAACTGAGGAATTCTAAGGTGAGGTTCCTGTAGGTCACATTTAGGTCATCTGCATACTCGTCCCACTTAAGCTGGTTGCATAGATACTTGATAATGGCTTCAAAGCCAAGAGCTTCCATGCAAATCTGGTCTGGATATCTGGTCGGTGCCATGGGTCGCTGTGAAAGGACCGCATAGCATTGTCTCTGAGTGTCATCTCGGAAGGAAACATGCATGTCATCGAAATGCTCCATCCTGAAAAATGTAGTTAGCAAAGACGGCTAGCAGGTGATTCCTGAAATCATAAATTTTGCAAATGTTAGTATAAAGATAAAAATAAAATTTGATAAAGTAAAAAGTAAATAAATGAAAAAAATAAAAATAAACCCATGGGTTGCCTCCCATGCAGCGCTTATTTAACGTCGTTAGCTTGATGAGTAAACTTCATATATCGGAAACTGGTACTGGTGGATCAATCAGAGTGTGGCTGGAGTAGTTGGTGGGAATGTCACCTCCTTCGTAGTGCTTCAACCTCTTCCCATTGATGATGAATAGGCTACAAGAATTGTTATTGATCTCGACTGCTCCAGATCTTAGGATTCTAGAGACCTCAAAAGGACCAGTCTATCTTGAACGTAGCTTTCCAGGAAAAAGTCGCAACCTGGAATTGAAAAGGAGAACAAGGTCACCTATATTGAAATCTTTCTTTACAATTCTTCTGGCATGCCAAGTTTTGGTTCTTTCTTTATATATTATAGCATTCTCATAGGCAGACTGGCGGAATTCCTCCAATTTATGAATGTCAAGGATGCGCTTTTCACCAACAGTCAAATGTTCCAAATTCAGGGTCTTAATGGCCCAATAGGCTTTATGCTCTAACTCGAAGGGTAAATGACAAGATTTTCCATAGACTAATTGGTAAGGGGTTGTTCCAATAGGGGTTTTAAAAGCTGTTATGTAGGCCCATAGTGCTTCATGTAGCTTTTGATACCAATCTTTTCTGGAAATTGAAACGGTTTTTTCTAAGATTTGTTTAATCTCCCTATTAGACACTTCTACTTGGCCGATAGTCTGCGTATGATAAGGTGTTGCTACTCTGTGCTTTACTCCATACTTACTCAAGAGCCTATCAAAGATTCTGGATATGAAATGTGATCCTCCATCACTTATAATGAGACGGGGTGTTCCAAACCTCGGAAAGATGATATTCTTAAATAACTTGACTACCACTCTTGTGTTTGTGGGTGATGCAATAGCCTCAATCCATTTAGACATGTAGTCCACAACTACCAAAATGTACCTATTTCCCATTGAAGGTGGAAATGGTCCCATAAAGTTTATACCCCAAACATCAAAGAGTTCAACTTCCGGGAAATTCCTCATTGGCATCTCGTCACGTCTTGATATGTTCCCGGTGCATTGGCATCAATCACACTTGATAATTTAGGCATGAACATCGCGTCATAAAGTTGGCCAATAGAGGTCTGCTTGAAGAATCTTGGCGTGCGTTTTAGATATACCTACATGTCCACCATAAGGTGCGGAATGACAGTGTCTAATGATGTCTTCTATTTCCTCTTCTAGGACGCAACGCCTGAAAATATCATTTATTCCTCTCTTGAATAGGAGTGGTTCATCCCAGTAGAAATGTTTAACATCTTTGAAGAACTTCTTTTTCTGTTGGTAATTTAGATCAGGGGGTATGATATCTGCAACTAGGTGGTTTACAAAATCAGCGTACCATGGTACGCTCTTCATTACTGAATTTTTTTCAAAATCTTTATCTCTGTAAGGCTCTAAATCATCAGTCTTAGCTATAAGTCTGTCATAGGTGAAATCATCATTTATAGGCAATAAGTCAGGTTTTAAGTGTTCTAATCTAGAGAGGTAGTCAGCGACAACATTCTCTGTGCCTTTCTTATCCTTAATGTCTAGACCAAACTCTTGGAGCAACAGGATCCATCTAAGTAATCTAGGTTTAGCATCCTTTTTATTTAATAGATAACGTATGGCAGCATGATCAGTGTAAACAATGATCTTTGCTCCAACTAGGTAGGACCTAAACTTATCTATCACAAAAATTACTGCCAGTAATTCTTTCTATGTTTTTGCATAGTTGAGTTCGGCGGTATCTAGGGTTCTAATATCATAATATATAACATGTAATTTCTTGTCTTTTCATTTTCCTAGAACAACACCAACTGCATAATCGCTGGCATCGCACATGATTTCAAAAGGTTGTGTCCAATCTGGGGGTTGCATGATCGGAGCTGAAATCATTGCTTGTTTCAAAAATTTAAAAGCTTCGAGACATTTCTCGTCAAAAACAAATTCAATGTCCTTCATTAGAATATTAGTCAAAAGTTTTGTTATTTTAGAGAAGTCTTTTATAAAACGCCGATAAAAACCAGCATGTCCAAGAAAACTTCTAATCTCCCTAATGGTTTTAGGTGGGCTGAGGTTTTCTATAACTTCAATTTTGGATCTATTGACCTCAATGCCTCTTTCGGAGACAATGTGTCCTAATACTAAACCTTCATTAACCATAAAATGGCATTTTTCCCAGTTTAGCACTAGGTTCACCTCTACGCATCTTTCAAGGATTTTTTCGAGTTTGGAGAGACAATCTTTAAAATTGAATCCACACACCGAGAAATTGTCCATGAAAACTTCCATTATTCCATCTAGGTAATCTGAAAATAGACATCATACAACGTTGAAAAGTGGTAGGGGCATTACAGAGTCCGAAGGGCATTCGTCTATAGGCGAACGTTCCATAAGGATAGGTGAAGGTTATTTTCTCTTGATCCTCAGGGTGAATAGGTATTTGGAAAAATCCTGAGTATCCATCTAGATAACAAAAGTGCGAGTGTCTGGCTAGACGTTCGAGCATTTAATCTATAAATGGAAGAGGGAAATGATCCTTCCTGGTTGCTTTGTTTAATTTTCTATAATTTATACACATATGCCAACCTCCTTTTGTTCGTTTAGCAATATGCTCACCTTTCTCATTTTCTATGACTGTGATGCCTCCTTTCTTTGGCACCACATGCACAGGGCTCACCCAATTACTACCTGATATTTGGTAAATTATACCAGCCTCTAGTAACTTAAGAACTTCTCTTTTAACAACATCGCTCATTATAGGGTTTATTCTTCTTTGATGTTCTCTTGAGGGTTTTGAGTTTTCCTCTAATAAGATCCGGTGCATGCACACCGATGGACTTATTCCTTTTAAATCGGAGATGTTATACCCTAAAGCTGAGGGATATTTTCGTAAGATTTCTAAGAGTTGATTTGTCTCGTCTTGACTTAAAATAACGTTAACTATAACAGGACGATTCATCTCTTTATCTAAGAATTCGTATCTGAGGCTCTTGGGAAGTTCCTTCAGTTCTAAAGATGGTTTAAAAGGGCAAGGCATGGGATCGGAAGTAAGCGATAAACGTTCATAGAGGTCGTCATCAATGTAAGGTTCTAAACTTTTAAATCCATCGTCCTACATAATGGGGGTCGAAGGTAACTTGATATTTTTGTTAGATTCCTCTCGCTTAAGTTCCAATATACACTCGTCAATGACGTCAATGGCATAACAAGCATCTCCTTTGACTGGTGCTATTGAGAACTTTGAAAGAATAAATTCTATCTTTTCATCACCCACCTCAAATGTTAATTTTCCTTTCTTAACGTCAATTATGGCTCCGGCTGTTGATATGAATGGTCTACCTAAGAGGATTGGGATTTCTTCATCTTCTTTAATATCCATAACCACGAAATCAGTTGGGATATATAGCTGACCGATCTTAACTGGTATTTCTTCAAGTATGCCTATAGGATACTTAACTGATCTATCAGCCAGCTGGAGAGACATTTTAGTCGGCTGCAATTCTCCTAAGTTTAACCTTCTACAAACTGCTAAAGGCATAAGGCTGACGCTAGCTCCTATATCTAAGAAGGATTTGTCAATAGTATGATTTCCTAAGATACAAGGAATGTAAAAACTTCCTGGATCCTTTTCTTTCTTGGCAAGTTTATTTTCTGAAATAAAATTGCATTCGATGGGTTTGGGATCATCAAGTCTACGCTTGTTGGTCAGGATGTCTTTTAGGAATTTAGCATAAGATGGTATCTGATTGATGGCTTTGGTGAAAGGAATCTCTACATGGAGTTTTTCTATAACTTTAACAAATCTCTGGTATTGATTGTCAAGTTTGGTTTGTTTAAGTCTTTGCGGAAATGGGACTGGGGGTTTGTACGGGGGTGGTGACTTATTAGTTTTATCTTTTAATTCTAGTTCTTTTTTCTTTTCTGGTTCCTTTGGTTCCTCCACTTGGTATGTAGGCAAAACATTTGTCTTAGGTTGTGAGGGTGTACTCATGGCTCGATTCATGGGTCCATCTTAAGTAGTCCCACTTTGTAAGGAAATGGCATTAGCTTGCCCTTTAGGGTTTGGTTGAGGTTGTCCAGGGAATTGTCCTCCAGGTGTAGTTTGTGGGGCTTGTGTTTGGGCTATCTGCGAGATCTGGGTTTCAAGCATCTTGTTATACGTAATTATCTGATCAACCTTAGTTCCTAATTACATGATTAGTTCGTTTACGTGAATATTCTGATTTAGGAACTCTTTGTTTTGTTGGGTTTGAGCTGAAATGAAATTTTCCATGATTTTCTCAAGGTTTGGTTTGGGTGCCACAGCTTGCATAGGTTGATTTGGTCTTTGGGCTTGGAAACCTGTAGGTCTTGGAGGTACAGAGGTTTGTATTGGGCTATTGTTTTTATAAGAAAGGTTTGGATGATTCCTCCATCCGGGGTTGTAATTGTTTGAAAATGGGTTTCCTTGGGTGTAGTTTACTTGGTCTGAGCAAGGCTCATTCAATAAGTTACATTCCACAGGTTGATGTCCTTGGGTCCCACAGAGTTCGCATTCTGAAGCTATTGCGGCTACAGTATTAGGGTTTTGAGACATGTTTTGAACTTTTAAGGCAAGAGCGTCCATTTTAACTTGTATCGTGTCTAGAGAACTTATCTCATTTTTTCCTCCTTGGGTCTCCTTTTTCTCTATCATAGCTCGTTCTGTTCCCCATTGGTAATGGTTTTGGGCCATGTCCTCAATGAGAGCGCAGGCTTCTAGGTAAGGTTTACTCATCAATGCGCCACCAGCGGCAACATCAATAGACATATTTGTGTTGTAATGGAGTTTATTATAGAAGGTGTGGATGATTAGCCATTGTTCTAGGCCATGGTGTGGGCAGGCTCTTAACAGGTCCTTATATCTCTCCCATGCTTCAAAAAGTGATTCTCCCAGGTTTTGGTTAAATCTAGTGATTTGGTTTCTAAGGACAACAATTTTGCTGGGCGGAAAATATATTGCGAGAAATACTCTCCTAAGGTCTTCCCAGGTTGTTATTAAATTGGGTGGAAGGGAATCCAACCAATCTCGTGCTTCATCTCTGAGGTAAAAAGGGAATAATCTTAGTCGTATTTCCTCAGGCGAAGAACCATTGCATTTTAAAGTGTCTGCTAATTATATAAAAGTTTTTAAGTGTTGATTCGGGTTCTCAGTAGCGAGACCACCGAATTGGTTTTGTTGCACCAATTATAGCAATGAGGGTTTTAGTTCGAAATTGTTTATGGTTATAGCTGGGTTTACAATACTTGAACTAGGTTCCTCGTCTGACGGTTGGGCAAATTCCTTAAGGGGTCTTTGGTTACGATTCTTGGCCATAGTTTTTCTAATTCTATGGAGAAAATGGATGTAACGTTCAGGTTCTGCTAAAGGATTAAATAAGGTTCCGGTGCTGCGAGATCTTCACATTAACCGGACTGTAAAACTTAGTCTAGACGGTGCGACTATAGGGTGCGAAATTTTACGAAATTGATCCCCGGCAACGGCGCCAAAAACTTGATGTGGTGTATTCACAAGTGTACGAATCACGTCAGAGTAATATAAAAGATTATCGATCCACAGAGACCAATCGTCAATCTATCGTTTCCTATTGTTACGGTGTTTAGTTAAGTCAATATTAAACAGGGAATTGAGCATGCAAGGAAGTAAAGTGCGGAGAATTAAACTTCAGATATAAAATCAGGGTCGAATGTAATTCACATAGTCAAATGATATTCACAATGCTTCGGAATAGAACTACTTATAGGGCAATATTTTCTACTAAAGAAAAGAACTAATTTAACAGGAATTGTTGCTTTCGCGTAATCAGAACCGAGTTTACTCTCTAATCAGACCTTCTTATCGTCACTTATAAAAAGGTGCGCATTGCGTTAAAGTAATAAACCTATTTTTAAGAAATAAAGTACTTGACCAAGTTGAAAAGTATTTTGATATGGAATTTCGAATAAAAAGGGGACATAACTTTAACCCTATAAACGCGTCCGAAAATAGTTTCAAAATTGATTTCTTTGATAATAAAAATCTCTAACTAACCGGACAAAGCGCTTTCGCTTCCTTTGACCAGTTAGAACTAACCGAGTTTAACAAAGGGTTGGACGGCTTTAGATCTTACCCAACAACAATAAAGTACAGAAAACTCGTATTAAAAACCAAAATAGCCCATAAGCATTTCTATTGACACATTATTTGGAATATCGATCTAACTAGATTCCTTACATTCTAGCCCAGTAAGGTTGAGCCTGACATGGGAATGTAAACAGACATGTTAAAATAAATCATGCGAGAAAGTAAATAATTTAAAGTGCGGTGCGGGAAATAAACAAAGTAAAAGCAGTGCGGAAAATAGACAAAGTAAAAGCAGGTGCGGGAAATAAAAAAAGTAAAAGCAGGTACGGGAAATATAAATAGAAACCTGCTCCAAACGGGGAGGTTTTAAATATGGTAAAAACTGGAAGTAAAATGCGTTTGGAAATAAACAGCAGTTGAAAATAAATGTGGCAGGACAAACTTCTGTCGAAGTGCTCCAAAATCGATTACAGACTCAATCTATGAACTCGATCATAGACTCAATAAATAGTGCAATAATTCCCCGATGTGAAGAATTATCGCATTACAATGGTGAAATTATATGGCTTAAGTTCGCAACTATGGTTGGATCAAGTTTGCAACTAAGCTTGGGTGAATTGAAATGAAATCAGGAACTTCTATTTATAGAGGATGAAGAATGCAGGAAATCACAGGAATGCCCCCCAACTCCTTTTGGGGGGAAAAACATCGTCCAAAGGTGGCGCCCGCCATGGAGGCCATGGCACCCGCCTTGAGTGTAAATGAAAGGAAGTGGGGAACGTGGCAGTTGAGGTCAGCAGAAGGTGGTCCACGTCATGGCCTACCCTATGGATGGCGCCATGGTGGACGTTGTTGTACCCCAAAATTTGCCCTCACATATTTCTCAAGACCTTTCAAGAATAATCTCCAAGTGGCTCAAGATTGCTCAAGAGTTGGACAGTTAAATCATCTCCTAAGGCAGTCAAACTCAAAATTAGGGTTTTGTGCTGCATCAAGGTCCTTACATCCAAATGAACCCAAGTGCTCCCCAATGTCCTAATATGTTCTCAAGTTCACCCATGTCAAATTTCAAGCCTTGCAGAGGAAGTTTGCTCAGTTAATTGCTCAAGAGGCCCAAAAATCGACTGTGCTAGGGCAAAAGTCAACTGTGACCCAAATACAGTCAAACCTCAAGATTTTTTGTCAACATTATCATTTTGAAGGATAATTCATAATTTGATCAAGGGTTGATCATGATTCATCAAGGATTGCTCAAGATTCATCAAGATTCAAAAGTTGCTAAATTAGGGTTTTGTAGGAAAAGTCAACTCAACTTTGACCAAGCATAACTTTCTCATACTTTATGAGAAATGACCCATCCAAAGCTCATTTTTAAGAGGAGGCAATTTCCTACAATCCATATTCACACCCCAAGATCAAGAAGTGCACTCAGAAGAAGTTACAAAATTGGACATTATAGGTCATTTTTGAAAGTCAACAAAAACACCTTTTTTGCCAAAGCTTATAACTTCAACATGGAATATAAAAATGTTATGAGACCAAAAGGGTTGGTTAGATGACATCTCAAGGTTTCTAAAACATCCAATAACACTTCCAAAAGTTCAAAATTGAAGAAGTTATGCATTGTTAAAGTTGGGCATTTTTCCAAAATTGCCAAAAGTCAACTATCCCCAAAACTTCAAATTTTGGCAAATGGGCCCACTTTTTTCCACTTGATTTAATCTTTTCATACCACACACGTGTCCTATCTTCAGTTTTATGTCCATTCATTAATTTTTCTATTTTATTTGATTTTTATTGAATTAATTCATTTTAAATCAATTTAAATCTAAATAAAATCTAAAAATTGATATCTTGATATCTTTTGATCATTACAGCTTTCAATTATCATGATGGACACAATCAAACTCGTATCAAGCTATCTTATGCACAAAATATTTGATTTGGGACAATTTTGGAAGGTTTTTAATAGTGGTTCATATCAAATCTTGAATCATCAATACACAAGGATTGAAAGCCCAAAACTAAACCTAATTCACTCTATTATACTCACACAAGGCAAATGCACAAAGGACACGACCTAGAGGCTGCAGAATTTGGAAAACAAAACTTGAGAAAAAGCTTGGAGAGTGTGAAACTGAAATCACATCTAGAGTCCAATTCAAGACAAAAACTCCACGCTATCCTCTTGCTTGACACCCACTGAAGCTATTGGAATCAAAATCAAGCCCTGAAATATCCCCAATCGCGCTGTAAGTCTTCTTGAACATACCCCTGTACACGAAACTGCAACCTCTCATTCTTGCATTTTTTTGACAAACTATTGGTATGGTTATGATCCTTGTGTGATTTCTAAGCGTTCTGCAATATTTGATTTCGTTTTTATGGCTTGTAATGTAACACTCGAACCTAGGGTTTTCGTTTCTTATTTTTAGGCGTTTTTGCTATAGGTAAAATTAGGGCAAACCATGGACATGGTTGTGTTCAGGGAGGAGAGACGAGCTTGGTGATTGTCTCCGTTTGCATTTATATGGCCTATAGTTCGTTTTAGGATGAGGCCACGGATTTTGCTGCGGATGAATTCCGCAGGTAAATAACCAGGGGGGTCAGCGAAGAAAACGATCACGTGGCCTTGTCCTATTCGTGGATTCATATTTCGCGCTTATTTTTTTTTCCAACATATTATTTGTTTTGTCCATATATTATTTGTTGTTTATTATAATTACAAAAGCAGCACAGTGGTCCAGTGGTGGAGGCGCTAGTGGAAAGCCCAATGGGATCTGGGTTCGAATCCCAGGTCCCCTAAAACTTTGTGTTATTTTGTTTCAGATGTTCCAACGCGTCTCAGCAAGCCTAGTCTACCATATGCCTTCAAATCTCAACGTGCCAGATGGCCTCCAGGCCAAATCTGGTGGCCAGGAATGAAAGACCACCATAGTGCCCAGTCAACGTTGTCACGGGGAATTGGAAAAGTCAAATGCAGGCTTGCAGCAAGTGGGCCTTGAACATGCTAATTCCACCTCCAGATTTGGGCCCAAACCCCCCAATGGGTTATTTCTTTTCTCTTTATATTTTCTTTTTATTTATTTGTTTTACTTAATTATTATCATTACTATTTAATTAACCAAATAATTTATTTTTCCTCATAAAATCAGAAAATACACAAAATATTATTTTTATTTATTAAAATTAAATTTGACTTTATTTTTGTAAATAAATATTAACCTAATTAATTTAGTTTTAAATAGATATAACTTTTAATGATTTTTTGCAAAAAATTAAAATCAATGTAGAATATTAGGTTTTTACTAACTTTGATTAAAATTATTTTCTTTCCTTTAATATTCAAAAATCCAAAAATATTTTCATTAATTAATTAATTTAATTGTTAATTTAGATTGAACTCCATTTAACTCAAAAATAAACAAAAAAATGCTTTCTTTCAAAAAAGGGTCAAAACCCTAAAAAATGCGCCGATTTAATTTTCTCGCACGCGATCAATTTTGTCTTATTATTGTAATTGCTTCCAGAATGTAATAGCTTTTAATTAGGACTTTATTTTATTGCTTTATTTTATTTTCTGCAATTTAATTTTCAAGGGTTGTTTTTGGCGATGTAAATACCCGACGCCTTGTAATAGTTTAGATTTAATTTCCGCAATTTACTTTCTGCAAACTATACACTGTTAAATGTTTGATAATAGGGAATGCATGACAAGATCAAATGTATGAACTTAAAATCAACATAGCTCACCCATGACATGTACAAAGATAAATAACTGAAAAACAATACACTCGCACATGCGCACTCTTAGGGTACACCTCGCTTGGTTTCCTTCGAACGTGGTCATTGAGTATAGGAAGTTTTAGAGGTCGCCCTCTTGTCCAAAGATCATAAGTTGCCTCGAAACGGTTGCCTCGGAAAAATGATCTAAGACATTAGGGTTACAGCTAAGGCGTCCTAACATTGCTTTAGTGACCACCCGTCCCTTAATCGAATTGACCCTTAAACTCCAACGACGATGCTACCTACTCATTCATAGTAGGATAGCATTGTCTAAAGGATATTTGTACAAATTAATTCCTTTTTCGAGTAGGTAGATGGTTCTTAAGTACTTGCTCCTTTTAAAAACAAAATAAAACTTTTCGCACTCACACCTTTCAAACAAGAAACTCTTTTTAAACCCACAAACACAAAGAAAAGCAAATTTTTGAAAACAATTTGAGCAAGTACCTAAGAGCCCGTGGATAACCACGGATAGAAAGGGTGCTAAAACCTTCCCTTTCTATAATCTACCTACCGAACCCGAGAAACATCTCGAAAAAGGAATTTTTTCTGTGCTTTTTTCCTTTCCTTGTTGGATAAAATAAAAGACGGTGGCGACTCTTACCGCGACATTTTGCGAAAACAAACGCAAAACACGAACCAGCATTCCAAAAACAGTCAGTTCTTTCCCACCGATCATAGAACTGGCGACTCTGCTGGGGACTTTATAAGTGAGTTGTACCTTAGGATTAGATCATTCTGTTTTCAATTGTATGCTTTGTATGATTTATATTTGTGGGCTTGTATCGGAGTTTCTATAGATCCTAACTCGGATCTGGGGGTACCCTTTAGGTAAGTAGCAATAAACTGTGAGGGAACTGTCCGGCGTAGACCAACACGGTTGAAGCAGTAGCTACGTTGGTGTGACACTTTATTCTGTACCGATATCCCTTGTGTTAGAACGAGGAGAATATGGGTCTTCTAAGGGGTCATTAAGCACCATCTGACCTTAGAACCTTTAAATTGACCAACTTGGCCATAGAACAGTAGCAGTATGCTACACTCATTGAGACTAAACTCTCGCGATGATTCCGGCCACAAGAAAAGGTTGCTAAACTAGAATTATGACCGATTGAGGGAAGTCGTGATATTGAGATCCTCTAGAACCCGGTTACTATTTTTAGGACAAGTTTAAACCAACTGAACTAAAAGAGGGTAGTACCTAAGCTCCTTGCCAGCCTGAAATCTAAGGGCTCTCTGTGTGACTTGTGTGCCTTTACCATGTTTTCCATTTGTGAATACTTGTGGTGTGCTTACTATCATGGCATCATGACATCATAACATTGCATACATCTTGCATTGGACTAACCTATTTCAAAGACAAGAGGGATTCATCTTTGCTCTATTTTGTAGGTCATCATGATGCCCATGCGTAGGAATACTATCCGGATTAATTTTGTCCAGGTTCCCACCTTGCTCAAAGATCTGATTGCAAAGATACCTGATACTACTTCCTTCATCAGGAGGCATAGTTCCCTTCTCAGTTTGGTCACTTCTAAATTGGACGAGCATATGATGAGTGTTCTGGTCCAATTCTATGATCCGCTGTACCATTGCTTCACTTTTCAGGACTATCAGCTGGTTCCCACCTTAGAAGAGTTCTCTGAGCTGCTCAATATCTCTGTTCTGGAGCAAACCCCGTTTACTGGTTGGGAGAAGATTCTTAGGCCCGAAGAGATTGCTGCAGCCCTTCATTTAACCAAAGAAGAGGTAATGGCTAATTGGGAGACTAGAAGTGGAGCAAAGGGCTTTCTGACTAAGTTCTTGATTGGTAAGGCTAATATTTCTGGGATAGTCTAGACTTCAAGGCATTCGAGGATATTCTGGCTCTTTTGATATATGGCTTGGTATTGTTTCCGAACTCTGACTCCTTTATTGATATGAATGCGATAAAGATATTCATCTCTCGGAATCCGGTACCCACTCTCTTGGGTGACATCCTTCATCAGCTCTATGCTCGTACTGCCCGAAAGCGGGGAACCTTGATGTGCTGTGCTCCCTTATTGGCAAGGTGGTTTATTTCGCACCTTCCCAAATCTGTGCTGAAGAACAAAGAAGGCATGGGCTGGGCTTATAGAGTTATGTCTCTCTCGCATAATGACATCATCTGGACTCTCAAGGGTATGGACGAGGTGACTATTATTGATCGATGTGGGGAGTATCCCAATGTTCCACTGCTAGGGTCCCATGGAGGAATTTCTTACAACCCATGCTTAGCTCTACGTCAGTTCGGGCGTGCCAAAAGAGAAGGACCTCATGAGATGCTAATGCCTAGTATCATCTTTGATTATCAAGGGGATGGAGACGAGCAACGTCGCAGATTCATAAGGGCTTGGGATAGAGTTCACCAATCTGATCCACATGAGCTGGGCCCAGAGACTTCACTTTCGATGGAGCCATATCTCAGATGGGTCCGTATCCGTGCCCAGAAGTTAGGTATGCCATATGAAGCTGTCCGGCCTGTCACTATTGAAGTTGCTAATGAAGAAGGAGTTCTTACAACCATTATCCATCCTTATATGCCCACTGACATTGGGGCACTGAAAAGGTCTTGGATGAAACTGAGAGAGGAACATGATTCTTACCGAGAGAAGTTCAACGAGCAAGAGCAGAAGATCCAGAGGTTGACCAGACAGTTGGAGAACGAGCGGATTCTCAACGACTATGTCCGTACTGATAAGAAGAGACCATGGGAGTATTGATGGACCTTTGATTGTTTCTTTTCCAGTTTTTGTTTACTTTTCAGTATTTCCATTCTTGTAACGCCCTGAGGGCAATTTGTTGAACAATTTGAATTCCAAAGTTTTTCTAATAAAGTGTGTTTCCTTTCTGGTTTATAAATTTGAATCTCCCGATTGTCTTTGAAATCATAATCATACGCATTTCATCTCATGCACTCCATAACAGGTACCCATTACAGGTCTCTTATCTTCTTCACTGTTTATTTCAGCACTCATCATGTCTGCTGAACCTTCAACTGAGCAAGCTATCAAGGCCCTCCAGGCCCAGAATGCCCAATTTCAAGAGCTGTTCATGAATCTAGCTAAGGGTCAGCAGGACCTGAAGACCTTGATTCTGAAAGAGAAGAAGAAGAAGAAGAAGAGGACAATCCTGTTCAACACATGGCACAATTTTGGCAACAGGCTACAAAATGAAGTTGATCTGACCACCTCATCTGGAGGGAAAGGTAGTCAAGAGGAAAGGAGGGCTTCTAGCCCTGTGGTCTCCGACAACGAGACGAACTACGATGAAGAACAGTATCCTCCTGCCGAGGATAGATACAAGCAACTGGAAGACTGGTTGAGTGCTATGGAGGTATAAAAAGTGCTTGGTCTGGACTTTGGTGATCTAGGCCTATCATTTGGGGTAGTGATTCCCCACAAGTTCAAGGCACCAGCCTTTGCTAAGTATGACGGAGTTTCTTGTCCGAAGCTGCATCTCCGGTCATATGTGAGAAAGATTCATCCGTATACCGCTGATAAGAACCTATGGATCCATTTCTTTCAAGACAGTCTCTCAGGGACTCATCTTGAGTGGTTCTACCAGATGGACGGAGCCAGTATTCGTAGTTGGGAAGATTTGGCTACTGCTTTCTACAGGCAGTACCAGTATAATTCCGACCTCGCTCCTACGTGTACCCAACTCCAGGGTATGTCAATGGGAATGGGAGAAGGATTCAAAGATTATGCTCAAAAGTGGAAAGACCTCGCCGGGAGAGTACAACCACCATTGGCTGATCGGGAGCTTGTGGACATATTTCTGGGGACCCTGTCTGGTCCATTTTTCAACCATCTGATCGGAAGCTCCTCGTCTGGGTTTACAGAGCTTATTTTGACCGGTGAGAGGATTGAGGCTGGTATTAAGGCTGGTAAGATACAGAAGGGTGCCTCATCGAGCACCGAGAAGAAACCATTTAAGAAAGAGTCCAGTGCTGTCTACAGTTCGAGAAGAAAGAATAGACCTGAACACCGCCAAGCTGTTAATACGGTTTTATTTCAAAACCTGCTGGTGCTCCTTAGTACAACAATCAACAGAAGGATGAGAGACCTCGAAGGCAATTCACCCGTCTCAGCATGACCTTACCTCAGATTCTGCCACAGTTGCTGAAGACCAATCTGGTGATTCTAAAGGAAGCCCCAAAGAATTCAAATACAACATCACTGAGGTATAACCCTAATGCCCGTTGTGCTTATCACTCTGATAGCCTGGGGCATAATACAGATGATTGTTGGACTTTGAAGAATAAGATACAAGACTTAATTGATGCGAAGGATAATGAGTTTGAGGCGCCCGAGAGGCCTAATGTTGCGACTGCTCCCATGCCCAAGCATGGAGTGAATGCTCTAGAAGAAGATTCGTTCGTGGTTTCTGTGAATGATATTGTTACCCCTCTGATGACTGTAAAGAAGAACCTTTTGCTAGCCGGTTTATTTCCGGGCTGCGACGAAGGTTGCCGTATGTGTTTTGTTCTACCTACCGGTTGCCATCTCTTGAAGTCAGGTGTCCAACGCCTGATGGATAGTAAAGAAATTCTGTTTGATAAGTCTTTTGTTCCCTTAATTCCTACTGAAGAAGTTGCCATCATTACCATTTTCGACAATTCTTCCAAGGCTCCCTCGAGGAAGCCTGTTAGAATTACATCTGTTTCGAGGATCGCACCTGTGATCATCACTGTTCCGGGGCCCATCCCCTACACCTCTGATAAAGCTGTCCCTTGACACTATGGGGATGATGTTTATTTTCATGGAGTTAAGCAAGAGTTGGATGCTGATATTGACATCAGCAATATTGTTGGACCTGCTAAAGTCACCCGCAGCGGAAGACTTTTCTCGCCTGATATCTCTCCACCAACTGCCCGAAGACCTGTTGTTATTACACCTGCCAGTGTACCTGCTTCTATTCCTGATCAAGTTCTTATTCTTACCCCTGTCGCTGAGTCATCTGACACTCGGGGAAAAGGAATCACCACTGATGTGCCTGCCCAGACGGAGGCACCGAAGACAATTACCGTTGAAGCTTCTAAACAAGAGCTGGAAGAGATTCTGAAGATTATCAAAAAGAGTGATTATAACGTAGTTGAGCAGCTAGGGAAAACCCCATCCAATATTTCTATGTTGTCACTGTTGTTATGCTCAGAGGCCCATGCCAAGGCTCTGATTACCTTCTTGAAGACTGCTCACGTACCACAAGAAACATCAGCTGATCAGTTTACAGATTGCGTGGCTAATTTGACTGCCGATAATGGTTTGGGTTTCTCGAATTCCGACTTGACTGCTAAGGGGAAGAATCACAACGATGCCCTGCATGTCTCCATTGAATGCAGGGGCACTACTCTTGCACATGTATTGGTCGACACTGGTTCCTCATTGAACGTTTTACCGAAGAAAGCTCTAGACCAGTTGGATTGTGAGGGTTTGGAGCTGAAGCCAGGAAATATTGTTGTTAGGGCCTTTGATGGGTCTAAAAGGATGGTGCACGGAGAGGTTGATTCCCAGGTCTTCAACTCTACATTCTATGTGATGGACATTCGGCCATCTTATTCTTGTTTGCTGGGTCGTCCATGGATCCACAAAGCGGGGGCCATAACCTCAACACTCCACCAGAAGCTGAAGTACCCGGTCAAAGGGAAGATTATGACAGTGCAGGGAGAGGAAGAGTACATGGTTAGCCACCTCAACTCTTACCGATACGTAGAGATGGATGGGGAGTTCATTGAGACCCCATTTCAACATTTTAAAGAGGTTCCCCAGACTTTGGCGTTAGCAGAGGCTGTTAATGAAGATGGCTTCCTTAAGGGATGCCCGGGCTGTTATTGAGAAGGGTGAGTGTGCAAATTGGGGCCGACTCCCTGATTTTACACAAAAAACTAACAAGTTTGGTTTGGGTTTCACGGCAGAAGCTCAAAGGGCTATTCAGAATGCACGAATCGGAAGACCTCCCGTGTTCATCAACAACTCGAGAGTGAATGCCATTGAAGACAATGTAGAAGAGTCTGAATTTGATAGCTGGATCTATCCTACGACCAACGGTGGACCAAGCAACTGGACAGCAAAGGACTTCATCCCTATTACTTTTGTTACCCAGTAATGAAACTTTTGTTTTGAATGTGTAACAGACAATATTTTGAACTTTATGGCCCGGTGTCTTACCCGGGGCACCGTGGCTTCATTTGTGAGGGCTTTATGTGTGTCATTTTCATATATCATTAATAAAAGCATTGGACGTTCTTGCATTTCAAATTTTGCGCTCTTTGTTTTTCTTTATTATATATTGCAAAACAGCTATTTTACACACACTCACGTATACAGGTCCACATCCACTCCGGATTTCACTGGTAACGACTCTGCTACTGCCAGTTATGACTTCGAAAATCCGATCAACTTAGCCGAAGACGAAGGTGATGATTGCGAAGTACCTGGTGAACTTGCAAGACTGTTACTCCAAGAATAGAGGGCCATTCAACCACATGAAGAGCCAGTAGAAACAGTGAATGTGGGTACTGAGACAGACAAGAAAGAGGTCAAGATCGGTGCAAATCTGGAGCTTAGTGTGAAGCAACGGTTGATTCAGATGCTGCGTGACTATGTTGAAATCTTTGCCTGGTCTTATGAAGATATTCCTGGGTTGGATACTGATATTGTGGTTCACCGCCTGCCTACCAAGGAAGACTGTCTTCCCGTGAAACAGAAGGTCCGCCGAATGCACCCAGAGATGTCTGAGAAAATCAAGGCTGAGGTTATGAAAGAGTTTGACGCCGGTTTTCTAGCAGTTACTTTTTACCCTCAGTGGGTTGCCAATGTGGTTCCTGTGCCTAAGAAGGATGGTAAGGTTCGAATGTGTGTCGACTACAGGGATCTGAACAGGGCAAGCCCCAAGGATGATTTCCCTCTACCTCATATCGACGTTCTGGTTGACAACACTGCTCAGCATAAGGTATTCTCCTTTATGGATGGCTTCTCCGGTTATAATCAGATCAAGATGGCTCCCGAAGACATGGATAAGACAACTTTTGTTACTCAGTGGGGTACCTTTTGCTACAAGGTCATGCCTTTTGGATTGAAGAATGTTGGGGCAACGTATCAGCGTGCCATGATTGCTTTGTTTCATGACATGATCCATCATGAGATTGAAGTTTACGTCGACGATATGATTGCAAGGTCCCAGACTGAAGAAGAACACCTTGACAATATGCAGAAGCTGTTTGACAAGCTGAAGTTGTACAAGCTGAGGTTAAACCCTAACAAGTGCACCTTCAGGGTGAGATCTGGTAAACTGTTGGGTTTCGTTGTAAGCGATAAAGGTATTCAAGTAGATCCTGCAAAAGTGAAAGCTATACATGAAATGCCTGCTCCCAGAACAGAGAAAGAAGTCAGAGGCTTTCTGGGACGACTGAATTACATTGCCCGATTCATCTCGCACCTGACTGCTACTTGTGAGCCAATCTTCAAGTTACTGAAGAAAGATCAAGTAGTACGTTGGAACGATGAATGCCAGGCCGCTTTCGAAAGAATCAAAGTGTATCTCCAAGAGCCACCCATTCTAATGCCTCCAGTTGAAGGGAAACCTTTGATCTTATATTTGACAGTACTTGATAACTCAATGGGGTGTGTGTTGGGTCAGCATGACGAGTCTGGCCAAAAAGAGCATGTTATTTATTACCTTAGCAAAAAGTTTACCGACTGTGAGACTTGATACTCACTGCTCGAGAAAACTTGTTGCGCTTTGGCATGGGCTGCTCGTCGGCTGAGACAGTATATGCTGACTCACACTACTCTATTGATCTCAAGGATGGATCCAATCAAGTATATCTTCAAAAAGCCTGCCTTGTCCGGAAGAATAGCAAGATGGAAGATGACCTTGACTGAGTATGGCATCCAGTATACGACCCAGAAAGCAATTAAGGGAAGTGTATTAGCAGACCACTTGGCACATCAGGCAGTGGATGATTACCAGTATATGAACTTTGAATTTCCGGACGAGAATATCATGTTGATAACTGACTGTAAGACACCTGGACCGGATGAAGGACCTGAGGAGGGATCCCGATGGTCTATGTACTTTGATGGAGCTTCGAACGCTTTGGGTAACGACATCGGTGCTGTGATCATATCTCCTAAAGGCTCTCATACTCCATTCACAGCCCGACTATGTTTCAACTGCACCAACAACATGGCGGAGTATGAAGCGTGCATCATGGGTCTTCGAGCAGCAATTGACTTAAGGATTAAGTTTCTAAGTGTCTTCGGAGATTCCGCTCTCGTGATCAGTCAGATCAAAGGCGAGTGGGATATGAAACACCCAAATCTTATTCCTTACAAGGAGTATGTATTGACGTTGCTTCCCCACTTCGAGGAGATAACCTTTAAACACTTCCCTAGAGAGGAGAATCAGTTGGCGAACGCGCTGGCTACAATGTCTTCTATGTTCAAAGTCAATTGGGACAACGAAGCTCCCCGGATCATCATTGAAAGATTGGACAAACCTGCACATTGTTGTGATATTGAGACTTAAGAGGTAGCAGATAAGCCCTGGTTTCATGAGGTGAAGAGGTATCTTGAAGCTCAGCAATACCCCGAGGGTGCATCTGTTAATGACAAGAAGTTTCTGAGGAGGTTCGCGGCGAAGTTCTTCATCAGCAATGACATTATTTACAAACGTAACCATGATTCAACCTTACTGCGTTGTGTGGATAAGAATGAAGCAAAAAGAATCATGACAGAGTTACATGAAGGTACATTCGGAACTCATTCCAGTGGACATACTATGGCAAAGAAAATCCTACGGGCAGGATACTATTGGTCCACAATGGAAGTTGACTGTTATCAGTATTCTCGGACATGTCACAAGTGCCAAGTCTATGCTGATAAGGTGAACATACCTCCAGTTCCTCTGAATGTCTTGACGGCACCTTGGCCTTTCGCAATGTGGGGCACTGATATGATCGGCGAGATCAGACCTACGACATCCAACGGGCATTGTTTCATTCTGGTCGCTATTGATTACTTTACAAAGTGGGTTGAAGCAGCTTCCTTTGCTACTGTAACCAATAACGTCGTGGCACGTTTTATTCGGCACAATCTGATCTACCGATACGGTGTACCAGAGAGGATCATTATGGACAATGGTACCAATCTCAACAACAAGATGATTACCGAGTTCTACGAACAATTCAAGATACAGAATCACAACTCTTCTCCTTACCGGCCGAAGATGAATGGGGTTGTAGAAGCGGCTAATAAGAACATTAAGAAGATCGTGCAGAAGATGACAGTGACATACAAAGATTGGCACGAGATGTTACCATTTGCTCTCCATGGGTACCATACTTCAGCACGGACGTCAACAGGGGCAACACCCTATTCCTTGGTATATGGCATGGAGGCAGTCTTGCCCATTGAAGTTCATATACCCTCTCTTCGGATCATGAAGGATGTAGGTTTGAGTGAAGATGGCTGGATCCAGACCCGGCTTGATCAGCTAAACTTAATCGATGAAAAGAGACTTACTGCTATTTGTCATTGTCAGACGTACCAAAAACGGATGATCAAGGCATTTAACAAGAAAGTCAGACGACAAGAGTATCAAGTTGGGGATATGGTAATCAAGCACATTATCCTACCTCAAGGTGATCCCAGGGGCAAATGGACCCCTACTTACGAAGGGCCATTTGTGGTTAAGAACATTTTCTCAGGAGGAGCTATGATTCTAACCACCATGGATGGTGACGACCTTCCTCACCCCGTCAATGCAGACATAGTAAAAAGATACTACGCATAATCAAAGACCCGCTAGGTCGACTGGCCTAGGCAAAAATAAGGGCTTCCCGACAAACCAAAAGGGTTCGGGCAAAAATAAGGGATGAAAATGAAAAAAAATTTGTAAACCCGGCAAGTCAAAAACCTGAAAAGGCAGCTTAGGAAAAAAAGGGTATCCCGATGGACTGAAAACCCGAAAGGGCGGTCCAGGAAAAAGTTATGGACAAGCTCGGACGGCACTAATCAATCTGATTCATCTTCAACCAACAGCAAAGTGATGAGATGCTCGAGGATATAAAGGCAATAGTAGAGTTAGAACCCAGTGGGATTATTCACATAGCTGTTTTCTTTTCTTTTCACAAATCGTGTAAATTCTATATGCTCGGTGGCGTTCTCTTACTAGGACGTCAGCCTCTTGTACAAAAACGCCTATTTACAGGCCAAACTTCAAAATCAATACAAATTCATTTTTAGACAAATTTCAAACTGTTTTTCCTTTATCTGTTTTGTTTTGCAAAGAACGTCCAATGTTCATTTTTGATATATGCATTTGACATTAATTGCTGCTCATAAATACTTACATGCGAAACAAAAGGCGAATTACGGGTAACATCAGAAACAGGGGCAATAAGAATTGTCTGAACTGTATGGTTGCTCTATCCGCCAGGTACAAGGTAAATTCAACTGAAGAATATGGCTAAGATACTTTCACTCCCCGCAGAGTAAGGCAATAATGGTAGCTCTCCCAGCTGAGACTTGCAACCATGGACGAATCAGCAATACTCTCCCCAAGAAGAGTGGGTCTACCATCAACACTAAAAGGGTCTTAATATTTCCCAGTGGAGTATAAGAATATTCCCCAGCAAGTATAAGAGTATCCCCGACAGTCTTAATATTCCTCAACGGAGTATAAGAATGTTCCCCGACAGAATACAAAATACCCCCAGTGGAGTCAACCATTTTTCCCAGCACGGTCTAAAAAGCTTCCCCAACGGAGTTGAATCGTCATCCCCAGTAGACTCTGGAAGCTTATCCCCTGCAGGGCACAAATAAATCTCCCCAGCCAAATTCAGAGGGTTATCCCCACAAGAGTCTAACAGGATTATCCCCAGCAAGCTGCAACTGAAAATTCATCTCCAACGAAGTTCTTTCCTTTCACAAGCAGGGATTCAATCCTCAATAGATTTAATATCACGAGTAACGGTGATCCATCCCCAGTGGAGTTTATCGTTGAAATCCCCAGCGGAGTTTATCATTGAAATCCCTAGTGGAGCTTATCAGCGGAATCCCCAGTAGAGTTTATCAGTGACATTCTCAGCAGAACATCTCTTCCCCACAGAGTAATTCCCCTCGGAGTAATCTCCTCATCAGTTTATTCCCCAACGGAGTTATCCTATCATGCAAGTTTATCATCTTCGTTCATCATCCCCAGCAGAAACGAAGAATCCAACTCTATTCTCCAGCAGCTCCGGGATTTATTTTCCCCAGCTAAAACATCACATTTCCATACATCATGATACATGCGTATACACATCATATAATACAATCTCATTTATGTTGAGAACATCACTGCTTGATCCATATCATGCATTGCATGTGAATGACCTTTACCTTTCAGGAAAGATCCAGTTAAGTTCTCAGCTATGTCAAAGGAGACAAATGCAGTCAAAGGAGACAAATGCAGTCAAAAGAGCCAAATCCAGTCAAAGGAGACAAATTCAGTCAATGGAGACAAAACCAGTTAAATCGATTCCTAAAGATTTTTCTGATGCGAACGCAGTCAATGGAGACAAAACCAGTTAAATCGATTCCTAAAGATTTTTCTGATGCGAACGTAGTCAATGGAGACAAAACCAGTTAAATCGATTCCTAAAGATTTTTCTGAGGCTAAGCCAGTCAAAGGAGACAAAACCAGTTAAATCGATTCCTAAAGATTTTTCTGATGCAAATCCAGTCAAAAGAGGCAACTCGTCAAAGGAGACAACCCGTCAAAGGAGACAACCCGTCAAAAGAGACAACTCGTCAAAAGAGACAACCCGTCAAAGAAGACAAAACCTCCCCTGGTCCAGTTAAATCGATTTCTAAAGATTTTTCTGATGCCAATCCAGTCGAAGAAAACAAAAACACCTACCAACAATCTCCAAATGGCATCTGTAAGCCCATTCCCGACATCACAATGCTGATACTATACCATGCGAGTGCAAATTTCTAGGCACTCTAGTGTTCAATTATGTTCCACCTTCGGATCACGAAAGGCCCGAAAGCCAATCTATATCCTCAGGTCTAAGAAAATTGAACAGGGGAAACTGTTGTACCCCAAAATTTTCCCTCCCATATTTCTCAAGACCTTTCAAAAATAATCTCCAAGTGGCTCAAGATTGCTCAAGAGTTGGACAGTCAAATCATCTCCTAAGGCAATCAACCTCAAAATTAGGGTTTTGTGCTGCATCAAGGTCCTTACATCCAAATGACCCCAAGTGCTCCCAAATGTCTTAATATGTTCTCAAGTTCATCCATGTCAAATTTCAAGCCTTGCAGAGGAAGTTTGCTCAGTCAATTGCTCAAGAGGCCCAAAAATCGACTGTGCTAGGGCAAAAGTCAACTGTGACCCAAATACAGTCAAACCTCAAGATTTTTTGTCAACATTCTCATTTTGAAGGATAATTCATCATTTGATCAAGGGTTGATCATGATTCATCAAGGATTGCTCAAGATCATGATTTTTTGCATTTATATGGCATATAGTTCATTTTAAGATGACGCCACGGATTTTGCTGCGGATGAATTCCGCAGGTAAATAACCAGGGGGGTCAGCGAAGAAGACAATCACGTGGCCTTGTCCTATTCCTGGATTCATATTTCGCACTTTTTTTTTTGTTTCCAGCATATTATTTGTTTTGTCCATATATTATTTGTTGTTTATTATAATTACAAAAGCAACACAGTGGTCCAGTGGTGGAGGCGCTAGTGGAAAGCCCAATGGGACCTGGATTCGAATCTCAGGTCCCCCAAAACTTTGTGTTATTTTGTTTCAGATGTTCCAACGCGTCTCAGCAAGCGTAGTCCATGATATGCCTTCAAATCTCAACGTGCCAGATGGCCTTCAGGCTAAATCTGGTGGCCAGGAATGAAAAACCACCATAGTGCCCAGTCAACGTTGTCACAGGGAATTAGAAAAGTCAAACGCTGGCTTGCAGCAAGTGGGCCTTGAACATGCTAATTCCACCTCCAGATTTGGGCCCAAACCCCCCAATGGGTTATTTCTTTTCTCTTTATATTTTCTTTTTATTTATTTGTTTTACTTAATTATTATCATTATTATTTAATTAACCAAATAATTTATTTTTCCTCATAAAATCAGAAAATACACAAAATATTATTTTTATTTATTAAAATTAAATTTGACTTTATTTTTGTAAATAAATATTAACCTAATTAATTTAGTTTTAAATAGATATAACTTTTAATGATTTTTTGCAAAAAATTAAAATCAATGTAGAATATTAGGTTTTTACTAACTTTGATTAAAATTATTTTCTTTCCTTTAATATTCAAAAATCCAAAAATATTTTCATTAATTAATTAATTAAATTGTTAATTTAGATTTAACTCCGTTTAACTCAAAAATAAACAAAAAATGCTTTCTTTCAAAAAAGGGTCAAAACCCTAAAAAATGCGCTGATTTAATTTTCTCGCACGCGATCAATTTTGTCTTATTATTGTAATTGCTTCCGAAATGTAATAGCTTTTAATTAGGACTTTATTTTATCGCTTTATTTTATTTTCCGCAATTTAATTTTCAAGGGTTGTTTTTGGCGATGTAAATACCCGACGCTTTGTAATAGTTTAGATTTAATTTCCGCAATTTACTTTCTGCAAACTATACACTGTTAAATGTTTGATAATAGGGAATGCATGACAAGATCAAATGTATGAACTTAAAATCAACATAGCTCACCCATGACATGTACAAAGATAAATAACTGAAAAATAATACACTCGCACATGCGCACTCTTAGGGTACACCTCGCTTGGTTGCCTTCGAACGTGGTCATTGAGTATAGGAAGTTTTAGAGGTCGCCCTCTTGTCCAAAGATCATAAGTTGCCTCGAAACAGTTGCCTCGGAAAAATGATCTAAGACATTAAGGTTGCCGCTAACGCGTCCTAACATTGCTTTAGTGACCACCCGTCCCTTAATCGAATTGACCCTTAAACTCCAACGACGGTGCTACCTACTCATTCATAGTGGGATAGCATTGTCTAAAGGATATTTGTACAGATTAATTCCTTTTTCGAGTAGGTAGATGGTTCTTAAGTACTTGCTCTTTTTAAAAACAAAACAAAACTTTTCGCACTCACACCTTTCAAACAAGAAACTCTTTTTAAACCCACAAACACAAAGAAAAGCAAAATTTTGAAAACACTTTGAGCAAGTACCTAAGAGCCCGTGGATAACCACAGATAGAAAGGGTGCTAACACCTTCCCTTTCTATAATCTACCTCCCAAACCCGAGAAACATCTCGAAAAAGGAATTTTTTCTGTGCTTTTTTCCTTTTCTTGTTGGATAAAATAAAAGACGGTGGCGACTCTTACCGCGACATTTTGCGAAAACAAACGTAAAACGCGAACCAGCATTCCAAAAACAGTCAGTTCTTTCCCACCGATCACAGACGCCATGAGTGCAAATTTGACCTAAACTCCTATTTTTCAGCCTGTTTTCCTTCATTTCTTCAGGGGAGCTCTAGATAATTGAAATACCTGAAAAGGAAACAAAAGATAGGCATAATACGATAAAACAATAATAAAAAACCTAAATAACATGTGAAATCAGAGTCAAAAACAATTGTAAAGTAAGTGTTATCAGTAACCCTACTATCCAGGTTCCTTCTCATAGCCCTATTATCCAAGCTTTCATTTCGAAGTAACCCTACTATCCAGGTTCCTTCTCATAGCCCTACTATCCAGGCTTTTGTTTTGAGGTAACCCTACTATCCAGGTTTCTTCTCATAGCCCTACTATCCAGGATTTCATTTAGATGTAACCCTATGATCCAGGTTCCTTCTCTCTTACCTCTAGACAACAGTTTACAACACTATAAGACTTGGACCCGACCAGAATCAGTTGATCTCACGTTTCCCCAGTAATCCGTTGTGCAACCTGGACCCTAACCAATTAGGCAGCATGCTTCTACCTCCTCAATCAAGAGTTAATTCCCCTGTATAATAATGGACAACCGGAGCTCCTATACTCTATTTCCCCAGACGTAAATCAACATTCTCCAGCAAAGTCCTCCTCAACGGCAGGTATAGGAATTCCCGCAAAGGAATATCTTAGGTAACCAATATCTTTTCTGGATGGCATCTTTAAGCCCATCTCCGATGATACTTTGTCATCTTCTTCCAAATGGCATCTGTAAGCCCATTCCTGATATTACCTACACTACCAGTATCATTTCAGACGAGTGCAAATTTCAGGGCACTCTAGTGTTCAACCATCTTCCACCTTCAGATCACGAAAGGCATACCAACCAATCTACATCCTCATGTTTAAGAAGATTGAACAGGGGCAGCTGTTGTACCCCAAAATTTTCCCTCTCATTTTATTCAGCACATGCTCATTGAGATCCTCAACTTGCTCAAGGATGCCCAAGAGTTGACTATACAAACTCTCTCCTAAAGCAATGAACCTCCAACTAGGGTTTCCATTTTCATCAAGATGGGTGAACTCCAAAGGTCTCAAACCTTTTCCATGGTCCTAGTATGTTCTCAGGATTATCCATGCCAAGTTTCATGCCCTGCACAAGAAGTTTGCTCAATCAACTGCTCAAACGCCTGAAAATCAACTATACTAGGTCAAAAGTCAATTGTGACCCACATACAATCAAACTTCAAGACTTTTGGTCAACATCAACATTTTTAAGTAACACCCATCATTTGATCAAGGGTTGATCATGATTCCCCAAGAAATGCTCATAATTCATCAAAAGTCAAAAGTTGCTAAATTATGGTTTCTTAAGAAAAGTCAACCAAACTTTGACCAAGCATAACTTTCTCATACTTTATAAAACATTTCCCATCCAAGGCTCATTTTGAAGAGAATTCAATTCCCTATAACTCATCTTCAGCCCTCAAGTCCAAGAAATGCACTCATGAAAAGATACAAATTCATACATTATAGGTCCTTTTCAAAAGTCAACAAAAACACCTTTTGGGTCAAAGCTTCTTACATGAACATGGAGGATCCAATTAAGATGAAACCAAAAGCGTTGTTTAGGGGACATCATAATCTTTCTAAAATGTCCAAGAACACCCTCTTAGGGTAAAAATTGAAGGAGATATGCATTGTCAAAGTTGGCCATTTTTGGAAAGTTGTCAAAAGTCAACAATGCCCAAAATTGCATTTTTTGTCAAATGAGCCTAACTTTTTATGCTTGCATCTTACTTCTAGCATGGTCCACGACCCAAACACCTTTTCCATGTATTATTGACTTTATTTATTTAATTTATTTTGATTTTAATCACTTAAAAATCAAATTAAGTCAAATAAATAATCAAAATAATAAAAGAGTTTATTGCAAATCTTTTTCTCATCAAATAGTAATCAACAAAAGCTGGCAAATCAAGGAAAATTCATGGAGAGAGAGTAAGATTAGATTTGTTCCAAAAATAAACAAAAATCAAATAATTGAAGGAAGAATATTTTTTCATCAAAGCATTGGATTTTTTCCACTTATGTTGACCTAATGTGTTATAATACATAACCACTACAATCCTAGACCAAAAGGACAAGAGAAGGTTGCCTCAAAACCAAGAAAAAGTTTCAAAAATATTAAAGCATAGTGCAGTTTGAGATCTCACGATCCAGCCATTCTCCATTGATTCTAAGCCTTTAATCGTACTCCTGCAGCATCAAGGGACTCAACCCAACTCGTGAGCAGTCCTATAGCATCAAAAATCATCCAGTCCGTACCTCACTTTTGGGTAAGATTTCTTTGATCTTAAACTTGCACAACGCCTAATTTAAATCCATGTTGACTGCATACATATGTCTCTATTAATGATTGGGAGTGTTTGAACCTATAAAATGTGAAGCTAACACCCGGAATCACCATTTGCCTTTAATGACAGTGGTTTCACTATTTTTCTCATAGCGATGTTTGCAAGCCGTTTCAGGGCAAGAGGAGGTCACCATCGAATCCGCAACCCTCGAATTAGGGGGGTAGGGTCCAATTAATTATTGTTTTTGCAGGTTTGCGTGAGTTGGATGAAGGAGATGGCCGGAGAAGACGACCGGAGCTAGGGCTCCGGCGCTTCTCCGGCGAGTCAAAGGTTGAAGGCAGTTTGATTGCTGGCGTGGCAATTTCTTATAACATGATTGGCTCTTGAAATGTTGACGCGTTTATTTTTTGCTGATTGGGATTTATTGGTTTGATTAATATATAATATTTTTGAATGATTATGTTCATGAGTTAACATCCAACGCAGTTGGCAATGGAAGTGGACGTGTGAAAGGGAGGACCTGGGTTCGATCCCAGGTCCATACCTTTTATATTTTCTGAGTTTCTTATTTCAGATCCACCGCACCTTACTATCTAGTGTCCATCATACGCCCCAGGTGAAAAACCATCAGATCTATCTCCAGCCAGATCCAACGCTCCAAGATTGCAGCCACATGATATACCCTTAGAAGATGGTCTCACTGAATCAGGCACGATCCTCTGGGCCACCAGCTTATGGCCTAACACCAATTTCAGCGCTGCACCCCCTCAATTCCTTCCAGCATCAGACCCAATTTTAATTCTCTTTTAATTTCTTTTATTTCTTTATTTGTTTTAATTATTTTACAAAATCATTGTTTTAATTATTTTACAAAAAAATCATTGTTTTTTTTAATTAAATCATAAAATCATAAAATTACAAAAAATATTAGGTTTAGTTTTTTTCATAAAATATTTAATTGCATTAATTAATTAGTTTAATTAGGGTAACTTAAATTCCTTTTTTCCATATTAAAAATTAAATAGAAATTAGGTTAATTTGCAAAGTTAATTATTATTTTTCACAAAAATCCAAAAAAATATATTTTCTTTGTTCGCAAATTAATTATTTCTAAACTTGACGTTAATTCGCCGTTTGATTTACTCGCGTGCGTCTTGTTTCCATTATTTGATTAATTATTGTAACAGCTCCGAGTTTGTAATAGTTAATTAGGTTTACTATTTTGCATTTATTATTTTTCCCTGATTTTTGATTATGTAATCCCCCTTTCCAAGGCCTTGTAATAGCTAGGGTTTTAATTTCCCACACTTTACTTTCCGCAATTATAAATTGTCTAGATGTATGGATAATAGGATTGAATGGCAAGATAAATCAATTTAAAAGAGTAGAAAACCCTAAATGCGCAAGATAAATGAAACTGAAACCAAACACTTGCACATGCTCACTCCTAGGGTTTTGCCTCACTTGGTTGCCTCAGAAATAATGGCCGTGTCCCTTGAACGTAGGGATATCTTAGCAATGACCCGTAATTCAAATTCGTCATAAAGATTATAGTCCCTCCTTGTCCCTCGAGTTGCCTACGAGAAAAGATCTTATAACGATAGTCACTTCGAAATGCTAAGGTATCCTTACTTGTTGCCTTCAGTGACCATTTCGTCCCTTTCGAATGTCCCTTAAAACTCCCACGCTGTAGGTAGAAAACTCTTAAGTACTTGCTCAAAACAAAAAACTCTTTCACGCAAACACTTTTCAAAACAGTTTTCAAAACAACTTCGTCACACTCTTGAGGACAGATACAAGGGTTATCACGAAGTGAACAAAACTTTTCAAAACAAACACACACAAGCAATTTCAAAGTGAGAAAGTACCTAAGAGCCCGTGGAAAACCACGGATAGAAAGGGTGCTAACACCTTCCCTTTCTATAATCTAACCCCCGTACTCAGAAACATCTCGAAAAAAGGTTTTTTCTGTTCTTTTTCCTTTTCCTTTGTTGGATGAAATAAAAGTCGATGGTGACTCTTGCTTACCACATCATTTGCGAATACAAAATGCAAACCAGTATTAACAGTCGGTTCTTCCACCGTATCACAGAGCGATTTATCTGAACTAGAGAAAATGTTTGTGGGGAAGAATCAGGATAAACCATTGATAAATTTAAACTGAACCAACAGAGGCCTGAATATTCTTTAACTGGAAAGCATCAGAACAAATCTTGGAGCGATTTATCTGAACCAGAGAAAATGTCTACGAGAAAGAATTAGGATAAACCATTGAGAGATTTAAACTGAACCAGCAGAGGTCTTGAATATTCTTATCTGGAAAGATTCAGAAAAAATCTTGGAGCGACTTATCTAAACTAGAGAAAATGTCTACGGGAAAGAATCAGGATAAACCATTGAGAGATTTAAACTGAACCAGCAGAGGTCTTGAATATTCTTTAACTGGAAAGAATCAGAACAAATCTTGGAGCGATTAATCTGAACCAGAGAAAATGTCTATGGGGAAGAATCAGGATAAACCATTGATAGATTTAAACTGGACCAGCAGAGTCCTGAAGAAAGTACTCATCTTGTAGATAGTCCCCCCATCGCGTTTTGGGAATTGATCTACAATTGATTGGTTCATAGATAGTTGTTTTGTCTTGTCTAAAATTTGTTGATGATAATTCTCTATTGATTGATCTTTCCTGAAAAGGTAAAGAGTTAGTTGTATGCAATGTCATGATGTATTAAATACATGGCGTAATGATGTTCTCAAAATAAATGAGATTATGCCGTACATATTTGTGTTGTATGCATTTATCATGTATATAATTATGATGCATGAAATGTTCTTGGAATGTATTTTTGTCTTTGGAAAATAAATCCTTGACAAATGTTGGGGAGCTTTGGGAAGCCAAATTTTCGGGCGGTCGTTGGGGATGAAGAGTATGCACACCTTTCCAGACCTTATTTTTTTAGAATGTTTCCACTGGAGATTTTTGTTTTGATTTTTAAGGAGAACTCCATTGGGGAATGTTGATTTTGCTTGAGAAGAAAATTCTTTGGAGAGTGTTGATTTCCGCTTGGGGAAAAGAGTTCAAGAGTCTTTGTTATCCATTGCTCTACTAGGTAGCTATCAGGGATTATAGAGCAGTTGTGATATGGTGGGGGAATTGACTTGGTTGTTTTGCGTTTGATCGTAAATGTTGCAGTTAGCAAGAGTCACCACCGACTTTTCTTTTATCCAAAAGGAAAGGCTGAAAAGAACAGGAAAGACCTTTGAGATGTTTTCTTGAGTTCGGAGGGTAGATTATGAAAAGCAAAGGTATTAGCACCCTTTCCATCCATGGTTTTCCATGGGCTCTTAGTTACTTGCTAGATCACTTGCTTTTGTTTGAAAATGTGCTTTGTGTGGTTTTAGAAAGTATTTTGAAAAGGTGCCATTGTTTAGGCAAACTTTGTAATGATTCTCGTTCGTAAGAATATATACAAAGTGTTGATCTTTTGAAAATGTTTTCAAGTTTGAAAGACGTCTTTGAAAGTGTTGGTGTTTGTTTTGAAAATAGCAAGGATGTTTTGGTTTTGAAATTGAGCAAGAAACTAGGAACAATCTACGTACTCAAAAGTCTTTCATGTTTATTTCCTCTTTCCCTTGATATTGTTATCTTACCATCGATTTGGTAAGTAACCCTATCTTTGGATCTAAAAAGAGACGGGCGCGGGTCATCATATAACCATGATTAGCAATGTTGTAAGATATCTTAGCATTCTCTTTAAGGGACTAAGATCATTTTTGAAAGGCAACATAGATAGCGTCATCGAGGGACTATGATCTTGTATTTTACTTGTTTTTGCTAAGATACCTCACATGCATAATATGGCCATTTTTGTAAGGCAGACAAGTGGATTTACCCTAGGGGTGTTTGTGTGCAAGTGTATTAATTTTCATGCTTGATTTGTCTTTGATTAGGGTTTGCTAAGCATTGATTTTAATCTTTCCATACAAACCCTAATTACTAGCATTTGTATATAAAGCATTTAAATTGCGGAAAATAAAAATATTAAGCTATTACATCATTTAGGGGAGGGGGTATACAAATTATAAATAGGGAATATGCAAGAAATTAAATCTAAATAATTATTACAACCATATTGAATTTGAATAAATGTACAAAATGAACAAATAAAATACAAGAATGTAAATGTAAAAAGAAATATGATTTTTGTTTGGTTTTTTATGAAAAGGGGTTTTTGACCTAATTAAATAAAATAATTAACTAAGAATAAGAAAATTAATATTTAAGTTAATAAAAGAAATTAAAGGAAACAAATTTTTAGGTTTTTTTGTGAATTTAATTAAACTAGTAAATAAAAATAATTAAATAAAAGATCCTAAGTTCTAAATTGATTTTAATTTACAAGAAAATAATATAATAATATTTAAAATTTATTATCTAAGTATTTAAAAAAAAAGGAAGTTAATTTATTAAAGAAAATGTTTTTGTTCTTTTGTTTTTTTTATGAAGAAAATAAACAAAATAAATATGAGTCATAAAAATATAAATATTTTTGGTTTGTTTTTATTAATAAATAAAAAATATATATAATAATAATAATAATAATGGTAATGAAAATAATAAAGAAAATAAAAATAAAATATAAAGAAAAGTCAGGGGGGGTTTGGAAATGATTAAAGGGGTTAGAAGGTAAAAAATCAAAGGCCCAAAGCTGTTGGCCCAGGCGTTGCAACAAAAAACAAGATGTCAAAAAAAGTGATAAAATGCAAAAAGGTCACGCTAGGGCTTGAACCCAGGACCTAAGGGTGACAGGCGCGCGCTTTAACCACTGGGGTGGTGATACATCCGTTAACTTATGTCAAACCATAAATATATATTAGAAACTGCTTCCTGAAAACAACTTCATATTCAACCTCTAGCCAGACCACCTACATCTTGTTTATTTCTCATCCATTTGCAAAAATGTAAACATGAAACTTGTGGCAAATTTCACCACGATTCCAGAAATGTAAATAACTTAAACTAATTCTAAAAAATGAGCATGAATTTGAATGGTACCAAATTCTGACCTAACTTTTCAAGGATGTTCAGATTCAAAATTCTAACTACTTAAGCAATATAAATGAAATCTAAAGACATGGTTAGCTTTAGGACAATGGTGTCTACATTTTTCATTCACAAATTAAACATTAATGATGCTTGTATGAATAGTTCCAAGTTAAGGAAACTTGCCTCAAAACTGGAAATCGTATTCTGAGTTTGATCACTCCTCAAGGTGTTGTGATGATTAGAATAGCTCCACTGAAGTCCCAGGAAGCTAATGCAATGTTTAGTTTGTACTGGAGATGGCTGAATCGTGCTGGAGAAGTCCAAGTGTAAAGCTCTGTTTTTGAAAATGGAGGATGGTGTTAATGGTGTTACAGTCTTGTAACAGGGTGTGGGATGAGTTCTAAATGATGTTTAGAAGCTTTAGGAACAAAAAGGCTTGAAAACGCACGAGGGAGATGTGAGTTTCAAACTTTTGGTCAGGTTATGCAAGAATGGAGGTATGTGATACAGTTCTGAGTTCTTGGCAGTTTTGGGGATTAAGCATGCATGTGTTTTGTTGCCAAGCACTTGTACATAAGTAATGAGAAGGTTTGAGTGCTTGAGAGGGTCATAAGTACAAGCTCTAGACTGATTGCTATGTTTCTTGATTTTGAAGAAAAGTGAAAGTATGGTTCCAAGATGAAGTACAAGCATGGGCTGAGTGATTGTGAGGCTTGAGACAAACTTCTTTTGAGTTATAGGTCGTGTATGATCAGAAGAAAACCATTGCAAGGCTCAAGAACAAGTTTTGTGTATAAAGCTACTTTTTCAAAATGGCATTGTGCACTTTCTTCCCAAAATGGACATAAAGCATGGGCATTGCATTGAATGCTTGAGTTGAGGCCTCTAACAGTTGTGTAAGCATTTAATTATGGAGTTCCTAACAAGTTTGAGGCCTGTAAAGTAGAGATTATGCAGCATAGGTTTGAGATTTTAATCTTTGTTCATCACAAAATGACCTATAATTTTAGTTTGAAACCCTAACTTCCTCTCTTTGATTCTCCTTGCTCAAGAATGATCTCAAGGATTTCTTAGATATTTTAGAAAGCTTGTAATGTGATCTACAACTCCTCTTTGAATCACTTTTGAAAATTCCCCTTGCAACTATATGAAAAATTTCCATGAAGTTAGGTCAAAATCTTGCCTAAACTAGGGCAAAATTTCACTAAGTGTTTAATTTCAAGACCATGACTTCATGAATTAATAACTTGAAATCTAAGCATTTCTAGGATAATTTGTTTAAAGAAATGTTGTAGATCTCATAGATATCTACAAATTTCATGTTTAAAGTTTCTTTTTAATCATCTTGCATCATGGTGAAAAATTGGCTCAAAGTTGTGAAAAAACATGAAGTTTTCCATACTTAGAAAAATTTCTAAGTTTGAAAACTTTGACTTTTCAAAATGAAATCTTGACTTTTTGATGAACAAGTTTCATATTTTGACATGTTTTGATGAATTGTGATCTTTGACACTTGATTTTGACCAAAAAGTCAAAGTTTGACTTTTCAGTATACAGTTGACTTTTGATCAGTTGACTGGAAATCAACTATCAATCCAATTGATATTGAGCAATGTTGAGTCATACCATTAGGTCAAAATGGTTCAATTTAACTCTTGAGATCATGCTTCAAACCAATTAACCATTTTCTAGGTCAAAAAATCAGAAATTGCCCTTTCTCAGTCAAAACCTTAATTTTGACCATTTTGCCCTTTTGATGATTTGATCAAATTTCTTGAGGGATTATGGTTCAAACTTGATAAAATGATACATATGAGTTTATAATGTTGACTTGGATCAAAAATTATGAATTTTGATTGTAAATTGGCCACAATTGACTTTTCCCCCAATACAGCTGATTTTTAAGTCAGTTGCTCAATTGACTGAGCAAAAATGTGATTCAAGGCTTGAAACTTGACATGAGTAATATTGGGGGTCCATATTTATCCATGAAAGTCATATGAGGCATTGAAAGTTCAATTATCCTTGTGCAATCTCAAACCCTAATTTTAGTCATCAGTGCTTAAGGAGGTGTCTTGAGTTGATCAAACCTTGTGCAGTCTTGAACCAAAGAAGATCTTGTGGGAAAATACTTGATAAATGAGAGGGAAAATTTTGGGGCACAACAGCTTCTCCTATTCAATCTTCTTAAACCTGAAGAGTTAGATTGGTGGATCCGTCATTCATGACTTGAAGGTGAAAGATGATTGGACACTAGAGTGCCCAGAAAGTTGCACTCGATGATGTGGTGGTTGATGGTGTAGGGAATGGGCTTAAAGATTCCATTTGGAGAGATGATGTAAAGTTGTTGGAGATGGGCTTACAGATGCCATCCAAAAATTATTGTTGGCGGGAATGGAAGAAGTGTCAGAATAAATCTCAGGTTGATTTATACTGAAATAGTGGATGTGTTGGGTTGAGTACCAGAATAATATCCATAAATGGATTGTATTTGACTTGTGTCTGAAAGCTGAAACTTGAATGAGTATCAGAATGGAGTCCGTATCTGAAGTGTATCTGAACTGTATCTGAAAGATGAATCTGAATGAGTATCAGAATGGCTTCCATATCTGAAGCGTATCTGAACTGTATCTGAAAGCTGAAACTGAATGAGTATCAGAATGGCATCCGTATCTGAACTGTATCTGAAAGCTGAATCTGAATGAGTATCAAAATGGCATCCATATCTGGAGCATATCTGAACTGTATCTGAAAGTTGAATCTGAATGAGTGTCAGAATGGCGTCCGTATCTGGAGCGTATATGAACTGTATCTGAAAGTTGAATCTGAATGAGTATCAGAATGGCATCCGTATCTGGAGCGTATCTGAACTGTATCTGAAAGCTGAATATGAATGAGTATCAGAATGACATCCGTATCTGGAGCGTATCTGAACTGTATCTGAAAGAGTGTATGAGAAGAAGCCCGTGTAGGATTGCGTCAGCTGGTCGTGTAGATAATTGTCCTGGCTTGTTTCAAGTATCAATCTCTGACCTTTTGCAAATTGTTGATGATAGCCATCTGCTGAATGATCTTTTCTGAAGAGATGAAAGATTAGTTGTATGCAATGTCATGATGTATGAAATGCATTGTACAATGATGTTCTAACAAATGAATAAAATTATGTTGTATGCATTCGTGTCATACATGTTTATGACGTATGGATGAGATGTATGGGTATGTAAGCTATGCTGTTGTAATACTGTTGGATTAGGGAAAATAAATCCATGACTGCTGCTGGGGACGTGGAGTGTAAGTCTTCATGTTTTGAAGTGCTGATGAGTTGATGAGCTTCTATTTGTTAGAGAAATAAACTATGTTGTAAGGGAAACGCCGTGTATTGCTTGTGAAATCATGTTGGGGAATCCTGAGAAATCGGGCGACTTCTACTGGGGAGTGATAACTGGAAGTTTTGTTCCGCCGGGGATGTGAGAGAGCTTGATATCATTAAGCTGCACACTGTGGGGGATTTTATGGAATAGTCTAAAGATATTATCCTATTTCTTAAAGCCATTAGTGATTGTCTTCATGTTTTTTGTTCCTTTTTGTTCATTTGTAGACAGTAGTTACGTTCAAATGCATTGTTCAAAAATAAATCATTGGAAGTTTTTGTAAACAAAACACAGAAATAAAGAAAAAAGACAGATAGCTTTGAACTTTCAAAGGGGTATCTTTGTATTAACTTGAATAAGTATTTTTTGTACAATGAGATGAACATTCTAGTAAGAGAATGTCGTCGTAAAAAAATGAAAATTTTGATATAAAGAAAAGATAGCTATGTGCAATAATCCCACGGGGTTCCCATTCTGCTATAGCCTTCGTGTCTCTGAGCGTCTTGTCCACTTGCTGCCTTGTCCGAAGTTGATTGGATTGATTAGAACCGTGGAGTTTGTTAGTCAAAGTTGAATGTTGTCTGTAAGGTGATCCAACGGGACATAGTCATACGCTTTAATTCCCTAACTTTTGCCTGGACTTCCCTTTCGGGTTTTCAGTCCACCGGGATACCCCTTTTTGCCCAAGTCGCCCTTTCGGGTTTTCAACTTGTCGGGTGTATAAATTTTTTTGTTTTATCCCTAATTTTTGCCCGAACCTTTTTGGTTCGCTGGGATGCCCTTGTTTTTCCTAGGTGTGTCAACGTAGCGGGTCTCTTATGCGTATTATCTTTTGACTATGTCCGCGTTCACAGGGTGCGGCAGGTCATCGCCATCCATAGTGGTTAAGATCATTTCCCCATCAGAGAATATGCTTTTGATCAAAAACAATCCTTCATATGTAAGAGTCCATTTTACCCTGGGATCACCCTGCGGCAGTATGATGCGCTTGATCACCAGATCCCCGACTTGATATACTTGGCATCTGATCTTTTTGTTGAAAGCCTTGATCATCCGTTTTTGATACATTTGACCATGACAGACAGCAGTAAGCCTTTTATCATCAATCAAGTTCAGTTGATCAAGTCGAGTTTGGATCCAATCATCTTCGTTCAACCCTGCATCCTTCATGATTCTCAGATAAGGGATCTGGACCTCAATAGGCAAGACAACTTCCATACCGTATACCAGAGAGTAAGGTGTTGCCCCGGTTGATGTGTGCGCCGTGGTACGGTAACCGTGGAGAGCGAATGGTAGCATCTCATGCCAGTCCTTGTAGGTTACTGTCATTTTTTGTATGATCTTTTTTATGTTCTTATTTGCGGCTTCGACAACACCATTTATCTTCGGCCGGTAAGGGGAAGAATTATGGTGCTGGATCTTGAATTGTATGCACAGTGCGGTAATCATAGTATTGTTGAGATTCGTACCATTGTCTGTGATGATTATCTCTGGGATGCCGTACCGACAGAAGAGATTCAGTTTGATGAAACAGGCCACAACATTCTTGGTAACGGAAGCGAAAGAAGCTACCTCAACCCACTTCGTGAAATAGTCAATGGCCACTAAGATGAAGCGGTGTCCATTAGAAGCTGTAGGTTTGATTTCTACAATCATATCGATGCCCCACATCACGAATGGCCAGGGAGCAGTCAGGATATTCAGAGGAACTGGAGGTACATGCACTTTGTTAGCATAGATCTGACACTTATGACAGGTTCGTGAATGTTGATAGCAATCTGTTTCCATGGTAGACCAGTAATACCCCTCCCGTAGGATTTTTTAGCCATCGTATGTCCACTGGAATGGGTGCCAAAAGTGCCTTCATGTAGATCAGCCATGATCTTTTCTGCCTCAACCTTATCTATGCAATGGAGCAAAACAGACTCATGGTTGCGTTTGTAGAGGATGCCATTACTGATGAAGAACTTAGTAGAGAATATCCTTAAGAACTTCTTATCGTTGACTGAAGCTCCTTCCAGATACTCTTGAGCCTCGAGATACCTCTTGACTTTATGGAACCAAGGTTGGTCCACTACTTCTTCGGTATTGATCTCGTGATAGTATGCTGGTTCATCCATCCGTTCAATGGTGATCTGGGGAGCCTCGTTATCCCATTTGAGTTTAAACATGGATGACATTGTGGCTAGCGCGTCCGCTAGTTGATTTTCCTCTCGTGGAAAATGCTCAAAGGTAATTTCCTCGAAATGTGGGATTAATGTCAACACATGTTATTTGTAGGGGATGAGGTTAGGGTGTTTCGTATCCCATTCTCCTTTGATCTGACTGATGACCAAGGCTTAATCTCCAAATACACTTAAGGACTTGATTCCCAAATCTATGGCAGCTTTGAGACCAAAAATACACGCTTCGTACTCTGCCATGTTATTTGTACAATTAAAGCAAAGTCTTGCAGTGAAAGGGGTATGACATCCTTTAGGGGAAATAATTACAGCACATATGCCATTGCCGAGTGCGTTGGACGCCCCATCAAAAACCAGGGTCCATCAGGATCCTTGTTCAGGTCCGTCATATGGTCTGAGTTCTTCACAGTTGTTTACCATCATGATGTCTTCATCTGGGAATTCGAATTTCATGGACTGGTAGTCATCTATAGCTTGATGAGCAAGGTGATCGGCTAACACACTCCCCTTTCTTGATTTTTGGGTAGTGTACTGAATGCCGTATTCTGTCAGGATCATCTGCCATCTTGCTATTCTCCCAGAGAGGGCAGGCTTCTTAAATATGTATTTTATTGGATCCATCTTGGATATCAATAAGGTAGTATGGGTCAGCATATATTGTCTTATCCGCGAGAAGCCCATGCTAGAGTGCAGCAAGTTTTCTTGAGCAGTGAATATCTGGTTTCAAAATCGGTAAACTTTTTGCTCAGGTAATAAATAGCATTCTCTTTTCGGCCAGACTTGTCATGCTGCCCCAGCACACACCCCATTGAATTTTCCAAGACAGTTAGATACATTGTTGTACCCCAAAATTTTCTCTCTCATTTTATCAACATTTCTCATCATAAGGCTCTTGGAACTCAGGATCAAGCTAGGGTTTGCTCTTCTCAAGACACCTCCTTGCACTGTTGACCTAAATTAGGGTTTGAGTTTGCACAAGGATTTTTTGGCCTTCAATGCCCAAATTGACTTTCATACTTCATGTTGGACTCCTAAGTTTGCCCATACCAAGTTTCAAGCCTTGAATCAAATTTTTGCCCAGTCAATTGGACAGTTGACCTAGAAATCAGTTGTATTAGGGAAAAAGTCAATTGTGGCCAATTTACAGTCAAACCTCATGAATTTTGACCCACATCAACATTATGAACTCATATGAACCATTTGATCAAGTTTGGACCACAACTCCACAAGAAATTTGATCAGATCACCAAAAGGGCAAAATGGTCATTTTTAGGGTTTTGATTGTACAAAGGCAATTTTTGACTGTTTGACCTAGCCAATGGCAAATCAAGCTCAACCATGGACTCAAGGGCTCAATGACATTGTCTTGACCTGTTCAACAAGTTCAAAAGATCTCAAATGCATAGGATTGACAGATGAATTTTTCAGTCAACTGATCAAAATTTGACTGTATATTGAAAAGTCAAACTTTGACTTTTTGGTCAAAATCAAGTGCCAAGGATCATTTTTCATCAAGATGTGTCAAATTATGAAACTTGTTCATCAAGAAACCCAAAATTGCAAATTAGGGTTTGAAATTGAAAAAATTTCATAACTTAGAATTTTTCTAAGTTATGAAATTTTCTTAATTTTTCTTAACTTTGTCCCACATTTTCACAAAGATGCAAATGGATTCAAACAAAACTTACAACATGAAAGTTGTATTCCATCACAAAATATACAACTTTGATTCACAAAGTTTTCTCAAAAGAAGCTTAGATCTCAAGTTATGATTTTTGGAACAAGGGTCCCTAAAACTTTTAACTTAGAGAAATTTTGCCCTAATTTAGGCAGGATTTTGACACATCTTCTTGGCCATTTTTCACATAGTTCCACTTGGAGTCTCAAGTTGAATTTCAAATATGAATTATAGTACATGTTGAAATATTTCCAAATTGTCCAAGAACTCCTCAAACACATTTGTGGTTAGGGAGAATCGAATGCTTGAAGTTGGCAAAAACTCACTTTGTAACCATGGCCAATACATGTTCATACCACTTGCAAAATCTGACCAAACTAGCTTAGTAGATAATTACAGGTCTCTAAACCCTTCAACACTCAAAAATTGAATGCAAATACATTGGACATTGGTGTTATTCTGACCATTAGAGCTTGGCACAATGGATTAATCCATTTTTGGCATAAAGGTTGCACTTCCATTTTCATAAAGCATAACTTTTGCAAATTTGTTTCTCTTGAGAATTGGACCAAGCCTTTTGCTGCAAACAAAGTTCCCTAATCTCAGGCATAATACACCAACTATGTGCATGCTTGGAGCTAGCCTGTACAGGTCATAGCATGGTCACTTCTCATTTTTACTTCAAAAACAAGTCATTGTGCCAAAAGTCAAAAACACACATATCTGATATATTCAACTTAAGCAAAGTTTTCAAACAAGTTTTACAGATCCTTGTAAGCTAGAAACACGAGCCTTTCACCCCTAAAACACCCTCATACTCAAAAACCACATTTTCTTGCAAAACAGGGCAGGACCTGCAAATCACAAGCCAAATCACATTCCACTCGTGCGTTTTGCTTGCAATCAGTTCCAATACCTTCCATTCAACTCACTCAAGCTATCCCAAACCTCCATTTTCAAATGTAACTCCCTTTATAGTGTTCACCATTTTTTTTGGAAGCTTTGCAGGTAGAGTTCTGTAGCACGATTCAGGCCACCTCAAAACAAACTAAGCATTGGGAAAGGTTCAGGGAACATCAAGCAAGCTCAAAAGAACCTCAGACCTCACTGAAAGTTGCTACATTGTCCAACTCGTGTCCAACTGAAATAGGTTTTTCATGAACTTCTATCTCTCTATTTAGGAACATTTAGCCTTAGGTTTATAAATAAAAGATGTTGTACTCATTGCCCTGAAACCATACATATGCTTAGTTTTCATTTATATTAAACGTGCTAAGAGAATTTCATCCATGAACTTTCTGAAAAAACTAGGTTAGAAATTAGGGCCAGAGAAAGATCACAAATACAGGAGATACAAGTTTGTACAGGCACGCGCGTGTTTTCAAATTTCTGGAGGTTGAAGATGAGGTTTATGGGTTGGGCTTGGCTTCTTGCTTCTAACACCCTACTTTTTCTAAATACACCCCCTGGCCCATTTCCTTTATATTTTGTCATTTTTATATTTTAATTTCATTTCTGGCTTTGATATTTTATTTTCAAATATAAGAAATGTTCCAAAAATATTTTTATATTTTTTTACATTTATTTGGTATTTATTTTAATTATTACTAGCATTAAAACATTTTTTATGCTTTTATATTATTTTGTTTAAATGTAAAAATAATGCAAATAATACTTTTTATTTTTTATTTCCTAAATTTTATTCACACTAAAATATTCTCTTGAATATATTTTATTTTTTTAAAATATTTTATCTTATCTTATACATATTTATTATATACTTTTTTTAATATATTTCTATTTTTGTGCATATTAATATATTTTTGTATATAAATAATAGGTAATATTATTTTCTTAAATAAAATTAGGGTTTACCCCTTTAATAAAAATAAAATTAATTCTTTTTATTTTATTTATTCCTTTATATTTCTTTACATTTAAAAAATACTTTGCATACATAAAAAACTTTTTTTTGCATAATATATTTTTATTTAATATATTTTTATTTTTGTTTATTTAAATATTGTACATTTAAATATTATGCATTGTAAATTCAATTTGGTTGTAATAATTTAGGGTTTTAATTTCTTGCAAAATAATCCCCCATTCAAAATTGTACCCCCTCCCTATATCAAAGTTGTAATAGCTTAGATTTATTTTTACGCACTTAATACTTTCAATTATGCCATGATTAGAGAATTAGGGTTTGTATGCCAAAATCAAATCAACAATTAGCTTGACCTAATCAAAGACAAAAATGCATGAAAAACAAACACAATGCATACTTGCACCCCTAGGGTTACAATCCACTTGTTGCCTTCAAAAATGGGCCATGATATGCATGTTAAGTACTTTGGCAAAACAAAAACAAACAAACGATCATAGTCCCTCGATGACGCTATCTGAGTTGCCTAAACAAAATGATCAAGTCCCTCAAGAAATTTGCCAAAAATACTTGACACAATTGCTATCATGGTCTATACAATGACCCGCGCCTGTCCCGTTTAACATCCTAACACAAGGTTATTCACCCAATACAATGGTGAAATAACACTGTCAAAAGGGTTAAAAACATAAGAAAGATCTTTGAGTAAAATAGGGTAGACAACTCTTAGTTACTTGTGTAAGTATGAAGTGCGCCTAAGAGGGGGGGGGGGGGGGGGGGGGGGGGTGAATTAGGTACTTTTAAAAATTCTGGTTTTTAGTGATGATGGTTCTTATTTTTCTGGTTATAAGTGAGTTTAGGAAAGCTTAAAGATGCAGAAAAATAAAGAGACACGGGCGATATATCCTGGTTCCCCTCACAGTCTGAGAGTACTCCAGTCCCCTTTCAACATGAAAGAGATTTCCTTATTGTGGCAAACTTACATAAGAACTACCAACCAAACCAAGAACAATCCTCTTGGACCAAGAACAATCCTCTTGGATTTTCACTAAGTTACCTATGAGAACAATCCTCTCAATGTAACTACACTTGTATCCAACAACTTGGAGAAACAAGATTTCAACAAAAACACTTAAACTTAATTCCAACAATCTTGGAAAATAAGTAAGTAAAAACAATTTGTGAGTTTGAGTGAGTAGAGTATATTGATCACTTAAGAGTGATTTTGACAATGTATAATCTTCTTCTTTCAATAATAATATTGTACAAAGACTCAAGATATATTTGCTCAAAGTTTTCTGTTTTAAAGTATGAAAATAAATGCAGAAAACTTATGCTTGAAAATGAAGAATGCTTGAGTTTGTAATTTTAAAGTTCAGAAAAATATTATGAAAGAAGGTGTTAGATATGATTTTGAAATTGAATATTTATATGTTTATAACACCCTTTTGAAACATCATGAAGATCTGGAAATGTATCATGAACAAATGCCAAGTTTGAGTGAAAAGATGTAATGAAAAGGCATGAATAAAGCTGTAATTTTTCAAATCCGTGCAGTGTGTAATTGATTGCACCTTTAGTGAAATCGATTGCACAAGGTTTTTAACAGCTATATTTTCAAAATTTTAAGAGTGCAATCGATTGCATCAACAATGTAGTCGATTGCAGGCTAAGTCAGTAGCAAAATTTAACTGAGTGCAATTGATTGCACCAACTATGTAATCGATTGCATGCTAAGACATAATCAATTGTTTTGAAAATTTTAAGTGTGCAATCAATTGCAAAAACTATGTAATCGATTGCATCAATAAACAGAAGCAAAAGATTTGGAATTTTTTAAGAGTGCAATCGATTGCACTGAGATGTAAATCGATTGCATGCATATGAAAAATGAAAATTAATCTTTGAAAGGCTTGAGAATGATTTTTAAACATTTCTTTTTCATTTTTGAGCATCTATATCTTTAGATCAAAGTAGATAATATTATTGTACCTTCAAAAGATGTTGAGAGCTTTGATTGAAGATATCATCCTTAGATGCTTAGATGCTTGACCAAAGTCTTTGCCTTCTTTTGTTAGCCATGGTTTGTCTTCATCAAAACAAAAGGTTTATTTGAGACGCTTGATTTCACATTCTCCCCCTTTTTGATGATGACAAACAATCTTTCTTTATGCGATGTACTTTCCGGAAGAGCTTCTCCCCCTAAGATTCAAAACTCCCCCTATGTAGGAGAGGGTTGGAATCCTTGCAATTCTTCATCTTGATTAGAGAGTACCTTGAAAATATAAGACAAGGGAAATACAAGCATAAAGTACCATACATCTTTCTCCCCCTTTGACATTATCAAAAAGAAGGGAAAGATGCCTCAAGCAAATAATAATAGAGCAAAATATTGACCAAAAATTATAAAATTAAAACATTAACACACATTGTTTAAAAGTTACACAGAGAATTGAACAAACGAAACTTTGAAAGAGTAAGATAACAACATTTAAGTATCACATAGCATAAATTCATATATGACATGTATAAAACATATATAACAGATATATCAAGGGTAGAATGCACCTTATAAGTCGCGTTCATCAAGTATGCCGAGCTCTCGACGAATTTTGTAGAAAGGTTCTTTCGCCAAAGGTTTGGTGAAGATATCGGCAAGCTGATTATGAGTATCTACAAAGGTTACCTCGACATCTCCTTGAAGAACATGATCACGGAGAAAATGATGTCAAATGTCTATATGTTTAGTCCTTGAATGCATGACGGGATTCTTTGTGATGTTGATTGCACTTGTGTTATCGCATCTTAGAGGAATGCACCCTAGATCGAGTCCGTAGTCACGAAGTTGTTGTTTTAGCCACAAAATTTGAGCGCAACTACTACCCGCTACAATATATTCAGCTTCGCTCGTGCTTAGAGCAACACATGCTTGTTTCTTGCAGGCCCAAGATACTAATGCATTACCAAGAATGTGACAAGTTCCACTTGTGCTCTTTCTATCTGTTTTACATCCTGCATAATCCGCGTCAGAATAACCAATTAAGTTGCAGATACTACCTTTTGGATACCATAATCCGACATTTGTTGTCCCTTTGAGATACTTCATGATCCTCTTTACCGCCGTGAGATTAGATTCCTTTGGGTTAGCTTGAAAGCAGGCACAGAGACAAACACTGAACATCATGTCAGGACGACTTGCCGTCAAATATAATAAGGAGCCAATCATACCTCGATATTTAGTGATGTCGATGGAAACGCTTGATTCATCTTGATCAACATAAGAACCAGAACCCATAGGTGTAGACATTTCTTTGCAACTATCCATGTCAAACCTTTTCAAGAGTTCTTTTCAATATTTGGATTGGTTGATGAAGATGCCATCTTTAAGTTGTTTGATTTGAAGTCCAAGAAAATAGTTCATTTCTCCCATCATGGACATTTCAAATTCTCCTTGCATCATTGATGAGAACTCTTCACACATTTCTTGATTTGAAGAACCGAAGATGATGTCATCAACGTAGACTTGTGCTAGCAAAGTGTCGCCTTTGATTTTCTTGATAAATAGAGTCTTGTCAACTTTGCCTTTTTCGAAACCCTTTTCACATAAGAAGTTGCTTAAACAATCGTACCATGCCCTTGGTGCTTGTTTCAGTCCATAGAGAGCTTTTATTAATTTAAATACATGATATGGATTCTTGAAGTCTTCGAAACCTGGGGTTTGCTTGACGAATACTTCTTCAGTGATATATCCATTCAAGAATGCGCTTTTGACGTCCATTTGGAAAAGCTGAAAATTTAATGAACAAGCATAGGCAAGTAAGAGACGAATAACTTCTAACCTTGCAACTGGAGCGAAAGTTTCTTCAAAGTCTATTCCTTCTTCTTGATTATAGCCTTGTGCTACCAATCTTGCTTTGTTGCGAACAATTATTCCATTCTCGTCAAGTTTGTTTTTGAACACCCATCTTGTTCCTATAATGTGTTTGTTGCTTGGCCTAGGAACGAGTTCCCAAACTTGATTCCTTTCAAATTTATTCAATTCTTCTTGCATAGATATGATCCATTGGTCATCGCCTAAAGCTTCATCAACTTTGGAGGGTTCAATTTGAGAGACAAACGCCATGTTTAGGCAAGCATCCTTGAGATTTAATCTTGTAGACACGCCTTGACTTATATCACCAATTACTTTATCAATAGGATGATATCTACGAGTTCTCCATTCTTTTGATAGATCATTGAGATTCGATTCTTGTTGAGGTGATTTTTCTAGTTGAATGGATTGATCCTTGGAAGAATTTTCTTGAGGACCTTCTAAAATTTCATCATCGTTATCACAAACAATATTATCCTCCTTGGAGGGGTTGGTTTAATCAAACTAAACATGCATAGATTCTTCAATAGTCAAAGTTCTTTTGTTGTAAATTCTATATGCTTTACTAGAAAGTGAGTAACCAAGGAATATACCTTCATCGGATTTCTCATCAAACTTACCCAAATTATCTTTGTCGTTGTTAAGGACAAAGCATTTACACCCAAAGATATGAAAGAAAGCAATATTTGGTTTTCTCCCTTTGAAAAGTTCATATGGAGTTTTCTTTAAGATTGGTCTAATGTTAACTCTATTGCTAACAAAACATGCCGTGCTCACCGCATCCACCCAAAAGTATTTTGGAAGATTTGAGTCGCTAAGCATGGTTCTAGAAAGTTCCACAAGAGACCTATTCTTTCTTTCAACCACTCCATTTTGTTGTGGGGTCCTTGGTGCCGAGAAGTTGTGAGATATTCCATGTTCTCCACAGAATTCTTCAAATAGATCATTTTGGAATTCTCCGTCATGGTCACTTCTTATTGAGGCAATTGTTAAAGACTTCTCATTCTGAATTTGTTTAGCATACTTCTTGAACGCCTTGAATGCATCACTTTTCTGCACTAAAAAGAATGTCCAAGTATATCTAGAGAAATCGTCAACAATAACCAAAGCATATACATTACTTCCAAAACTCCTTGTTCTCGATGGACCAAATAGATCCATATGTAACAATTGTAGTGGCCTAATAGTGGACACCACATTCTTAGATTTGAAAGTTGATCTAGTTTGTTTCCCCTTTTGACAAGCACCGCATAGTCTATTTTTGACTAAATTTCTTTTAGGCAATCCAATGACAAGATCATGCTTGATTAACTTATTCAAGTGTTCCATATGAATATGAGCAATTCTTTTGTGCCAAAGCCATGAATCATCGTTGTTCGCCATGAGACATTTAACCTTCAAAGATGGATCATCTAGGGAAATCATAAATATATTATTGATTCTTTTACCTTTAAGTATAACCTCATGAGTGACTTCGTCTTCTATCAAACATTCATCCTTAGTGAACTTGATTTTGAAGCCTTTGTCACAAAGTTGGCTAATACTTAGAAGATTGTGCTTTAGTCCTTCAACATAGAGAACATCTTCAATGGATGTGAAAGGTGGAGCACCAACTTTGCCTTTGCCTAGGATTCTTCCCTTATTATTGTCTCCATAAGTGACAAAACCCTTGGCCTTTAGCGCTAGATGTGAAAATTGGTTTATGTCTCTTGTCATATGCTTTGAACAACCACTATCAAGATACCAAAGATTTCATGTGGTCTTCAAGCATAACTGCAAAACAAATTAGGTTTTGTTCGGTACCAAGTTGCTTTGGGTCCTTCATAATTAGTGCCTTTCTTTACCCATACATAATGCCCACTTGCCACACTGAAGTTTATAACATAGCAAGCATTAGGTGTATGGCCTTTAATACCACAATAAAAACAAGTAGGTTCAAATTTACTTCTATATCTAGAAGGATAAGATTTCTTCTTAGGAAATGTTTTCTTTTTCGGATAGTGACGAACTATTTTAGGTTTATTCACTTTCTCTTTGGAAGATTGATCACTTGACTTAACAAAGATAGTTTTGTTAGAACTTGGTTTTGAGAACTTTGAATATCCAAGTCCACTTTTATCATTGGAGTATCTTTGTTGGCTAAGAGCGCCTTCCAATCCAATTTGCCCTTTTTCATATCTTTCAATGACTCTTTTTAATTGGACAATTTGGAAAGAGAGTGAATCAAAATTTTTGCATACAAAATTATGTTTTTGTTCATCACTTGATTTTTGTTTTTCTTCTTTGAAATCTTTTTCCATTGAAACATATTTTTCTTCTAGAGATGAAATTTGTTTCTTTTGTGATGAAATGGTTTTATACAGAATTTTGCATTCATTCAATAGTTCATCTATAGCACCTTGTGCATCACTATCAAAAAGAGAAAATTCACTACTAACCTCATTGTCTTCATCATCGGAATGGTGTGAGGCCATCAATGCTAGATTTGCACTTTCATCACTATCGGAACCAGATGAGGAACTTATTTCATTGTCCTCCCATGCTAAATAAGCCTTTTTGTTCTTGAATCCCTTCTTGCTTTTGAAGCCACCTTTCTTGGAGAGTTTTGGACAATCTGGCTTGATATGACCTTGCTTACCACATTCATAACATGTGATTTCTTGTGTTGATGTGGAGCCTTCCTTTTTCTGAAAATGTTTCTTTCCATTTGAATGAGAAAAAGGTTTGTCATTTCTACCGAAGAACTTACCAAGCCTTTTAACAAGAAGCATGAAGTTTTCATCTTCTTCTGGATTGTTTTCCTTTCAACTTCCTTGGAGTCTATCTTCAAAGCAATATTCTTGGATTTCTTCTCTTAATTTTCATGCTTTTCGAGTATTCCGAGTTCCGTTTCGTATTCTTGAAGTTTTCCAAATAGAGTTGCGGATGTCATGTTGGAGAGACTTTTCTTTTCTGAAATTGCCGTTAACTTTGGTTGCCATTCCCTTGTTAAGGACCTAAGTACTTTCAGATTCAATTCATCATTTGTCAAACTTTTACCAAGAGCACTTAGATGATTTGTCAAGTGCACAAATCTCTTTTGTAAGTCAAGAACGGATTCTCCGGGCTGCATTCGAAATAGTTCGTATTCTTGACTTAGGGTATTTAGCCTTGATCTTTTTACTTCAGTCGTTCCTTCATGAGTTTGTACCAAGGTATCCCATATTTCCTTTGCTGTTTTGCATGTCGAGACACAGAAGAATTCGTCCATACCAAGTGCACCTTGAAGAAGGTTTATTGCCTTTTTGTCATAGAGAACTTTCTTTTTATCATCATCGTCCCATGCAGTTTTAGGCTTTGAAGAGCTAACACCATTGATTACCGTAACTGGGATAAATGGACCATTTTCGAAGGCATCCCAAATTTCTTCTCCTTGTGCTTCTAGATGCGCCTTCATGCGTATTTTCCAGAAGTCAAAATATTCACCACAGAATAGAGGAGGTTTGTTGTTACTACCACCATCTCTGAAAACGGGATTATGATTTACGGAAGCCATTCTGGATCTTTTAGGAGCAGGTTACCTATAACCTGCTCTGATACCAATTGTAAGTACGAAGTGCGCCTAAGAGGGGGGGGGGTGAATTAGGTACTTTTAAAAATTCTGGTTTTTAGTGATGATGGTTCTTATTTTTCTGGTTATAAGTGAGTTTAGGAAAGCTTAAAGATGCAGAAAAATAAAGAGACACGGGCGATATATCCTGGTTCCCCTTACAGTCCGAGAGTACTCCAGTCCCCTTTCAACATGAAAGAGATTTCCTTATTGTGGCAAACTTACATAAGAACTACCAACCAAACCAAGAACAATCCTCTTGGACCAAGAACAATCCTCTTGGATTTTCACTAAGTTACCTATGAGAACAATCCTCTCAATGTAACTACACTTGTATCCAACAACTTGGAGAAACAAGATTTCAACAAAAACACTTAAACTTAATTCCAACAATCCTGGAAAATAAGTAAGTAAAAACAATTTATGAGTTTGAGTGAGTAGAGTATATTGATCACTTAAGAGTGATTTTGACAATGTATAATCTTCTTCTTTCAATAATAATATTGTACAAAGACTCAAGATATATTTGCTCAAAGTTTTCTGTTTTAAAGTATGAAAATAAATGCAGAAAACTTATGCTTGAAAATGAAGAATGCTTGAGTTTGTAATTTTAAAGTTCAGAAAAATATTATGAAAGAAGGTGTTAGATATGATTTTGAAATTGAATATTTATATGTTTATAACACCCTTTTGAAACATCATGAAGATCTGGAAATGTATCATGAACAAATGCCAAGTTTGAGTGAAAAGATGTAATGGAAAGGCATGATCAAAAGGCATGAACAAAGCTGTAATTTTTCTAATTCGTGCAGTGTGTAATCGATTGCACCTTTAGTGTAATCGATTGCACAAGGTTTTTAACATCTATATTTTCAAAATTTTAAGAGTGCAATCGATTGCATCAACAATGTAGTCGATTACAGGCTAAGTCAGTAGCAAAATTTAACTGAGTGCAATCGATTGCACCAACTATGTAATCGATTGCATGCTAAGACAGAATCAATTGTTTTGAAAATTTTAAGTGTGCAGTCGATTGCACAAACTATGTAATCGATTGCATCAAGAAACAGAAGCAAAATATTTGGAATTTTTAAAGAGTGCAATCGATTGCACTGAGATGTAAATTGATTGCATGCATATGAAAAATGAAAATTAATCTTTTAAAGGCTTGAGAATGATTTTTAAACATTTCTTTTTCATTTTTGAGCATCTATATCTTAAGATAAAAGTAGATAATATTATTGTACCTTCAAAAGATGTTGAGAGCTTTGATTAAAGATATCATCCTTAGATGCTTAGATGCTTGACCAAAGTCTTTGCCTTCTTTTGTTAGCCATTGTTGTACCCCATAATTTGCCCTCCCATATTCTTCAAAGTTTTGACAAGCACCGTCTCAATTTGTTCAAGTCTACTCAAGGGATTGCACAGTCCAACTGCATCCTAAGCCAGTCAAAACTAGGGTTTTGGTTCTTCCAAAGAATTTATGGTTTTCAATGACTCAATCAAGTCCCATAGGCCTATACACATTGTCAAACACCTACATGTCAAGTTTCAAGACTCACATCATCAAATTGCACAGTCAAAAGTCCCATTTGGTTCACAGTCAACTGCAGGGGCAAATGGTCATTTTACAGTCAAAAGTCAAAAATTTTGGTCAACATCTTATTTTGAAGCCACAATCATCATTTGATCAATTCTTGATCATGATTCCACAAGCATGGCTCAAAAATCATCAAGATGCCCAAAGTTGCTATTTTTTGACAGCTAAAAAGTCAACTGTAACTTGACCAAGGCATAACTTTTTCATGGTTCATCAAAAAAATCCCATCCAATGTTCATTTTGAAGGGGATGACATTTCCTACAACTCATCTTCACATCCCAAGTCCAAGAAATGCTCTCACAAAAAGTTATCAATTTCTACATTATAGGTCAATTTTAAAAGTTAACAAAAAGGCACTTTAAGTCAAAGACCATAACTTGAGATTGGTAAATCCAAATGACATGGGACCAAAGGCATTGGTTAGAGGACTTCACGACCTTTCCAAAATGTCCAAGGAAATGTTCATATGATCAAAATTGAGCAAGATATGCATTGGAGAAGTTGGGAAATTTTTGGGAATTTGCAAAAGTCAACTTTGCCCAAAACACCTCATTTTTGCTAATGGGTTTCAAATTCTTTCTTGAAACATTGTCCAAGGCCTATGCACGACCCAATGAGTTTAAACTGATTTATTTTCTTATTTTTAATTAATTAATTGAATTTTTTATTAATATTAATTCATTTAATTGATTTTAAATGTAGGAAATTCAAAGATATGGTTTTCAAATCTTTTTGTGATGCAAAAGAGGTCAACACATGCTGAAGATTTCGTGTACACATCAAGGAGACAAAATCATCCAATTTTGGCAAGTTTTATCAATCAAAAAGGTTGAAAAAGATTTGATTGAAATCATAAAGCCATGGATTTTTGGACAAAGTTTTACCCTAATTCCATTCCACTACATATACTAAAGTTAACCCTAATGCATGACACGTGAGGATTGCTGCAAAACACCATAAACCAAATTCAAAAAGTTCAAGAAAAATTGAAAATTGAATTCAACCTTCCAGGCCAATTCAAAGCCCTTTCTTGATTCCAATACATTGCTGGGACACTCAGGAACGCATTGCAACCAAAATCAAGTGTTAACACCCAAGGAATCCTAAGAACAGTCGTACAGTTTGCCCATTCTTTTTCATAATCGAAACTCCCTTTTTATGCATCATTAACATGATATAATCGTTGCTTTGCATTGCTATGACCTTTCTGAAGCTGATGGTATAGGTGAATTGAGTTATAGAGCCTTAAATCAAAAGGTGCCATTGAAGAAATCTAGGGTTTCGAAGCTTTGATTTTAGGGCTTTCTTGACCAAGCAAAATTAGGACTAATGATGCCCATAGTTGAACTCAGAAGATCAAGACGAATTGAACAGGACCATCGCGTCCTATTTATATAACTTACAGACCTAATCGCTATTTTTTGCATTTGCAGTTTGTGGGGGTTAAAAACCCCCGCTATTTGATTGTTTTTGTTACAGGCCAAGCGAAGAAGATAATACGTGGAAGCATGCTACTGGTTCATTCAAAAAACACGCGTGTGGTTTCATAATTTCCAGCATGTGTTGTTATTCTATATAATATATTCATTGCCTATTATTATAACAAAAGCGTGCAGTTGGCTTGGTGGATAGTGAGGTGTCTGGAAATCGTTGAGACCTGGGTTCGATTCCCAGGTCCACCCAAAAGTTCCATATTGTTTTTTCTAACATGATTGCATGCAGCTTCCTAAATGTGTTCCATCATGCGCTCCAGGCATCATCATGCCATGTGCCCATAATCCTCAATCCAATGGTCAAAGGGTGGAGATCATGGTGCTCATGAGTCAATGCATCTCTGGACGATTCAAGAAAGTCAACAGGCTTGAGTTGCTATTGGGCCTAAATTTCCATAACAAAACCTCCATACATGGGCCATCACCCCCCCTGGTTCGCTATTTTTATTTTCTTTTTCCCTTTAATTCTTTTAACTTATTATTATTATTATTATTATTATTATTATTATTATTATTATTATTATTATTATTATTAACTAACAAATTAATTTTCATAATAAATTCAGACTATTAAAATGTAAATATTTTTTATTACTAATTATTAATTTCACTTTAATTCATTATTTTGTAAATAAATTATAATTAATTAATTTAGTTAAATTAGGTTAACTTTAATCTTTTTACAATAAATAAAATTAGTTTAGAATTAGGGTTTTGTTTACTAACTTTTTAATTCCTTTTACTTTATTTTTATTAAAAAAACATAAAACACAAAAAATACTTTTTTCTTTTAATTAATTAATTAATTAGTTTAGGGTTAATATTTAATTAAATGCAAAGGACCAAAATTTCTTTATTTCTCAAAAGGGTCAAAACCCTAAGGACGTCCTGATTCTATTTCTTTTCGCGCATTATCATTATTTTTGATTATATTTATGTAACTGTTTCCGAGGATGTAATAGTTAATTAGGTTTTTATCGCTTTATTTACTTTTTCGTATTTATTTCCAAACGGGTTATGTTTTTGGCGATGTATAGACCCGCGCCTTGTAATAGCGTAGATTTATCTTTCCGCGATTTATTTTCCGCACTCTTAACTGTTAAATATGCATGCAAGACTTGTATGAATAATAAAATCAATCTGTAGCTCACAAATACATGTACAAGACAATTTAACTGAAAAACAACACACATGCACATGCCACTCCTAGGGTACGCCTCACTGGTTGCCTCGAACGTGGTCGTCAAGTATAGGGTGTTTTAGAGGTCGCCCTCCTGTCTAAAGATCCAGTCGCCTCGAAACGGTTGCCTCGGATAAAAAGGATCTAGGACATTAGGGTTACGGCTAAGGTGTCCTACTATTGCTTCGGTGACCACACATGTCCCTTAATCGAATTGACCCGAATAACTCCAACGATGGTGCTACCTACTTCTCAATAGTGGGATAGTACTGTCTAAAGGACTCTTACACAGCCTAATTCCTTAGAGTAGGTAGATTCTCCTGGGTACTTGCTCTCTCAAAAAACAAACAAAATACTTTTCACACTTACACTTTCAAAAGGTTTTCAAACAAATTTTTCATACACTCTTGAGGACAGATACAAGAGTTACTTAGAAATTTTTCAAACGAAACTTTTTCAAAACCCACACACACTTGAAAAGCAAACAAATTTTTGAAAACATAAGAGCAAGTACCTAAGAGCCCATGGATAACCATGGATAAAAAGGGTGCTAACACCTTCCCTTTCTATAAATCTACCTCCCGAACCGAGAAACATTCTCAAAAAAGGATTTTTGCTGTGCTTTTGTCCTTTCCATGTTGGAGAACATAAAAGACGGTGGCGACTCTTGCTTACCGCGACATTTCGCGAACCAGCTTTAAAACAGTCAGTTCTATTTCCACCGATCACAGCCATGGTTTGTCTTCATCAAAACAAAAGGTTTATTTGAGACGCTTGATTTCACAACTTGATCAAAAGCTTGCAAAAACATCCTTGCTACTTTCAAACACACTTCACAAACACAATTTCAAAACCCTACTTTCAAACATTGAAAACCTTTCAAAATAAAAAACACCTTTGTATACATTCAAACAAGAATCATTACAAAGGTTGCCACAACGATGGCCTCTTTTCAAAACATCTTTCAAAACCACACACAAAGAACCATTTCAAACAATTGAAAAGCAAAACAAGTGATCTAAACAAGTAACTAAGAGCCAATGGATAACCATGGATAGAAAGGTTGCTAATACCTTCCCTTTCTATAATCTACTCCCCGAACCCAAGAAAACACCTCAAAGGTCTTTCCTGTGCTTTTTGACCTTTCCTTAGGATAAAGTAAAAAGTCGGTGGCGACTCTTGCTAAACTGAAACATTTGCGAACACAAACGCAAAATCCCAAGTCAGTTCTCCCACCGTATCACAGAACTGGCGACTCTGCTGGGGACAACTTTAAAAGTGGAGTAACCTTAGGGCTTAGATCACCTTTGCATGCTTATCTTGATTGTTTTGTTTGCTTTACATTTGGTTCTCTTGTTTGGGCTTGAAATCCTTTACCCGGATTTGGGAAACATTCATAGGTAAATAGCAATACATTGTGAAAACTGTGCGGGGTATACCGACATGGTTGAAGCAATAGCTGTATTAGTGCGACATATTTGTGAGTACCGGTAGCCTTTGAGTCAATCAAAGAGAATACGGGGCCGCTGAGTGATGTCATGAAGCACTAATAAACTCTTAGAACCTTACTTGACCACCTTGGCCTTTTATTAGGGGTAGTGAGATGACCGGCTTTGGTGCAGTCCGAAATTGGTAGATACTCGATACTACACTCATTGAGGGTTGTTTTCTTGGAATATTTTGGTCGCTAGTTAAGTGGCTAAACCAAAACAATGAACATAGAAAACAATCCAGTGATATTGAGCTCCTTAGAACCCGATTACTATTTATAGGACAAGTTGATCCAACTAACTTCAAGAGGGTACTTACCTATGAAACCTCATGCAAGCCTGAAACTAGGATCTTGTGTGACTTGTTTGTACATGTGCTTGTGCATACATCATGAACATCATAAAAGCATCATATGCATCCACTAACCATTTCAAGGGTTTGGATCTTCATCTTTGTTCTTGTTTTGTAGGTCATGGAATCTATTCACAGGAAAACAATTCAAGTCAACCTTGTGAGAATCCCTCCTCAGCTCAAGGAGCTTACTTCCAGGATTCCATAGAATTCTCTCTTCAGTGAAAGGCATGGTAGACTTCTCAACTTGGTCAACTCCAACATTAAAGAAGACATGGTGAAAGTTCTCTTCCAGTTCTTTGACCCCCTACACCACTGTTTCACATTCCTTGATTACAAACTAGTACCTACTTTGGAGGAATTTTCTCAACTCCTGAGAATTCCTATTCTTCATCAACTACCCTAAAATGGTACGGAAAAAGAACCAAAGCCTTAAGATGTTGCTCAAGCATTACACTTGCAACCATCTAATATCAAGGGTCATTGGGAAACCAGGAGTGGTGTCAAGGGTTTCTTGGCAAAGTTCCTACTGGAGAAAGCACAAGACTGCTGGAACTCTCTAGACCTACAAGCTTTTGAAGAGATTGTGGCACTCCTCATCTATGGGTTGGTCTTGTTCCCAAACCCTGATCAACTTATACATGTGAATGCTGTCAAGATTTTCATATCTCGGAACCCTGTGCCTACATTGCTTGGGGACATCCTACACTTATTTTACACACGAACAATGAGGAAAAGAGGTGTTCTCATGTGCTGTACTCCTCTCATAGCAAGGTGGTTTATTTCTCACCTTCCACAATCAGTTTTGAAGAATGAGCAGGGTTTAAGGTGGTCACAACGATTGATGAGCCTCACACATTCTGATGTTCATTGGTGTTCTCGATCCAGAAAAAATGTCATCATCATTGATCGTTATGGGGAATTCCCTAATGTCCCACTACTTGGCATTAGGGGAGGCATAACCTACAACCCCTGTTTAGCTCTAAGACAGTTTGGATATGCTAGAAGGGATGGTCCTTATGATATGCTGATCCCTGACTTGGTTTTGACTTCGACAACGATGCGCAAGGACTTCGACAAAGGTTCATCAGAGCTTGGAGGATGCCCAACAAAGTAGATAGTAAGACACTGGGGCACAAGAATTCCATCCCTCTTGAGCCTTACCTCAAGTGGGTACGAACCCGCGCCCAGAATCTTATGATGCCATATCCTCACATTCTCCCCGTGATCAAAGAGCCTGTTATGGAAGTAGAGGTTCCATGCACCCTCCTACATCCAGACATGCCAACATCATTGGAAGAATTACAAAAGAGTTGGATCCAACTCAAAGAAGAACGGAATACTTTTGAAGCCAGCTTCTATGCCAGTGAGAAGAAGGTTTTGGAGCTTACCCGCCGACTTCATGAGGAGGAAACTCTCAACACTTACATCGCACCAAAGAGGATGCGCAATGTCTTTTTACATTAAGAATTTTGTAATATTTTTCCCATGGGGCACTTATGTACTAACAAATTTCTTCTTAATATGACATGTGTTCTTTTTGTTTGCAACAAATTTGAATTTCTGAATCCTTGAATGCATTACATGAATAACATACCATTCATCATATGCATAAACAGGTCTTCACACCAGGTTTCCTTATCTTTCTGCTGTTTATTTCAGCAAGATGGATTTGGAGCAGACAGTTAAGGATCTGCAAGCACATAATTCTCAATTCCAGCAACTCCTCATGACCTTAGCAAAGGGTCAAGAGGACCTCAAAGCACTGTTGGAGAAAGATAAAGAGAAAAAGAAGAAAAGACCTGGTGTAGTCATCATGGGAAGAAGGTTTGAAAGCAATGCTAGAAAAGTTCTCGAATTCCCCTCGACATCTGATGAAGGGGCTGGTAAAGGAAAAGGAACAACGATGCCATATGAATATGAAATTGAAGGAGAATAAGAGGAAGAGGAAGAAGACAAAGATTACTCCGAACAGCAATATCCCCCGGCGGATGTTAAGTTTAAAAATCTTGAAGACAGATTGGCAGCCATGGAGTTGCAAAGGGTACCTGGTTTAGATTTCGAAGAACTAGGGTTGGTCGCTGGGATCGTTATTCCTCCCAAGTTCAAAGTTCCTACATTTTCCAAGTATGACGGTATGTCGTATCCAAAGATGCATCTAAGATCCTACGTCTGAAAGATCCAACCCCACTCATCTGATAAGGATCTTTGGGTCCATTTTTTCCAAGACAGTTTGTCAGGAACACAATTGGACTGGTTCTATCAACTCGAGAGATCAGAGGTTCACAACTGGGAAGACTTAGCTGCTGCTTTCTACCGACAATACCAATACAACGCTGATTTAGCGCCCACTCATACTCAACTACAGGGTATGGGTATGGCTTCTAACGAGGGATTTAAAGAGTATGCCTAGAAGTGGCGTGATCTGGCTGGAAGGGTGCAGCCACCATTGTCGGATAGAGAGTTGGTTGACATGTTTTTAGGGACCCTGTCTGGCCCTTTCTTCAATCATTTAATCGAGAGTTCCTCCGCAGGATTCACTGAACTAATTTTGACCGGTGAAAGGGTCGAGGCCGACATTAAAAGTGGTAAGATTCAAAAAGATGCCTCCGCGTCCACCGCTATTAAGAAGACCTTCCAAGCTAAGAAGGAAGCTTCTGCTATTTATTCTCAGAAGAGCCAAGGAAGAACCGAGCGCCGACCAACTACAGGGGCTGTGATGATCTAAAACTCTTCAAATGATCAACCTCGCAGCAATCAACCAAGATCTAATCAGCAACGGGTAGAAAGGCCACAGCGGCAGTTCACCCGAATCAACATGACACCAGCTCAAGTACTCCCTCATTTTCTAAAGCTGAATCTTACCAATTTGAAGGAAGCGCCAAAGAACCCCAATACCTCCTCTCCATATTACCACTCCAATGCAAAATGTGCTTACCACTCTGACAGTGTAGGGCATGATACCAATAACTGTTGGGCTCTTAAGCATAAAATCCAAGACCTGATTGACGCCAAGGAAGTAGAATTCGATGCGCCCGAAAAGCCAAATTTGATTTCTTCCCCGATGCCCAAGCACAGTCATAATGTCCATGCCATTATGGAAGACCTTCATGTTACCAATGTTGCTGACCTTTTGACTCCGTTACTAGTGATTAAAGTGAATTTGATGAGAGCCGGGATATTCCGAGGCTGTGGAAAAGACTGTTACTTTTGTTTAAACATACGAGCTGACTGCCCAATGTTGAAATCAGGCATCCAACGCCTGATGGATACCCAAGAGATACTCTTCAAAAAGACTCTTGTTGATACCTTCACTCCTGTTACTCCTGCTACCTTTATTACTTCAACCAATGATATTGCAATAATAACCATCTCCGACAATCTTCCCAAGGCTTGTAAAAGGCTTATCAAGATTACGCCTGATCCTAAGTTTGTGCCGTTAAAAATCACCATGTCGGGGCCTGTCCCGTATCAATCTAACAAGACGATACCATGGAACTACAGAGGAGAAATCTTCTATCATGGTGTGATCGGTGGAAATAGAACTGGCTATTTTGGAATGCTGGTTCACGAAATGTCGCGGTAAGCAAGAGTCGCCACCGTCTTTTATGTTCTCCAACAAGGAAAGGACAAAAGCACAGCAAAATTCCTTTTCGAGATGTTTCTCGGTTCGGGAGGTAGATTATAGAAAGGGAAGGTGTTAGCACCCTTTCTATCCATGGTTATCCATGGGCTCTTAGGTACTTGCTCACTATGTTTTCAAAAATATTTGATTTTTAAGTGTATGTGGGTTTTGAAAAAGTTTCGTTTGAAAACTTCTAGGTAACTCTTGTATCAGTCCTCAAGAGTGTATGAAGTATTGGTTTGAAAACTTTTTGAAAGTGTAGGTGCGAAAAGTTGTTTTTTGTTTTTGAAAGAGCAAGTACCCGGGAGAAATCTACCTACTCTAAGGAATTAAGCTGTGTAAATGTCCTTTAGATAGTGCTATCCCACTATTGAGAAGTAGGTAGCACCGTCGTTGGAGTTATTCGGGTCAATTCGATTATAGGGACAATGTGTTCCCCAAAGCAATAGTAGGACGCCTTAGCGGTAACCCTAATGTCCTAGATCCTTTTTTTATCCGAGGCAACCGTTTCGAGGCAACTGGATCTTTAGACAGGAGGGCGACCTCTAAAACACCCTATACTCAATGACCACGTTGAGGCAACCAAGTGAGGCGTACCCTAGGAGTGGCATGTGCGAGTGTGTCAGGTTTCAGTTATGTTATCTTTGTACATGTTATGGTGAGCTACGATTGATTTTAAATTAAGATAAGTCTTGTCATGCATAGCCTAGTTAGCATACATCTAGCAGTTAATAGTTGCGGAATTTAAATTGCGGAAATTAACTCTAAACTATTACAAGGCGTCGGGTATTTACATCGCCAAAAACAAACCCTTTAATTTAAATTGCGGAAAGTAAAATAAAGCAATAAATAAATAAAGTCCTAATTAAGAGCTATTACATTCCGGGAAACAGATACAATAATATGATAAAATGGATCGCGTGCGGGAAATTAAATCGAATGCGAGTTTTTTGGGGTTTTGACCCTTTTTTGAAAGAAAGTGATTTTTTTGGTTATTTTTGAATTAAATGGAATTAAATTAAATGAACAATTAAGTTAAATTAAATAATGAAAATATTTTTGGATTTTTGAGTTTTTTAAAGAAATAAAATAAATTGAATTAATGCTAATAAAAACCTAATATTCTAAATTGATTTTAAATATTGCAAAAAATATTAAAAGTTAAATCTAATTAAAGCTAAATTGATTAAATTAATTTATTTACAAAAATAAAAGTGATGAAGTTAATTTTAATAAATAAAATATTTTTTGTGTTTTTGATTTTATTAGGAAAAAATGTTAATTGGTTAGTGATTAATAAAAAGAATAACGATTAATTAATTAAAGGAAAATAATAAAAATAGAGAAAGAGTTTAGGAGTATACGAGCCTGATTGGAGGGGTGAAACAGCTATTGGCGTCATGTGTAAACTGTTTTGTTTTGGCCATTTGTGTTTTGGCTTTTGGCCATTTGTGTTCTGGCTTTTGGCCATTTGTGTTCTGGCTTGAACGTTCCTTAACCTTCTCAGGATGTCTGTCTCGCCATGTATTGGTGTCATGTGTAAGCTGTTCTGTTTTGGCCATTTGACTTTTGGCTTTTGGCTTTTGGCCATTTGTGTTTTGGCCTCAACGTTCCTTAATGAACCTGCATGGGATCCTGTCTAAATCTGCAGTGTTGAATCTCATGAACACATTAAATAAATTACTATATATATCATAAAATACCAATAAAGCCAATATATGAAGAAATTTAATGTTTAGGTCAATATGGCATGTATGAATGATTATACCCTTTTGATCATGGAGATCAAATCAACCTTACCCTTACTGGAAAAGTAGTGACATGAATGTTTTTATGTCCTTTTGATCATGGAGATCAAGCCAGCCTTACCCTTACTAAAGAAGTAGTGAGATGTTGGTTTGTAACTGAGATGGCTTGTTTGTAGTGAGAGAGGGATTTGTAATAAGGATTTCAAGGTTTTAGGGTTCTTGAAAGAATTTGATATTCCGACAGTATTGTGGCAAGGTTTTTTTCTCCCCTTGGTTTGTGTGAAAAGAATGTGATTATATAATGGAAATTAGGGTAAAGAAAATATGCTTTGAATGTGCAATCGGGCCTCCAATGTTCACTTGAGTTCGTCACTTTCCAGGCTAAATCACAGGGACTTAAGTGCAATTTTTGAAGTTGAAATGTGAAAACAAAATGTAGCCGACATTGAGAACTAACTCCTGTCCGAAAATTGGCTCAATCGGATAAACGGTGAATTAGATATGAATTTTTGAAGTTTCAGCTCAGACAAACTTATTTTGGGCTCCAGTGTCGACTCTGACACGTTCTTCAATAAAAAACTGGTATTGATCGGAGCATAATCCGGTATTTACTTTTGAAGCAAAGTTGTAGATCTATGAGTCAGTAACCTTGTGTAAAAATATGAGCCCAATCCGATAAAAATTGACCGAGTTATGAATTTTCGAAGTTTCGGCCCAGATGAAATAATATTCAGCATTCAGGATTTTCAGCGTGTCACGCACTATGAGCAAAAATCAATGGCCTTTTGAATACTGTTTGAACTCAATACCTTCTGTGAAAATGTAGCCAACTTAATTTGTGAAATTTTGGCGCCGGAACCAGCTCGATACGATGAAAATCGACCAAGTTATGATTTTCTGAACATGACGCAAATAAACTTCTGTCACAAATTTTCGGTATGAAAATACTTTATAAATCCACATTTTTGAAGACCTTCTGATCGAAATTGGCTTCCAGCCGTGAGAGATGAAAACGTAGATAATGTCAAGACGGAATTTTGGCCACCAGAACGGGTTCAAAACGAGCCACGATCTTCAAGTTATGAATTTTTTAGCGCGTAAAAACTGCACTTTCAGCACACTTTTTCACCATATTTCTTCGAGAAAACTCACACATTCGGATACCTTCTTTAAAGAATTGACTCTTGAGCCGAACCTGAATTTGAGAATACGTTATCAGAGATATCTTGGCGAAAGAACACCTGAATATGACGCGCCGGTTGGACTTGTGAATTTTTCTTGAAATATTTTGAGAAATATGGGAGGACAAATTTTGGGGTACAACAATTGCCCCTGTTCAATCTTCTTAAACCTGAGGATGTAGATTGGCTTGCATGCCTTTCGTGATCCAAAGGTGGAAGATGATTGAAAACTAAAGTGCCCAAAAATTTGCACTCGCATGGTGTAGTATCGGCAATGTAATGTCGGGAATGGGCTTACAGATGCCATTTGGAGAGATGATGGATAGGAGGATGGGCTTATAGATGCCATCTGGAAATGTAATGGATAGTTGTGGATATGGGCTTAAAGATGCCATCCAGGGGTGTCGATCGCGTAAGAGATTCCTTAGCGAGAACTTGCATACCTGTAGTTTGTAGAATTGTAACTTTGTAAGTTGAAAGAAGGAACCTGTGTAGGGTTGCCTGATGATGAGTCCGTGTAAAACTGCATCTTGGAAGAGAAGGAACCGGTGTAGGGTTGCTTCATGATGATCAAGTAGATAGTTGTCCTGTCTGGTTTCAGGTATTAATCTATAATCCGTCGTCCACTGATATTTCCGGACTTGCTACAGGTATTAATCCAGAACTTAAGAAGGTTGGCCGATGAGATAGTTGTCCTGTCTGGTTTCAGGTATTAATCTCGGACTTGAGAAATAAATATAGTTTTCCTGGCTTGCTACAGGTATTGATCTTCAATCTCTTCATGTAGATAACTTTCCTGGCTAGTTACAGGTATAGATCTACAATCAATCGTCCACAGATATTTCCTGGCTAGTTACAGGTGTTGATCTGGAACTTAAAAAAGTTTTTTTTTGATAATGATGTGATGAAGGAATATGAGACGATTGCTACTCCAAATAGATGATGAAGGAATCTGGGACGATTACTACCTCAGCAGGATGATGAAGGAATCTAGAACGATTACAACCTCAGCAGGATGATGAAGGAATCTGGGACGATTACTACCTCAGCAGGATGATGAAGGAATCTTGGATGATTACTACCTCAGCAGGATGATGAAGGAATCTTGGACGATTACTACCTCAGCAGGATGATAAAGGAATCTGGGACGATTACTACCTCAGCAGGATGATGAAGGAATCTAGGACGATTACTACCTCAGCAGGATGATGAAGGAATCTGGGACGATTACTACCTCAGCAGGATGATGAAGGAATCTAGGACGATTACTACCTCAGCAGGATGATGAAGGAATCTTGGACGATTACTACCTCAGCAGGATGATAAAGGAATCTTGGACGATTACTACCTCAGCAGGATGATGAAGGAATCTGGGACGATTACTACCTCAGCAGGATGATGAAGGAATCTGGAACGATTACTACCTCAGCAGGATGATAATGGAATCTGGGACGATTACTACCTCAGCAGGATGATGAAGGAATCTTGGAAGATTTCTACCTCAGCAGGATGATGAAGGAATCTAGGACGATTACTACCTCAGCAGAATGATGAAGGAATCTTGGACGATTACTACCTCAACGGGATGATGAAGGAATCTGGGACGATTACTACCTCAGCGGATGACGAAGGAATCTTGGACGATTACTACCTCAGCAGGATGATGAAGGAATCTTGGACGATTACTACCTCAGCAGGATGATGAAGGAATCTTGGACGATTACTACCTCAACGGGATTATGAAGGAATCTTGGACGATTACTACCTCAGCAGGATGATGAAGGAATCTGGGACGATTACTACCTCAACAGGATGATGAAGGAATCTTGGACGATTACTACCTCAGCAGGATGATGAAGGAATCTTGGATGATTACTACCTCAACGGGATTATGAAGGAATCTTGGACGATTTCTACTCCAAAAGGTAATGACTTTTATCTGTTGATCGATCTTTCCTGAAAAGGTAAAGAGTTAGTTGTATGCAATGTCATGATGTATGCATTGTGTCATGATGTTCTCCGGAATAAATGAGGTCGTGTCGTATGCACTTTATCATGTATGTAAATAGGAGATGTGAAATGTGATATGTTTATGAATGTATTTTCGTCTGGGAAAATAAATCCTTGACAAATGCCGGGGAGTTTGTTAAATCCTGGGCTGGTGTTGAAGAGTAGAGTTCTTCATTTCCGCTGGGAGGATGAACGAAGATGATTGCAAGAATAAACCGGTAGGAGAAGATGACTCCGTTGGGGATAAACCTGGTGAAGAGATTACTCTGCGGGGAATTAGTCTGTGGAGAAGAGATGCTTCGCTGAGATTTTAATGATAACTCCGCTGGGGACTCCGTTGATAAGCTCTGTTGGGGATTTTAATGATGAACTCCGCTGGAGGATAGAAAGAACTTCGTTGGGGACGATCTTTCAGTTGCAACTTGCTGAGGATAACCCAGTTAGACACTGGTGGGGATAACCTTTGTACTCTGCAGGGGACACGTTTCCGGAATCTACTGGGGGAAATGATTTAACTCTGACGGGGAAGCCTTTTTCAGACTGCGTTGGGAAATGGCTCCACTGGGGGTATCTTATATTCCGCCGGGGAACATTCTTATATTTTGTTTGAGGAATATTAAGGCTGCCGGGGATGCTTGCTGAGGAATATCTGTATACTCTGCCAGGGAATATTAAGATCTTCTGGGGATACCCAACTTTTCCAGGACTGATGGTAGACCAACTCTGCTTAGGGGAGAGTATTACTGACTTGCTAGGGATATTGTGCCCTTTTTAGGACTGATGGGAGACCAACTCTGCTTGGGGAGAGTATTGCTGATTTGTTCATAGTTGCAAGTCTCGGTAGGGAGAACGTCCATCACTGTCTTACTCTGCGGGGAGTGAAGGTATTTTGGTCATACTCTTCAACTGAATCTACCTTGTACCTGGAGGACAGCGCAACTTGTACAGTTCAGACAATTCTTATTGCCCCAGCTTCTATGGGAGAAGAAGGCCTATGAGGAGCTTGATAACTGCCGACAAATCTTCTTCTGGTAGGTAAGTGACGAGATGACGGGACATAGCCGTACGCTTTGATCCCTAATTTTTGCCTGGACTGCCCTTTTGGGTTTTCAGTCCACCGGGATACCCATTTTTTCCCAAGCCGCCTTTTCAGGTTTTCGACTTGCCGGGTGTACAATTTTTTTCATTTTTTGTCCCTTATTTTTGCCCGAACCCTTTTGGTTCACCGGGAAGCCCTTATTTTTGCCTAGGTGTGTCAACCTAGCGGGTCTTTAGTCATGCGTAGTATCTTTTTACTATGTCTGCATTAGCGGGGTGAGGAAGGTCGTCACCATCCATGGTGGTTAGAATCAATGCTCCTTCTGAGAAGATATTCTTAACCATAAATGGCCCTTCGTACGTGGGGGTCCATTTGCCCCTGGGATCACTTTGAGGAAGAATGATGCGCTTGATTACCAGGTCTCCGACTTGATACTCTTGTCGTCTGACTTTCTTGTTAAATGCCCTGATCATCCGTTTTTGGTACGTTTGACCATGACAAATAGTGGTGAGTCTCTTTTCATCGATTAGATTTAATTGATCAAGTCGAGTCTGGATCCAATCATCTTCGCTCAAACCTGCATCCTTCATTATCCGGAGAGAGGGTATCTAGACTTCAATAGGCAAGACTGCCTCCATGCCATAGACCAAGGAAAAGGGTGTTGCCCCTGTTGACGTCCTTGCTGAGGTACGGTACCCATGAAGAGCAAACGGTAACATCTCGTGCCAATCTTTGTAGGTCACTGTCATCTTCTGCACAATCTTCTTAATATTCTTATTTGCCGCTTCGACAGCCCCATTCATCTTCGGCCGGTAGGGAGAAGAGTTGTGGTGCTGTATCTTGAATTGCTCGCAGAGCTCAGTGATCATCTTGTTGTTAAGATTGGTACCATTATCCGTAATGATCCTCTCAGGTACACCGTATCGACAGATCAAGTTGTGCCGAATGAACCGTGCCACGACGTTCTTGGTTACGGTAGCGAAGGAAGCTGCTTCAACCCACTTTATGAAGTAATCAATCACTACCAGGATGAAGCGATGCCCGTTGGATGCCGTAGGTCTGATCTCGCCGATCATATCAATTCCCCACATTGCAAAAGGCCAAGGTGCTGTCAAGACATTCAGAGGAACTGGAGGAATGTGCACCTTATCAGCATAGATCTGGCATTTGTGACACGTCCGAGAATGTTGGTAACAGTCAGCTTCCATTGTGGACCAGAAATATCCTGCCCGAAGGATTTTCTTTTCCATGGTATATCCACTGGAATGTGTTCCGAAGGTACCCTCATGTAGCTCTTCCATGATTCTTTCTGCTTCCGTCTTATCCACACAACGCAGTAAAGTTGAATCATGGTTTCGTTTGTAGTGAATGTCGTTGCTGAGGAAGAACTTTTCCGCGAACCTTCTCAGAAACTTTTTGTCATTAACAGATGCACCCTCGGGGTATTCTTGAGCTTCCAAGTACCTCCTCACTTCATGATACCAAGGTTTTTCAGTTACCTCTTCAGCCTCAAGATCACAGCAATGTGCAGGTTCATCCAATTTCCAAATGATGATCCGGGGAGCTTCGTTATCCCATTTGACTTTGAACATAGAAGACATTGTAGCCAGCGCGTCCGCCAACTGATTCTCCTCTCTTGGGAAGTGTTCAAAAGTTATCTCCTCGAAGTGTGGAATCAACGTCAACACGTACTCTTTGTAAGGAATAAGATTTGGGTGTTTCGTATCCCACTCGCCTTTAATCTGATTGATCACGAGAGCGGAATCTCCAAAGACACTCAGAAACTTGATCCTTAAGTCAATTGCAGCTTGAAGACCCATGATACATGCTTCATACTCTGCCATGTTGTTGGTGCAGTTGAAACATAGCCGGGAAGTGAGTGGAGTATGAGTGCCTTTAGGGGATATGATCACGGCGCCAATACCGTTACCCAAAGCGTTTGAGGCTCCGTCAAAGTGCATAGACCATCGGGATCTTTCCTCAGGTCCTTCATCCGGTCCAGGTACTTCACAATCAGTCACTACCATGATATTCTCGTCTGGAAATTCAAAGTTCATCGACTGGTAATCGTCCACTGCCTGGTGTGCCTATTGGTCTGTCAATACACTTCCCTTGATTGCTTTTTGAGGCGTGTACTGGATGTCATATTCCGTCAGGATCATCTTCCATCTTGCTATTCTTCCGGACAAGGCGGGCTTTTCGAAGATATACTTGATTGGATCCATTTTTGAAATCAACAGAGTAGTGTGAGTCAACATATACTGTCTCAGCTGGCGAGCAGCCCATACCAAAGCGCAACAAGTTTTCTCGAGCAGTGAGTATCGGGTCTCACAGTCGGTAAACTTTTTGCTAAGGTAATAAATAGCGTGCTCTTTTCGGCCAGACTCGTCATGCTGCCCCAGCACACACCCCATTGAGTTGTCCAGTACTGTCAAGTATAAGATTAGAGGTCTCCCTTCAACCGGTGGCATAAGAATGGGTGGCTCTTGGAGATACTCTTTGATTCTTTCGAAAGCGGCCTGACATTCATCATTCCAACGTACTACTTGATCTTTCTTCAGTAGCTTGAAGATTGGTTCACAGGTAGCAGTTAGATGGGAGATGAATTAGGAAATGTAGTTCAGCCGTCCTAGAAAGCCTCTGACTTCTTTCTCCGTCTTGGGAGTTGGCATCTCTTGTATGGCTTTCACTTTGGCAGGGTCCACTTGAATACCTTTCTCGCTCACGACGAAACCTAGTAGTTTTCCAGATCTCACCCCGAAGGTGCACTTGTTCGAGTTCAACCTCAGCTTGTACAACTTCAGACGGTCAAACAGCTTCTGTAGATGGTCAAGGTGTTCCTCCTCAGTTTGAGACCTTGCAATCATATCGTCGATATATACTTCGATCTCGTGATGGATCATGTCATGAAACAAAGCAACCATGGCACGTTGGTAGGTTGCTCCAGCATTTTTCAACCCAAAAGGCATGACTTTGTAGCAAAAGGTGCCCCACTGAGTAACAAAAGTGGTCTTCTCCATGTCTTCAGGAGCCATCTTGATCTGATTATAACCGGAGAAGCCGTCCATGAAGGAGAATACTTTATGCTGAGTAGTGTTGTCAACCAGAACGTCGATATTAGGCAGAGGGAAATCATCCTTAGGGCTCGCCCTGTTCAAATCCCTGTAATCAACACACATTCGGACCTTACCATCCTTCTTCGGCACTAGAACCACGTTGGCAACCCACTGAGGGTAAGAAGTTACTGCTAGAAACCCGGCATCAAATTGTTTCATAACCTCAGCTTTGATTTTCTCGGACATCTCTGGACGCATACGGCAGACCTTCTGTTTTACCGGAGGGCATTCTTCCTTGGTAGGCAGGTGATGAACCACAATGTCGATATCCAACCCAGGCATGTCTTCGTAAGACCAGGAAAAGATTTCCACGTAGTCATGCAACATCTGAATCAACCGTTGTTTCATACTAGCCTCCAGATTGGAACCAATCTTGACTTCCTTTCTGTCCGTCTCAGTACCCAGATTTACCGTTTCCACTGGCTCTTCATGTGGCTGAATGGCCCTCTCTTCCTGGAGTAGCAGTCTTGCAAGCTCACCAGGCACTTCGCAATCATCTTCACCTTCGTCTTCGGCTAAGTTGATCGGATTTTCAAAGTCATAACTGGCGGTAGAAGAGTCGTTACCAGTGGGACCCAGAGCGGATTGGAACCTGTATAGGTGAGTGTGTGTTAATAGAGCTGTTTTGCAATATATATAATAAAGAAAGAAAAGGAGCGCAAGATTTGAAATGCGAAAATGTCCAATGCTTTTATTAATGATATATGAAAATGACGAATAATAAGCCCTCACAAATGAAGCCACGGTGCCCTGGGTAAGACACCGGGCCATAAAGTTTAGTAATATTGTTTGTTACAAATTCAAAACAAAGGAGTTCATTACTGAGTGACAAAAGTAATAGGTATGAAATCTTTCACCGTCCAGTTGCTTGGTCCACCGTTGGTCGTTGGGTAGATCCAGCTGTCGAACTCAGATTCTTCCTCTTTGTCTTCAATAGCATTTACTCCCGGGTTGGTGATGAACACAGGAGGTCTTCCAATCCTTGCCTTACGAACAGCCCTATGAGCTTCTACAGTGAAACCCAAACTAAACTTGTCAGTCTTTGGAGTGAAATCAGGAAGTCGGCCCCAGTTTGCACACTCACCCTTCTCAACCACAGCCCGAGCATTCTTCAAGGAAGCCATCTTCAAAGGAGAATCATCAATCACGGTCTCTGCTGCTGCCAATGTCTGAGGCACCTCTTCAAAGTGTTGAAAGGGGGTCTCAATGAATTCCCCATCCATCTCTATATACCGGAACGAGTTAAGATGGCTGACCATATATTCTTCCTCCCCCTGCACTGTAACAATCTTCCCTCTGACCGGGTACTTAAGCTTCTGATGTAATATGGAGGTCACAGCTCCAGCCTTGTGGATCCATGGATGACCCAGAAAACAAGAATAGGATGGTCGGATGTCCATCACATAGAATGTTGAATCAAAGACCTGCGAACCAACCCTGATTGGAATATCAACTTCACCATGTACCATCCTTTTGGACCCGTCAAAGGCCCGGACAACAATGTTACTTGGCTTGAGCTCTAAACCCTCACAATCCAGCCTGTCTAAAGCTTTCTTGGGTAATACGTTTAACGAAGAACCAGTGTCAACCAGCACATGGGCAAGAGTAGTGCCCCTGCATTCAATGGAGACATGCAGGGCGTCGTTGTGGTTCTTCCCTTTAGCAGTCAGATCGGCGTCGGAGAAACCCAAACCATTATCAGCAGTCAAGTTGGATACACACTCGGTAAATTGATCAGCAGATGTCTCTTGTGGCACGTGGGCCGTCTTCAGGAAGGTAATCAGGGCCTTGGCATGGGCCTCTGAACATAACAACAGTGATAGCATAGAGATCTTTGATGGGGTATGCCCCAGCTGCTCAACTACATTGAAATCACTCTTCTTGATAATCTTAAGAATCTCTTCCATCTCCTGCCTGGAAGCTTCAACATTGGTTGTCTTTGGTGCCTCCGTCTGGGCAGGCACATCAGTATCAATCCCTTTGCCCCGAGTATTAGATGACTCGGCCGCAGTGGTAGAAATAGGAACTTGGTCAGGAAGGGGAGTAGGCACACTTGCAGGTGTGATGATAATAGGTCTCTGGATAGCTGGTGGCGCAATATCTGGTGAGAAAAGTCTACCGCTACGAGTGACCTTAGCAGGCCCGGTAATGTTACTGACGCCGGTACTTGTATCGAACTCTTGTTTAACTCCAAGCACATAAACATCTGCCCCATAGTGCCACGGGACAGCTTTGTCGGATGTATAGGGGAGGGGCCCCGGAACAGTGATGATGATAGGAGCAATCTTCTGAGTAGACATGATTTTGACAGGCTTCTTTGAGGGAGCCTTAGGAGAGTAAATAGTAACAATAGACACTTCTTCAGTAGGGGTAGCAGGAACATCAATCTTCTCGAACAAGATCTCTTTATTATTCATCAGGCTCTGGATACCTGACTTTAACAAAGGACAACCAGCAGGTGAAACAGAACACAGATGGCAACCTTTACTACATCCCGGAAATAATCCGGCTAGCAACAGGTTCCTTTTGACAGTCAACAACGGAGTAAAAATCTCATCCACAGAGGCTACATACAGTTCTTCTTCCACAGCATTCACTCCATGCTGGGGCATGGGAGCAGTCACAACATTGGGCCTTTCGGGCGCCTCAAACTGTATTTCTTTAGCATCAATAAGGTCCTGAACCTTATTCCTCAAAGCCCAACAATCATCCGTAGTATGCCCCGGGCTGTCAGAGTGATAAGCGCAGCGGGCGTTGGGGTTGTACTTTGGAGATGTTGTGTTTACCACCTTCGGAGCTTCTTTGACAGTTACCAGATTGGTCGACAGTAGTTGTGGCAATATCTGAGACAGGGTCATACTGAGCCGAGTGTACTGTCTTTTAGGTCTCTCACCCCTTGGCTGGTTGTACTGCTGAGGAGCAGCAGCAGGCTTTGAAATTACCACCGCGTTGACAGCTTGGCAGTGCTCCAGTTTATTTTGTCTTCTGGGACCATACACAGCACTAGATTCTTTCTTGAAGGGCTTCTTTTTAGTACTCGAGGAGGCACCTTTCTGTATCTTCCCAGACTTGATACCAGCTTCTATCCTCTCACCAGTGAATATCAGATTTGTAAACCCAGCAGAAGAATTACCAATCAGATGGTTGAAGAACGGACCAGACAGGGTCCCCAAGAACATGTCCACAAGCTCACGGTCAGTTAAGGGTGGCTGCACCCTTCCAACCAGGTCTCTCCACTTTTGCGCATACTCCTTAAATCCTTCTCCCGTCCCTAGCGACATACCCTGGAGTTGGGTACGCGTAGGAGCGAGGTCGGAATGATACTGATACTGCTTATAAAATGCAGTAGCCAAGTCCTCCCAGTTACGCATACTGGTTCCATCCAGCTGATAGAACCATTCGAGTTGAGTACCTGAAAGACTATCCTGGAAGAAATGGATCCATAGATTCTTGTCTGCAGTGTAAGGTTGGATCTTCCTTACATATGATCTGAGATGCAGCTTAGGACAGGAAGCCCCGTCGTACTTCGCAAAGGCAGGTGCCTTGAACTTGTGAGGGATCACCACCCCAGAATATAAGCCTAGGTCTCCAAAGTCCAACCCGGGCACATGTTGAATCTCCATAGCACTTAGGCGGTCCTCCAACTGTTTATACCTATCCTCAGCAGGAGGGTACTGTTCATCATTGTAATCGGTCTCGTTGTCGGAGACCACGGGACTAGGGACCCTCCTCTCTTAGGGATTGTCCTTCCCTACAGAGGAAGTAACCAGATCAGCCTCATTTTGCAGTGCATTCCCATATCTGCGTCTGGTATTGAACATCACAGTCCTCTTCTTCTTCTTCTTCAAAAGCAGAGTCTTCAATTCCTGTTGTCCCTGGGATAAGCTCATGACCAGCTCTTGGAACTGGGCGTTCTGGGCCTGGAGGGCCTTGATAGCTTGTTCAGTAGTAGGCTCAGAAGACATGATGATTGCTGAAATAAACAGCGAAGAAGAATAAGTGACCTGTAAAAGAGTACCTGTTATGCACATGATGCATGATATGCTATTTATACAATGCATTCAAGGGTTCAAAAGTTCAAATTCATTGTAGACAAAAGAGGAACACACGTTGTATTAAGAAATAATCTATTCAGTACATCAATGCCTCATGGGCGAAATATTACAAAATACTTAATCCCAAAAGACATTGCGCATCCTCTTTGGAGCGATGTAGGTGTTGAGGGTCTTTTCCTCGTGAAGTAGACGGGTGAGCTCCAAGACCTTCTTCTTATTGGCATGTAGACTGGTTTCAAGAGAATTTCGTTCTTCCTTGAGTTGGATCCAGCTTTTTTGCATTTCTTCCCAAGATGTTGGCATGTCAGGATGTTGAATGGTGTATGGCACCTCTCCTTCCAAAACTGGCTCTTTGATCACGGGGAGAACATGAGGATATGGCATCACCAGCTTCTGGGAGCGGGCTCGTACCCACTTGAGATAAGGCTCAAGGGAGATGGAGTTCTTGTGCCCCAGTGTCTTGTTATCAACCTTGTTAGGCATCCTCCAAGCTCTGATGAATCTCTGGCGAAGTCCTTGCGTATCATTGTCGAAGTCAAAAACTATGTCAGGAATCAACATGTCATGAGGGCCATCCCTCCGAGCATATCCAAACTGTCTCAAAGCCAGACATGGGTTGTAAGTAATGCCCCCTCTAATTCCAAGTAAAGGAACATTAGGAAACTCTCCGCAACGATCAATAATAGTGACGTTTTCTCTGGACCAAGAACACCAATGTATATCAGCATGTGTAAGAGTCATTAATCGTTGCGACCATCTCAAACCCCGCTCGTTCTTCAAAACTGATTGCGGAAGGTGCGAAATAAACCACCTTGCCAGGAGAGGAGTGCAGCACATGAGAACACCTCTTTTTCTCATGGTTCGAGTGTAACATGAGTGGAGGATGTCCCCAAGCAATGTAGGTATGAGATTTCTGGACATAAAAATCTTGACAGCATTTATATCTATAAGTTGATCCGGATTCAGGAACAACACCAACCCATAGACAAGGAGTGCCACAACTTCTTCAAAGGCCTGCAGGTCAAGAGAATTCCAACATTCTTGGGCCTTCTCAAACAGGAACTTTGCCAAGAATCCTTTGATACCACTTCTGATTTCCCAATGCCCCTTGATGTCAGATGGTTGCAGACGTAGTGCTTTAGCAACCTCTTCAAGTTTTGGTTCCCTTTTCGTACCGTTGTAGGGTAGTTGACTGAGAATGGGAACCTTCAGAAGTTGAGAAAACTCTTCCAAAGTAGGCACTAATTGATAATCCGGGAAAGAAAAACAGTGGTGCGAAGGGTCAAGGAACTGGAAGAGAACTTTTATCATATCTTCTTCAATGTTGGTGTTGACCAAGCTGATGAGTCTACCATGCCTTTCACTGAAGGAAGAGTTCTCGGGAATCCTGGATGTAAGCTCCTTAAGCTGAGGAGGGATCCTTACAAGGTTGACCTGAATTGTCTTTCTGCGGATAGTTTCCATGTCCTACAAAACAAGAACAAAGATGAAGATTCAAACCCTTGAAGTGGTTAGTAAATGCATATGATGTTTTATGATGTTATGATAAAAGCACACCACAAGTATTCACACAAGGCAAACATGATAAGGCACTAAAGTCACACCAGACAGCCCTTAGGGTTTAGGCCAGCATGAGGTCTAGGTACTACCCTCTTGAAGTTGGTGGGCTCAAAACCTGTCCTATCAAAAGTAACCGGGTTCTAAGGAGCTCAATATCATTGGGTTGTTTTCTATGTTCATTGTTTTGATTTAGCCACTGAACTGGCGATCAATATATTCCAAGAAAATAACCCTCAATGAGTGTAGTGTCGAGTATCTACCAACTTCGGACTGCACCAAAGTCGGTCATCTCACTACCCCTAAAGAGGCCAGGATGGTCAAGTAAGGTTCCTAAGGTCAGTTGATGCTTCACGACACCACGCAGTGGCCCCGTACTCTCCTTGACTTGACTCAAGGGTTACCGGTACTCACCAAAGTGCCACATCAACGTAGCAACTGCTTCAACCGTGTCGGTATACCCCGCACAGTCCCCTCACAGTTTGTTGCTACTTCTAAAAGGTATCCCCCAGATCCGGGTTAGGATCTATGAAACTCCAAGACAAACCCACAATATTAAAGCAAACAAGGCAAGCAATTGAAAACAAGAGTGGTCTAATCCTAAGGTACACCTCACTTATTAATTATATCCCCAGCAGAGTCGCCAGTTCTGTGATCGGTGGAAATAGAACTGACTATTTTGGAATGCTGGTTCGCGAAATGTCGCGGTAAGCAAGAGTCGCCACCGTCTTTTATATTATCCAACAAGGAAAGGACAAAAGCACAGCAAAATTCCTTTTCGAGATGTTTCTCGGTTCGGGAGGTAGATTATAGAAAGGGAAGGTGTTAGCACCCTTTCTATCCATGGTTATCCATGGGCTCTTAGGTACTTGCTCACTATGTTTTCAAAAATATTTGCTTTTCAAGTGTATGTGGGTTTTGAAAAAGTTTCGTTTAAAAACTTCTAGGTAACTCTTGTATCAGTCCTCAAGAGTGTATGAAGTATTGGTTTGAAAACTTTTTGAAAGTGTAGGTGCGAAAACTTGTTTTTTGTTTTTGAAAGAGCAAGTACCCAGGAGAAATCTACCTACTCTAAGGAATTAAGCTGTGTAAATGTCCTTTAGACAGTGCTATCCCACTATTGAGAAGTAGGTAGCACCGTCGTTGGAGTTATTCGGGTCAATTTGATTATAGGGACAATGTGGTCACCAAAGCAATATTAGGACGCCTTAGCGGTAACCCTAATGTCCTAGATCCTTTTTTTATCCGAGGCAACCGTTTCGAGGCAACTGGATCTTTAGACAGGAGGGCGACCTCTAAAACACCATATACTCAATGACCACGTCGAGGCAACCAAGTGAGGCGTACCCTAGGAGTGGCATGTGCGAGTGTGTCAGGTTTCAGTTATGTTATCTTTGTACATGTTATGGTGAGCTACGATTGATTTTAAATTAAGATAAGTCTTGTCATGCATAGCCTAGTTAGCATACATCTAACAGTTAATAGTTGCGGAATTTAAATTGCGGAAATTAACTCTAAACTATTACAAGGCGTCGGGTATTTACATCGCCAAAAACAAACCCTTTACTTTAAATTGCGGAAAGTAAAATAAAGCAATAAATAAATAAAGTCCTAATTAAGAGCTATTACATTCCGGGAAACAGATACAATAATATGATAAAATGGATCGCGTGCGGGAAATTAAATCGGATGCGAGTTTTTTGGGGTTTTGACCCTTTTTTGAAAGAAAGTGATTTTTTTGGTTATTTTTGAATTAAATGGAATTAAATTAAATGAACAATTAAATTAAATAAAATAATGAAAATATTTTTGGATTTTTGAGTTTTTTAAAGAAATAAAATAAATTGAATTAATGCTAATAAAAACCTAATATTCTAAATTGATTTTAAATATTGCAAAAAATATTAAAAGTTAAATCTAATTAAAGCTAAATTGATTAAATTAATTTATTTACAAAAATAAAAGTGATGAAGTTAATTTTAATAAATAAAATATTTTTTGTGTTTTTGATTTTATTAGGAAAAAATGTTAATTGGTTAGTGATTAATAAAAATAATAACGATTAATTAATTAAAGGAAAATAATAAAAATAGAGAAAGAGTTTAGGAGTATACGAGCCTGATTGGAGGGGTGAAACAGCTATTGGCGTCATGTGTAAACTGTTTTGTTTTGGCCATTTGTCTTTTGGCTTTTGGCCATTTGTGTTCTGGCTTTTGGCCATTTGTGTTCTGACCTCAACGTTCCTTAACCTTCTCAGGATGTCTGTCTCGCCATGTATTGGTGTCATGTGTAAGCTGTTTTGTTTTGGCCATTTGACTTTTGTCTTTTGGTCATTTGTGTTTTGGCCTCAACGTTCCTTAATGAACCTGCATGGGATCCTGTCTAAATTTGCAGTGTTGAATCTCATGAACACATTAAATAAATTACTATATATCATAAAATACCAATAAAGCCAATATATGAAGAAATTTAATGTTTAGGTCAATATGGCATGTATGAATGATTATACCCTTTTGATCATGGAGATCAAATCAACCTTACCCTTACTGGAAAAGTAGTGACATGAATGCTTTTATGCCCTTTTGATCATGGAGATCAAGCCAGCCTTACCCTTACTGAAGAAGTAGTGAGATGTTGGTTTGTAACTGAGATGGCTTGTTTGTAGTGAGAGAGGGATTTGTAATAAGGATTTCAAGGTTTTAGGGTTCTTGAAAGAATTTGATATTCCGACAGTATTGTGGCAAGGTTTTTTTCTCCCCTTGGTTTGTGTGAAAAGAATGTGATTATATAATGGAAATTAGGGTAAAGAAAATGGGCTTTGAATGTGCAATTGGGCCTCCAATATTCACTTGAGTTCGTCACTTTCCAGGCTAAATCGCAGGAACTTAAGTATGATTTTTGAAGTTGAAATGTGAAAACAAAATGTATCCGACATCGAGAACTAACTCCTGTCTGAAAATCGGCTCAATCGGATAAATGGTGAATTAGTTATGAATTTTTGAAGTTTCAGCTCAAACAAACTTATTTTGGGCTCTAGTGTCGACTCTGACACGTTTTTCAATAATAAACTGGTATTGATAGGAGCATAATCCGGTCTCGACTTTTGAAGAAAGTTGTAGATCTATGAGTCAGTGACCTTGTGTAAAAATATGAGCCCAATCCGATAAAAATTGACCGAGTTATGAATTTTCGAAGTTTCAGCCCAGATGAAATAATATTCTGCATTCAGGATTTTCAGCGTGTCACGCACTCTGAGAAAACAACGAAGGCCTTTTGAATACCGTTTGAACTCAATACCTTCTGTGAAAATGTAGCCAACTCAATTTGTGAAATTTTGGCGCCGGAACCAGCTCGATACGATGAAAATCGACCAAGTTATGATTTTCTGAACATGACGCAAATAAACTTCTGTCACAAATTTTCTGTATGAAAATACTTGATAAATCCACATTTTTGAAGACCTTCTGATCGAAATTGGCTTCCATCCGTGAGAGTTGAAAACGTAGATAATGTCAAGACGGAATTTTGGCCACCAAAACGGGTTGAAAACGAGCCACGATCTTCAAGTTATGAATTTTTTAGCGCGTAAAAACTGTACTTTCAGCACACTTTTTCACCATATTTCTTCGAGAAAACTCACACATTCGGATACCTTCTTTAAAGAATTGACTCTTGAGCCGAACCTGAATTTGAGAATACGTTATCAGAGATATCTTGGCGAAAGAACACCTGAATATGACGCGCCGGGTTGGACTTGTGAATTTTTCTTGAAATATTTTGAGAAATATGGGAGGGCAAGTTTTGGGGTACAACACATGGTATCAAACATATTGAATCAGTCCAAGAGAATTCTGAAGATGAAACCCCTGATATAGGGAACATTGCAGGAACAAGCAAGATAACTCGCAGCGGATGAATTTTCTCTCCGGAGATTGCTCCCCCACGAGCAGTCTTCGGACCCTCAAAAGCTTCTGTACCTGTTAAGCCATATGTGCAAGGCCCGATAATTGAAGAATTGGATACTCCTGAAGTTAGACCATCTGTTGATACTACCGATAAGGGTAAGGGGATACTAGAAGCGCCTGTCAGGACGAAGGCTCATACTGTTGTTATCCCCGAAACCACCCATAAAGAAATGGAAGAAATCTTGAAGATAATCAAAAAGAGCGACTACGACATCGTGGAACAGCTAGGGCAGACCCCTTCCAAAATTTCCATGTTGGCTCTTCTACTCTGCTCTGAGGCCCATGCTAAGGCCTTAATCAAATTCTTAAAGACGGCACACGTGCCTCAAGAAACTTCGGCGGACCAGTTTCAAGAGTGCGTGGCTAGCCTCACTGTTGATAATGGTCTTGGTTTTTCCGATGCTTATTTGACCCCCAAGGGAAGGAAGCACAACGACGCGCTGCATGTCTCAGTAGAATGCAGGGGAACCACCCTTTCCCATGTCCTTGTTGATACTGGTTCATCCTTGAATGTGCTTCCGAAGAAAGCGTTAGACCGTCTGGACTTTAAAGGGTTAGTGCTGAAGCCAAGTAATATCGTGGTTAGGGTCTTTGATGGGTCCAAAAGAATGGTTCACGGAGAGGTTGACATTCCTATCAAAGTGGGCACAGAAGTTTTCAACTCCACCTTTTATGTGATGGACATTCGTCCTTCATATTCGTGTTTGTTGGGAAGGTCGTGGATCCACTATGCTGGGGCAATTACCTCCTCTTTACACCAAATGCTAAAGTATCCTGTTCAGGGTAAGATTATAATGGTGCACGGCGAGGAAGATTACATGATAAGTCACCTCAACTCCTTCCGCTATGTGGAGTTGGATGGCGAGTTCATAGAAACGCCTTTCCAACATTTTGAGGAAGTTTCTCCTGAAGTCGCGGTTGCGAAGATAATGGTTGATGTGCCTATTATTTCCAAGCCTGTGTCTAGGATGGCATCTCTCAAGGATGCAGAGGCTGTAATCAAAGAAGGAAGGAGTACAGTGTGGGGGCAACTGCCTGATTTTCCCCATAAGACGGACAAGTTCGGACTGGGTTTTACTACTGCTGGCCAGAAAGCTATGCGTCGCTCCAAGGCTGGGGGACCACCCATAAAAATCACTCACCATGGAATTAATGCCTTAGAAGATGATGATGAAGAGGATAACTTTGAAGATTGGATCTTTCCAACCGTCGAAGGAGGATTAAGCAACTGGGAAGCAAAGCACTTTACTCCCATCACTTTCATCAACCAGTAATTTATCTTTGAACAATTTCCTACTTTGGTCTGTAATAACTAAACAATTCGTACACTATTTTCACCTTATTCCTTGCCCGGGGCATATAGGTCCATTTGTAAGGGCTTGATTTTCTTCATTATCATATGCCATGTTTTAATGAATCATTGGATGTTTTCATCTATAAACTGTTGTGTTCATTTTCTTTCCTTTTGCATCTTGTTTTGTTTAAGGATGGCTATCCCTTACACACACCCACGCTCACAAAATGCAGGTACCCATCCACTCTGGATTCCATGGGTGACTATTCTACTTTAGCCTTCGGTGACTCTGAAGATTTGGTCAATCATGCTGAGTACGAAGTTGATGAAGACTGTGAAGTGCCGGGAGAGTTAGCCAGACTTTTGCAACAAGAAGAGAGGGCTATTCTGCCCCATGAAGAGCTGCTAGAAACCATCAACTTGGGAATAGAGGAAGACAAGAAAGAGGTTAAGGTGGGTGCCAACCTGGAACCAGGTGTCAAAGAGCGCTTAGTGCAATTTTTGAACGAATATGTTGAAATCTTCGCCTGGTCCTATGAAGACATGTCGGGATTAGACACAGATATCGTGGTTCACCGTCTCCCTACAAGAGAAGACTGTCCACCGATCAAGCAAAAGGTCCACCGAATGAGGCCCGACATGTCTGAGAAGATCAAAGCTGAGGTAATGAAGCAATTCAACGCTGGCTTTCTGGCTGTTACTTCCTATCCACAATGGGTTGCTAACATTGTGCCTGTGCCTAAGAAGGACGGAAAAGTCAGAATGTGTGTGGACTATAGGGATTTAAACAGGGCTAGCCCTAAAGACGATTTTCCACTGCCACACATCGACATCTTGGTTGACAACACAGCTCAACACAAGGTACTTTCCTTCATGGATGGATTCTCGGGATACAACCAGATCAAAATGGCCCCCGAGGACATGGAGAAAACTACTTTTGTCACGCAATGGGGTACCTTCTGCTACAAAGTGATGCCATTCGGACTGAAGAATGCCGGGGCAACCTATCAACGCACCATGGTAGCTTTATTTCATGACATGATACATCATGTGATTGAAGTTTACGTAGACGACATGATAGCTCGATCACAGACAGAAGAAGAACACCTTGATCATCTGCAAAAGCTGTTTGTCAGGTTGAAGGAGTATAAGCTCAGACTGAACCCAAGCAAGTGCACCTTTGGAGTCAGGTCTGGTAAACTTTTGGGATTTATCGTCAGCAACAAATGCATTGAGGTCGATCCTGCTAAAGTCAAAGTTATACAAGAAATGCCTGCCCCCCGCACTGAAAAGGAGGTTAGAGGTTTCTTGGGACGCTTAAACTATATTGCGAGATTCATCTCTTACTTAACATCTACCTGTGAGCCAATCTTCAAACTGTTTAAGAAAGATCAAGTAGTTGAATGGAACAATAATTGTCAAGTTGCTTTTGATAAAATCAAGGAGTATTTACTGGAACCTCTTATCTTGATGCCACCCGTCGAAGGAAGGTCGTTAATCATGTACCTGACTGTTTTGGATAACTCAATGGGGTGCGTACTGGGCCAACATGACGAGTCTGGCCAAAAAGAGCATGCCATTTATTACCTTAGCAAAAAGTTTACCGACTGTGAGAATCGCTACTCACTGCTCGAGAAAACTTGTTGCGCTTTGGTATGGGCTGCTCAACGGCTAAGGCAGTATATGTTGACTCATACCACTTTGTTGATTTCCAAGATGGATCCGATCAAGTATATCTTCGAGAAGCCTGCTTTATCTGGAAGAATCGCTAGATGGAAAATGATCCTGACTGAGTATGATATCCAGTATACTACCCAAAAATCTATAAAGGGGAGTGTACTAGCTGACCATCTAGCTCATCAAGCTGTCGAAGATTACCAATCTATGAGATTCGACTTCCCTGACGAGGACATCATGACATTGGACAACATTGAAGGTAACGGACCGTATGACGGACCTGAACAAGGATCCCAATGGACCCTGTACTTTGATGGTGCTTCAAATGCACTTGGAAACGGTATCGGTGCGGTACTCATTTCTCCGGAAGGTTGCCATACACCCTTCACTGCCCGACTTTGCTTCAGCTGTACCAACAACATGGCTGAATATGAAGCTTGCATCTTTGGTCTCAAGGCTGCTATAGACTTGGGAATCAAATCTTTTTTCGTATTTGGAGACTCGACTTTGGTTATCAGTCAAATCAAAGGAGAGTGGGACACTAGACATCCTAATCTTATCCCATACAAGGAACATGTCCTGACATTGTTGCCTCATTTCGAGCAGATTACTTTCGAGCACTTCCCGCGAGAAGAAAATCAGCTAGCGGATGCTCTGGCTACAATGTCTTCCATGTTTAAACTCAATTGGGATAACGAGGCTCCCCAAATCACCATCGAGCGAATGGACGAACCTGCGCACTGTCATGAGATTAATACCGAAGAAGTAGTGGAACAACCCTAGTTTCATGAAATCAAAAGGTATCTCCAGACTCGAGAATACCCTGAAGGAGCTTCAGTCAATGACAAAAAGTTCTTAAGGATATTTGCTGCCAAGTTCTTCCTAAGCAATGTCATCCTTTATAAGTGCAACCATGATTGTGTTCTACTTCGTTGTGTGGACAAGGTTGAAGCAGAATTGATCATGACCGAGATACATAGTGGTACATTTGGCACCCACCTGAGCGGACATATGATGGCTAAGAAGATTCTAAGAGCAGGCTACTACTGGTCTAATATGGAAGCTGATTGTCATCAACATTCCCGTACTTGCCACAAATGCCAAGTCTATGCGGACAAGGTACATATTCCTCCTGTTCCTCCCAACGTTCTAACAGCTCCTTGGCCATTCGCAATGTGGGGCATTGACATGATTGGAGAGATCAAGCCCACAACATCCAATGGACACCGCTTCATCCTGGTGGCTATTGATTACTTCACCAAATGGGTCGAAGCAGCTTCCTTTGCCTCTGTTACAAAGAATGTGGTTGCCCGCTTCATCAAGAAGAATCTCATATGCCGGTACGGTATCCCCGACAGGATTATCACGGACAATGGTACAAATTTGAACAACACTATGATCACCGCTCTGTGTGAACAGTTCAAGATTTATCATCACAATTCATCTCCCTATCGGCCAAAGATGAACGGTGTTGTTGAAGTCGCGAACAAAAATATCAAGAAGATCATTCAAAAGATGAAAGTCACCTACAAGGACTAGCATGAGATGTTATCGTTTGCTCTGCATGGATATCGTACCACGACGCGTACTTCAACAGGGGAAACCCCATTTTCTTTGGTATATGGCATGGAAGCTGTTTTACCTATGGAAGTTCAGATTCCTTCCTTAAGGATTATGAAGGATGCTGGTTTGAGTGAAGACGATTGGATTCAGACCCGGCTTGATCAACTTAATTTGATCGACGAGAAACGACTTACTGTTGTTTGTCATGGTCAGACGTATCAAAAACGGATGAACAAGGCTTTCAACAAGAAAGTTAGGCGTCAAGTATATCAAGTCGGAGATCTTGTAATTAAGCGGATCATCTTACCGCAAAGTGATCCCAGGGGCAAGTGGACTCCTACTTACGAAGGACCATTTGTAATCAAGAGCATCTTTTCTAGTGGGGCAATGGTTCTGACCACCATGGACGGCGACGATTTGCCGCACCCTGCGGACGCAGACATAGTAAAAAAATATTACGCATAAAACGACCCGACAAGTTGAAAACCCGAAAGGGCGACTTGGGCAAAAATGGGCATCCCGGTGAATCGAAAACCCGAAAGGGTGGTTCAGGCAAAAATTAGGGATAAATAAAAAAATCTGTACACCCGGCAAGTTGAAAACCCGAAAGGGCGACTTGGGCAAAAATGGGCATCCCGGTGGACTGAAAACCCGAAAGGGCAGTCCAGGCAAAAGTTAGGGAATTAAAGCGTATGACTATGTCTCGTTAGATCACTTTAAGGACAATCTCTTCACCAACAGGCTCCAAGCTTCTGATCAATCCAATCATCAGCGGACGAAGCAGCGAATGGACAAGATACTTAGAGTTGTGAAGACCATAGCAGAATGGGAACCCCATGGACTTATTTCACATAGCCATCTTTCTTTTGTATAAATTTTTTTCTCAATTTACGACAACATTCTCTTACTAGGATGTTTGTCTCCTTTGTACAAAGATACTTACAAAAGTTAATACAAAGATACTTCAAAGTGCAAAAATTTGCTTGCCTTTCCTTTCTTTTTATACTTATGTTTTATTTTAAAACGTCCAAAGTTTTGTTAAATAGGCATATGCATTTGAATACAATCACTCCTTACAAATAAAACGAAATTGAGAGAGGATAATTACCGGTAGGTTGAAGGTGTAGGAAGATATCTTTGTGCTATTCCAGAAGAAATCCCCTGCAGTACAAAGCTAAAACCTTGGAGTATACATCCCTAGCGGAGTTAAATTTCAGGATCCCCAGCTGAGCCAGTGTGATCTAAACTTTATCCCCCAGCTGAGTTAAGTTTCAGAGTTCCCATTAGAGTTCAAACTCCCAATCCCCAGTGGAGCCCGAAAACCCGGAAATACATATCCCTAGCAGAGCTAGAATGTTCTAAACCTTCTTCCCCAACGAAGTCAAGTTCCCCAACTTCCCCAGTAGATTGGCGTACAACCCAAGCTCCTGGTTTCACAGGCCGAGTAAACATTCTCCCCACAAAGTTATTTCCCAGCAGATCAAAGATTCTTGGTCTCATTTCTCCAGCAGAAGCCTCCTAGGATTTAACTCCCCAGTAGATATTTCCAGAGTTTTCCTTATTTCCTAGGAAAGTCATGAAGGATTCTCAATTCCCGCAGAAGTTGTCAAAGCTCTTGATTAATCCCCATGAGTCACCAAGGATTTTCAATCTCCAGCAGTGGTCCCAGGATTTCTCATTTCTCAACAATCAAAGATCTTTAATCCCCAAGCAGTCAGCAAAGATTTCTCATCTTCAATAATCAAAGATCTTTAATCCCCAAGCAGTCAACAAAGATTTCTCATCTTCAACAATCAAAGATTTTTGAATCCTCAGCATCGGTCATGAATTTGCTTCCTCCGACGGCAGTCAAAGATTTCATTATCTCCAGTTATCAAGGATTTATTTTCCTCAGCAAGACATCTAATCGGCTTATATGCACATCCATTACATTCATATATCATAAACATTGATGTAACGCAATTCATTTCATCATACATATCATGCAACATAACTTTGTGTTTTAGCTAACATTTTACCCTTTTCAGGATAAGATTAAAAGGCTATCATTAACAATTATTTAGATACAGTACAAATACACCCCAGATACGATAGTCATTCTACTACTCATTCAGACTTCAGCAATCCGATACACACTAGATACGCTCCAGACGCGGAAGCCATTCTATTTTCTCATTCAGATTCAACTATCAACTTCAAGATCATATACGCTCCAAACACGGATGCCATTCTGGCCCTTACACCAGAAGTTTGATTATCCCTAGTGCAGTCGCCACGAAAGTTATTCTATCACTTATTCAGATCCCCGTTAAAGTCTCAGATACACTCCAGACACGGAAGTCATTCTGCTACTCATATAGATCTCAACTTCAGATACAGTCCAGATACGCTCCAAACACGGTTGCCATTCTGTCACTCATTCGGAATTTATCCCCAGCACACAGTTGCTCCATATACAGATGTTTCTCTATTACCCATTCATAATACAGATACACTCCATACACGACAATAATTCTGATATTTATTCAAGGATCAAATACAGTTACAACTCGGATACACTTTAGACACGGACACCATTCCTTTTCTCATACAGACTCAGTCTCCAGATGCAGTTCAGATGCATTCCAGACACAGATACCATTTCGATGCTCATTCTTCTGACCTATAACATTGCAACTCAGCAAACATTCTTGGATGGCATCTTTAAGCCCATCTCCATCAAGATTCTACCATCTCCAAATGTCATCTTTAAGACCATTCCCTCAATAATATTTTGACGAGTGCAAATTTACGGGCACTCTAGTGTCCAATCCTCTTTTACCTTCGAGTCACGAAAGGCAAACTTGCCAATCTAACTCTTCATGTTCAAGAAGATTGAACAGGGGCAAATGTTGTACCCCAAAGTTTTCCCTCTCATTTTATCAACATTTCTCATCACAAGGCTCTTGGAACTCAGGATCAAGCTAGGGTTTGCTCTGCTCAAGACACCTCCTTGCACTGTTGACCTAAATTAGGCTTTGAGTTTGCACAAGGATTTTTGGGCCTTCAATTCCCAAATTTACTTTAATACTTCATGTTGGACTCCTAAGTTTGCCCATACCAAGTTTCAAGCCTTGAATCAAATTTTTGCCCAGTCAATTGGACAGTTGACCTAGAAATCAGTTGTATTAGGAAAAAGTCAACTGTGGCCAATTTACAGTCAAACCTCATGAATTTTGACCCACATCAACATTATCAACTCATATGAACCATTTGATAAAGTTTGGACCACAACTCCACAAGAAATTTGATCAGATCACCAAAAGGGCAAAATGGTCATTTTTAGGGTTTTGACTGTACAAAGGCAATTTTTGACTGTTTGACCTAGCCAATGGCAAATCAAGCTCAACCATGGACTCAAGGGCTCAATGACATTGTCTTGACCTGTTCAACAAGTTCAAAAGATCTCAAATGCATAGGATTGACAGATGAATTTTTCAGTCAACTGATCAAAATTTGACTGTATATTGAAAAGTCAAACTTTGACTTTTTGGTCAAAATCAAGTGCCAAGGATCATTTTTCATCAAGATGTGTCAAATTATGAAACTTTTTCATCAAGAAACCCAAAATTGCAAATTAGGGTTTGAAATTGAAAAAATTTCATAACTTAGAATTTTTCTAAGTTATGAAATTTTCTTAATTTTTCTTAACTTTGTCCGACATTTTCACCAAGATGAAAATGGATTCAAACAAAACTTACAACATGAAAGTTGTAGTACATCACAAAATCTACAACTTTTATTCACAAAGTTTTCTCAAAAGAAGCTTGGATCTCAAGTTATGTTTTTTGGAACAAGGGTCCCTAAAACTTTTAACTTAGAGAAATTTTGCCCTAATTTAGGCAGGATTTTGACACATCTTCTTGGCCATTTTTCACATTGTTCCACTTGGAGTCTCAAGTTGAATTTCAAATATGGATTATAGTACATGTTGAAATATTTCCAAATTGTCCAAGAACTCCTCAAACACATTTGTGGTTAGGGAGAATCGAATGCTTGAAGTTGGCAAAAACTCACTTTGTAACCATGGCCAATACATGTTCATACCACTTGCAAAATCTGACCAAACTAGCTTAGTAGATAATTACAGGTCTCTAAACCCTTCAACACTCAAAAATTGAATGCAAATACATTGGACATTGGTGTTATTCTGACCATTAGAGCTTGGCACAATGGATTAATCCATTTTTGGCATAAAGGTTGCACTTCCATTTTCATAAAGCATAACTTTTGCAAATTTGTTTCTCTTGAGCATTGGACCAAGCCTTTTGCTGTAAACAAAGTTCCCTAATCTCAGGCATAGTACACCAACTATGTGCATGCTTGGAGCTAGCCTGTACAGGCCATAGCATGGTCACTTCTCATTTTTACTTCAAAAACAAGTCATTGTGCCAAAAGTAAAAAACACACATATCTGATATATTCAACTTAAGCAAAGTTTTCAGACAAGTTTTACAGATCCTTGTAAGCCAGAAACACGAGCCTTTCACCCCTAAAACACCCTCATACTCAAAAACCACATTTTCTTGCAAAACAGGGCAGGACCTGCAAATCACAAGCCAAATCACATTCCGCTCGTGCGTTTTGCTTGCAATCAGTTCCAATACCTTCCATTCAACTCACTCAAGCTATCCCAAACCTCCATTGCCAACTATAACTCCCTTTATAGTGTTCACCATTTTTGTTTGGAAGCTTTGCAGGTTGAGTTCTGTAGCACGATTCAGGCCACCTCAAAACAAACTAAGCATTGGGAAAGGTTCAGGGAACATCAAGCAAGCTCAAAAGAACCTCAGACCTCACTGAAAGTTGCTACATTGTCTAACTCGTGTCCAACTGAAACAGGTTTTTCATGAACTTCTATCTCTCTATTTAGGAACATTTAGCCTTAGGTTTATGAATAAAAGATGTTGTACTCATTGCCTTGAAACCATACATATGCTTAGTTTTCATTTATATTAAACGTGCTAAGAGAATTTCATCCATGAACTTTCTGAAAAAACTAGGTTAGAAATTAGGGCCAAAGAAATTCTCTCTGGTCTTTGAGAGTTAAATCAAGTTTTTTATATGGTTAGAATCGTGGTTTGATGCTCTACAAGTTTCATGTTTTGAGTTTTGTCAAAAGATCACAAATACAGGAGATACAAGTTTGTACAGGCACGCGCATGTTTTCAAATTTCTGGAGGTTGAAGATGAGGCTGATGGGCTGGGCTTGGCTTCTTGCTTCTAACACCCTCCTTTTGCTAAATACACCCCTGGCCCATTTCCTTTATATTTTGTCATTTTTATATTTTAATTTCATTTCTGGATTTGATATTTTATTTTCAAATATAAAAAATGTTCCAAAAATATTTTTATAATTTTTTACATTTATTTGGTATTTATTTTAATTATTACTAGCATTAAAACATTTTTTATGCTTTTATATTATTTTGTTTAAATGTAAAAATAATACAAATAATACTTTTTATTTTTTATTTCCTAAATTTTATTCACACTAAAATATTCTCTTAAATATATATATATATATATATATATATATATATATATATATATATATATATATATATATATATATATATATATATATATATATATATATATATATATATATATATATATATATATATATATATATATATATATATATATATATATATATATATATATATATATATATATATATATATATATATATATATATATATATATATATATATATATATATATATATATATATATATATATATATATATATATATATATATATATATATATATATATATATATATATATATATATATATATATATATATATATATATATATACATATATATACTATATTTTACTAAATAATTAGAACAAAAAACACAAAAATATTACATGTTTATTTTTATTATTATCTCATACTAAAAAAATACTTTTTTTAATATATTTCTATTTTTGTGCATATTAATATATTTTTGTATATAAATAATAGGTAATATTATTTTCTTAAAGAAAATTAGGGTTTACCCCTTTAATAAAAATAAAATTAATTCTTTTTATTTTATTTATTCCTTTATATTTCTTTACATTTAAAAAATACTTTGCATACATAAAAAAACTTTTTTTTGCATAATACATTTTTATTTAATATTTGTTTATTTTTGTTTATTTAAATATTGTACATTTAAATATTATGCATTGTAAATTCAATTTGGTTGTAATAATTTAGGGTTTTAATTTCTTGCAAAATAATCCCCCATTCAAAATTGTACCCCCCTCCCTATATCAAAGTTGTAATAGATTAGATTTATTTTTACGCACTTAATGCTTTCAATTATGCCATGATTAGAGACTTAGGGTTTGTATGCAAAAATCAAATCAACAATTAGCTTGACCTAATGAAAGACAAAAATGCATGAAAAACAAACACAATGCACACTTGCACCCCTAGGGTTACAATCCACTTGTTGCCTTCAAAAATGGGCCATGATATGCATGTTAAGTACTTTGGCAAAACAAAAACAAACAAACGATCATAGTCCCTCGATGACGCTATCTGAGTTGCCTAAACAAAATGATCAAGTCCCTCAAGAAATTTGCCAAAAATACTTGACACAATTGCTATCATGGTCTATACGATGACCCGCGCCTGTCCCGTTTAACATCCTAATACAAGGTTATTCACCCAATACAATGGTGAAATAAAACTGTCAAAAGGGTTAAAAACATAAGAAAGATCTTTGAGTAAAATAGGGTAGACAACTCTTAGTTACTTGATCAAAAGCTTGCAAAAACATCCTTGCTACTTTCAAACACACTTCACAAACACAATTTCAAAACCCTACTTTTAAACATTGAAAACCTTTCAAAATAAAAAACACCTTTGTATACATTCAAACAAGAATCATTACAAAGGTTGCCACAACGATGACCTCTTTTCAAAACATCTTTCAAAACCACACACAAAGCACCATTTCAAACAATTGAAAAGCAAAACAAGTGATCTAAACAAGTAACTAAGAGCCCATGGATAACCATGGATAGAAAGGGTGCTAATACCTTCCTTTTCTATAATCTACTCCCCGAACTCAAGAAAACACCTCAAAGGTCTTTCCTATGCCTTTTGACCTTTCCTTAGGATAAAGTAAAAAGTCGGTGGCGACTCTTGATAAACCGAAACATTTGCAAACACAAACGCAAAATCCCAACTCAGTTCTCCCACCGTATCACATACATGATCAAGGGTCTTCCCTCGACTGGTGGCATCAAAACAGGAGGCTCTTGTAGGTACTCTTTGATCTTGTCGAAGGAAACTTGGCACTCATCATTCCATTTGACTACATGATCTTTCTTCAGTAATTTAAAGATTGGTTCACAAGTAGCTGTCAGGTGAGAAATGAATCTGGAAATGTAGTTTAACCGTCCCAAGAATCCTCTGACTTCCTTCTCGGTGCGAGGAGCAGGCATTTCTTGTATCGCTTTCACCTTGGCAGGGTCCACTTCGATACCCTTACCACTGACGACGAAGCCTACGAGTTTACCGGACCACACCCCAAAGGTGCATTTATTCGGGGTTCAACCTCAGCTTGTATTTCTTTAGTCTCTCAAACAGTTTCTGCAAATGGTCAAGATGTTCCTCTTCAGTTTGAGATCTGGCTATCATGTCGTCCATATAGACCTCTATTCCGTGATGTATCATGTCGTGAAATAGAGCTACCATGGCACGCTGATAGGTTGCCCCTGTATTCTTCAACCCGAATGGCATAACCTTGTAACATAATGTGCCTCATTGTGTGACGAAGGTAGTTTTCTCCATGTCCTCAGGTGCCATTTTTATCTGGTTGTAGCCTGAGAAACCATCCATAAATGGGAACACTTTATGATGTGCAGTATTGTCAACCAGAATGTCAATGTGGGGAAGTGGGAAATAATCTTTAGGGCTTGCCCTATTCAAATCTCGGTAATCCACACACATACGTACCTTGCCATCCTTTTTAGGCACTGGAACAACATTGGCGACCCATTGTGGATAGGAGGTAATGACTAAGAATCTGGCACTAAATTTTTTCATGACTTCGGCCTTGATCTTCTCTGACATGTCTGGCCGCATGCGACGGACTTTCTGTTTTACTGGAGGGCAATCGGGCAATCTTCCTTTGTTGGTAGATGATGGACCACGATATCAGCATCAAGTCCCGGCATGTCTTCGTACGACCAGGCAAAGACCATAACATAATCATGTAGCAACTGAATTAGACGCTTCTTGACACTGGGTTCAAGATTGGCACCCACCTTTACTTCTTTCTTGTCCTCTTCGGTACCTAGGTTAACTTTGTCCACTGGTTCTTCGTGGGGCTGTATGGTCTTCTCTTCTTGTTGTAGTAACATGGCTAGTTCCCCTGGAACTTAAAAATCTTCCTCACCTTTGTCTTCGGCTTGGTAGATTAGATTTTCATAGTCACAAAAGGCCAAAGCAGAATTGTTACCCATAGGATCCCGAATGGATGTAGATCTGCATTTTGAATGTGAGTGTGTGTAAGAGTATAGCTATCTTTGAAAGAAATAAAAATGTAAAAAAGAAAGACAAAGAGCACAAAGTTTGTATGCAAAAATGTCCATGATTCATTGATGACATATGAAAATGAGGTAACAACCCTTACAAATGGACCGTTGTGCCTCGGGTAAGACACAAGGTTTTAAAAGTCTGAATTGTTTAATTATTACAGGTCCGACAAAAATTTAAAGACAATTACTGTTGGATAAAAGTAATTGGGACAAATTCTTTAGCTTCCCAGTTGTTGAGTCCTCCGTTGACAGTTGGGAAAATCCATTCCTCCAAGTCGTAGTTGTCCTCGTCATCCTCCACTGTGTTGACTCCGTGGTTGCTGATCTTCAAGGGTGGTCCCCCGGCACGAGCATGACGTACAACTTTCTAGGCTCCTGAAGTGAAACCCAAACCAAATTTGTCAGATTTGTAAGGGATATCTGGGAGTTGGCCCCAAATAGTACACCCACCTTCTTCGATCACTGCCTTGGAATCTTTCGAAGAAGACATCTTTAGCGAAGGTCTTGTAATCTTTGGGACTTGGGGAACAACCTTGGTTGCTACCACAGTTTGTGGGACTTCCTCGAAATGCTGAAACAGAGTTTCAATGAATTCACCATCCAATTCCACGTATCTAAAGGAGTTTAAGTGACTGACCATATATTCCTCTTCTCCATGGACAATAATGATTTTCCCCTTGGTCGGGTATTTCAGCATTTGATGTAATGTAGAGGTGACGGCACCAGCATTGTGAATCCATGGTCATCCCAATAAGCAGGAATAGGAAGGGTGAATGTCCATCACGTAAAAAGTTCAATCAAAGGTTTGAGTTCCAACTTTTATGGGGATGTCCACCTCCCCATGCACCATTCTCTTTGAATCATCGAAGGCCCTTACCACTATGTTGCTGGGTTTTAAGGTCAATCCTTCATAGTCGAGTCTATCAAGAGCCTTCTTAGGCAGCACATTCAAAGACGAACCGATATCAACCAAAACATGGGCCAAAGTTGTGCCTTTGCATTCGACAGAGACATGCAATGCCTCGTTGTGCTTCCTCCCTCTAGGCGTCAAGTCAGCATCAGAAAAGCCTAAACCATTGTCAGCAGTTAAACTGGCCACGCAGTCTTGGAACTGATCAGCAGAGGTTTCATGTGGTACATGGGCAGTTTTAAGAAATTTCACCAAGGCCTTCGCATGAGCCTCAGAGCATAACAATAAAGCCAGCATGGAAATCTTTGACGGAGTCTGCCCTAGCTGTTTGACTACGTTGTAGTCGCTTCTCTTTATAATTTTTAGAATTTCTTCCATCTCCTTTTGGGAGGCCTCATGGATAGATACTGATTGTGCCTTCATCCGAACAGTCTCAACCAGAATGCCTTTGCCCTGAGTCTCGGTCGACTCGGTGGTAGGAGTGTTAGTAGGGGTAACCATAGGAATTGTAGTAGTAGTGTCAATAGGAAAAGAAGCAGGGATGATTACAGGATCGGTAACAGTCTTCAGAGGAGCAATCTCGAGAGAGAAAACTCTGCCACTTCGGGTTATCTTGCTGGTTCCTGCAATGTTGCTGATGTCGGGGTCAGCCTTCTCAAAAATCGAGTCTTCATCAGCCAACCAATCTTGCTTGACGCTGTGATAGTAGATGTTGCCCCCATAGTTCCATGGGACAGTTTTATCTGATGAGTACAGGATTGGTCCAGGCATAGTAATTATCAGTGGAGCTACTTTAGGAACTGATGTAATCCTAACGAGTCTTTTGGTGGAGACCCTGGAAGGATTGGCGGAAATGGTTACTATTGAAACATCATTGTAAGAAATGGTTGGAACGGGAGTCTTTTCGAATAAAATCTCTTTGTCATCCATCAGGCGCTGAACACCTGCTTTCAGTAAATGACAACCAGTTGGTAGGGATAAACAGAGGTGGAAGCTTTCGTCACATCCCGGAAATAAATCTACATTCAACAGGTTCCTCTTGATAGTTAGGAGAGGAGTAACAAGTTCATCAACATCAGTAACAAACATATCATCTTCAATAGAATTAAAATCACGACCATGCTTGGGCATAGGAGAAGTGATAACATTTGGGATCTCAGGAGCATCAAATTCAATTTCTTTTGCTTCAATAAGGTCTTACACCTTGTTTTTCAAAGCCCAACAGTTGTTGGTATCATGGCCTGGGCTTTCTGAATGGTAAGCGCAACGAGCATTAGGATGGTAATAAGGAGAGGTTGTGTTAGAATTCTTCGGAGTTTCCTTCAAAGTTACCAGATTAGATCTCAACAAATGTGGCAGGACTTGAGATAGTGTCATATTAATCCGGGTAAATTGTCTTACTGGTCTTTCTGTTCTAGGCTGATTGCTCCTTTGTTGAGTAGGTGCAAGCTTAGAGATCATGACAGCCCCCACCATTGGACGGTGTTTAATTCTATCTTGATTCCTTTGAGGATACACAACACCAACTTCTTTCTTCTCGATAAATGGTTTTCTCACGGCACTGGAGGATGCGTCCTTTTGAATCTTCCCACTCTTAATCCCATCTTCCACTCTTACCCCGATCAAGATTAATCCAGTAAAGCCTGATGAGGAGGTTCCAATTAGATGATTAAAGAAAGGACCGGACAGGGTACCCAGAAACATATCTACTAACTCTCTTTCGGACAGGGGAGGTTGGACTCTTCCTGCTAAGTCCCTCCATTTCTGAGTGTAGTCTTTGAAACCTTCACTTGAAACCATAGCCATACTCTAGAGTTGAGTACGGGTGGGAGAAAGATCTGTGTTGTACTGATACTGTTTATAGAAAGCAGCGGAAAGGTCTTCCCAATTATGAATATTGGCTCTTTCTAGTTGATAGAACCAATCAAGCTGAGTCCCAGATAGACTGTCTTGAAAGAAGTGTACCCATAAATCTCTATCAGTAGTGTGAGGCTGTATCTTCTTCACATAAGATCGAAGATGCATCTTGGGACACGAAACCCCGTCGTACTTAGCAAATACTGGTGCCTTGAACTTTGGTGGAATAACAATCCCAGACACCAAACCCAGCTCTTCAAAGTCCATCCTGGGCACTTTCTGAATCTCCATTGCACTTAGACGCTCTTCCAGATGTTTGTATTTGTCGTCGACCAAGGGATACTGCTCTTCAGAGTAATCCTCTTCTTCTTCCTCTTCAGATTCTGGCTGGGAAGTCGCTTCCTTGCCTTTCCCTTCTTGATTGTCTTTTTCACCAGATGATGTTGCAAAGTCTAAGATCTTTCTGGATTCCCCTGAGAACCTTCTTCCTATATTCATAACACCGGTTGCTTTCGTTGCTTTCTTCTTCTTTTCTTGAATCAGCAAAGTTCTCAAATCCTCTTGTCCCTTAGCTAGAGTCAAGAACATTTGTTGAAACTGAGCATTCTGCGCTTAGAGGTCTTTTACTGTCTGCTCAAGATCCATCTTACTGAAATAAACAGTAGAAAGATGAGGAGACTTGTTGTAAGAAAACCTGCTTATGTTATGATGAATGGAGATGCATATGCAATGATTTCAAGGAAATTGGAGATTTAAATTTGCTTTAGACCAAAAAGGAACACACGTTATATTAATAAATCAAAGTTTGAGTACATCATGCCTCTATTTGGCTTACAAAGAAATACAAAAACTCTAAGATAAAAAGTTGTACGCATCCTCTTTGGTGCGATGTAGGCGTTCAGGCTCCGCTCCTCATGAAGTTGCTTAGTGAGTTCCAAAACCTTCTTCTCGCTGGCGTAGAATTGAGCCTCGAAAGTGTCCCGCTCACCCTTAAGCTGTATTCAATCCCTTTGCAAGTCTTCGAGAGAGGTGGGCATGTCAGGATGCAGGATAGTGTATGGAACATCTCCTTCCACAACAGGCTCTTTGATAACCAAGAGAACGGAAGGGTAAGGCATCATAAGACTTTGAGCATGAGTTCGTACCTGTGATACGGTGGGAGAACTAACTTGAGGTTTTGTGTTTGTTTTCGCAAATGTTTCGGTTGAGCAAGAGTCGCCACCGACTTTTTATTTTATCCTAAGGAAAGGTTAAAAAGCACAGCAAAAACCTTTGAGATGTTTTCTTGGGTTCGGGGAGTAGATTATAGAAAGGGAAGGTATTAGCACCCTTTCTATCCATGGTTATCCATGGGCTCTTAGTTACTTGCTTAGATCACTTGCCTTGTGTTTTCAATTGTTTGAAATGGTGCTTTGTGTGTGGGTTTGAAAATGTTTTGAAAAGAGGCCATTTGTTGTGGCAACCTTTGTAATGACCCATGTTTGGATGTATACAAATGTGTACTTATCTTTTGAAAAAGTTTTCAATGTTTTTGAAAGTTGTTTTGAAAGTGTGTTGTGATGTGTGTTTTGAAAAATGGCAAGGATTGTTTTGCAAGATTTGGTCAAGTAACTAAGAGTTGTCTACCCCTAAATTTACTCAAAGGTTTTTTCTATGTTTTAACCCTTTTAACAATTTTGTTCCACCATTGTATTTGGTGGACAATCTTGTGTTAGGATGTTAACGGGACGGGCGCGGGTCATCGTTTAGACCATGATTGCAATGGTGCCAAGTGTCTTTGGGCAATTTTTCCTTTAAGGGACTTGATCATTTTTAGGCAACTTTCGAAAGCGTCATCGAGGGACTATGATCAATTGATTTATTTTTGTTTTGCCAAAGACACCCAACATGCAACATGGCCTGTTATTGAAGGCAACAAGTGGAGTAACCCTAGGGGTGCAAGTGTGATTGGTGTTGTCCATTTTCATGCTTTTTTGTCTTTTGTTTAGGCCAAGCTATTTGTTATTTGATTTGCATACAAACCCTAAGTCTATCATGGCATATTTAGAAAGCTTTAAAATGCGGAATTAAAAGTCCTAAATTATTACACAATAATCATGGGGATGGGGGTACAAATGTACAAATGGGGATGAGACTTTAATAGAGTGGTATCCTAATATTTACAACCAAATCGAATTAATCGCAAAATGTAAAATGTATCAAATGTACAAGAATAAATAAATGTGTATGTGTAAATGTATTTGTGTAAGTGTATGTTTTATTTACAAGTGAGATAAAATAAAAAAGATTAATTTTTGGATATTTTCATGTTTAGGGCAAAAACCCTAATTTTGCTAAATAAAAGGTATTAATTATTTATATACAATACAATATTTATTAATTATGTACAAAAAAATAAAAATAAAAAAGGAAGTATATTGTAAAAAATGTATTTTTGAGGTTAAATATTAATAAAAATAAAAATGTATTATTTTTGTATTTTTATCCTAAATATTCTAATAAATATATAAGTATTTATATTATCTACTAAATATATTAAATATATACAAAAATAAAATATTTATTATTTTAAAAAAAAGTATATTTTTTAGAAAATGTTTTCATAAAATGCAAATAAAAATAATAACTAAAAGTATATATTTTCACATTATTTCTAAGGTTTTAAATAAAAGCATTATATTTATTTATATGTACAAATGTAAACAAAGCAAATAAATTCAAAATAAAATGCAAAAATGTATGGAAAAATATTTTAAATATTTTTTATGTTTTGTCAAAAAATAACAAGTCAGAATAAAAAAGAAAAAGTCAAAAATGATAAAAAAAATCACACAATGGGCCAAGGGGGTGTGAATGTGAAAAGGTGGTGCAAAAGGAAAAAACAATTCAGGCCCAACCCAAGGAGGTTTGTCTTCAACCTCCAGCCAGTTTCTGTCAAAAAACGTGCGTTTCTTGGCCTTGTTCAAACATCCTGATTCTTTGATTTTTAGCACAAACTTATAACACAAATATGTCAAGCATAAAACCACGAATCCATACATACCAAGAATTTGATCTAACTCTCAGAAATGAGAGAGAATTTCTTCTCCCCCAATTCCTGACCTAACTTTTTCCTAATGTTCAGGTTCCAAATTCTCTTAACACACACAAGATAAATGAAAAGTAATGATATGGGTGGATTCAGGGCCATGAGTAGGACATAACTTCTTCACAAACCTAAGCCTAGATATGCTTGGATAGAGAGATAGAAGTTCAAAAACTTACCTGTTCAGCTTGATTCGTGTATGACAATGGAGGTACTTTCAATGCAATGTGAGGACTTGTATAGCTTGCTTGAGGTCCAGGGATGCTTCTCCAACCTCTAGCTTGCTTTGGAACTAACTGAAACGAGCTATGTAAGTTAACCTGCACAACTGAAAAAATGAAAATGGTGAACTTGGTTAGAGGTGTTACAGTATGTAGCTAGGGCTTGGGATAGTTTCAATGGATGATAGGGAATGTGTTTGAAGAGGTTTCAGCCAAAACGCACGATAGGAATGGACTGTGGGATTCAAACTGCAACCTATGCCCTGTTTTGCCACAAAACTGTGTTTTTCTGTATATGGAGGTTTGAGAGATGGTTTGGTCGTGTTTCAGACTTGGTTTGATGTTTGAAAAATGCTCATGAAGTTTTTTTAGGCTTGTCTTGACAGGAATGTGAGTTGTGTTTAGTTTTGCAAAGTTTCTTCTATCTTAAGCCAAAGTTGCCAAGTTGGGTTACAAGCTTATGAAGGCCCCTTAAACATGCTGCAAAGTTTTGTCTTGATCAGTGGGATATGTTTATGAACTTGTGCCCAAAAGATTTGGCCTGTACCTCTTGATTTGTAAACTTGACATAAAGCCATGCTTTACAAGAATGGATAAAGTGCTTTTTCTATTTATGGCTTAATCTTGTATGCAATGGTTAAACACATAAAATAAGGCTTGAACACAAAGGGTTGGCATTAAATTATTGAGTGTGGATGAGATAAAAGGCCTGTAATCTAGCTTCTACAAGCTGATTTCAAAAATGCAAAGTGTATGAACATGCCTTGGTCAAGAATAAAAGTGGATTTTGCCCAACTTTTCCAATTCGATTCTCCCTAACCACAAGGGTGTTTGAGAAGTTCTTGGACAACTTGGAAAGCTTGGAATGTGTACTACAATCCATCTTTGTAATGCAAGTTGAAATTCCAAGTGGAAGCATGTGAAAAATGGCCATGAAGTTGGGCAAAAATCCTGCCTAGAATAGGTCAAAATTTTTCTAAGTTAAGAATGTTTTGCACCCTTGTTCCAAAAATCATAACTTGAGCTACAAGCTTCTTTTGAGGAAACTTTGTGAATAAAAGTTGTAGATTTTGCAATGGAATATAACTTTCATGTTTTGAGTTTTTTTTGAATCCAAATGTATCTTGATGAAAAAAAGGGACAAAGTTAAGAAAAAATTAGGAATTTTCATAACTTAGAAAATTTCTAAGTTATGAAATTTCTTAATTTCAAACCCTAATTTGAAATTTTTGATTTCTTGGTGAACAAGTTTCACAATTTGACATGTTTTGATGAAAAATGAATCTTGACACTTGATTTTGACCAAAAAGTCAAAGTTTGACTTTTCAGTATACAGTCAAATTTGGCTCAGTTGACTGGAAAATTCATCTGTCAATCTTGTGCATTTGGGATCTTTTGAACTTGTTGAATGTGTCAAGACCATGTCCTTGAGTCCTTGAGTCCATATGTGAGCTTGAATTTTCATTGGCTAGGTCAAACAGTCAAAAATTGCCTTTGTGCAGTCAAAACCCTAAAAATGACCATTTTGCCCTTTTGGTGATCTGATCAAATTTTTTGTGGAATTGTGATCCAAACTTGATCAAATGGTCCATATGAGTTCATAATGTTGATGTGGGTCAAAAATCATGAGGTTTGACTGTCAATTGACCACAGTTGACTTTTTTCCCCAATACAGCTGATTTCTAGGTCAACTGTCCAATTGACTGGGCAAAGATGGGAATCAAGGCTTGAAACTTGGTATGGATAAACTTGTGAGTCCAACATGAAGCATGAAAGTAATTTTGGGAATTTTAGGTCAAAACATCTTTGTGCAAACTCAAACCCTAATTTGGGTCAACAGTGCAAGGAGGAGTCTTGAGCAGAGCAAACCCTGACTGGATCTTGAGCTTCAAGGGACTTGTGGTGAGAAAATATTGATGAAATGGGAGGGAAAATTTTGGGGTACAACAGTTGCCCCTGTTCAATCTTCTTAGACTTGAGGATGTAGATTGGCTTGCGTGCCTTTCGTGATCCGAAGGTGGAAGATGATTGAACATTAGAGTGCCCAGAAATTTGCACTCACATAGTGGAGTATCAGCAATGTGATGGCGGGAATGGGCTTATAGATGCCATTTGGAGAGATGGTGGATAGGAGGATGGGCTTATAGATGCCATCTGGAGGTGTGACAGAACCTTGTCGGGAATGGGCTTATAGATGCCATTTGGAAGTGTTGATCGCGTAAGAGATTCCTTAGCAAGAACTTGCGTACTTGAGAAAGAAAGATGGTTTCCTGGCTTGCTACAAGTGTTGATCTTCAGTCTCTTCATACAGATATGCCCTGGCTAGGTACAGGTATCGAATCTATAATTAGTTGCTCATAGATGTGCCCTGTCTAGATACAGGAATCGAATCTGGAACTTCAAAAGGTTGCTTACAGACGTGCCCTGGCTGGATACAGGTATCAAATCTACAATCAATCGCTCACAGATATGCCCTGGCTGGATACAGGAATCGGATCTGGAATTTGTCGTCTACAGATATGCCCTGGCTGGATACAGAAATCGAATCCGGAAATTGTCGTCTACAGATATGCCCTGGCTGGATACAGGTGACGAATCTGGAATTTGTCGTCTACATATATGCCCTGGCTGGATACAGGAATCGAATCCGGAAATTGTCGTCTACAGATATGCCCTGGCTGGATACAGGTGTCGAATCTGGAATTTGTCGTTCACAGATATGCCCTGGATGGATACATGTGTCGAATCTGGAATTGTTGTCTACAGATATGCCCTGGCTGGATACAGGTGTCGAATCTCTAAACTCTTCATGTAGATATGCCCTGGCTGGATACAGGTATCGAATCTACAATCAATCACTCACAGATATGCCATGGCTAGATACAGGTATCGAATCTGGAATTGCGAAAGTTGATAGTAATCATCTTTGGATTGAACTTTTCCTGAAAAGGCAAAACATTAGTTGTATGCAATGTCATGATGCATGATGTCATGATGTTCTCAAAAATAAATGAGATTGTGTGATATGATGCGTATATGCATGCGTCAGGATGTATAAAATGTGAAATGTCTATGAATGTATTTTCTTCTAGGAAAATAAATCCTTGACGAGTGCCGGGAACTTGTTGAATCCTAGGCTGATGTTTTGAAGAGTAGAGTTCTTCGTTTCCGCTGGAGACAATGGTTGCAAGAAATAACCGGTAGGAGAAGATGACTCCATTGGGGAATAAACTTGTTGGAGAGATTACTCTGCGGGGAATTACTCTGTGGGAAGAGATACTTCGCTGAGGTTTTGATGAGAGCTCCGCTGGGGATTCCACTGATAAGTTATGTTGGGGAACTTGATGAACTCCGCTGGGAATAGGAAGAACTTCTCCGAGGACGATCTTTCCGTGGCAATTAGCTGAGGATAACCCAGTTATACCCTGGTGGGAAAATAACCTTTGAATAAAGTAGGGGAGAGACGTTCGTACTCTGCAGGGGATAAGCTTCTAGAATCTACTAGGGATAAGCTTCCAGAATCTACTGGGGAGGATGATTCAACTCTCCCGGGGAAACTTTTCAGACTGTACTGGGGAATGGCTCCACTAGGGTGTCTTGTATTCCGCCGGGGAACAATCTTATACTAAGACTGCCGGGGATGCTTGTTGAGGAATGTTTGTACTCCACTGGGGAATGTTGAGATCCTCTAGGGATACCTAACTTCCTTAAGGCTGACAGTAGACTAACTCTGCTTCGGGAGAGTATCGCTGACTTGCTGGAGATACTGTGCCTTTTTAGGGCTGATGGGAGACCAACTCTGTCTGGGGAGAGTATTGCTGATCCTTGTCTTTCTCTGTGGGGAGTGAAAGTATCCTGGTTACGTTCTTCAGCCAAACCTACCTTGGTACCTTGGTGGATAGAGCTACTAGATCGCTTAGACAATTCTTTATTGCCCCTGTTTCTGATGTCATCTGTAATTAGTCCTTTGTTTCGCATGCAAATATTTATGAGTTAGCAATTAATGCCAAATGCATATATCAAAAATGAACATTGGACGCTCTTTGCAAAACAAAACAGAAAAAGGAAAAATGATGGGCAATTTGTCTGGAAAATGAAACTTGTATTGATTTTTGAATTTGCCTGTAAATAGGCGTTTTATGTACAGCAGGTTGACGTCCTGGTAAGAGAACGCCGCCGAGCAAAATAGAGTTTATACAATTTGTGAAAAAGAAATAAAACATCTATGTGAAAAATAATCCCACTGGGCTCCAACTCTGCTATCGCCTTTATGTCTTCAAGCGTCTCATCACTTTGCTGCTTAGTTGAAGATGAAGCTGATTGATTGGCGCCGTCTGAGCCCGATAGTTGATGCCGAATTCTGGATGCAAGGTGATCCAATGAGACATAGTGTTACGCTTTATCCCTAACTTTTGCCTGGATCACGCTTTTGGGTTTTCAGTCCACCGGGATACCCATTTTTGCCCAAGCCGCCTTTTCAGGTTTTCGACTTGCCGGGTGTACATATTTTTTCATTTCGTCCCTTATTTTTTCCCGAACCCTTTTGGTTCGCCGGGAAGCCCTTATTTTTGCCTAGGTGTGTCAACCTAGCAGGTCTTTAGTCATACGTAGTATCTTTTTACTATGTCTGCATTGGCGGGGTGAGGAAGGTCGTCACCATCCATGGTGGTTAGAATCATCGCTCCTCCTGAGAAGATATGTTTAACCACAAATGGCCCTTCGTACGTAGGGGTCCATTTGCCCCTGGGATCACTTTGAGGAAGAATGATGCGCTTGATTACCAGGTCTCCGACTTGATACTCTTGTCGTCTGACCTTCTTGTTAAATGCCCTGATCATCCGTTTTTACGTCTGACCATGACAGATAGCAGTGAGTCTCTTTTCGTCAATTAGGTTTAATTGATCAAGCCGAGTCTGGATCCAGTCATCTTCGCTCAAGTCTGCATCCTTCATTATCCGGAGAGAGGGTATCTGGATTTCAATAGGCAAGACTGCCTCCATGTTATAGACCAAGGAAAAGGGAGTTACCCCTGTTGACGTCCGCGCTGAGGTACGGTACCCATGAAGAGCAAATGGTAACATTTCGTGCCAATCTTTATAGGTCACTGTCATCTTCTGCACAATCTTCTTGATGTTCTTATTCGCTGCTTCTATAGCTCCATTCATCTTCGGTCGATAGGGAGAAGAATTGTGGTGCTGTATCTTGAATTGCTCTCAGAGCTCAGTGATCATCTTATTGTTAAGATTGGTACCATTGTCCGTAATGATCCTCTCAGGAACACCGTATCGACAGATCAGATTGTTCCGAATGAATCGTGCCACGATGCTCTTGGTTACGGTAGCGTAGGAAGCTGCTTCAACCCACTTTGTGAAGTAATCAATCGCTACCAAGATGAAGCGATGCCCGTTGGATGTTGTTGGTCTGATCTCTCCGATCATATCAATGCCCCACATTGCAAAAGGCCAAGGTGCTGTCAAGACGTTCAGAGGAACCGGAGGAATGTGCACCTTATCAGCATAGATCTGGCATTTATGACAAGTTCGAGAATGCTGATAACAGTCGGCTTCCATTGTGGACCAGAAATATCCTGCCCGAAGGATTTTCTTTGCCATGGTATGTCCACTGGAATGTGTTCCGAAGGTACCTTCATGTAGCTCTGCCATGATCCTTTCTGCTTCAGTCTTATCCACACAACGCAATAAGGTTGAATCATGGTTTCGCTTGTAGAGAATGCCATTGCTGAGGAAGAACTTTGCCGCAAACCTTCTCAGGAACTTCTTGTCATTAACAGATGCGCCCTCGGGGTATTCTTGAGCTTCCAAGTACCTCTTCACTTCATGATACCAAGGTTTTTCTGTTACCTCTTCGGTCTCGAGATCGCAGCAATGTGCAGGTTCATCCAACTTCCAGATAATGATCAGTGGATCCTCGTTATCCCATTTGACCTTGAACATATAAGACATCGTAGCCAACGCGTCCGCTAACTGATTCTCCTCTCTTGGGAAGTGTTCAAAAGTTATCTCTTCGAAGTGGGGAATCAATGACAATACATACTCCTTGTAAGGAATAAGATTCGGATGTTTCGTATCCCACTCGCCTTTGACCTGATTGATCACGAGAGAGGAATCTCCGAAGACACTCAGAAGCTTGATCCTTAAGTCAATTGCAGCTTGAAGGCCCATGATACATGCTTCATACTCCGCCATGTTGTTGGTGCAGTTGAAACATAGCCGAGCGGTGAGTGGAGTATGAGTGCCTTTAGGGGATATGATCACAACGCCGATACCATTACCCAAAGCGTTCGAGGCTCCGTCAAAGTGCATAGACCATCGGGATCCCTCCTCAGGTCCAGGTACCTCACAATCAGTCACTACCATGATATCCTCGTCTGGAAATTCAAAGTTCATCGACTGGTAGTCGTCCAGTGCCTAATGTGCCAAATGGTCTGCCAATACACTTCCCTTGATTGCTTTTTGAGTTGTGTGCTGGATGTCGTATTCTGTCAAGATCATCTGCCATCTTGCTATTCTTCCAGACAGAGCAGACTTTTCGAATATGTACTTGATTGGATCCATTTTTGAAATCAACAGAGTAGTGTGAGTCAACATATACTGTCTCAGCCGGCGAGCAGCCCATACCAAAGCGCAGCAAGTTTTCTCAAGCAGTGAGTACCGGGTCTCACAGTCGATAAACTTTTTGCTAAGGTAATAAATGGCGTGTTCTTTTCGGCCAGACTCGTCATGCTGCCCCAGGACACACCCCATTGAGTTGTCAAGTACTGTCAAGTATAGTATTAGAGGTCTCCCTTCAACCGGTGGCATAAGAATGGGTGGTTCTTGGAGATACTCTTTGATCTTTTCGAAAGCGGCCTGACATTCATCGTTCCAACGTACTACTTGATCTTTCTTCAGCAGCTTGAAGATTGGTTCACAGGTAGCAGTTAGATGCGAGATGAATCAGGCAATGTAGTTCAACCGTCCTAGAAAGCCTCTGACTTCTTTCTCTGTCTTGGGAGTTGGCATCTCTTGTATGGCTTTCACTTTAGCAGGGTCCACTTGAATGCCTTTGTCGCTTACGACGAAGCCTAGCAATTTTCCAGATCTCACCCCAAAGGTGCACTTGTTTGGGTTCAACCTCAGCTTGTACAACTTCAGACGGTCAAACAGCTTCCGTAGATGGTCAAGGTGTTCCTCCTTGGTTTGGGACCTTGCAATCATATCGTCGACGTATACTTCGATTTCATGATGGATCATGTCATGAAATAAAGCAATCATGGCACGTTGATAGGTTGCCCCAGCATTTTTCAACCCAAAAGGCATGGCCTTGTAGCAAAAGGTGCCCCACTGAGTAACAAAAGTGGTCTTCTCCATGTCTTCAGGAGCCATCTTGATCTGATTATAACCGGAGAAGCCGTCCATGAAGGAGAATACTTTATGCTGAGCAGTGTTGTCAACCAGAACGTCGATATGAGGCAGAGGGAAATCATCCTTAGGGCTCGCCCTGTTCAAATTCCTGTAATCAACACACATTCGGACCTTACCATCCTTCTTCGGCACTGGAACCACATTGGCAACCGACTGAGGGTAAGAAGTTACTGCTAGAAACTCGACATCAAATTGTTTCATAACCTCAGCTTTGATTTTCTCGGACATTTTTGGACGCATACGGCGGACCTTCTGTTTGACCGGAGGGCAGTCTTCCTTGGTAGGCAAGTGGTGAACCACGATGTCGGTATCCAACCCAGGCATGTCTTTGTAAGACCATGCAAAGATTTCCACATAGTCATGCAGCATCTGAATCAACCGTTGTTTCACACTGAGCTCTAGATTGGCACCAATCTTGACTTCCTTTATGTCTGTCTCAGTACCCAGATTTACCGTTTCCACTGGCTCTTCATGTGGCTGAATGGCCCTCTCTTCCTGGAGTAGTAGTCTTGCAAGTTCACCAGGCACTTCGCAATCGTCTTCACCTTCGTCTTCGGCTAAGTTGATCGGATTTTCGAAGTCATAACTGGCAGTAGCAGAGTCGTTACCAGTGAGATCCAGAGTGGATTGGAACCTGTATAGGTGAGTGTGTGTAAATATAGCTGTTTTGCAATATATAATAAAGAAAGAAAAGGAGCGCAAGATTTTGAAATGCAACAAACGTCCAATGTTTTTATTGATGATATATGAAAATGACACACAAAAGCCCTCACAAATGAAGCCACGGTGCCTCGGGTAAGACACCGAGCCATAAAAGTTTCAAAACATTGTCTGTTACAAATTCAAAACAAAAGAGTTCATTACTGAGTGACAAAAGTAATAGGTGTGAAGTCTTTGGCAGTCCAGTTGCTTGGTCCACCGTCGGTTGTTGGGTAGATCCAGCTGTCGAATTCAGATTCCTCCACGTCGTCTTCAATAGCATTCACTCCCGGGTTGGCGATGAACACAGGAGGTCTTCCAATCCTTGCCTTACGAACAGCCCTCTGAGCCTCTGCAGTGAAGCCCAAACCAAACTTGTCAGTCTTTGGAGTGAAATCAAGAAGTCGGCCTCAGTTTGCGCACTCACCCTTCTCAATAACAGCCCGGGCATTCTTTAAGGAAGCCATCTTCAAAGGAGGATCTTCAATCACAGTTTCAGCTGATGCCAGTGTCTGAGGAACCTCTTCAATGTGTTGAAAGGGGGTCTCAATGAACTCCCCATCCATCTCTATGTACCGGAACGAGTTGAGGTGGCTGACCATATACTCTTCCTCCCCTTGAACTGTAACAATTTTCCCTCTGATCGGGTATTTCAGCTTCTGATGTAGTGTGGAGGTCACAGCTCCAGCCTTGTGGATCCATGGGCGACCCATCAAACAAGAATAGGATGGTCGGATATCCATTACATAGAACGTTGAATCAAAGACCTGAGAACCAACCCTGATTGGAATGTCAACTTCCCCATGTACCATCCTTTTCGAACCGTCAAAGGCCCGGACAACAATGTTACTTGGCTTGAGCTCCAGACCCTCACAATCCAACCTGTCTAGGGCCTTCTTGGGTAATACGTTCAATGAAGAACCGGTGTCTACCAACACATGGGCAAGAGTAGTGCCCCTGCATTCAATGGAGACATGCAGGGCATCGTTATGGTTCTTTCCCTTGGCAGTCAGATCGGCGTCAGAGAAGCCCAAACCATTATCAGCAGTCAAGTTGGCCACGCAATCGGTAAATTGATCAGCAGACGTTTCTTGTGGCACATGGGCCGTCTTCAGGAAGGAAATCAGGGCCTTGGCATGGGCCTCTGAACACAACAACAGTTATAGCATAAAAATCTTTGATGGGGTGTGCCCCAGTTGCTCAACTACATTGAAATCACTCTTCTTGATAATCTTGAGAATCTCTTCCATCTCTTGCTGGGAAGCTTCAACAGTGGTTGTCTTTGGTGCCTCCGTCAGGGCAGGCAGATCAGTAGTGATCCCTTTGCCCCGAGCGTCAGATGACTCGGCAGCAGGGGCAGAAACAGGAACTTGATCAGGAAAGGAAGCAGGCACACTTGCAGGTGTGATGACAAGAGGTTTCTGAATAGATGGTGGCGCGATATCTGGTGAGAACAGCCTACCACTACGAGTAACTTTGGCAGGCCCGGTGATGTTGCTGACACCGGTACTAGTATCAAACTCTTGTTTAACTCCAAGCACATAAACATCTGCCCCATAGTGCCACGGGACAGCCTTGTCAGATGTATAAGGGAGAGGCCCCGGAACAGTGATGATGATAGGAGCAATCTTCTGAGTGGACATGATTTTGACTGGCTTCTTTGAAGGAGCCTTGGTAGGGTTGTTGAAAATAGTGACAATAGAAACTTCTTCAGTAGGGATAGCAGGAACATCAATCTTCTCGAACAAGATTTCTTTGCTATCCATCAGGCTTTGGATACCTGATTTCAGCAAAGGACAACCAACAGGTGAAACAGCACATAGAAGGCAACCTTTACCACATCCCGGAAATAAATCGGCTAGCAACAAGTTCCTTTTGACGGTCGATAACAGGGTAACAATCTCTTCCACGGAGGCTACATACTGGTCTTCTTCTACAGCATTCACTCCATGCTGGGGCATGGGAGCAATCACAACATTGGGCCTTTCGGGCGCCTCAAACTGTATTTCCTTAGCATCAATAAGGTCCTGAACCTTATTCCTCAGAGCCCAGCAATCGTCCGTAGTATGCCCCGAGCTATCAGAGTGATAAGCGCAACGGGCGTTGGGGTTGTACTTCGGAGAAGCTGTGTTCACTACCTTCGGAGCTTCTTTGACAGTTACCAGATTGGTTGACAGTAGTTGCGGCAAAATCTGAGACAGGGTCATGCTGAGTCGAGTGTACTGTCTTTTGGGTCTCTCACCCCTTGGTTGATTATACTGCTGAGGAGCAGCAGCAGGCTTTGAAATTACCAACGCGTTAACAGCTTGGCGGCGTTCCGGCTTAATTTGTCTTCTGGGACCATAAACAGCACTGGCTTCCTTCTTGAAGGGCTTCTTTTCACTACTCGCGGAGGCACCTTTCTGTATCTTCCCCGACTTGATACCAGCTTCTATTCTCTCACCAGTCAAGATCAAATCTGTAAACCCAGCAGAAGAATTACCAATCAGATGGTTGAATAACGGACCAGACAGGGTCCCCAGGAACATGTCAACAAGTTCACGGTCAGTCAGCGGTGGCTGCACCCTGCCAGCCAGGTCTCTCCACCTTTGCGCATAATCCTTGAATCCTTCGCCCGTCCCCAGTGACATACCCTGGAGTTGGGTACGCGTGGGAGCGAGGTCAGAATTGTACTGATACTGTTTATAAAAGGCAGTAGCCAAGTCCTCCCAGTTTCGGATACTGGCTCCGTCCTGCTGATAGAACCATTCGAGTTGAGACCCCGAAAGGCTATCCTGAAAGAAATGGATCCATAGGTTCTTGTCTGCAGTGTAAGGTTGGATCTTCCTTACATATGATCTGAGATGCAGCTTAGGGCAGGAAGCCCTGTCGTACTTCGCAAAGGCAGGTGCCTTGAACTTGTGTGGGATCACCACCCCAGAAGATAAACCTAGATCTCCAAAATCCATCCCCGGCACATGTTGAACTTCCATGGCACTCAGACGGTCCTCTAGTTGCTTGTACCTGTCTTCAGGATGGTATTGTTCATCATTGTAATCCGTCTCGTTGTCGGAGACCACAAGACTAGGAGCCCTTCCCCCTTGGGGACTGTCTTTCTCTACAGAGGAAGTACCCTGATCAGCCTCATTATGCAGTGTATTCCCAAACCTTCGTCCAGTGTTAAACAACGCAGTCCTCTTCTTCTTCTTCTTCAAGAGCAGAGTCTTCAACTCCTGTTGACCCTGGGCTAAGCTCATGACCAGCTCCTGAAACTGGGCGTTCTGGGCCTAGAGGGCCTTGATAGCTTGTTCGGTGGTAGGCTCGGAAGACATGATGATTGAGTGCTGAAATAAACAGCGAAGAAGATTAAGCAACCTGTAGAAGAAGGGTACCTGTTATGCATATGATGCAATGAGATGCGTATGATTTATGTTTTCAAACACAATCAGGATTCAACTTTGTAGACAAAAAGGAAATGCACTTCATTAGATTCAAACTTTAAATTGTTCAACAATTGGCCCTTAGGCATTACAAGAATGAAAATACTGAAAAGGAAATAAAAGCTGTAAAAGAAACATCCAAAGCCCATCAGTGCTCCCATGGCCTCCTCTTCTCAGTGCGGATATAGTCATTCAGGATCCGTTCTTCCTCCAATTGCTTAGTCAGCTTCTGGATCTTTTGTTCCTGTTCGTTGAACTTTTCCCGATAATAATCCCGTTCTTCTTGTAGCTGCGCCCAAGATCTCTTTAGTGTATCAACGTCAGTGGGTATCTGAGGAGGGAGGACAGTTGGAGGAACCCCGTCTTCATCAGGAGATTCAAGAATGATAGGCCTGACAGCTTCGTATGGCATACCTAACTTTTGAGCACGGATGCAGACCCATCTGCAGTAGGGTTCCATTGGTAGATAAGTCTTCGGTCCCAAATCATGTGGGTCAGCTTTGTGAATTCTGTCCCAAGCCTTGATGAATCTACGGTGCAGCTCGTCACTGTCTAGCTGAAACTCAAAACTGATGTGAGGTACCAACATCTCATGAGGCCCTGCTCTTCTGGCTCTTCCAAACTGACGGAGAGCTAGACATGGATTATAAGAGATTCCTCCCTGGGTACCGATCAAAGGGACATTAGGATATTCTCCGCAACGATCAATAATGGCTACCTCATCCAAACCTCTGAGAGTCCAAATGATGTCATTATCAGTGAGAGAAATTAACCTATGATCCCAGCCTTTTCCTTCTTCATTCTTCAGCACGAACTTAGGGAGGTGCGAAATAAACCACCTCACTAACAAAGGAGCACAACACCACAGAGTTCCCCGTCTTCGGGCAGTACGAGCATAGAGTTGTTGCAGGATATCACCCAAGAGAGTGGGTACAGGGTTTCGAGACATGAAGATCCTTATGGCATTGATATTGACAAAGTTATCAGGATTTGGAAACAATACTAGACCATAGATTAAGAGAGCCAGAATGTATTCATACGCCTTGAAGTCTAAGTCATTCCAGAAACTATTAGCCTTGCTAACCAGAAACTTAGCCAAAAATCCCTTAACTCCACTTCTAGTTTCCCAGTTAGCCACTACCTCTTCTTTGGTCAAGGGAAGGGCTGCAGCAATCTCTTCAGGCCTAAGAGTCTTCTCCCAACCAGTGAATGGAGTTTGTTCCAAAACAGGGATACCAAGTAGATCAGAGAATTCTTCCAGGGTAGGGACCAGCTGGAAGTCTTGAAAGGTGAAGCAATGATACAGGGGATCATAGAACTGGGTCAAGACACTCATCAGTTGTTGGTCCCACTTTGAAGTGACTAAACCGAGAAGAGAACCATGCCTTTTTATGAAGGAAGTAGTGTTTGGAATCCTATCAACCAATTCCTTGAGCAAAGTAGGTGGTTGAACAAAGTTGAGCCGGATAGTATTCCTACGCATGGGCATCATGATGTCCTACAAAACAGAGCAAAGATGAAACCCTCTTGTCTTTGAAATGGGTCAGTCCTTATGCAGGATGCATGCAATGGTATGATGGTATGATGGTATGATGCTATGATAAAGCACACCACAAGTATTCACAAAGGCAAGCATGATAAGGCACACAAGTCACACAAGGCAACCCTTAGGGTTTAGGCCAGCATGAAGTTTAGGTATTACCCTCTTTTAGTTTCGTTGGTTAAGACCTGTCCTATCAAAAGTAACCGGGTTCTAGAGGATCTCAATATCATTGAATACCCTCAATCGGTCATAACTCCAGCATCGCAATCTTTTCTCGCGGCCAGAACCATCGCGAGAGTTTAGTCTCAATGAGTGTAGCATACTGCTACTGTTCTATGGCCAAGTTAGGTCAATTTAGGGTTCTAAGGTCGGTTGGTGTTTAATGACTCCTTAGAAGACCCATATTCTCCTCGTTGCAACACAAGGGATATCGGTACAGACCAAGGTGTCACACCAACGTAGCCACTGTTTCACCCATGTCGGTCTATGCCGGACAGGTCCCTCACAGCTTATGCTACCTAAAAAGGGTATTCCCCAGATCCGGGTTAGGATCTATGAAACTCCGATGCAAAGCCCACAAATATAAAAGCAAACAAAGCAAGCAATTGAAAACAAGAGTGATCTAAGCCCTAAGGTTACTCCACTTTTAAGTTAGTTCCCCAGCAGAGTCGCCAGTTCTGTGATACGGTGGGAGAACTGACTTGAGGTTTTGCGTTTGTTTTCGCAAATGTTTCGGTTGAGCAAGAGTCGCCACCGGCTTTTTATTTTATCCTAAGGAAAGGTTAAAAAGCACAGCAAAAACCTTTGAGATGTTTTCTTGGGTTCGGGGAGTAGATTATAGAAAGGGAAGGTATTAGCACCCTTTCTATCCATGGTTATCCATGGGCTCTTAGTTACTTGCTTAGATCACTTGCCTTGTGTTTTCAATTGTTTGAAATGGTGCTTTGTGTGTGGGTTTGAAAATGTTTTGAAAAGAGGCCATTTGTTGTGGCAACCTTTGTAATGACCCATGTTTGGATGTATACAAAGGTGTACTTATCTTTTGAAAAAGTTTTCAATGTTTTTGAAAGTTGTTTTGAAAGTGTGTTGTGATGTGTGTTTTGAAAAATGGCAAGGATTGTTTTGCAAGATTTGGTCAAGTAACTAAGAGTTGTCTACCCCTAAATTTACTCAAAGGTTTTTTCTATGTTTTAACCCTTTTAACAATTTTGTTCCACCATTGTATTTGGTGGACAATCTTGTGTTAGGATGTTAACGGGACGGGCGCGGGTCATCGTTTAGACCATGATTGCAATGGTGCCAAGTGTCTTTGGGCAATTTTTCCTTTAAGGGACTTGATCATTTTTAGGCAACTTTCGAAAGCGTCATCGAGGGACTATGATCAATTGATTTATTTTTGTTTTGCCAAAGACACCCAACATGCAACATGGCCCATTATTGAAGGCAACAAGTGGAGTAACCCTAGGGGTGCAAGTGTGATTGGTGTTGTCCATTTTCATGCTTTTTTGTCTTTTGTTTAGGCCAAGCTATTTGTTATTTGATTTGCATACAAACCCTAAGTCTATCATGGCATATTTAGAAAGCTTTAAAATGCGGAATTAAAAGTCCTAAATTATTACACAATAATCATGGGGATGGGGGTACAAATGTCCAAATGGGGATGAGACTTTAATAGGAGAGTGGTATCCTAATATTTACAACCAAATCGAATTAATCGCAAAATGTAAAATGTATCAAATGTACAAGAATAAATAAATGTGTATGTGTAAGTGTATGTTTTATTTACAAGTGAGATAAAATAAAAAAGATTAATTTTTGGATATTTTCATGTTTAGGGAAAAAACCCTAATTTTGCTAAATAAAAGGTATTAATTATTTATATACAATACAATATTTATTAATTATGTACAAAAAAATAAAAAATAAAAAAGGAAGTATATTGTAAAAAAAGTATTTTTGAGGTTAAATATTAATAAAAATAAAAATGTATTATTTTTGTATTTTTATCCTAAATATTCTAATAAATATATAAGTATTTATATTATCTACTAAATATATTAAATATATACAAAAATAAAATATTTATTATTTTAAAAAAAAGTATATTTTTTAGAAAATGTTTTCAGAAAATGCAAATAAAAATAATAACTAAAAGTATATATTTTCACATTATTTCTAAGGTTTTAAATAAAAGCATTATATTTATTTATATGTACAAATGTAAACAAAGCAAATAAATTCAAAATAAAATGCAAAAATGTATGGAAAAATATTTTTAATATTTTTTATGTTTTGTCAAAAAAATAACAAGTCAGAATAAAAAAGAAAAAGTAAAAAATGATTAAAAAAATCACACAATGGGCCAAGGGGGTGTGAATGTGAAAAGGTGGTGCAAAAGGAAAAAACAATCCAGGCCCAGCCCAAGGAGGCTTGTCTTCAACCTCCAGCCAGTTTCTGTCAAAAAAACGCGCGTTTCTTGGCCTTGTTCAAACATCCTGATTCTTTGATTTTTAGCACAAACTTATAACACAAAAAATGTCAAGCATCAAACCACGAATCCATACATACCAAGAACTTGATCTAACTCTCAGAAATGAGAGAGAATTTCTTCTCCCCCAATTCCTGACCTAACTTTTTCCTAATGTTCAGGTTCCAAATTCTCTTAACACACACAAGATAAATGAAAAGTAATGATATGGGTGGATTCAGGGCCATGAGTAGGACATAACTTCTTCACAAACCTAAGCCTATATATGCTTGGATAGAGAGATAGAAGTTCAAAAACTTACCTGTTCAGCTTGATTCATGTACGACAATGGAGGTACTTTCAATGCAATGTGAGGACTTGTATAGCTTGCTTGAGGTCCAGGGATGCTTCTCCAACCTCTAGCTTGCTTTGGAACTAACTGAAACGAGCTATGGAAGTTAACCTGCACAACTGAAAAAATGAAAATGGTGAACTTGGTTAGAGGTGTTACAGTCTGTAGCTAGGGCTTGGGATAGTATCAATGGATGATAGGGAATGTGTTTGAAGAGGTTTCAGCCAAAACGCACGATAGGAATGGACTGTGGGATTCAAACTGCAGCCTATGCCCTGTTTTGCCACAAAACTGTGTTTTTCTGTATATAGAGGTTTGAGAGATGGTTTGGTCGTGTTTCAGACTTGGTTTGATGTTTGAAAAATTCTCATGAAGTTTGTTTAGGCTTGTCTTGACAGGAATGTGAGTTGTGTTTAGTTTTGCAAAGTTTCTTCTATCTTAAGCCAAAGTTGCCAAGTTGGGTTACAAGCTTATGCAGGCCCCCTAAACATGCTGCAAAGTTTTGTCTTGATCATTGGGATATGTTTATGAACTTGTGCCCAAAAGATTTGGCATGTACCTCTTGATTTGTAAACTTGACATAAAGCCATGCTTTACAAGAATGGATAAAGTGCTTTTTCTATTTATGGCTTAATCTTATATGCAATGGTTAAACACACAAAATAAGGCTTGAACACAAAGGGTTGGCATTAAATTATTGAGTGTGGATGAGATAAAAGGCCTGTAATCTAGCTTGTACAAGCTGATTTCAAAAATGCAAAGTGTATGAACATGCCTTGGTCAAGAACAAAAGTGGATTTTGCCCAACTTTGCCAATTCGATTCTCCCTAACCACAAGGGTGTTTGAGAAGTTCTTGGACAACTTGGAAAGCTTGGAATGTGTACTACAATCCATCTTTATAATGCAAGTTTAAATTCCAAGTGGAAGCATGTGAAAAATGGCCATGAAGTTGGGCAAAAATCCTGCCTAGAATAGGTCAAAATGTTTCTAAGTTAAGAATGTTTTGCACCCTTGTTCCAAAAATCATAACTTGAGCTACAAGTTTCTTTTGAGGAAACTTTGTGAATCAAAGTTGTAGATTTTGAAATGGACTATAACTTTCATGTTTTGAGTTTTGTTTGAATCCAAATGTATCTTGATGAAAAAAAGGGACAAAGTTAAGAAAAAATTAGGAATTTTCATAACTTAGAAAATTTCTAAGTTATGAAATTTCTTCATTTCAAACCCTAATTTGAAATTTTTGCTTTCTTGGTGAAAAAGTTTCACAATTTGACATGTTTTGATGAAAAATGAATCTTGACACTTGATTTTGACCAAAAAGTCAAAGTTTGACTTTTCAGTATACAATCAAATTTGGCTCAGTTGACTGGAAAATTCATCTGTCAATCTTGTGCATTTGGAATCTTTTGAACTTGTTGAATGTGTCAAGACCATGTCATTGAGTCCTTGAGTCCATATGTGAGCTTGAATTGCCATTGGCTAGGTCAAACAGTCAAAAATTGCCTTTGTGCAGTCAAAACCCTAAAAATGACCATTTTGCCCTTTTGGTGATCTGATCAAATTTCTTGTGGAATTGTGATCCATACTTGATCAAATGGTCCATATGAGTTCATAATGTTGATGTGGATCAAAAATCATGAGGTTTGACTGTCAATTGACCACATTTGACTTTTTTCCCCAATACAACTGATTTCTATGTCAACTGTCCAATTGACTGGGCAAAGATGGGAATCAAGGCTTGAAACTTGGTATGGATAAACTTGTGAGTCCAACATGAAGCATGAAAGTCATTTTGGGCATTTTAGGTCAAAACATCTTTGTGCAAACTCAAACCCTAATTTGGGTCAACAGTGCAAGGAGAAGTCTTGAGCAGAGCAAACCCTGACTGGATCTTGAGCTTCAAGGGTCTTGTGGTGAGAAAATATTGATGAAATGGGAGGGAAAATTTTGGGGTACAACAGTACCCACTTGAGGTATGGCTCAAGAGGGATGGAATTCTTATTCCCCAATGTCTTGTTATCTACCTTGTTCAACATCCTCCAAGCTCGGATAAACCTCTGGCGGTGACCTTGATCGTCGTTCTCGTAGTCAAATACCAAATCTTGAATGAGCGTCTCATGTGGGCCATCCCTTCGGGCGTAACCAAACTGTATTAAGGCTAATAATGGGTTGTAGGTGATACCTCCTCTAATGCCAAGTAAGGGTACATTTGGGAATTCTCAACAACGGTCGACGATAGTAAACTTCTCTATAGATCGGGAACACCAATGAATGTCTGAATGTTTTGAGTGTCATCAACCTATGTGACCACCTTGAACCTTGCTCGTTCTTCAATACAAATTTGGGAAGATGAGAAATAAACCATCTTGCCAAAAGAGGAGTATAACACATAAGGATACCTCTTTTCCTCATAGTGCGAGTGTGAAAAGAATGTAGGATGTCTCCTAGCAAAGTAGGCACCGGGTTACGAGACATGAAGATTTTGACGGTGTTTACATCTATGAGTTTGTCAGAATTTGGAAACAAAACCATCCCATAGATGAGGAGAGCCACAATTTCCTCAAAAGCTTGCAAATCCAAAGAGTTACAACAGTTTTAGGATTTCTCAAACAAGAACTTTGCTAGAAAACCTTTGACACCACTCCTTGTTTCCCAATTAGTTGTGATATCAGATGGTTGCAAGTGTAGAGCTTGAGCAATCTCTTCTGGCTTTGGATATCTTTCCGTACCGTTGAAAGGTATTTGATTGAGAATGGGAATCCTCAAGAGTTGGGAGAATTCTTCCAAAGTTGGCACAAGTTGATAATCCGGAAATGTGAAGCAATGATGTAGAGGATCAAAGAACTGGAAGAGCACCTTCATCGTGTCCTCATCACTGTTGGAGGTAACCAAGTTTAGTAGGCGACCATGTCTCTCGGTAAATGGAGAGTTTTCAGGAATTCTTGATGCTAGCTCTTTAACTTGAGGGGGGATCCTTACAATATTGACTTGAATGGTTTTCCTGCGAATAGAATCCATGTCCTACAAAACAGAACAAAGATAAACCCCAAGATCCTTGAAATGGTTAATGAATATGAGTATGATGTTATGATGTTTATGATTTTATGTAAAAGTATATATATATATATATATATATATATATATATATATATATATATATATATATATATATATATATATATATATATATATATATATATATACAAACAAAGCAAACAAGTCCCTAGGTTTAGGCTTGCATGGAGTCTCATAGGTAAGTACCCTCTTGAAGTTTAGTTGGCTCAAACCTGTCCTAGTAATAGTAACCGGGTTATAAGGAGCTCAATATCACTGGTTTGTTTCCTTGGGCATTGTTTCAGCGCAAGCCTCTTTAATGGCGACCGAAATATCCCAAAAAACAAGACCTCAATGAGTGTAGTATCGAGTATCTACCAACTTCGGACTGCACCAAAGCCGGTCATCTCACTACGTCCTAATGGCCAAGTTGGTCAAGTATAGGTTCTAGAAGTTAGTTAGTGCTTCATGACATCACTCAACAGCCCCGTATTCTCATTGACTAGTCAAGGGCTACCGGTACCCACAAATATGTCGCACTAACATAGTTATTGCTTAGACCATGTCGGTATACCCCGCATAGTTTGTTAGAACATAGTTTGATTCTACAACCCTTGGTTAGAGTTTTGATGATAACAAATACAAAGAATAAATAATAAATTCAAAGAACAAATATGCACCTAAAAATTATGTTTTATGAATGCAGAAGTTCTGACCATATCCATTAGAAGATGAGCCATAAGAGCTTCACACTGAAGCCATCAGAACATACGCTGAATATTGATGACCAGAACCTGCGCTTAATCAAAGTAAACTTTGATTCTGAACAAGAACATACCAATCCAAGTCATCAGTATTCTGAAGCGTCATCAGCAAGTAAGGAGATAAGATTCTGAAGTGTTACTGATCATTCAAGACAACATCAATTCCAACGGCTTCTTTCAGACATGATCTTCTCCAAAAGGAAAGTGTGTTAGTGACATTAAACATGCTTTATGATCAACGTCATTCCACTGCCTATATAAACGAAGTCAGCTTTCAAAATCAAAAACGATTTTGCCATATTATCAATCACACATATTCAAAGCTGCAAGCAAATTCATTTACATTTCCAAGCTATAATCCTGTGTAATTTATCACCTTTGTGATAAACAGTTTTTGTTAAGAAAACAATAACACACACACATATTGTATAATTGTACTGAAAAAGTGTTCCTTGAGATTAACCGGACTGTTGTTGTACTCAAGAAGACTTTAACAGTTGTTAAAGTAACCTTTGTAATCTTGTTGAGATTAGTGGATTAAGACCTCGTTGGAGAGAGGCGAAATCACCTTGACGGGTGGACTGGAGTAGTTTGAGATCAAACGAACCAGGATAAAAATACTGTGTCATTGAGCTGTTAATTTCAAGTTTTCAATTCAACCCCCCCTTCTTGTGTTTTTCACATCTTCAATTGGCATCAGAGCGCCTAGTTCTGAGCTTAAACACTTAATCGTGTCAGTACAAGATCCAAGCTTCAGAAAAACACTATGGTGGAACCAAACCAAAACATCAGCAATGACAACCATGAAGACAAGGACAGATTCAGTGGCAAACCTCCAGTCTTTGATGGAGAAAACTTTGACTACTGGAAAGACAGAATTGAGAGTTTCTTTTTGGCCCATGATGCTGATCTGTGGGACATGGTGACTGATGGATACATGTATCCAGTGGATGGACGTGGTCAGAAGATAGACATAAAAATGATGTCTGATCAGCAAAAGCGTGAATTCAGAAACCACCACAAGGCCAGAACAATTCTTCTCAGCGCCATCTCATATTTAGAATATGAGAAAATATCAAACAGAGAAACTGCCAAGAACATGTTTGACTCTCTGAGAATGACGCATGAAGGCCACATTCAAGTCAAAGAAACCAAGGCCCTTGCGCTCATTCAGAAGTATGAGGCATTCAAGATGGAAGATAGTGAATCAATAGAAACTATGTTTTTAAGATTCCAAATTCTTGTTGTTGGACTAAAGGTTCTTGACAAAGGGTATTCTACTGTTGATCACGTTAAGAAGATCATCAGAAGCTTGCCTAAACAATGGAGGCCAATGGTCACAACACTTAAGCTAGCCAAAGATCTCAACAAAATTTCTCTAGAGGAACTTTTTATCTCCCTTAGAAGTCACGAGATAGAGCTAGAAGAACATGAGCCTCAAAAGCAAGGTAAGCCATTAGCTTTAAAATCTAACAGAAAATATGACTCTAAGGTTTTGCAGGCTGTGGAAGAAACTTCTGATGGATCCTCATCAGAAGAAGATGAACTGTCTCTCCTCTCCAGAAGGGTGAACCAACTGTGGAAGCAGAGACAAAGGAAGTTCAGAAATCCCAGAAGATCAGAGAATCAGAATGAATCCTCCTCCAGATACAAAAAGTCTGAGTCTTCCTCTGGACACAGAAGATCTGAAGGTTCTTCAAGATACAGAAAGCCAAACAACAAGGACATCATCTGTTATGAATGTAACGAGCAAGGGAACTACAAAAGTGACTGCCCAAAGCTTCAGAAGGAAAAGCCCAAAAAGAAGTTCTTCAAGGAAAATAAGAAAAGCCTCATGGCTACATGGGATGATTCTGACACATATGAAGCTGACTCAGAATCAGATGATGAAAGAGCAAACATAGCTCTCATGGCAAACGTATCAGAAGACAGTGAAGCTTCTGGTTAAGACTCAGAATCAGACACTGAAGAGGTATTCCCTGACTTTACCATAAACTTTACTAAGGCTGAACTTGCAGAAAGTCAAAATGAAATTCTGGAAAGGTACCAGCAAATCAGAGTCAAATTCAAGAACCTGAAAAGGAATCTTGTCTCTGACTCTGAAAAGTATGAGAGTCTCAGATTGGAGAATTAGGAGTTAAGAGAAAAAATTTCAAAATTAGAAAATGATTTACAGAACTCTCAGAAGGAAACAATCTATGAAACTACCAGCAATGCTGATGAGATCATCAAAGAGTATGATCACAGCTTTCAGAAGTTTCTAGCTAAAAACATAGACATAAGCAAGATGGCTTCAATGATCTATGGAGTTAGAAGAAATGGCAGAAAAGGGATAGGATATCAAGGTAAGGTATCTACACCAAAAAATGCCATGGACTTAGTTATAAAACGCACACCACTAACTTCACATTTTATATATGGGCACACACATGACATAAAATATACAAGTAGTGATTATTCTGTCAAACCAAAATTCAATCAGAATTTTGGTAAAACTAACAAATCGGGACCCAAGAAAATGTGGGTACCTAAGGATAAAATTATACATGTAGCAAATATCTTTAGCAGCAAGGCTAAGACACCAATCATGGTACCTGGACTCTGGCTGCTCGCGACACATGAAGGGAAGAAGGCATATGTTCCAAAGCCTGGAACTTAAGCCTGGAGGCTACGTGGGCTTTGGAGGCAATCAGAGAGGAAAAATCATTGGCTCTGGAACAGTAGGTAATGGAAATCTTCCGTCTATAAGTAATGTATTATTAGTTGATGGATTAATGCATAACCTGTTATCCATAAGTCAATTAAGTGATAATAGTTATGATATAATCTTCAATCAAAATTCATGCAAAGCTGTTAGTCAGAAAGATGGGACTATCCTATTTAATGGAAAGAGGAAAAACAACATTTATAAAATAAAACTTTCTGAACTAAAGAGTCAGAATGTAAAATGCTTACTTTCTATTAACAACGAGCAATGGGTCTGGCATAGAAGATTGGGGCATGTTAGTATGAGAAGAATATCTCAGATTAACAAACTCAATCTGGTCAGAGGACTTACAAATTTGAAGTTCAACTAAGATGCTTTGTGTGAAGCATGTCAGAAAGTAAAATTTGCAAAACCTGCTTTCAAATCCAAAAATGTTGTTTCCACATCTAAGCCATTAGAACTTCTGCACATTGACTTATTTGGACCAATAAAAACTGCTTTAGTCACTGGTAAGAAGTATGGGTTAGTAATCGTAGATGACTATAGCAGATGGACATGGGTAAAGTTCTTAAGACATAAGGACGAGTCACACTCTGTGTTTGTTACCTTCTACAACCAAGTTCAGAATGAAAAGGATCTTAGAATTGTCAAAGTCAGAAGTGATCATGATGGAGAATTTGAAAATAAAAATTTTGAATTATTTTTTAATGAAAAAGGCATTTTGCATGACTTCTCTTGTCCTAGAACTCCCCAGCAAAATGGAGTTGTAGAACAAAAGAACAGAACATTGCAAGAAATGGCCAGAACCATGATCAACGAGACTAACGTTGCTAAGATCTTCTGGGCAGAGGAAATTAACACTGCGTGTTACATTCAGAATAGAATCTCCATAAGACCTATTCTGGAAAAGACTCCATATGAATTGTGGAAGAACAGAAAGCCCAACATTTCTTATTTTCACCCATTTGGATGCACATGTTTTATTCTGAATACAAAAAATTATTTGAACAAGTTTGACTCTAAAGCACAAAAGTGTATTATGTTAGGACACTCTGAACGCTCAAGAGGGTACAGAGTATACAATACAGAAACACAGATTGTTGAAGAGTCAATCAATGTTAGGTTTGATGATAAGCTTGACTCTCAAAAGTCAAAGCAGAATGAACTCCTTGCAGGTATGGAAGTTGAACTCACAGGTACTGAAGACAACTCATCAGAATTTCTCAACAGAGACACTCCCTCAACATCAAAAAGAGTCACTGTAAGCAATCGAACACCTTCTGTTGATCAACTCCAGAAAAGACTATCCAGAAGCAGCATTGATCACCCAGAAGATACAATACTGGGAAAGAAGGATGATCCAATTAGAACAAGATCAACATTCAGAATCTCTGAAGAATCCCTCATGGGACTGGTCTCTCTGATTGAACCAACAACAATTGATGAAGCACTTCTGGACAATGAATGGATTCTGGCAATGCAAGAGGAACTTAATCAATTCACCAGAAATGACATATGGGATCTAGTTCCCAAACCAAAAGGATTCAACGTCATTGGTACAAAGTGGGTGTTCAGAAACAAACTGAACGAGCAAGGTGAAGTCATCAGAAACAAAGCATGACTGGTAGCACAAGTTTAAAGTAAGCAAGAGGGGATAGACTATACAGAAACCTTTACTCCAGTTGCCAGGTTAGAATCTATTAGACTTTTAATATCATTTGCTGTTAATAAAGGCATCACTCTGTATCAGATGGATGTCAAAAGTGCATTCTTAAATGGCTATATAGATGAAGAGGTATATGTGAACCAACCTCCTGGTTTTGAGAATTCCAAAAATCCAGAATATGTTTTCAAACTAAAAAAGTCACTTTATGGTCTGAAACAAGCTCCCAGAGCTTGGTATGAAAGACTAAGTAACTTCCTATTAGAAAAGGAATTCACCAGAGGAAAAGTGGACACAACCTTATTCTGTAAGACAGTTAAGAACAACATGTTAGTATGTCAGATTTATGTTGATGATATTATATTTGGATCTACTAAACCCTCTCTGGGAAGAGAGTTTGTTAAATGTATGCAGGAAGAGTTTGAGATGAGCTTAATGGGGGAACTCAAATTCTTTCTAGGCATTCAGATAAACCAAACTCCAGAAGGAACTTACATTCATCAGAGCAAATATGTCAGAGAACTTCTGAAGAAATTTCATCTCTCAAAATGTAAGCCCTCAAAGATTCCAATGCATCCGGCATGCATTCTGGAAAAGGAAGAGGTAAGTAAAAAGGTAGAACAGAAGGTCTACAGAGGTATGATTGGTTCTCTTCTCTATCTGACGTCTTCAAGGCCTGACATTTTATTTAGTGTTTGCATATGTGCTAGATTCCAATCAGATCCTAGAGAATCTCACTTAACAACAGTTAAGCGAATTTTCAAGTATCTGAAAGGTACTGCTAATCTGGGTTTGTTTTATAGAAAATTAAATGAATACAGCTTATAAGGATATTGTGATGCTGACTTCGCTGGAGATAGAGTAGAACGTAAAAGCACTTCTAGAAGCTGCCAGTTTCTGGGAGAAAATTTAATCTCTTGGTCCAGCAAGAGACAGTCCACAATAGCACTATCAACAGCAGAAGCTAAATACATAGTAGCTGCTGGATGTAGTACGCAAATGCTCTGGATGAAAAGTCAACTTGAAGACTTCAATATATTTGAGAGTAACATTCTTATCCTCTGTGACAATACTTATGCTATTTGTCTCAGTAAAAATCTAATTTTGCATTCTAGGGCTAAGCATATAGAAATAAAACGTCATTTTATTAGGGACTACATTCAGAAAGGGATTCTTAACTTAAAATTCATTGACACAGACCATCAATGGGCTGATGTCTTTACAAAACCTCTTTCTGAAGATAGGTTTAACTTCATTCTGAAACATCTCAGCATGAAGCTGTGCCCAGAATAAATTGTTCTATTTACATATCTTAACCTTCAGAACCTTGTTATTTTCTGTGAACTACTGAGTAACTTGTCTCCAGAGTTTTAGAAGTACAGATTGCATCAGAATCTATCCATGAAGATCTGAACGTTTCATTTCAAGGATAGAAGCATGTTGTTCACATAATCAAAGAGTTGTCATCCATTCATTAGCTACTTTCTGAGGCTGAACACGCGTTCACTTTTCTGAAAGGTCAAAAGCATTGATTGGGTGCATTGAGACACACGTCATGGGTAACTGTTCCAATATCTTTCTGAATCCCCTAATTTCAGCTGTCATTAATGCTTATAATCATGACTAATTATTTCTCTCTCTTACTGTTTACGCTTTCAAGAAAAACTATTTAAACTCAAATCTCACTTTTTACAATCACATCTTTTTACTCTCTAAATACTTTCAATCGTTTCAAGTTCGTATTTTCAACACAAAAAAAACATTTCATCTTTCTCAAATCTTGTGTGAACAATGGCTTCTTCAAGCGTCCAAAACATCAGAACTCAGGAAACTACTTCAATGGAACAGTACGAAGAACCTTACAGAACGCTACTCACTCCCATTGATAATCTGGAAGTTTTTTCAGAACTGATTATTGACTTTTAAAGCTTGCAAGAAAACGACTTCAATCTGTATGAAGACGTCAATGCTCAAGGTTGGAACAAATACTTTGACCGTCTTCTAGGGCCAACATTTCCAATTCTTATCAAAGAATTCTGGATACATGCTTCTTCTTCAAATCATCAAGTTACCTCTTATGTCATGGGGAAGAAAATTGTCATTACAGAAGACCTAATTTCAAGGCTTATTGGTTACAATGGTGGAGGTGTCAGATGTATTGACATGGCTGAAAGATGCTATGATGTAGCCTCTATTGCAAGGGAAATATTTACTCTTGGACTTCCCTCCAACAAAATCAGAGATCTGAAGGATCACCATAGAATTTGGGCAAGAATTATTCTGGGGTGTATCAACCACAGGAAGCCAACTAGCTCTCCTGATTATATAAACATTGATCAGCAGTTTTTGATCTATTTCATTGCCAAGAAGACTAAGGTAAACCTCCCACACTTGCTGTTTAATCATCTTAGAACTAGTGTGAAGGAAACAAGAGAAGATGAACGTACCAAAAGGGACTGGATACCCTTAGGAAGACTCATATCAGATATTTTGACAAAGAATAGGCTGATAGAGCATTTGACTGAAGCTCAAGAAATCAGCTCTTTAGAAGCAACCGCTGGGAAGCCCCTAAACGCAAAAAATCCGAAGATGAAAATCATTGAGAATATCAAGAAGGAACCTTCAATTACTTCTCATGCAACCATCACTTTGAGAAGAATTCCTCTGGATGATTTTCCTCTTTTCTATGAGATTGACTCCAAGCCAGAGATAATAGTCAGATATATGGATGCTTGTAAGGCAGATGGTACTATACCAGAAATCAACATCCAGGATTTGCATAAGAAGGCTCCAGAAGTTATTTTGAAGAAGACCAAGAAGAGGAAAGCTGCAGCAGAAGGACCATCTCAGAGGACTCCAAAAGCTGCCAAAAAGAAAGGTAATCCTTCCTTTGTTCCTGTTTTAGAATCAATTAATTTATCAAACCATAACTACTCAACCAGAACATCCAACCCCACAAACATTTGAAGACTTTGACATAGGGTTTGATCCATCAGAAACTCTAGGTCTGAATGAAACTCACTCTCTTTCTCATAATCCAAACCCTGAACAAACTCAACTGGAACTTGCCAAAGTTCTGTCTGATATTGATTCATTTGACCAAGACTTTTCAGCTCCCGTACCATAAATTCCAAATTCTTAATCCCTGAAAATCTAAACTCTGATACCACACCAGAAATTCCACAACTTCTCTCTCTATAACAAGATATTCCTCATCCACCATCACCTCAACCTGAATAACAACAACCAGAAGCTCAACCTTCTGAGAATCAATCCTCTGATATCCATGAACCAAAACATCACCATGTTTCAGCAAACCAATCTGAAGAACCTCATTCAGATTCTGATACAATCCCAATACCTGGAATCACTGAACCACTTGCCATTCACATGCCTCTCACCATCCACGACATTCCAGAAATTCCTTCTTCTCTGGAATCCACACCACCAAACTCCCCTACCAGTCCAATCATCATACCTGACTCTCCCACTCCTTCACCCAATAGCAGTCCAGTTGACAACGTAAGACTTGTCATTGATCCAATTGTGCTGGAAAGACTAGCTACTATCTCTCACAAAACTGCCATTCCCAAACCTAAACCAACTGAAACCACATCAGATGTTGGTACAAATTTGTTGATTTTTGAAACAGGGATACATGAATGGATAAATTCTTTGAGGTATGCTAGTCAAGAGATGACTAATCCTGCTGCTTCTGATTATATATGGACAAAATTCAGAAACTGGCTGAGTTCTGAAACACTAAATCTAAAGGAACAGAGCTATGAACAGGTTCAACAGAACTTCAGTGCTAAGCTAAAGGCTTTTGAAGACCAAGTTCTGAGCCATTTTCTCAAGAAAGATATTCTTCCTCTAGATAATGCTCCCTGGTTAGAGCATCATCCCTCAGATGAAGTTCAACAAGAATCAGAAGGTCTCTCCCTGACTGCTGCTCCAGAAGAGATGACACAGTAGATGAAATGGTTCACTATGAACAAGCTGCAGAATGCTCTGAGAAGCGTCTAACTACTGAAGAATCTTCAGCACCTTCCTCAGTCATGCAAACTCTGGAAGAGTTGAAGAAAGAAAATGCTCTTATACATGCAAGGTTGGATAAGCAGGAGGACACAAACAAAGAGATTAAAAGCATCTTGGGAAAACAAGAAGAATCTAATACCCAGATCAAGAGCTTGCTGGAAGCTTTGTTCACACGTCTTCCTCCTCCCTCTTAGATTCTTTTCTGTCTTAAATCTGTTTATTTGTAACGCTTAATTTTTTACCACTTTTGTTCTGGAACTTATCATTGCTTCTTGTTTTTAATATAATTCAACTATTTTGGCTCTGATTATATTGCCTTTTTGATAACTGACAAAAAGGGGGGAGAAAGTAAGATATTTTCAATAACGGTTTACTCAGACAGAAGTCTCAAACATTCTGGACTACTTAACCTTTATCTTCTGACAAGCTTGAACATGTACAAACTCTGATGAAAGATGCAGCTAAACTCTGATGCTCAAGGAACTTAAGGGAAGTAATCAACTCAGGGGGAGTTTCTCCTAAACCTTTTATTCTTTATTTTTAATTGAAAAATCTAGTTTCTGTCATCATCAAAAAGGGGAATATTGTTAGAACATAGTTTGATTCTACAAACCTTGGTTAGAGTTTTGATGATAACAAATACAAAGAATAAATAATAAATTCAAAGAACAAATATGCACCTAAAAATTATGTTTTATGAATGCAGAAGTTCTGACCATATCCATCAGAAGATGAGCCATAAGAGCTTCACGCTGAAGCAATCAGAACATGCGCTGAAGATTGATGACCAGAACTTGCGCTTAATCAAAGTAAACTCTGATTCTGAACAAGAACATACCAATCCAAGTCATCAGTATTCTGAAGCATCATCAGCAAGTAAGGAGATAAGATTCTTAAGCGTTACGGATCATTCAAGACAACATCAATTCCAACGGCTTCTTTCAGACATGATCTTCTCCAAAAGGAAAGTGTGTTAATGACATTAAACATGCTTTATGATCAACGTCATTCCACTGCCTATATAAACGAAGTCAGCTATCAAAATTAAAAACGATTTTGCCATATTATCAATCACGCATATTCAAAGCTACAAGCAATTTCATTTACATTTCCAAGCTATAATCCTGTGTAATTTATCACTGTTGTGATAAACCGTATTTTTAAGAAAACAACAACACACACATCTTGTATAATTGTACTGAAACAATGTTCCTTGAGATTAACCGGACTGTGGTTGTACTCAAGAAGACTTTAACAGTTGTTAAAGTAGCCTTTGTAATCTTGTTAAGATTAGTGGATTAAGACCTCATTGGAGAGAGGCGAAATCACCTTGACGGGTGGACTGGAGTAGTTTGAGATCAAACGAACCAGGATAAAAATATTGTGTCATTGAGCTGTTAATTTCAAGTTTTCAATTCAACCCCCCCTTCTTGTATTTTTCACATCTTCATAGTTTCCATAATGTATTGCTACTTACCTATAAGGTATTCCAAATCTGGGTAGAGGATTCAAACCCAAACAAAGAACCATAATGTAAAGCATACAAGTCAAATAATGAAAGAAAGTAAATATGATCTAACCCTAAGGTAACCCCACTTTCAAAATATCCCCAGTAGAGTCGCCATTTCTGTGATACGGTGGGAGAACTGACTTGGTTGTTTTACATTTGATCACAAATGTTGCGGTTATCAAGAGTCGCCGCCGACTTTTCTTTTATCCAAAAGGAAAGGCTGAAAAGAACAGGAAAGACCTTTGAGATGTTTTCTTGAGTTCGGGGGGTAGATTATGAAAAGGGAAGGTATTAGCACCCTTTCTATCCATGGTTTTCCATGGGCTCTTAGTTACTTGTTAGATCACTTGCTTTTGTTTGAAAATGTGTTTTGTGTGGTTTTGGAAAGTATTTTGAAAAGGTGCCATTGTTTAGGCAAACTTTGTAATGATTCTCATTCGTAAGAATGTATACAAAGTGTTGATCTTTTGAAAATGTTTTCAAGTTTGAAAGATGTCTTTGAAAGTGTTGGTGTTTGTTTTGAAAATAGCAAGGATGTTTTTGTTTTGAAATTGAGCAAGCAACTAGGAACAATCTACCTACTCAAAAGTCTTTCATGTTTATTTCCTCTTTCCTTTGATATTGTTATCTTACCATCGATTTGGTAAGTAACCCTATCTTTGGATGTAAAAAGGGACGGGCGTGGGTCATCGTATAACCATGATTAACAATGTTGTAAGATATCTAAGCATTCTCTTTAAGGGACTAAGATCATTTTTGAAAGGCAACATAGGTAGCGTCATCGAGGGACTATGATCTTGTATTTTGCTTGTTTTTACTAAGATACCTCACATGCATAATATGACCATTTTTGTAAGGCAACCAAGTGAATTTACCCTAGGGGTGTTTGTGTGCAAGTGTATTGATTTTCATGCTTTATTTGTCTTTGATTAGGGTTTGCTAAGCATTGATTTTAATCTTTCCATACAAACCCTAATTACTAGCATTTGTATATAAAGAATTTAAATTGCGAAAAATAAAAATACTAAGCTATTACATTATTTAGGGGAGGGGGTATATAAATTACAAATGGGGAATATTGCAAGAAATTAAATCCAAATAATTATTACAACCATATTGAATTTGAATAAATGTACAAAATGAACAAATAAAATACAAGAATGTAAATGTAAAAAGAAATATGATTTTTGTTTGGTTTTTTACGAAAAGGGGTTTTTGACCTAATTAAATAAAATAATTAACTAAGAATAAGAAAATTAATATTTAATTTAATAAAAGAAATTAAAGGAAACAAATTTTTAGGGTTTTTTGTGAATTTAATTAAACTAGTAAATAAAAATAATTAAATAAAAGATCCTAAGTTCTAAATTGATTTTATTTACAAGAAAGTAATATAATAATATTTAAAATTTATTATCTAAGTATTTAATAAAAAAGGAAGTTAATTTATTAAAGAAAATGTTTTTGTTCTTTTGTTTTTTTATGAAGAAAATAAACTAAATAAATATGAGTCATAAAAATATAAATATTTTTGGTTTTTTATTATTAATAAATAAATAAAAGATATAATAATAATAATAATAATAATAATAATAATAATAATAATAATAATAATAATAATAATAATAATGGTAATGAAAATAATAAAGAAAATAAAATAAAAATAAAATATAAAGAAAAGTCAGGGGGGGTTTGGAAATGATTAAAGGGGTTAGAAGGTAAAAAAACAAAGGCTCAAAGCTGTTGGCCCAGGCGCTGCAAAAAAAACAAGAAGATGTCAAAAAAAGTGAAAAAAATGCAAAAAGGTCACGCTGGGGCTTGAACCCAGGACCTAAGGGTGACAGGCGCGCGCTTTAACCCCTGGGCTGGTGATACATCCGTTAACTTATGTCAAACCATAAATATATATTAGAAACTGATTCCTGAAAACAACTTCATCTTCAACCTCTAGCCAGACCACCTGCATCTTGTTCATTTCTCATCCATTTGAAAAAATATAAACATGAAACTTGTGGAAAATTTTACCACGATTCCAGAAATATAAATAACTTAAACTAATTCTAAAAAATGAGCATGAATTTTGAATGGTACCAAATTCTGACCTAACTTTTCCAAGATGTTCAGATTCAAAATTCTAACTACTTAAGAAATATAAATGAAATCTAAAGACATGGTTAGCTTCAGGACAATGGTGTCTACATTTTTCATTCACAAATTAAACATTAATGATGCTTGTATGAAGAGTTCCAAGTTAAGGAAACTTACCTCAAAACTGGAAATCGTATTCTGAGTTTGAGCACTCCTCAAGGTGTTGTGATGATCAAAATAGCTCCACTGAGGTCCCGGGAAGCTAATGCAATGTTTAATTTGTACTGGAGATGGCTGAATCGTGCTGGAGAAGTCCAAGTGTAAAGCTCTATTTTTGAAAATGGAGGATGGTGTTAATGGTGTTACAGTCTTGTAACAGGGTGTGGGATGAGTTCTAAATGATGTTTAGAATCTTTAGGAATAAAAAGGGTTAAAAATGCAAGAGGGAGATGTGAGTTTCAAACTTTTGGTCAGGTTATGCAAGAATGGAGGTATGTGATACAGTTCTGAGTTCTTGGGAGTTTTGGGGATTAAGCATGCGTGTGTTTTGTTGCCAAGGACTTGTACATAAGTAATGCGAAGGTTTGAGGGCTTGAGAGGGTCAGAAGTACAAGCTCTACACTGATTGCTATGTTACTTGATTTTGAATAAAAGTGAAAGTATGGTTCCAAGATGAAGTACAAGCATGGGCTGAGTGATTGTGAGGCTTGAAACAAACTTCTTTTGAGTTATAGGTCGTGTATGATCAGAAGAAAACCATTGCAAGGCTCAAGAACAAGTTTTGTGTATAAAGCTACTTTTTCAAAATGGCATTGTGCACTTTCTTCCCAAAATGGACATAAAGCATGGGCATTGCATTGAATGCTTGAGTTGAACCCTCTAACAGCTGTGCAAGAATTTAATTATAGAGTTCTTAACAAGTTTGAGGCCTGTAAAGTAGAGATTATGCAGCATAGGTTTGAGATTTGAATCTTTGTTCATCACAAAATGATCTATAAATTTTAGTTTGAAACCCTAACTCCCTCTTTTCGATTCTCCTTTCTCAAGAATGATCTCAAGTAGTTCTTGAACATTTTAGAAATCTTGTAATGTGCTCTACAACCCCTCTTTGAATCACTTTTGAAAATTCCCCTTGGAACTATATGAAAAATTTCCATGAAGTTAGGTCAAAATCCTGCCTAAACTAGGGCAAAATTTCACTAAGTGGTTAATTTCAAGACCATGACTTCATGAATTAATAACTTGAAATCCAAGAGTTTCTAGGAGAAGTTGTATAAAGCAATGTTGTAGATCTCATGGAGATCTACAAATTTCATGTTAAAAGTTTCTTTTGAATCATCTTGCATCATGGTGAAAAATTGGCTCAAAGTTGTGAAAAAACATGAAGTTTTCAATACTTAGAAAATTTTCTAAGTTTGAAAACTTTGACTTTTCAAAATGAAATCTTGACTTTTTGATTTATTGATGAAAAAGTTTCATATTTTGACATTTTTTGATGAATTGTGATCTTTGACACTTGATTTTGACCAAAAAGTCAAAGTTTGACTTTTCAATATATAATTGACTTTTGATCAGTTGACTGAAAATCAACTATCAATCCAATTGATCTTGAGCAATGTTTTGAGTCATACCATTAGGTCAAAATGGTGCAATTTAGCTCTTGATATCATGCCTCAAACCAATTAACCATTTTCTAGGTAAAAAAAATTAGAAATTGCCCTTTCTCAGTCAAAACCCTAATTTTGACCATTTTGCCCTTTTGATGATTTGATCAAATTTCTTGAGGAATTATGGTCCAAACTTGATCAAATGATACATAGGAGTTTATAATGTTGATGTGGATCAAAAATTATGAATTTTGACTTTAAATTGGCCACAATTGACTTTTTCCCCAATACAGTTGATTTTTATGTCAGCTGCTCAATTGACTGAGCAAAAATGTGATTCAAGGCTTGAAAATTGATATGAGTAATCTTGCGGGTCCATAATGATCCATGAAAGTCATATGAGGAATTGAAAGTTAAATTATCCTTGTGCAATCTCAAACCTTAATTTTAGTCATCGGTGCTTAAGAAGGTGTCTTGAGCTGATCAAACCTTGTGCAGTCTTGAACCAAAGGAGATCTTGTGGGAAAATAATTGATAAATGAGAGGGAAAATTTTGGGGTACAACAGCAGTCTACTAGGAATAGGAGTTATGGTCCCTTGATTTGTAATAGTCTGGGAAGCAAATTTAAGCTAGGGAATCTTGCCGTTTGTTGGGGAAATAAAACCTGTCGCTAATCTGCTGGAGGGGCGCTTTTGACATGAAACTCCATAATGTTTTTAACTTAAATAAGACCAGCTCAGCTGGGGAGTGTCAGAATAATTCCAAGCCTTGATGGTATCTGAGGAGATATTGAACGAGTATCAGAATGATATCCATATCTGGATTGTATCTGAACTGTATCAGAGGAGAGTCTGGAATAAATGTCAGAATAGATCTGTATTTAGATTGTATCTGCATTGTATCTAGAAGAGGCTTTTGAATAAGTATCAGAATGAATCTTTGTCTAGATCGTGTCCGTATTGTATCTGCAAGAGAATCTGAAATGAGTGTCAGAATGAATCTGCCTGTAGATTGTGTCTGAACTGTATCTAAGAAGATGCATTTGAATAAGTATCATAATTGATCTTTGTCTGGATCGTATCCATAATGTATTTGCAGGAGAATCTAGAATGAGTATCAGAATGAATCTGCATATAGATTGTGTTTGAACTATATCTAAAAAGATGGTAAACTGTTGGCAATCTCCCTCTATTTGGGAACTAGTGTGATGTGTGCGTTCGTTGGGAGAAGTTCAAAACTCCTCTGCTCACTGGTGAGTTTGACTATGTCATCGGCTGGAGGATGCCCCTCTTTTGTTTAAAGATGCTTCTGCACTTGTCGGGGATAGCTTTGTGACTCTGACGACTTCACCGGGGATCTCCTTATGAAGGATACTTTATGGGGATTCGTCACCGTCCATAGTAGTAAGTGTTGTAGTAATGCCAGAAAATGTTTGCTTGGTCGCACATGACCCTTTTTCCCCTAGAGTTAATCTAGTGCACCTCGACGTTTAAGATTTTGATCACATTTCTGATAGCCTTGAACTTCCTAGGGATGTTTTCTAAGACTGTTGTGGAATAAATCGAAGACCTGATACTGATACCATCTAGTACTACTGGCACAAACAAACAAATTGATGGTACCCAAGATCTTTGGTCAAGTCTCAGAATTTTCTAAGAACTGTCATGGGGAGGATTCGAAGACATGATACTGACATCATCTGATACTATTGGCATAGATAAGCAATTTGATGGTACCGAAAGTCTTCATAGTGGTTTTTGTTTAAACCCATGATCAACTTACCATTTCCCCTTGAGTGATTCAGATGGAGATTTTCCCCTGGTTATTCAACAATTCTTTGAATCTCGACTTGACTGCCCCAGATGTGTTGGACAATGGTCATGTCGCGCCCCTTGATTATGAGAGATTTGTCATTGGAAGCGTCTTTCCATTTGAAGCGAGCCTGTTTATTAAGAGAGCTTTCATTTGCTGAATATTCGTCGTGTGAATTTCTCTGTTGTCAAATAATTAACCATATGCAAATAGCGGTATTCAAAATAATGCAAAGTTTATGCTTGTCTTGAAGTTTTGAAAATGCGTTTTAGCAGATAAAAGAATTTTGCAAGTATGTGAATTTAAATTAGGATTTAGAGTAAGCCTTACAGGGGTCAGGATACCTTTTGTAACAATATGCTTTCAAACTAACCATGCTTCAATTAGGACTTTTAAAGGTTGTATCATGGTCTAGGTTCACGATTTAAGAAAAAAAGGATAACGCTCAAAGTGTAATTGTACTTGCCCGTTCTTCGTGATGTTCTTCAGTCCTAAACTCAGTTAATTGTGCGTTTGAACTCCAATTGAGTCTGGAATGGCGCTTTGGTGATGGTTCAAACAAGTTAACTTTGTTGGAATGCAATCATTTTTTCCATATTTTCCATGTTGTTGGGGATTTGTAGTGACCTCTTTTTTTTATTATCCCTGATTTTGCCTGACTGTTCTTGTTTTTGAGATTACAGACAGCGGGATGCCCCAATTTTTATTAAGTCTCCTTCGTAGGTTTTGACTTAGTGGGTTTTTCTTTTGAGAGATAATGACTGCCTATTGGATAGGGAACCATCACCATCTTTTGGTTCAGAAGGAATGTTTTTGATGTCATTCATTGTGTCTGAAGTGAAAGCTTGCGACTGAATGCGCATTTGAATTAACTGAGAGACTACCCTGTCCTAGGTTTTGATTAAAGGTTTCAATTTGTGTAAAAAAGAAAACTTCTACTTCTTTGGCTCGAAGGGGTTGACTAGGGATTATCCTCCTTATAACTCCAGTGTTTAGGGATTGAAAGAACGCATGTACACCGTCAGCAAGGTCTATCCAAAAGCATATTTTATGAGATTATGGCATTATTTTCGTCATCCTCCCTCTAAAGGCTTGCAACTTTTTGAAATAAGAGTTGAATATCATAAAGGGAGTAAAAAAGCATAGTTTAAATATAATGAAAACGAATGGATTAATTCAAGACAAACATATGCAATGCATTAATGAAACAAATTTCGATATTAATAGATAAATGTCTGAACAACAAAAGAGATTATAATTGAAAATTCAAAATGAACAGGACACTCTCAATGATTTGGCATAGGAGCAGTGATCGCGTTAGGAACCTCTGGAGGGTCGAACTCAATCTCCTTGGCATCAATCATGTCTTGGATCTTATTCTTCAGAGCCCAACAGTTGTTCGTGTCATGTCCAAGACTATCAGAATGGTATGCACACCTTTCATTGGGATGATAAGTGGGAGCAGAAGTATTGGGATTTTAGAGAGGAGCCTTTAACATAATCAACTCTGCTTTCAACATGTGTTGTAGCGCTTGAGCCATTGGCATGTTGATCTTAGTGAATTTTCTTTTAGGCACAACCTCCTTACACTGATTCCCCTGTTGATGTTGTTGCACTGATGCAGGACCGGAGATCAGGACTGCCCCACATGTTGGTCGTGGTTGCTCTTGTTATGACCCATTTGGCCGTAAACAACATTGGACTCTTTCTTCCCATTGTATGGCTTTTTCTGAGCATCAGAGGATGTAGCTCCTTGGATCTTACCACTTTTAATGCCAGCTTCGACTCTTTCTCTAGTCAGTATTAGCTCGGTGAACCCGGCCGGGGAGCTTCCGATTAGGTGATTGAAGAAAGTTCCCGTCAAAGTTCCCATAAAGATGTCAATCACCTCCCTGTCAGTTAAAGGTGGCTGCACCCTGCCAGCCAGATCTCTCCACTTTTGGGCGTGTTCCTTGAAGCCCTCGTTGGAACCCATGGTCATATTCTGCAACTGCACACGAGTTGGTGTAAGATCAGCGTTGTATTGGTACTGCTTGTAGAAAGTAGCAGCTAGATCCTCCCAAGTGTGGATGCGGGAACCTTTCAATTGATAGAACCATTCGAGTTGAGTCCTAGCTAGGCTTTCTTGGAAGAAATAGACCCATAGCTTATGATCAGTTGTGTATGGTTGAATCCTGCAGACATAAGATCTCATATGCTTCTTAGGACAAGAGACCTCGTCATACGTGGCAAAGGTAAGCATTTTGAACTTTGGTGGGATGACCACTCCGGAAACCAACCCTAACTCTCCAAAGTCCAAGCCAGGTATCTGCTGAATCTCCATAGCATTGAGGCGATCCTCCAACTATTTATATTTATCATTAGCGGGATGATATTATTCATTAGAGTAGTCAGCTTCATCTTTATCAGTCCCTGGGCTGTTATCTTCTTCATGATTATTCCCCTCATTTGATGGAGTTGAGATATCTAGAGCTCTCTTAACTGGTCCTCTAGGTCTTCTTCCCAAATTCAGGATTCCCACTAACTTCTGTCTTTTTCTTCTTGTCCTTGAGAAGGAGAGTCTTCAAGTCCTCTTGCCCTTTAGCCAAAGTCGGGAACATTTGTTGGAATTGAGCGTTTTGTGCTTGAAGATCCTTCACGGTTTGTTCCATATTCATCTTATTGTGATAAACAATACGAAGATAAGGCGACATGTATGGGAGAAACCTGTCATGATATGATGCATGGTATGTTGTTGTACCCCAAAATTTGCCCTCCCATATTCTTCCAAATTTGCCAAGTCAAAACTTCAAAATCTCCCCAAGGGTTGCATAGTTCAAGGGCCTCCTAACAGTCAAAAATTAGGGTTTTGATTCTGACAAAGTAAATGAAGTTTCCAAGGGTCCAATCAAGTCCCACATGCCTACAAACATGGTCAAGCATCCTCATACCAAGTTTCAAGACTTACAGCACAAAATTGCACAGTCAAAAACCCTAATTGCACTACAGTCAACTGTAGGGGCAAAATGGTCATTTGGCAGTCAAAAGTTCAAATTTTTGGTCAACATCTCATTTTGAAGCCACAAACATCATTTGATCAATGCTTGATCATGATTTTCAAGGTATGGCTCAAAAAGTCTCAAGATGCAAAAGTTTCCATATTTGGACAGTTGAAAAAGTCAACTGTAACTTGACCAAGGCATAACTTCCACATGGATTATCAGAAAAATTCCATCCAAAGCTCATTTTGAAGAGAAAGACATTTCCTACAACTCCTCCTCACACTTCAAGTCCAAGAAATGCTCTCACAAGAAGTTATCAATTTCAACATTATAGGTCATTTTCAAAAGTCAACAAAAAGGGACTTTAAGTCAAAGGCCATAACTTGATATTGGTAAATCAAAATGACGTGGGACTAAATGCATTGGTTAGAGGACTTCAATACCTTTCCAAAATGTCCAAGAACATGAGCAAAGCTTAAAAATTAAGCAAGTTATGCCTTGTGGAAGTTGGGAAATTTGTGGGCATTTTGAAAAGTCAACTTTGCTTCAAATGTCTTAAAAATGCTAATGGGCCACATTTTCTTCCAAGAATCTTCATCCAAAGCATGTGCACGACCATTTGGCCCAAAGGGAAGTTTTTCATCATTTTTATTTATTTATTTAGATTTTTAATGGCTAATAATTCATTTAATCAAAATAAATAGGTGGAAAATATCAAAGCAAGTCAATCAAATCTTTTTGTGCATGGGATAACTTCAGATTTTCGTGCATTATTAGATAGGGAAAGAATCCATGTGATTGGACATGATTGGAACCAAAATAGCATGGAAAAGATTGAAAAATTATGGCATGAAAATCAAATATTGACTCCATCAATTCATTGATTCTTTGGACCAATTTCTCAACCCTAATCATTCACACATATATACTAATGCAAACCCTAGTGTCCATGACCACAAAGCTGCGCAAGAACACCATAACAAAGTTTGCATTTTTTCAAGAAAACTCAAATACTGAAAACCACCTTCCAGGGCGATTCAAGCCAAAATAATTATTCCATTGTCTTGCTGAGACATCAAGGAAGGTGCCTGGATTAAAATCATAGCTTGAAACATCAAGAATTGGTAATTATAAGTCAGGCTGTATCACTTTTTTTGCATAATCGCATCTGATCATTCATGCCATAATTTTCAAATCTAATGCTTGTTTTGTATTGCTCTTGTCATTCTGAAGTTAACCCAGTTGTTTGATTGAGTTTTCATCACCCATACGCGAAACTACCATGGACGATTATTAGGGTTCTTCAAATTTCAAATTGGGTACTTTCACCTACTGTAAAATTGAGACACCTCAATACCATGGTTGAATTCAGGAAGCTTGGACGATTCTAATGCAACACTCGCGCCTAATTTATATAGCACCATAGCCTATTCGCTATTATTGAAAAGTGCATATTTTGGGGGGGTTCAAAACCCCCGCTAATTCTTTTTCATGTTTCAGGAAAATACAAACAATGAAGAAGACGATGACGTGTGGGATAGCAAGTGGCTCATTTAAATTTTCGCGCTAAAATCCCACTAACTCTTGTTTTACCTTATATTTATTGTTGGTCATATAATTATCAAAACGCGTTCACAGCTCCATTGGCAAGGTGTTTGGGTGGTAATCTCTGGGACCTGGGTTCGAATCCCAGGTCCCCCTTTCTATTCCATATTATTTTGCTAACAATGCTTCTGTGTAATTTCAATACAAGAGTCCATCATACAACCCATGGTCCCAGCATGTCACGCGCTTATCAAGATCAATCAAAGGGCTATGCTTTGGAGATCATCATGGACATGAGTCAAAGAAAACACACGCTGGCATAAAAGTCAAACAAGGCCATAGAAAAGTGGGCCAGAATTGCTACAATAAACCCTCCAATTTGGGGACAGACCCCCCATGGTTTGCCTTTCTCATTCTTTTCTCATATTTTTCTATTTTTGTTTTAATTAGTTTTTTTTAATTTAATTCTTTAAACCAATTTATTTTCATAAAAATATAAAAACAATAGAAAAATCTGAAAAGACAAAAATCAAAATATATTTTATTTAATTAATATTTTTGTAAATAAATCTCACTAATTAATTAGATTTAAATTTAGGTTTAATTCAAATAATTTCTTAATAAATTAAAAAGAGTAGAATTAGGGTTTCAAACATTTTTCATTCTTTTCCTTTTTTTTCCTCACCATAATTAATTATTTAATATTATTTTTTATAAATCAAATTGCATTAATTAATTAGGTTTAACTTTAGGTAATTTTCATATTTCCTTAATAAATTAAAAAATAGCTAGAATTAGGTTTAAATTTCATTTAATTCACATAAAAAACCATAAATACAAAAATCCCAAAAATAATTTCTTTTTTCTTTAATTTAATTAATTTGTTAGTAATAATTTAATTTCATTTAAAAGGGTCCAACGCCCTCGCTTTCAATTTTAATTCAATTCGCGCATTTTTATTCCTTCTTTTAAATATTGATGTAACTCTCCCAAAGCCGTGTAAATTTATATTTCTCACACTTCACTTCTTTATTTTCTGTCAAATCGGGTCCTGGATTTAATTTGGCGATGTGGACCCGCGCCTTTGTAATAGTTTAGGAACTTTTATTTCTCGCAATTCTTTTAACTGTTAATAATGGCATGCAAGAATGAATGACAAAAATAAAAACAAAAGCGTAGATCACCTTGACATGAACAAGACAAAAATAACTGAACATGACACACAAATCACACACCACCCCTAGGGTACGCCTCACTGTTGCCTTGCCTCGAAAGGTGATCGTCGAGTAGAGGATGTCTTAGTAAGTCCTCATGATCCGGGAACCTGGCATAAGGGTAGCTTCTAAGGTATCTTCCTATTGCTCTGGTGATCACCATGTTCCGAACCTTCGAATTGACCCGAACACCTCCAACGGTGGTGCTACCTACCTCTCAATGGTGGGATGGCACTACTTTAAAGGACATCTACACAGACGAATTCCTTAGGGTAGGTAGACGACTCTAGATACTTGCTCTAAATTTCAAAACGAATAAAAAATACTTTTCACACCGACACCTTTTCAAAAAGCTTTCGAAGGCCATTTTTCAAACACTCTTGAGGACCGATACAAGAGTCGAACTGGAATTTTCAAAGAAACTTTTTAAAAACCCACAGTTGAAAAGCAAACAAACACTTTTGAAAACACAAATGAGCAAGTATCTAAGAGCCCATGGATAACCATGGATAGAAAGGGTGCTAACACCTTCCCTTTCTATAAATCTACCTCCCGAACCGAGAACTAATCTCAATAAGGAATTTTTCTGTGCTTTTGTCCTTTTCCATGTTGGAGAAAATAAAAGACGGTGGCGACTCTTGCTTCCGCGACATTTCGTGAACCAGTGTTAAACAGTCAGTTCCAGATCCACCGATCACAGAACTGGCGACTCTGCTGGGGATACTTAAAGTGAGGTGTACCTTAGGACTAAGATCATTTGTGTTTTCAATTGTCTGAATTGTTTGCTTTATTATTGTGGGTACTGTCTTGGGAGTTCTATAGATCCTAACCCGGATCTGGGGGATACCTTCTTAGAAAGTAGCAACAAGACTGTGAGGGAACTGTGCGGGGTATACCGACATGGTTGAAGCAGTCTGCTACGTTGATGTGGCACTTTGGTGTGTACCGGTAACCCTTGAGTTCAGTCAAGGAGAGTACGGGGCCTCCGCGTGGTGTCGTGAAGCATCAACAGACCTTAGGAACCTTAATTGAACTATCTTGGCCTCTTTAGGGTAGTGAGATAACTGACTTTGGTGCAGTCCGAGGTTTGTTGATACTCGATACTACACTCAATTGAGGGTTGCTTTCCTGGAATATTTCGGTCGCCAGTTCAGTGGCTTAATCGAAACGATGAACAATGAAAGCAATCCCGTGATATTGGGACCCTTAGAACCCGGTTACTTCTGATAGGACAGGTTGAGCCCACCAACTTCAAGAGGGTACTACCCAGACCCCATGCTGGCCTAAACTCTAAGGGCTTGTCTTGTGTGCCTTGTGTGCCTTACATGTTTGTCTTTGTAAATATCTGTGGTGTGTTTAATCATAACATCATGACATCATCCAACATCATATGCATTGACTAACCATTTCAGGGGTTCGAATCTTCTTCTTTGTTCTTGTTTTGTAGGACATGGAAACTGTTCGCAGAAAGACAATTCAAATCAGCCTTGTAAGGATCCCTCCTCAGCTTAAGGAACTTATATCCAGGATTCCCGAGAGCTCTTCATTCAGTGAAAGACATGGAAGACTCATCAGCTTGGTCAACACCAACATTGAGGAAGATATGATCAAGGTCCTGTTCCAATTCTTTGACCCTCTGCATCACTGTTTCACCTTCTTGGATTATCAGCTGGTACCTACCTTGGAGGAGTTCTCCCGGCTCCTGAAGATCCCTATCCTTGATCAACTACCCTACAACGGTACAGAAAAGGAACCCAAACTTGAAGAGATTGCTAAAGCCTTGCACCTACAATCATCTGACCTCAAGGGACATTGGGAAGTTAGAAGTGGTATCAAAGGGTTCTTAGCCAGGTTTCTGTTTGAGAAGGCCCATGAATGTTGGAACTCCCTTGACTTGCAAGCTTTTGAAGAAGTTGTGGCCCTCCTTGTCTATGGTTTGGTGTTGTTCCCTAACCCAGATCAGCTTATAGATATCAGTGCTGTCCAGATCTTCATGTCCAGGAATCCTATACCTACGTTGCTGGGGGACATCCTTCACTCATGTTACACTCGAACCATGAGAAAAAGAGGTGTCCTTATGGGTTGCACTCCTCTCCTGGGAAGGTGGTTTATTTCGCACCTTCCACAATCAGTTTTAAAGAACGAGCGGGGTTTGAGATGGTCACAACGGTTGATGACTCTTACACATGCAGATATACATTGGTGCCCTCGGTCCAGAGAGGATGTCACTATCATTGATCGTTGTGGGGAGTACCCTAATGTTCCTTTACTTGGCATCAGAGGGGGTATTACTTACAATCCATGCCTGGCTTGGAGACAGTTTGGTTATGCTCGAAGGGATGGCCCTCATGACATATTAATTCCTGACATAGTTTTTGACTTCGACAACGATGCACAAGGACTTCGCCAGAGATTTATCAGAGCCTGGAGGATGCCAAGTAGGATAGACAGTAAGACACTGGGGCACAGGAACTCCATCCCATTGGAACCTTATCTCAAGTGGGTACGTGCCCGCTCCCAGAAGTTAGTGATGCCTTATCCTCATATGCTCCCTGTGATCAAAGAGCCAGTCTTGAAAGGAGAAGTGTCCTACACCATTCAGCATCCTGATATGCCCACATCCTGGGAAGAGATGCAGAAGAGCTGGATCCAGCTTAAGGAAGAACAGAATTCTCTTGAGACCAGTCTACATGCTAGTGAAAAGAAAGTCCTGGAGCTCACCCGCCTATTGCATGAGGAGAGGAATCTCAACACCTACATAGCTCCAAAGAGGATGCGTAATGTCTTTTGGGATTGATTTGCTTTGTAATTTGTGCCCCTGAGGCTTTGATGTACTGAACAATTATTTCCTTAATGATAACGTGTGTTCTTTTTTGTCTACAACAAATTTGAACTTTCGAACCCTTGAATGCATTGCATACACACATATCATTCATCATGTGCATAGCAGGTTTTCTTCTTTTCAGGTTGCTTACCGTTCTTCGCTGTTTATTTCAGCATCATGAATCCTGACTCATCATCAACCGAGATGTCCATCAAGGCTCTTTAGGCGCAGAATGCGCAATTTCAGGAACTAATCATGGGTTTGGCTCAGGGCCAAGAAGAGCTGAAGGCTCTGATCCTGAAGAAGGAGAAGAAGAAGAAGAGAAGAACTGTTCTTTTCAACTCGGGCCGAAGGTTTGGCAATACTCTGCAGAATGAAGAGGCTGGTTCTTCTATAGGCAAGGGTACTCCCCAAGGGGAAAAAGGTCCTAGTCCGGTAGTCTCCGACAACGAGACTGATTTTGATGAGGAACAGTATCCTCCTGCAGAAGACAGATACAAGCAGTTGGAGGACAGACTGACCGCTATGGAGATCCAACAAGTGCCTGGGCTGGATTTTGGAGACTTGGGTTTGTCTACTGGTGTGATCATTCCTCATAAGTTCAAAGCACCATCTTTTACCAAATATGACGGGGCATCTTGTCCCAAGCTACATCTCAGATCCTACATGCGGAAGATTCAACCGTACTCAGTGGACAAGAACTTGTGGATCCACTTCTTCCAGGAGAGTCTTTCAGGGACTCATCTCGAATGGTTCTATCAGCTGGATGGGACCAAAGTTCGTAACTGGGAGGAGTTGGCTACTTCTTTCTATAAGCAGTATCAATATAATTCCGACCTTGCCCCTACACGTACCCAACTCCAGGGTATGTCGTTAGGTTCAAGCGAAGGTTTTAAAGAGTACGCACAGAAGTGGAGGGATATGGCTGGCAGGGTGCAGCCTCCGTTGACTGACCGGGAGTTGGTAGACATGTTCTTGGGGACCCTATCTGGGCCATTTTTCAACCATCTTATCGGTAACTCGTCTGCAGGGTTTACTGATCTTATTCTGACTGGAGAGAGAATAGAGGTTGGGATGAAGTCTGGAAAAATTCAGAAGGGTGCATCGTCAAGTTCTGAAAAGAAGCCCTTTAAGAAGGAGGCTAGTGCTGTATACGGCTCTAGAAGACAAGAGAAACCTGAGCGCCGCCAATCTGTCAATGCGGTGATGATTGCTAAACCTGCTGCCGCTCCTCGGCAAACCAATCCTCAAAGGGCTGAAAGACCCCGGAGAGAGTTTACCCGTTTGAGTATGACCCTATCGCAGATTTTGCCGCAGTTGCTGTCCACCAATCTAGTGATTGTCAGAGAGGCCCCAAAAGTTGTGAACACTGCCTCCCCCAAATACAACCCAAATGCCCGTTGTGCTTATCACTCCGATAGCCCAGGGCATTCCACTGATGACTGTTGGGCATTAAGGAACAAGCTGCAGGACCTTATTGATGCGAATGAGGTATAGTTTGAGGCATCCGAGAAGCCTAATGTAGTGACAGCTCCCCTGCCTGCTCATGGAGTGAATGCTATTAGGGACGACGATGAGGTGGATGAAGCTGAGTTTGATAGCTGGATTTACCCGGCAACCGACAGTGGACCTAGCAATTGGAGTGCAAAGGACAATCTACCTGTTTCTCTTGTTACCGAGTAATGAATTCCTATGTTTTGTTATTTGTAATAAACAATAAACTGAACTTTATGGCCCGGTGTCTTACCCGGGGCACCATGGCTTTATTTGTGAGGGCATATAAATTGCCATTTCATATATCATAAATAAAGATCTTGGACGTTTTCTCGCATTTCAAATCTTATGCTCCTTTTTTTTCTTTCCTTCCTTTATATATTTCCAAAACAGCTGTATTTACACACACTCACTCATACAGGTTTCAATCCACTCTGGATCTCACTGGTAACGACTCTGCTACTGCCAGTTATGACTTCGAAAATCCGATCAACTTAGCCGAAGACGAAGGTGAAGATGATTGCGAAGTGCCTGGCGAGCTTGCAAGACTCTTACTCCAAGAAGAGAGGGCAATTCAACCACACGAGGAGCCAGTGGAGACAATAAATCTGGGTACTGAGGCAGACAGAAAAGAGGTAAAGATTGGCGCCAACCTAGAGCTCAGCGTGAAGCAACGGTTGACCCAGATGCTACATGATTATATGGAGATCTTTGCCTGGTCCTACGAAGACATGCCCGGGTTAGATACCGATATTGTGGTCCATCATTTGCCTACTAAGGAAGACTGCCCATCGGTTAAGCAAAAGGTCCGCCGTATGCGTCCAGAGATGTCTGAGAAGATCAAAGCCGAGGTTATGAAACAGTTTGATGCCGGGTTCCTTGCAGTGACTTCTTACCCTCAGTGGGTTGCTAATGTGGTGCCGGTACCAAAGAAGGACAGTAAGGTCAGAATGTGTGTTGACTACAGGGATCTGAATAGGGCCAGCCCCAAAGATGACTTCCCTCTACCTCACATTGATGTCCTTGTTGACAATACGGCTCAGCATAAGGTGTTCTCTTTCATGGATGGTTTTTCAGGTTATAATCAGATCAAGATGGCACCTGAGGACATGGAGAAGACTACCTTTGTTACTCAGTGGGGCACCTTCTGCTATAAGGTCATGCCTTTTGGACTGAAAAATGCTGGGGCAACCTACCAACGTGCCATGGTTGCTTTATTTCATGACATGATCCATCGTGAGATAGAAGTGTATGTTGACGACATGATCGTAAGGTCCCAAACTGAGGAAGAGCACCTAGATCATCTGCAGAAGTTGTTTGACCGTCTGAAACTGTACAAGCTAAGGTTGAACCCGAACAAGTGCACCTTCAGGGTAAGATCTGGGAAGTTGCTAGGCTTTGTTGTAAGTGATAAGGGTATTCAAGTGGACCCTGCCAAAGTTAAAGCTATTCAAGAGATGCCAGTTCCTAGGACAGAGAAAGAAGTCAGAGGCTTTTTAGGACGCCTGAATTACATTGCTCGATTCATCTCACACCTAACTGCTACCTGTGAACCAATCTTCAAGCTGCTGAAGAAAGATCAGGTAGTACGTTGGAATGATGAATGTCAGGCTGCTTTTGACAGAATCAAAGAGTATCTCCAAGAACCACCCATCCTTATGCCACCGGTTGAAGGGATACCTCTGATACTATATCTGACAGTACTGGACAACTCAATGGGGTGTGTGTTGGGGCAGCATGACGAGTCTGGCCGAAAAGAGCATGCCATTTATTACCTTAGAAAAAAGTTTACCGACTGTGAGACCCGATACTCACTGCTCGAGAAAACTTGTTGCGCTTTGGTATGGGCTGCTCGCCGACTGAGACAGTATATGCTGACTCACACTACCTTGTTGATCTCAAAGATGGATCCCATAAAGTACATATTCGAAAAGCCTGCTCTGTCTGGGAGAATAGCAAGATGGAAAATGATCTTGACGGAATACGACATTCAGTACACGACCCAGAAAGCCATCAAAGGAAGTGTATTGGCAGACCACTTGGCACATCAGGCCGTAGACGACTATCAATCAATGAACTTCGAGTTTCCGGACGAGAGCATCATGATAGTGACTGATTGTGAAGTACCTGGACCGGATGAAGGACCTGAGGAAGGATCCCGATGGTCCATGCACTTTGACGGAGCCTCTAATGCTTTGGGTAACGGTATCGGCGCCATAATCATATTCCCTCAAGGCACTCATACTCCACTTACTGCCCGGCTATGTTTCAACTGTACCAATAACATGGCGGAGTATGAGGCATGCATCATGGGTCTTCAAGCTGCGATCGACCTAAGGATCAAGTTTCTGAGTGTCTTCGGAGATTCCGTTCTCGTGATCAATCAGATCAAAGGAGAGTGGGATACGAAACATCCGAATCTTATTCCTTACAGAGAATGTGTGTTGACATTGATCCTCCACTTCACAAAGATAACCTTTGAACACTTCCCGAGAGAGGAGAATCAGCTGGCGGACGCGTTAGCTACAATGTCTTCTATGTTCAAGGTCAAATGGGATAATGAGGCTCCCCGGATCATCATCTGGAAACTGGACGAACCGGCATACTGTTGTGATCTCGAGACTGAATTGGTGACTGAGAAGCCTTGGTACCATGAGGTGAAGAGATATTTGGAAGCCCAGGAGTATCCTGAAGGTGCCTCTGTCAATGATAAGAAGTTTCTAAGAAGGTTCGCAGCGAAGTTCTTCCTTAGCAACAACATCCTGTATAAGCGAAACCATGATTCGACCTTTCTGCGTTGTGTGGACAAGAATGAAGCAAAAAGGATCATGGAAGAGTTACATGAAGGGACCTTCGGAACACATTCCAGTGGACACACTATGGCAAAGAAAATCCTTCGGGCAGGGTATTTCTGGCCCACCATGGAAGCTGACTGTTACCAGCACTCTCAGACATGCCATAAATGCCAGATTTATGCAGACAAGGTGCATGTTCCTCCAGTTCCTCTAAACGTTATGACTGCGCCTTGGCCGTTTGCAATGTGGGGCATAGACATGATCGGTGAGATTAAACCTACGGCATCCAATGGGCATCGCTTCATCCTGGTAGCGATTGATTACTTCACGAAATGGGTTGAAGCAGCTTCCTACGCTACGGTAACCAAGACTGTTGTGGCACGGTTCATTCGGCACAATCTGATCTGTCGATACGGTGTCCCAGAAAGAATTATTACAGACAACGGTACCAATCTCAATAACAAGATGATCACTGAGCTCTGCGAGCAGTTTAAGATACAGCACCATAACTCTTCTCCTTACAGACCGAAGATGAATGGGGCTGTAGAAGCAGCGAATAAGAATATCAAGAAAATCGTGCAGAAGATGACAATGACTTATAAAGATTGGCACGAGATGTTACCGTTCGCTCTACATGGGTACCGTACCTCAGGCAGGACGTCAACCGGGGCAACTCCTTTCTCCTTGGTCTACGGTAAGGAGGCAGTCTTACCGATCAAAGTGCAAATACCCTCTCTCCAGATAATGAAGGATGCAGATCTGAACGAAGATGATTGGGTCCAGACACGACTTGATCAATTAAACCTTATTGATGAAAAGAGACTCGCTGCTATCTGTCATGGTCAGACGTACCAAAAACGGATGGTCAGGGCATTTAACAAAAAGGTCAGACCACAAGAGTATCAAGTTGGGGATCTGGTAATCAAGCGAATCATCCTTCCTCAGAGTGATCCAAGGGGAAAATGGACCCCTACGTACGAAGGGCCATTTGTGGTTAAACATGTGTTCTCAGGAGGAGCCATGATTCTAACCAACATGGATGGTGACGACCTTCCTCACCCCGCCAATGCAGACATAGTAAAAAGATACTACGCATAAAAAAAGACCCGCTAGGCTGACATGCCTAGGCAAAAATTAGGGCTTCCCGGCGAACCAAAAGGGTTCGGGAAAAATGAAGGGATGAAATAAAAAAAATCTGTACACCCGGCAAGTCGAAAACCTGAAAAGGCGGCTTGGGCAAAAATGGGTATCCCGGTGGATTGAAAACCCGAAAGGGCGGTCCAAGCAAAAGTTAGGGATAAAGCGTAATACTATGTCTCATTGGATCACTTTGCATCCAGAATCCGGTATCTACATCAAGTTCAGACGGCATCGATCAGTCAGCTTCATCTTCAACTAAGGTCATCAAGTGATGAGACGCTCAGAGTTATAAAGGCAATAGCAGAGTTGAAACCCAGTGGGATCATTCATTTCACACAGCTGTTTTATTTTCTCTTGTACAAAATTGTATAAACTCTTTTGTTCGGCGGCGTTCTCTTACTAGGACGTCAGCCTCTTGTACATAAAAACGCCTATTTACAGGCAATTCAAAATCAATACAAAAATCGCTTTTCAGTTAAAATTACCAATTGTTTTTTTCTTTTCTGTTTGGTTTTGCGAAGAACGTCCAAGGTTCAATTTGTGATATATGCATTGACAATAATTTGCTAACTCATGAATATTTGCATACGAAACAAAGGATTAATTACAGGTAACATTAGAAACAGGGGCAATAAAGAGTTGTCTAAGCAATCTATTTGTTCTATCCTCCAAGGTATCAAGGTGAGTTCCGCTGAAGAACATAATCAGTACATCCCAATTCCCCAGAGAGTGAGCCAGCAAGTCAGTACACTCTCCTCAAGCAAAGCTATTATCAGCCTTGAGGAAGTTGGGTATCCTCCAGCAGATCTCAACATCCCCAGCAATATACATGAATTCTTAACAAGCATCCCCGGCAGTCTTGACCTAAAGATTGTTCCCCGGCGGTATATCAAACATCCAATGGAGTCACTTCCCCGATACAGTTCAAAACTTCCCCAAGAGAGTCCAATCCAGCTCCCCCAGGAAAGTTGGAATCCATCTCCCCAAGCAGTAAGCTTATCCCTAGTAGATTCTGGAAGCTTATCCCTCGCAGAACACGAACGCGTCTCCTGGCTTTATTCAAAGATTTATTTCCCTACCAGGATATAACTGGGTTATCCTCAGCCAAAAGCCACGGAAAGAGCGTCCTCGGCGAAGTCTTCTTATCCCCAGCGAAGTCTATTAACACTTCCAACACAACAATGGTATCCCCAGCGAAGTTACCATTAACATTTCAGCAAAGTACCTCTTTCCCCACAGAGTATTGCTCCCCAGCAAGATCGTTAGAGTACTTTTTCCCCGCAGAATATCTATTCGCCAAGCTTATTCCCCAACGGAGTTATCTTCTCCTACCGGTATTCTTGCAACTATCATCCCCAGCGGAGGCAAAGATTTATTCTTCAACATCAGCCCAAGATATGACTTCCCGGCACCCGTCAAGGATTCATTTTCCTAGGACGAAAAGATACATTCATAAACATCACATCTCCATACATTATAGCATGCATATACGCATCATATCTTACAAATCTCATTTTGAGAACATCATTGCTTGATACATATCATGCATTGCATACGACTGACCTTTACCTTTCAGGAAAGATTCAGTTAAGTTCTCAACTAGATTTCAAGACCTAGACCGGTTCAGTTAAATCGACCCTAAGATTTTTCTGTTTCTTATCCAGTCCAAGGCCTTCTCTGGTTCAGTCAGATCGACCCTAAGATCTCCCTGTTTCTTATCCAGTTGAAGACATTTCAAGACCTAGACCGGTTCAGTTAAATCGACCCTAAGATTTTTCTGTTTCTTATCCAGTCAAAGGCCTTCTCTGGTTCAGTCAGATCGACCCTAAGATCTCCTTGTTTCTTATCCAGTTGAAGACATTTCAAGACCTAGACCGGTTCAGTTAAATCGACCCTAAGATTTTACTGTTTCTTATCCAGTCAAAGGCCTTCTCTGGTTCAGTCAGATCGACCCTAAGATCTCCCTGTTTCTTATCCAGTTGAAGATTTCAAGACCTAGACCGGTTCAGTTAAATCGACCCTAAGATTTTTCTGTTTCTTATCCAGTCAAAGGCCTTCTCTAGTCCAGCTAAATCGACCCCTAACAGATTTTCCTGATAAAGACTCAGTAGAAGATATCCAAGATTCTCTCAGCGTTACTGTTGAGGTAGAAGTCGCCCAAGATTCTCTCAGCGTTACTGTTGAGGTAGAAGTCGCCCAAGATTCTCTCAGCGTTACTGTTGAGGTAGAAGTCACCCAAGATTCTCTCAACGTTACTGTTGAGGTTGAAGTCGCCCAAGGTTCTCTCAGCGTTCCTGTTGAGGTAGTAATCGTCCAAGGTTCTCTCAGCGTTCCTGTTGAGGTAGTAACCGTCCCTGGTTCATTCATCACCTTTTGAAGCTCCAGATCCAGCTCCTGTAACCAGTCAGGACACGTCTACACAAAGAATTTGAAAACCAGCTCCTGTAACAGGTCAGGTAATCATTTTCTTTTGCAGGTACGCAAGTTCTCGCTAAGGAATCTCTTACGCGATCTACATTCAGATGGCATCTATAAGCCCATCCACCTTCCATCATATCCTAGCATGGCATCTATAAGCCCATCATCCTATCCAACAATCTCCAAATGGCATCCATAAGCCCATTCCCCACATCACACTACTATGTGAGCGCAAATTTCTGGGCACTCTAGTGTTCAATCATCTTCCACCTTCGGATTACGAAAGGCACGTCTTCCAATCTGCATCTTCAGGTCTAAGAAGATTGAACAGGGGCAACTGTTGTACCCCAAAATTTTCCCTCCCATATTCTTCCAAATTTGCCAAGTCAAAACTTCAAAATCTCCCCAAGGGTTGCACAGTTCAAGGGCCTCCTAACAGTCAAAAATTAGGGTTTTGATTCTGACAAAGTAAATGAAGTTTCCAAGGGTCCAATCAAGTCCCACATGCCTACAAACATGGTCAAGCATCCTCATACCAAGTTTCAAGACTTACAGCACAAAATTGCACAGTCAAAAACCCTAATTGCACTACAGTCAACTCTAGGGGCAAAATGGTCATTTGGCAGTCAAAAGTTCAAATTTTTTGTCAACATCTCATTTTGAAGCCACAAACATCATTTGATCAATGCTTGATCATGATTTTCAAGGTATGGCTCAAAAAGTCTCAAGATGCAAAAGTTTCCATATTTGGACAGTTGAAAAAGTCAACTGTAACTTGACCAAGGCATAACTTCCACATGGATTATCAGAAAAATTCCATCCAAAGCTCATTTTGAAGAGAAAGACATTTCCTAAAAATCCTCTTCACACTTCAAGTCCAAGAAATGCTCTCACAAAAAGTTATCAATTTCAACATTATAGGTCATTTTCAAAAGTCAACAAAAAGGGACTTTAAGTCAAAGGCCATAACTTGAGATTGGTAAATCAAAATGACATGGGACCAAAGGCATTGGTTAGAGGACTTCAATACCTTTCCAAAATGTCTAAGAACATGAGCAAAGCTTAAAAATTAAGCAAGTTATGCCTTGTGGAAGTTGGGAAATTTGTGGGCATTTTGAAAAGTCAACTTTGCTTCAAATGTCTTAAAAATGCTAATGGGCCACATTTTCTTCCAAGAATCTTCATCCAAAGCATGTGCACGACCATTTGGCCCAAAGGGAAGTTTTTCATCATTTTTATTTATTTATTTAGATTTTTAATGACTAATAATTCATTTAATTAAAATAAATAGGTGGAAAATATCAAAGCAAGTCAATCAAATCTTTTTGTGCATGGGATAACTTCAGATTTTCGTGCATTATTAGATAGGGAAAGAATCCATGTGATTGGACATGATTGGAACCAAAATAGCATGGAAAAGATTGAAAAATTATGGCATGAAAATCAAATATTGACTCCATCAATTCATTGATTCTTTGGACCAATTTCTCAACCCTAATCATTCACACATATATACTAATGCAAACCCTAGTGTCCATGACCACAAAGCTGCGCAAGAACACCATAACAAAGTTTGCATTTTTTCAAGAAAACTCAAATACTGAAAACCACCTTCCAGGGCGATTCAAGCCAAAATAATTATTCCATTGTCTTGCTGAGACATCAAGGAAGGTGCCTGGATTAAAATCATAGCTTGAAACATCAAGAATTGGTAATTATAAGTCAGGCTGTATCACTTTTTTTGCATAATCGCATCTGATCATTCATGCCATAATTTTCAAATCTAATGCTTGTTTTGTATTGCTCTTGTCATTCTGAAGCTAACCCAGTTGTTTGATTGAGTTTTCATCACCCATACGCGAAACTACCATGGACGATTATTAGGGTTCTTCAAATTTCAAATTGGGTACTTTCACCTACTGTAAAATTGAGACACCTCAATACCATGGTTGAATTCAGGAAGCTTGGACGATTCTAATGCAACACTCGCGCCTAATTTATATAGCACCATAGTCTATTCGCTATTATTGAAAAGTGCATATTTTGGGGGGGTTCAAAACCCCCGCTAATTCTTTTTCATGTTTTAGGAAAATACAAACAATGAAGAAGACGATGACGTGTGGGATAGCAAGTGGCTCATTTAAATTTTCGCGCTAAAATCCCACTAACTCTTGTTTTACCTTATATTTATTGTTGGTCATATAATTATCAAAACGCGTTCACAGCTCCATTGGCAAGGTGTTTGGGTGGTAATCTCTGGGACCTGGGTTCGAATCCCAGGTCCCCCTTTCTATTCCATATTATTTTGCTAACAATGCTTCTGTGTAATTTCAATACAAGAGTCCATCATACAACCCATGGTCCCAGCATGCCACGCGCTTATCAAGATCAATCAAAGGGCTATGCTTTGGAGATCATCATGGACATGAGTCAAAGAAAACACACGCTGGCATAAAAGTCAAACAAGGCCATAGACAAGTGGGCCAGAATTGCTACAATAAACCCTTCAATTTGGGGACAGACCCCCCATGGTTTGCCTTTCTCATTCTTTTCTCATATTTTTCTATTTTTGTTTTAATTAGTTTTTTTAATTTAATTCTTTAAACCAATTTATTTTCATAAAAATATAAAAACAATAGAAAAATATGAAAAGACAAAAATCAAAATATATTTTATTTAATTAATATTTTTGTAAATAAATCTCACTAATTAATTAGATTTAAATTTAGGTTTAATTCAAATAATTTCTTAATAAATTAAAAAGAGTAGAATTAGGGTTTTGAAACATTTTTCATTCTTTTCCTTTTTTTTTTCCTCACCATAATTAATTATTTAATATTATTTTTTATAAATCAAATTGCATTAATTAATTAGGTTTAACTTTAGGTAATTTTCATATTTCCTTAATAAATTAAAAAATAGCTAGAATTAGGTTTAAATTTCATTTAATTCACATAAAAAACCATAAATACAAAAATCCCAAAAATAATTTCTTTTTTCTTTAATTTAATTAATTTGTTAGTAATAATTTAATTTCATTTAAAAGGATCCAACGCCCTCGCTTTCAATTTTAATTCAATTCGCGCATTTTTATTCCTTCTTTTAAATATTGATGTAACTCTCCCAAAGCCGTGTAAATTTATATTTCTCACACTTCACTTCTTTATTTTCTGTCAAATCGGGTCCTGGATTTAATTTGGCGATGTGGACCCGCGCCTTTGTAATAGTTTAGGAACTTTTATTTCTCGCAATTCTTTTAACTGTTAATAATGGCATGCAAGAATGAATGACAAAAATAAAAACAAAAGCGTAGATCACCTTGACATGAACAAGACAAAAATAACTGAACATGACACACAAATCACACACCACCCCTAGGGTACGCCTCACTGTTGCCTTGCCTCGAAAGGTGATCGTCGAGTAGAGGATGTCTTAGTAAGTCCTCATGATCCGGGAACCTGGCATGAGGGTAGCTTCTAAGGTATCTTCCTATTGCTCTGGTGATCACCATGTCCCGAACCTTCGAATTGACCCGAACACCTCCAACGGTGGTGCTACCTACCTCTCAATGGTGGGATGGCACTACTTTAAAGGACATCTACACAGACGAATTCCTTAGGGTAGGTAGACGACTCTAGATACTTGCTCTAAATTTCAAAACGAATCAAAAATACTTTTCACACCGACACCTTTTCAAAAAGCTTTCGAAAGCAATTTTTCAAACACTCTTGAGGACCGATACAAGAGTCGAACTGGAATTTTCAAAGAAACTTTTTAAAAACCCACAGTTGAAAAGCAAACAAACACTTTTGAAAACACAAATGAGCAAGTATCTAAGAGCCCATGGATAACCATGGATAGAAAGGGTGCTAACACCTTCCCTTTCTATAAATCTACCTCCCGAACCGAGAACTAATCTCAATAAGGAATTTTTCTGTGCTTTTGTCCTTTTCCATGTTGGAGAAAATAAAAGACGGTGGCGACTCTTGCTTCCGCGACATTTCGCCAACCAGTGTTAAACAGTCAGTTCCAGATCCACCGATCACATATGTGGATGCATGTTTTCAAGGATCTCACAGGGTAAACACAAGAAGATGTTAGAAGTTAAACTTTGACTACAGCTTTGATTGAATAACCTCATATTAGTGGATGTCCTTCCTCAAGCATTAAGATCACCATGTCAAGTGGGTCATAGCCCTTGACTCAAGTTGTTGATCTTTGACGGATTTGGTTAGAGGAAAATAAATCCTCTTGCCCCTTGACAGGCGTCTGGTTCAACAGGACCCTGCATCATAGACCCTTGAGATCCCTGAAATGGTTATTTAAAATTCTATGGTATGATGTCATGATGTTATGTACAAGTATGCAAAGTAAGCAAGTTGTTATGTATAAATAGTCATATACATGCAAAGCAGACAAGTCCTTATGTTTAGGCTTGCGTGGAGTTTGATAGGTAAGTACCCTCTTGAAGTTTAGTTGGCTCAACATATCCTAGTAATAGTAACTGGGTTCTAGGGGATCTCAATATCACTGATCTTTCTTTATCGGGCATTGTTTTAGTGCAAGCCTCTTTAATAGCCACCGAAATATCCCAAAACTCCGATCTCAATGAGCATAGTATCGAGTATCAACCAATCTTCGGTCAAAACCAAAGCCGACTATCTCACTACTTCCTAATGGCCAAGGATGAGTCAATTAAAAGGTTCTAAAGGTCAGTTAGCGCTTAATGACACTAAGGAAGCCTAATGTTATCCTTGACTGACTAAAGGAACATTAGTACAAACCAAAGTATCACGCTAACGTAGCTATCACTTTGTCCATATCGGTATACCCCGTACAACCTCTACGATTTATTACTACTTACCTAAAAGGTGCCCCAGATCCGGGTATAGGATCTTTAACAAAAATCCAAACAAGGACCCAAATATAAAGCAAGCAAGTCAAATAACGAAATCAAGTAAAGGTGATCTAACCCTAAGGTAACCTCACTTTTAAGTAACATCCCCAGCAGATTCGCCGATTCTGTAACACGGTGGGAGAACTGACTTGGGTGTTTTGTATTTGATCGCAATTTTTGCAGATAGCAAGAGTCGCCATCGACTTTTCTTTTATCTAATAAGGAAAGGTTGAAAAGAACAGGAAAGACCTTTCGAGATTATTTCTTGAGTTCGGGGGGTAGGTTATGAAAAGGGAAGGTGTTAGCACCCTTTTCATCAGTAGTTATCTACGGGCTCTTAGTTGCTTGCTAGATCACTTGCTTTTGTTTGAAAATGTGCTTATGGTGTGTTTTTTGAAAGTTTTTGAAAAATGTCTTTGTAATGGTTCTCGTTTCTATAAGAACGCGTACAAAGTGTTGGTTTTGAAAATAGTTCAAAGAGGTGTTTATGGAATGTGTTTTTGAAAGTGATTTTGAAAAGGTGTCTTTGTAATGGTTCTCGTTTCTATAAGAACGCATACAAAGTGTTTTAACTTTTGAAAATGTTTCAAATGAAAGTATTGGTGTATAAAATGTTTTTGTTGTGAGCAAGCGAGCAACTAGGAGCATCCTACCTACTCAAAAAGGTCTAATGTTCTTTTCCTCATCCTTTAGATGTTGCTATCTTACCATTGATTTGGTAAGAAGCCCCATCGTTGGATGTGAAGGGACAGGCGCGGGTCAATTGTACATTCATAGAAGGCAACTTGTGAGACGCTTTAGCAATTTTTGTAAGGGACTAGATCGTTTTACCAAAGGCAACATCGAGGGACTACGATCTTTTTTATCGAAGGGACTTTGTTAAAGCGTCCCATATTCGAGGGACATTACTGTATTTCCGAGGCAACAAGCGAGATTACCTTAGAGGTGCATGTGTGAAAATGTGTTTGATTCAAGTTAATTTGTCTTTGATTTAGGGTTGTCTAGCGATTGATTTTATATCTTATCATACACACCTAATTTACGATACAGTATAAGGAAAATAGTAAATTGCAGAAATGAAAATTCTACGCTATTACAGAGATTTTGGGGATGGTGGTTACAAATTTACAAATGAGGATGGATCAATGCGATTAAAAATCAAAATAGGCAATCAATACAACCAAATCGAATCGAACAATTATTGAAACTACAATAATCTATGAAGTAAAAATTAATTAACAAAGTATGGAAATAAAAGTATTTTGTTTTAAAATTTTGGAAAGAAAAAAAATAAAATTCTATTCTATTAAAGAAAATAATTTAAAAAATATATATTTTACAAAGAAATTAGATCGAATGTATGTATATTTTGTCTTTTGGTATTTTTTTTATGAAGACAAACAAATTAAGACTAAAGAAAAAGTTAACTAGTAAAATTATTTACAAAAAATCCCTAACTATATTAATTAAGAAAATAAACTAGATAATTTGAGATTTATATTATTTAATTTTAAGAAATTACAAACAAAATTAATATTCTAAAAAAAAGATTTAATGACATGTTTTTTTGTAATTTATTATTTTTACTTGAACTTTAAAGTCTAAACTAATAAACTAAGAAAATGAAATTTGAAAGAAATGGACGAGTTTAAACAGTAAATAGGGAGCGCTGGCAAGCAAAACACTGTTGGGCTTTTATCTACTGGTTAAATTGAAGCCCAATAATTTATTTTTTGTTTAACAAAAAGGGAATCAAGCAAACAGAAAAAAGAAAAAAGAAAACATCTCCTAGGGGGGGGGGTCGAACTCAGGACCCCTTGTCTGTTAATGGGGCATTTTTCCAGTTGGAATGTATTGCTCATTCGTTATAATTATGAGTTAATTAGTATAAAAGAGAAAACGGTAATGGAAATTGGGCCAGCAGCCCAATGGGCTGACCCGGTTGGAAAAGAAAACAAAATCTCAAAACCCTAAGGAAATGGTGCGCCGCATGCTGTTGTGTTGGAAAAGGAAGACCAAAAAATTTCAATTATTATTAGTATATGGGGAAGGCAATGAAATCAAGTTAAATACCATTATTGTTATTTTTTTTTTAAATTCTTTTCCCTATGTTACTGTAAAGAGAAAACACAAATCACAGAAAAAATTCACCTCTCTGCTACTTGCTTATTTTTTTTCAAGAACCAATTTTTCCTTTTCATGATTAACTTTCCCATCCTTTTTCTTTCAATCTTTCACTCTTTCAATTCCAAACACAAGATCAACAATGGATAAAGTAAAAGAATAGCAATTAAAAAGCGTTCAACATCAAAACCTCAAGAAATTGAAACCCACCAACCTTAAATCAATGTAGAATCTGATGGTGGCTTATCTGTATTTGGAAGCGGGTGTTGTATGCGGGTGGTCATATCTATGCGTGACGACGGAGGATATCCTCGGAGGGACGTGCGGCCGAAACAGGGGCGGCTCCAGTTGGAGAATATGCGGTTGTGAGATGGTGTCGTCGTCTGAATTTGAAGAACGATGATGGTTGAGCTGGGGTTTGGAATCAGTTTGAGATGTTGATATATGAGACTGGCTTCGTGATTTGTGGTTAAGGGTTTGCGATTACAGTGAATTTTTACAGGGAAGTTTCTTTTTTTGTATTCTTTTCTCTCTTTCTCTCTTTAATGTCTGAAGGGTTGGAAGGGGAAAATGATGAAGAATTTTTGGGTTTTCTGTATGCTTGGCCTTAAACAAAACTATTACTGTGATTTTTGTATATATCTTGGTTACTGTAAAACTGCTTTGTTATCCTTTTTTCTTTTCTGATGGAACATCGATCTCCCCCCCCCCCCCCCCCCCCTTGTTATGGTATCTGTTTTCTTATATTAACATGATGATGGAACTTTTTTAGGGGGAAAAGAAATGGGGTTTGAACATTTGTGATGCACTGCCTTGCTGCTTTTCTGATACAATTTTGGTTTTGGTTAAGTTTGTGAAAGTTTTGGACTGGCTTGGTATAGGTTTGTGCAGCAGTTTTCTTTTTGGACTGTCATGGGCAGCAGTCTGCTTTGATAGTACTTGCCTTTTTGTGTTTGTTTTGCTTACAATAATGCAGGATGTTTTTTTATTTTGACAGTATTTGTTTTCTTTGTGAACCAAAATAACATATTTTTCTGATTTGCAATGAAGATACTTCTTTGGGCCAATGATAGGACAAAGTTGAGACTTTTGTTGGGCTTAAATCCTTGATTTGTGATGTTGCTGTTTCTGAATTTTGTATTTGTCTACTGTGATTTTGCTACACCACCCTTTTTCTGATTCCTCTCACAATTCCTAATGATGCAATTAGGAACAAAACCTACTTTTAAACTTCAGTATTTATATGCTAACTGTATCTTCCTTTTCTTTGGAAAGGAAATTTACAATGAGAAGTCATGGATAGGCTTGAAGGAAGTGGTGAAGCTTGGCACGGAGAGTGTGGTAGTTTTTGAAGAAGACATCAAAGTTTTGCAAATTAGGATTTAGGAAACCTTGTAGAATTTTCCAACACCTTAGAATAATTTCTCCATGACAAAACAAACTTGTAACTTTGAAATTGATGTAGTAATATGAAATTTTGAGTGAATGAAATTTCTTGTAACTTAATTGCACATTCGAATAATTGAACTTGTTATTGCTTGTAATTTTTGTAGCTTGAGATTTGAATGAATCTTTGAACAATGACGAGTTTGAATCAAACTTTGCCTACTATGTGAATAAACTTGATGATGGACTTGAGAACTTTGAAGGGTAAACTTTGAATCATGTTTAGGTCAAGACTTGTCCATGTATCACCTTTTAAAATTTCAAATGATTGAAAGGTCCTTGTAATTCCTTGCCTCTTGAACTTTAATTCAACACTATAATCGAACTTGCGTGACACGCAATGAAATTTGAAAAGATGATGGTGACTTAAACTCTAAGAAACTCACATTTCACGACATCCAAATGAAACTTACTTATAAGCTTAGCGCGCTTTAAACCTTAATCAAGTGATCTTTTAAATTAATGAACTTTACTTCAATTCTCAATTAAAACTTAACTCAAATTCCAAATCAATTTGCCTTTGCAAACAAACCGGAACAACCATGTTTTGATCATGATGAATTCTTTGCCTTATGTCTTGCGTCATGCTTTGCGTCCAATCACCATAACAATAATGCCTTCATGAATTGAAATTAGAAGCCAGACTTTTCAAAGTCAGGAATTGACTTATAACGTTTCGATAAATTTCAAAACCTTCTGAGCATAATTTGACTCCGATATTTGAAGTAACTCTCATAGACAATGCTATTTATGATACTTCACAAAAAGAATCTCCTCAGGTTGTTGAGAATTGAAGAAATTATGAACCTCGAGAATTGGACAAAAGTTTCTTGTGATTAGGTCAAATTTGCAAAATGACCTCTAAAGTATTCAAATTTTCTAATGATCTTTTGCACGTAATCAGCTCTTGACTTGTGAAGAGAAATTGGGGATGACGTCAAGGAGAGTCAACCCTGCAGGCTTCTGATGTTTAACTTTCGACTTCTGACAAGTCAAACATGCATACACGAACCGAGCCACGTCACTCTTCATTCTAGGCCACCAAAACAAACCTTTCAAATCTTGATACATCTTTGTAGCTCCTGGATGAATACTCAACTTACTTCTATGACTCTCTTCAAGTATCACTTTCTTCATCTCAGCATCATCAAGAATACAAATTTGGCTACGAAATCTCAACACACTTTGCGCATCTAGCTTAAAATCACTATTCTCAGACTGATCAATCCCAACCATCAAATCTACCAGTTTCACATCCAACTTATGAGCTTCTCTGATACTGTCTAAAAATTCATTATTAATCTTCAACATACCCAATATAACACTCTGCAGAGTAACCTCGTAAACTAAGCTCATATCTCTGAACTGCTCAATCAATTCCAACTCTTTAATCATCATTGCTGACATATGTAAAGTCTTTCGACTCAACGCATCAGCTACCACATTCGCTTTTCCTGGATGATAATTCAAACCGAAATCATAATCCTTTAACAATTCCAACCATCTTCGTTGCCTCATATTCAACTCTTTCTGGTTGAATAAATACTTTAAGCTCTTATGGTCACTAAACACTTCAAATCTAGAACCATAAAGATAATGCTTCCAAATCTTCAACACAAAAATAACTACAGCAAGCTCTAAATCATGCGTAGGATAGTTCTTCTCATGATTCCTTAACTGCCTTGATGCATGAGCAACTACCTTACCATTCTGCATAAGCACACCTCCTAAACCCATCTTAGAAGCATCACAATACACCACAAAAGGCTCTCTTGGATTAGGCAACGTCAAAATCGGAGCCGACGTCAACCTCTTCTTCAATTCTGTAAAACTTTCTTCGCATTGAACATCCCATACAAACGCTCTACCTTTACAAGTAAAATTAGTCAACGAAAGTTCCAGCTTAGAAAAACCTTCGATAAACCTTCTATAGTAACCATCTAATCCCAAGAAGCTTCTAATCTCAGTAGCTGACCTCGGAGTTTCCCATTGCAACACAACATCAACCTTCGATGGATCTACAACAATGCCACTACCTGAAATCACATGACCAAGAAAACTAACCTCTTTTAACCAGAATTCACACTTGGACAGCTTTGCATACAACGTCTTCTCTTTCAAAACTTGCAATACTACTCTTAAATGTTCAGCATGCTCTTCTTATGACTTAGAGAATCAAAATATCATCAATGAACACCACCACGAACCGATCCAAATAAGTATGAAAGATACGATTCATATATTCCATGAATACTCCCGACGCATTAGTAACACCGAAAGGCATCACCGAATACTCGTAATGTCCATAACGCGTTCTGAAAGCCGTCTTCTGAATATCTTCATCCTTCACTTTAATCTGATGGTAACCCGACCTCAAATCAATCTTGCTAAACAAACAAGCATCCACCAATTGGTCCATCAAGTCATCTATTCTTAGAAGCGGATACTTTTTCTTAATCGTCACCTTGTTCAACTGTCTATAATCAACACAAAGCCTCATACTTCCATCTTTCTTCTTCACTAACAACACTGGGGCACCCAACGACGATACACTTGGTCTTACAAACTTCTTCTCAAGTAACTCTTCCAATTGCTTCTTCAACTCAGACAATTCAGATGCAGACATCTTGTATGGTGCCATAGACACAGGTCTGGTACCAGGTACAAGATCAATTGCAAATTCAACTTCCCTCTCTGGCGGTACATCAGGAATCTCATCAGGGAAAACTTCAGGAAATTCACACACCACCTGCAATTCCTTAATTATAGCTTGAGTCTCTACAGATAGCGACACCATCAACGAGAACATATGTGCTTCCTCTTGCATCAACTTCCTCAACTGTCTAGTAGACAACAGACCATCTTCCTCTTCTTCAGGAGTAGAAAACTTCACAGACTTGTCATAACAGTTAATATGAACATAGTTATGCTCTAACCAGTTCATACCAAGAATCACATCCAAACCTCTTAACGGTAAACAAATAAAATCAACAATAAAGTCTCTGTCGAAGATCGACAAGGGACACTTAACACACACCAAAGAAGTAGTCACCGACCCCTTAGCTAGAGTATCGACGACCATTTCTCCATTCAAAGAAGACAAAACAAGACCCAATCTTTCAACACAATCAGCAGCAATAAAACAATGCATAGCACCAGTATCAACAATAGTAATTAAAGGAGTACTATTAATGAAACATGTACCTTTAATAAGTCTGTCCTCAGCAGCTGTCTGATCCTCAACAAAAGCAAACACTTTTCCACTTGACTGAGCCCTCTTCGGTTTCGGACACTGGCTACCAATGTGCCCTTCTTCTCTACAGTTGAAACAAATCACATCCTTGTGTTCACACTCAGATACAACATGTCCGTTCTTACCACAACGGAAACACCTCTTCACTTCAGCAGTGCACACATTACTCTTGTGCCCAGATTTCCCACACTTAAAGCAAATCACACCAGCGGGAGCATCTCCCCCACTAGTCCTCTGTCTCTGAGCAACTTTCTGCTTACCCTTACCAGCTGGGGTATCATAAGGCTTACCACGATTCTGTGGGTGCTTACCCCTCTTCTCACTGATAATCTTGTAATGAGCATTATTATCTTCCTCATAAATCCTGCAGCTATCAACCAAATCAGCAAAGACACGAATTTTCAAATATCCAACTGCTTTCTTAATCTCCGGGCGTAACCCGTTCTCAAATTTAATACACTTTGAAAACTTAGCATTTTCCTCAGCGTAATGCGGATAAAACTTAGCCAACTCAGCAAACTTGGCAGCATACTCAACAACAGAAATACTTCCTTGCTTCAGCTCAAGGAACTCAATTTCCTTCTTACCACAGACATCTTCCGGAAAATACTTTCTCAAAAACTCCCTACGGAACACAGCCCAAGTGACATTCTCACCTGCAACTTCCAATTTCTGACAAGTCTCTAGCCACCAGTCATCAGCCTTGATTGCTAGCATATGAGTCCCATAATGAACCTTCTGCGCTGGAGTGCAGTCCATCACGCGAAAGATTCTCTCAATCTCTTTCAAATACTCCAATGCTCCATCAGGATCATACTTTCCCTTGAATGTAGGTGGATTCTCTCTATGGAAGTTCGCCAAGCTACGAGATCCAGCATTCCCGTCAGCATTCGGCTGATTTTCCATCGCATGAGCCATTGCTTCTAAAGCAGCAGCAAGTGCAGCATCATTCCTTCCAGCCATCTCAACTTATCACTACAACATAAACAACGATTAGAACTCAAATTAACAATACTCGATTGTTAGACAACTACGACTCGACAACAAGGTCAGACCAACCTTTTGCTCTAATACCAACTTTGTAACACCCCAATTCTACCCCAAGCAAATTATGCAAATTAAATCAGAGTTATAAAATTCATATCATGCAAACGAATCGGGATGTCACAAATTCTTCTATCAAAAATTCATTGCATTCATCGTGGATATATAACACTTTCAAAACATCGGATGAACCATCATAACATCTTTAATTAATTAACTCAACATATACGCAGCGGAATTCTTAATAACATCTCTAACAACAAAACAACAACTTCGAAACATCACATATTTAATAATAATCAATTTAAAGTTCGGCAACCGAAAATCATCAATCAAAAACAGCAAACGTTCATCCCCCCGAGTGTTACATATCAGAGCAATGACACCGACTCGAACTATTGAAGGTATACAACATTCACTCTCGATTACCTACACGTTACCAACATAAGGGCAACATTCAAACAGAAGGAGTGAGATATCTAACAATATAATAAAGCGCATGATAAATAATATACTAAATTAGATCAATAACATCACCACTTCTCATCTCATAATCAACAATAATTACAATGCATATACGCATTCATCAACATCAAAATACACTTCTCTAAACAATCATATAATGCGACTCAATACTATGCAAATGCATGTGGTACCATTGGAGCAGAACTCCCATCTCAAAAATTTGCTAATTAATAGATGCGTCAACAAGGCATAGCCTTCATCTCAAAATTCTCCAATACAGACCATCTCAACGAGCATAAGCTCCATCTCAAAAATGCAAAGTATACGACACGACCATGGATGTAGTAATAACACCCAAGTTAACAACATCTCAAATCATCTCAAAACATCTCTGTTGTACCTAAAAATTTTCCCTCTTATTTATTAAGACTTTTCTCACAAGATTTCTTTGACTCAAGACTGGATTAGGGTTTTGTCAGCTCAAGACATCTCATCTTACACTGTTAGCCCAAAATTAGGGTTTAAGTTTGCACAAGGATTATTGGACTATAAATGCTTCATATGACTTTCAAACATCATTATAGACCCCTAATATTTCTCATGACAAGTTTCAAGCCTTGAACCACATTTTTGATCAGTCAATTGGACAGTTGACCTAAAAATCAGATGTATTGGGGGAAAAGTAAACCATGGCCAATTTACAGTAAAACTTCATAATTTTTTATCCACATAAACATTCTAGACTCATATGTATCATTTGATCAAGTTTGGACCACAATTCCTCAAGAAATTTGATCAAATCAACAAAAGGGCAAAATGGTCAAAATTAGGGTTTTGACTGAGGAAGGGCAATTTCTGATTTTTGACCTAGCAAATGACCAATTGAGTTAAAGCATGATTCCAAGGATTAAATTGCATCATCTTGATCTAATTACATGGTTCAAAACATTTCAATTTCATTGATAGACAGATGAAATTTGCAGTCAACTGATCAAAAGTCAACTGTACACTGAAAAGTCAAACTTTGACTTTTGGGTCAAAATCAAGTGCCAAGGGTCACAATTCATCAAAACATGTCAAAATGTGAAACTTGTTCATCAAGAAATCAAGGATTGAAGATTAGGGTTTAAAATTGGAAATTTTCTTAACTTAAAAAATTTTCTAAGTATAGAAAATTTCTTATTTTTTCTCAACTTTAAGCCATTTTTTCACCATGATACAAGATGATTCAAAGGAAGTTCCCAATATTAAAGTTGTAGACCTCCATGAAATATACAACTTTTCTTCACACACTTTTCCCTAAAGATGCTTGGATCTCAAGATATAATTTTATGAATACATGCTCATGAACCAAATAACTTAGTGAAATTTTGCCCTAATTTAGGCAAGTTTTTGACCTATCTTCATGACAATTTTTCACCTAGTTCCAAGAGGTATCTTGAAATGCATTTCAAAGATGAGTTATAGAGAACATTGCAAGATTTCCAAAATGTCCAAGAACTCCTCAAGATCATTTTTGAGTAGGGAGAATCGAAGAGATGAAGTTGGCAATTTCTCACTTTTGATTCAAGCCATTTCACGAAGAACAATTTTCAAATCAGTACCTATGTTGCCTAATCCATGCTTTACAGGTCCCAAACTTGTTTCCTACTCCATAATTTAATACTTACTCATTTGACAAAGCTTTAATACAAGCCCTAGAATCTTTACCCAAGTTGTAATTCCATAAATGGCATAAAGTGGCCATTGCCATTTTGAAAAAGCTTCACTTTTGCAAACTTTACAAATCTTGAGCATTGAACATGTCTCCTTTGTACATACAAGTACCACAGACCTAAGGCAACTTATATAAAATAGATACCAACCCTAAGCAAGCCAGTACAAGCATGTAAAGCCTTGTCCCTTCACTTTGCTTCAAAAGCAAGAAAGTGTGCCAAAAGGCTAGAACTCACAAATCTGTTGGAGAGCTGACTTGAACTCCTTTCTATACTAGTATACAAACACATTACAACAGAAAACACGATTGCTAGAGGCCTGAAACATTCAAACACTCCATATCACCAAACAAACTGTCAAAACTTGCAGTTTTTTCATAAGCATAGCAATCCCTCATTTGGCTCGTGCATTTCAAGTCTTAACCATCAAAACACTTTACCTACTTGATATCTAACTGATCCAGACCCTCATCCATGTACTGTAACTCCTTCTCCATCATCTGCCATTTTTGTTTTCAAAGCTTGCAGCTTGACTTGGATAGAGAGTTCCAGGCACTTCCAAAGCAAGGCAAGGATTGGAACACACTCAGGGAGGTTCAAGCAAGCTCAAGCAATCATCAGGCCTTCATAAAACTCACTCCAACTCCATCCACAATTTTAACTGAAAGAGGTAAAAATCTCAACTTCTATCTCTTCATACAGGCATCCATTGGCCACGATTTATGAATAAACAATGTAGACCTCGTTGCTACGAAGCTGTACATGTATATATCTTGCATTTATTTGGCCTAAGTTGAGAGAATTTTGAAGTTCAAATTCCTGTAAAAATTAGGTTTAGATTTAGGGCTTTTAAAATTCATCTTGATCTTTGATTGTTAGCTTACATGATTTATATGGTTAGAATCGTGAGACAAAATGCTACAACATTCATGTTATGAGTTTTCATTTTCATGGAGAAATGAGAAAGTTACAGAGCATCTGGATGGCTAGAGGAAGAAGACGAAGTACAGGGCCATGGAAGCGTTTCATGTTATGTTATTTTTGTTTCACATAAATCAACGGATATATAGCCACCCCAGTGGCAAGGTAGCGCGCCGGTGAGACCCATGTCTTGGGTTCGAACCTTGGCGCTACCTTTTGTTTGTTTGCATTTTTCCATTTTTAGTTTTTGGCTTGTTTTGCAGGATTGGGCCTCCACGCTGGGCCTTGTGTTTTTTCTAACCTTCACCACTTGATTTCTCAGAACACCCCCCTGGCCCAACTATTTTTATATTTTTTTTATTTGTTTTATTTTAATTTTATTTATTAAATATTTTCTTTAATACATAAAAATCCTAAAAAATATAAATATGATAATATTGCATTTTAGTTTATTTTATTTTATTTTTCACATAAAAAATATTATTTATCTTAGTTATATATTAATTATTTTTCTTAATAAACTTGTAAACATAAATAAAATAGGTTTAGTTTAATTTGTTTTATTTTCTTTTCATTCCATACATGTAAATATTTATTTTAACATATAAAAACTAAATGTTTTCATAAAATATTATTTATTATTTTTTATACAAAGAATACACAAATAATAATATATAAGAACCTTATTTTCTTTCAAACTAGAAATTAGGGTTAAACCCTTTTTTTAAGAATTAATTTCTTTTCCTTATATTTTTAGGATTAGGTTAAAATTTCTTTTCACACAAAAAAAACAAAACAAAATCTTTTTCTTGCATGTACATAATATTGCATATTTAAATATTGTATTTGTTTATTCCAATATTCGTACAAATTCGATTTGGTTGTAATAGCTTATTTAGGTTTACATTCTTGCAAATCCCCATTCAAATTTGTATTCCCCCCTCCCATAAATTGTTGTAATAGCTTAGTAATCTTTACATTACGTAATTTACCGCTTTACATGCCATGTTAGTAATTAGGGTTTGAATGGCAAGATAAAAACAAAGCAAATAGAAAAACCATAAATCCAATACAAAATCAAAGCATAAAAATAACACACTTGCACACAAACACCCTTAGGGTTTCTTCACTTGGTTGCCTTATACAAAAATAGCCATATTACGCATGCGAAGTATCTTGGCAAAACAAATAAATATAAGATCATAGTCCCTCGACGATGCTATTCAAAGTTGCCTTACAAAATGATCTTGGTCCCTCAAAAATGCTAAGATACTTTGCAATATTGCTAATCATGGTTATACGATGACCCACACCCGTCCCGTTTACATCCAAAGATAAGGTTACTTACCTAATCAATGGTAAGACAACAATGTCAAAGGAAAAGAAAATGGACATGAAAGACTTTTGAGTAGGTAGAATGCTCTCAATTACTTGCTCAATTTCAAACAAAACATCATTTCTATTTTCAAAACAAGCACCTACACTTTTAAAACATCTTACAAAACTTGAAAACATTTTCAAAAGATCAACATCTTTGTATACATTCTTACGAACGAGAATCATTACAAAGGTTGCCTAAACAATGGCCTCTTTACAAAATACTTTCAAAAAATCACACAAAGCACAATCTCAAGCAAAAGCAAGTGATCTAGCAAGTAACTAAGAGCCCATGGAAAACCATGGATGAAAAGGGTGCTAATACCTTCCCTTTTCATAATCTACCCCCCGAACTCAAGAAACATCTCAAAGGTATTTCCTGTGCTTTTTCACCTTTCCTTTTTTGGATAAAAGAAAAGTCGGTGGCGACTCTTGCTAACCGCAACATTTATGATAAAACGCAAAACCCTCAAGTCAGTTCTCCCACCGTATCACCAGAACTGGCGACTCTGCTGGGGAATTTTATAAAAGTGGGGTTACCTTAGGGCTAGATCACATTTATTTGCTTACTTTGTTTGACTTAATTGCTTTACATTATGGTTCTTTGTTTGGGTTTGAATCCTCCACCCGGATTTGGGAAACATTATAGGTAAATAGCAATACGTTGTAGAAACTGTGCGGGGTATACCGACATGGTCTAAGCAATAGTTATGTTAGTGTGACATATTTGTGGGTACCGTTAGCCTTTGAGTCAATCAAAGAGAATACGAGGCCGCTGAGTGATGTCATGAAGCACTAATTAACTTCTAGAACCCTTTACTTGACCAACTTGGCCTTTAGGATGTAGTGAGATGACCGACTTTGGTGTAGTCCGAAGTTGGTAGATACTCGATACTACACTCATTGAGGGTTGGTTTCTTGGGATATTTCGGTCTCCATTAAAGAGGCTTGAGCTGAAACAATGACCAAGGAAACAGTCCGGTGATATTGAGCTCCTTAGAACCCGGTTACTATTTTTAGGACAGGTTTAAGCCAACTAAACTTCAAGAGGGTATTTACCTATAAAACCCCATGCAAGCCTAAATTAAGAACTTGTTTGCTTTGCTTGTATATACATACTTGTACATAACATCATGGACATCATGAGCATAATATGCATCCACTAACCATTTCAAGGATTTTTGGAGATTCATCTTTGTTCTTGTTTTGTAGGATATGGATTCACTTCGCAGGAAAACTATCCAAATCAAACTTGTAAGAATTCCTCCGCAACTAAAGGAGTTAGCTTCAAGGATCCCTGAGAACTCTCCATTCACCGAGAGGCATGTTCGTCTACTAAACTTGGTCACCTCCAACACAGAGGAGGATATGATGAAGGTGCTCTTCCAGTTCTTTGATCCTTTGCATCATTGCTTCACGTTTCCCGACTATCAGCTTGTGCCTACTTTGGAAGAATTCTCTCAACTCTTGAGGATTCCCATTCTCAATCAACTACCTTTCAACGGTACGGAAAGAGACCCAAAGCTAGAAGAGATTGCTCAAGCTCTACACTTGTACTCATCTGATGTCACAACTCATTGGGAAACCAGAAGTGGTGTCAAAGGCTTCTTAGTAAAGTTTCTGTTTGAGAAGGCCCAAAGCTGTTGGAACTCCTTAGACTTGCAAGCTTTTGAGGAAATTGTGGATCTCCTCATCTATGGGATGGTTTTGTTTCCCAATCCTGACCAACTCATAGATGTGAGTGCCGTCAAAATCTTTATGTCACGCAATCCGGTGCCTACATTGCTAGGGGATATCTTACACTCTTTTCACACTCGCACAATGAGGAAAAGAGGTGTCCTTATGTGTTGCACCCCCCTCCTGGAAAGATGGTTTATTTCTCATCTTCCCCAATCAGTCTTAAAGAATTAAGGTGGTCGCAGAGGTTAATGACGCTCAAACATTCAGATATTCATTGGTGTTCTCGATCCAAAGAGAATGTTATTATTGTTGACCATTGTGGGGAATTCCCTAATGTCCCTCTACTTGGAATTAGGGTAGGCATCACCTACAACCCTTGCTTAGCTCTAAGACAGTTTGTTATTCCCGAAGGGATAGCCCGCATGAGATGTTGATTCAAGGTTTGGTCTTCGACTACGACAACGACAATCAAGGTCTTCGCCAGAGATTCATCCGAGCATGGAGGATGCTAAACAAGGTGGATAGCAAGACTTTGGGACACAAGAATTCCATCCCTCTTGAGCCTTACGTCAAGTGGGTATGAACCCACGCTCAAAGTCTTATGATGCCTTATCCTTCCATCCTTTCGGTGATCATTGAGCCTGTTAAGGAAGGAGAAGTTCCATACATTATCCTACATCCTGACATGCCCACATCTCTTGAAGACCTACAAAGGGATTGGATACAACTCAAAGGAGAGCGAGATACTTTCGAAGCCCAATTCTATGCAAGCGAGAAGAAGGTTTTGGAACTCACTAGGCTACTTCATGAGGAGCAGACTCTAAATGCCTACATTGCACCAAAGAGGATGCGCACTACTTTTTTATCTTAGAGTTTTGTATTATTTAGCCTAAGGGGCATTGATGTATTCAAACTTTATCTTATTAATATAACCTGTGTTTCTTTTTGTCTAAAACAAACTTGGATCTTTTAAAATCCTTGAAAACATTACATATGCACATATCATTCATCATGACATAAAAATGTCTTTTACAACGAGTTTCCTCATCTCTCTACTGTTTATTTCAGTAAGATGGATCTCGAACAGACAATCAAAGATATTCAAGTTCAGAACATGCAGTTTCAACAGTTACTCATGACCCTAACCAAGGGGAAAGATGAGTTGAAGACTCTGTTAGCTGAAGAAAGAAAGAAGAAAACAAAGAAATCCACTGGGGTTTTAAACATGGGGAGAAGGTTTCAGTGACAGACTAGAAGAAACTTGAATTTTGCAACCACTTTCAGGGAAGGAGAAGGGAAAGGAAAAGAAACAGCGGTTCCGTCAGAATTTGAAGAGGAGGAATAAGAGGAAGACTACTCCGAGGAACAGTATCCTCCAGCAGATGATAAGTACGTACATCTTGAAGAGCGTCTGAGTGCTATGGAAATACAGAAACTTCCAGGTCTAGACTTTGAAAAATTGGGACTAGTATCGGGAATTGTGATCCCACCGAATTTCAAAGTGCCTTTATTTGCAAAATATGATGGGCTGTCATGTCCTAAGACGCACCTCCGATCATACATGAGAAAGATTCAGCCGCACTCCGGCGATAAAGATCTGTGGGTGCATTTTTTCCAAGATAGCTTATCTGGAACACAACTCGATTGGTTCTACCAATTGGAAAGGGCTGATGTCCACAACTGGGAAGATCTTGCCGCAGCTTTCTAAAAAAAATACCAATATAATGATGATTTGACGCCTACCCGTACTCAACTTTAGAGTATGGCCATGGCTTCCAATGAGGGTTTCAAGGATTACGCGCAGAAATGGAGAGATCTAGCTGGGAGAGTACAACCCCCTCTGTCTGAAAGAGAGTTGGTGGATATGTTCTTAGGCACTCTATTGGGTCCTTTCTTCAACCATCTGATTGGAAGTTCATCTTCCGGATTTACTAAGTAAATACTAACCGGAGAGAGGGTGGAAGCTGGCATAAAAAGTGGAAAGATTCAGAAGGATTCATCTGCCTCTACAGTTGTGAGAAAGCCTTTCATTGGGAAGAAGGAGGTATCTGCTGTTTATCCACAAAGGAACCAAGGGATAGTTGAGCGCCGACCAATGGTAGGGGTCGTTATGATCCCAATGCCTACATCTGATCAACTAAGAAGTAACCAACCGAGGGTGGAAAGGCCAGTCCGGCAATTCACCAGAATTAATATGACTCTATCCCAGGTTTTACCACATCTTCTGAAATCCAATTTGACAACTCTAAAGGAAGCTCCAAAGAACCCCAACACTGCGTCCCCTCATTATCACCCAAATGCTAGATGCGCATATCATTCCGAAAGTCCGGGTCATGACACTAACAACTGTTGGGCCCTGAAAAACAAAATTCAGGACCTTATAGATGCAAAAGAGATTGAGTTTGATGCAACCGAGAAGCCAAACGTCATTTCCGCTCCTATGCCTAGGCATGGTCACAACACTAATGCTATCGAAGAAGATTTGTTTGTTACCACAGTTGATGAACTCTTGACTCCACTCCCAATCATTAAGATAAACTTGTTGAAAGTCGGTGTATTCCCGGGTGGTAATGAAGACTGCCATCTTTGCTTATCCTCACCAACTGTTTGCCTTTGTTGAAGACATGCATTCAATGCTTGATAGACAAACAAGAGATTCTGTTTGAAAGTACTCTTGTTTTACCTGTTCCTGTTGAAGACGTTTCAATCATAACCATCTCCGCCAATTCTTCCAGGGTCCCCAAAAGACCCGTTAGTATTACATCAGTTCCAAAAACTACTCCTCTTATAATCACAATGCCCGGGCCGGTCCCGTATGAATCAGACAAAACAATGTCGTGGAATTACGGTGGAGACATCTACTACCATGGTATCAAATAAGATGGGTTGGTCGCCAAAGAGATGAGCTCCGAAGAAGAAGACTCCGGCATTAGCAACATTACCGGAACCAGTAAGATTACTCGTAGCGGTAGAATCTTCTCTCCAGAAATTGCCCCTCCAAAGGCAGTTTTTGGACCCGTGGCTGTTCCAAAGGTTACCTCCATACCAATAACCATATCTGCAAGTGCTCCAATTGACAAAGACGACACAACCCCTGCTGTCATTCCTACCAAAAATCCTACTGCTGAAACTCGAGGAAAAAGTATTCAAGAAGATCCTGTCCGAACGAAGGCTCAACCACTGACTATCCCCGAAACCTCCAAGAAAGAAATGGAGGAGATCCTGAGAATTATAAAGAAGAGCGACTACGACGTAGTTGAACAGTTGGGGAAATCTCCCTCCAAGATCTCCATGCTGGCTTTGTTGTTGTGTTCTGAGGCACATGCGAAAGCCCTGGTGAAGTTTCTAAAGACAACCCATGTGCCCCAAGAGACGTCTGCTGACCAGTTTCAAGATTGTGTGGCCAGCTTGACAGCTAATAACGGCCTAGGCTTCTCTGATGCAGATTTGACACCAAGGGGAAGAAAGCACAACGACGCATTGCATGTCTCTGTGGAATATAGAGGAACAACCCTGGCCCATGTCTTGGTGGACACTGGCTCATCTTTGAATGTTTTACCGAAGAAAGCTCTCGACAGATTGGATTGCGAAGGACTGACATTGAAACCCAGTAGCATAGTCGTTAGAGCATTTGATGGCTCAAAGAGGATGGTCCACGGGGAGGTGGACATCCCCATAAAGGTTGGGACTCAAACTTTCAAATCAACTTTCTATGTAATGGACATCTGCCCCCTCTTACTCCTGTCTGCTAGAACGACCGTGGATCCATAATGCCGGTGATGTCACCTCCACACTACACCAGATGCTAAAATATCCGGTCCATGGAAAGATTATCATTGTCCATGGAGAGGAAGAGTATATGATTAGCCACCTCAATTCATTCCGGTATGTGGAATTGGATGGCGAGTTCATTGAAACTCCTTTTCAACATTTCGAAGTAGTCTCTCAAGAGGTAGCAGTAACCAAGACGGTGTCCCAAATCCATAAGTTTACAAGACCTCCGCTCCGGATGTCATCTCTAAAGGACGCCAAGGCAGTAGTAGAGGAGGGTGGATGCACCATCTGGGGGAAACTTCCGGATATTCCGTATAAATCTGATAAGTTTGGCTTAGGGTTCACTTAAAATGCTCAGAAGGTTGTGCGTCGTGCCCGTGCTGGAGGGCCACCCTTGAAGATTAGCAACCGAGAGGTCAATGCGGTGGAAGATGGAAAGGAGGATTGCAGCATTGAGGATTGGATTTTTCCTACTGTCAACGGAGGACTTCGCAATTGGGAAGCCAGAGACTTTGTCCCAATAACATTCATCTCTCAGTAATTTATCTTTTACATTTCTATTGGACTTGTAATATTCACAAACAATTCGCACATTTAAAACCTTGTGTCTTACCCGAGGCACAACGGTCCATTTGTAAGGGTTTTTATTTCATCTTCATATGACATTCAATGAATCATGGACGTTTTTCACATACAAACTTTTGTGCTCATTGTCTTTCTTTTACATTTTATTGTTTAAAGATGGATATACCCTTACACACACCCACACTCGCAAATGCAGGTACCCCTCCATTCCGGATCCCATGGGTAATGATACTGCTATGGCCTTTTATGACTTTGAGGATCTAATCTACCAAGCCGAGGACGAAGGTGAGGAAGATTGTGAAGTACCAGGGGAACTGGCCAGACTACTACAACAAGAGGAAAGAGCTATTCAGCCTCATGAGGAACCTGTGGATGCGGTCAATCTGGGTAACAAAGAGGACATAAAAGAGGTCAAGGTGGGTGTCAATCTAGAGCCTAGTGTCAAGGAGCGTCTGATTCAGCTGTTGCATGATTATGTTGAAATCTTTGCTTGGTCATATGAAGATATGACGGGACTCGATGCAGACATCATGGTACATCGTTTGCCAACAAGAGAAGACTGTCCACCAGTAAAACAAAAAGTCTGCCGCATGAGACCTGACATGTCAGAGAAGATCAAAGAGGAAGTCATGAAACAATTCAATGCTGGATTCTTGGTTGTCACTTCCTATCCCCAATGGGTTGCCAACATTGTTCCCGTGCCTAAAAAGGATGGCAAAAGTACGAATGTGCATGGATTATAGAGATTTGAATAGTGCCAGCTTTAAAGATGATTTTCCACTTCCCCACATCGATATCCTGGTTGACAATACGACCCATCACAAAGTGTTTTCCTTCATGGACGGATTCTCAGGTTATAACCAAATCAAAATGGCACCTGAGGACATCGAGAAAACTACATTTGTCACACAGTGGGGCACATTCTACTACAAAGTGATGCCATTCGGACTGAAGAATGCTGGGGCAACCTATCAGCGCGCCATGGTAGCCTTATTTCACGACATGATACATCATGAAATAGAGGTCTACATAGACGATATGATAGCCCGATCACAAACAGAAGAAGAGCACTTGGATCACTTGCAAAAGTTGTTTGAAAGGTTGAAGAAGTATAAACTAAGGTTGAACCCAAATAAGTGCACATTCGGGGTACGGTACAGTAAACTCCTAGGCTTTATCGTCAGCATTAAAGGTATTGAGGTCGATCCCGCCAAGGTTAAAGCAATACAAGAAATGCCTGCTCCTCGTACTGAGAAGGAAGTCAGAGGATTCTTGGGACACCTGAACTATATTGCCAGATTCATTTCTCACCTCACAACTACTTGTGAGCCAATCTTCAAACTACTGAAGAAAGATCAAGTAGTCAAGTGGAATGATGAACGCCAGACTGCTTTCGACAAAATCAAAGAGTATTTACAAGAGCCTCCTATTTTGATGCCACCAGTCGAGGGAAGACCACTGATCATGTATCTGACTATTTTAGAAAACACAATGGGGTGTGTATTGGGGCGGCATGACGAGTCTGGCCGAAAAGAGCACGCTATTTATTACTTAAGCAAAAAGTTTACCAACTGTGAAACCAGATATTCACTTCTCGAGAAAACTTTCTGCTCTCTGGAATGGGCTGCTCGTCGGCTAAGACAGTATATGTTGACTCATACTACCTTGTTGATATCTAAGATGGATCCGATAAAATACATCTTCGAGAAGCCTGCTCTGTCTGGGAGGATAGCTAGATGGCAGATGATCCTAACAGAATATGACATACAGTATACTACCCAGAAAGCTGTAAAGGGCAGTGTGCTACCTGATCATCTTGCTCATCAAGCTATAGAAGATTATCAGTCCATGAAGTTTGAATTCCCGGATGAAGACATCGTGACATTAGACAACTGTGAAGAAATCAGACCATATGACGGACCTGAACAAGGATTCCGATGGACCCTGTTCTTTGATGGGGCCTCAAATGCACTCGGTAATGGTATCGGCGTTGTACTCATATCTCCGGAAGGGTGTCATACTCCCTTTACTGCCAGACTTTGCTTCAACTGTACGAACAACATGGCGGAATACAAAGAATGCATCTTTGGTCTCAAGGCTGCCATAGACTTGGGAATCAAATCTTTAGATGTGTTTGGAGATTCAGCTTTGGTCATCAGTCAGATCAAAGGAGAATGGGACATTAAACATCCAAATCTTATCCCTTACAAAGAACATGTTTTGACATTGCTACCACATTTTGAGGAGATTACCTTCGAGCATTTCCCGCGAGAAGAAAATCAGCTAGCAGACGCTCTAGCCACAATGTCATCTATGTTTAAACTTAATTGGGATAATGAAGCTCCCCATATCACCATCGAACGAATGGATGAACCAGCACATTGTCACGAGATTAATACTGAAGAGGTAGTGAACCAGCCTTGGTTTCATGAAGTCAATAGGTATCTCGAGGCTCAAGAATATCCAGAAGGAGCTTCAATCAATGATAAGAAGTTCTTAAGGATATTCTCTGCTAAGTTCTTCCTGAGTAATGGCATCCTGTACAAACGCAATCATGACTCCATTCTGCTCCGGTGTATGGATAAGATTGATGCAGAAAAGATCATGGCTGAATTACATGAAGGTACTTTTGGCACCCACTCCAGTGGGCATACGATGGTGAAGAAAATCCTATGGGCAGGCTATTATTAATCTACCATGGAAGCAGATTGCTATCAACACTCTCGGACCTGTCATACGTGTCAAATTTATGCTGACAAGGTGCACGTACCTCCGGTTCCTCTGAATGTCTTGACGGCTCCTTGGCCCTTTGCTATGTGGGGAATTGATATGATTAGGGAGATCAAGCCTACAGCCTTCAATGGACACCGCTTCATCCTAGTGGCCATTGACTATTTTACAAAGTGGGTCGAAGCAGCTTCCTTCGCATCTGTTACTAAGAATGTTGTTGCCCGCTTCATCAAGCAAAATCTCATTTACCGGTACGGTATCCCGGAGAGGATCATCACTGATAATGGTACAAATCTTAACAATACTATGATCACTGCCTTGTGCGAACAATTCAAGATTCAGCATCACAATTCTTCCCCCTATCGGCCAAAGATGAATGGCGTTGTCGAGGCTGCAAATAAAAACATTAAAAAGATCATACAAAAGATGACAGTCACCTACAAGGACTGGCATGAGATGCTACCATTTTCTCTCCACGGGTATCGTACCACGTCTCGCACATCAACTGGGGAAACACCCTATTCTTTGGTATATGGCATGGAAGCCGTTTTGCCTATTGAGGTCCAAATCCCCTCTCTGAGAATTATGAAGGATATAGGTTTGAATGAAGACGATTGGATCCAAACTCGACTTGATCAACTGAACTTAATCGATGAAAAGAGACTTACTGTTGTTTGCCATGGTCAGATGTATCAAAAACGGATGATCAAGGCTTTCAACAAGAAAGTCAGGCGTCAAGTATATCAAGTTGGGGATCTAGTGATCAAACGTATCATTTTACCACAAAGTGATCCCAGAGGCAAGTGGACTCCTACCTATGAAGGACCATTTGTAATCAAGAGCATATTCTCCGATGGGGCAATGATCTTGACCACCATGGACGGTGACGACCTGCCACACCCTGCGAATGCAGACATAGTCAAAAGATACTACGCATAAGAGACCCGCTAGGTTGACACACCTAGGCAAAACAAGGGTATCCCGGCGAACCAAAAAGGTTCGGGAAAAAATTAAGGATAAAATATATAAAAAATTTGTACACCCGGCAAGTTGAAAACCGGAAAGGGCGACTTGGGAAAAAAAGGGTTTCCCGGTGGACTGAAAACCTGAAAGGGCGGTCCAGGCAAAAATTAGGGAATTAAAGCGTATGACTATGCCTCGTCGGATCACTTAATGAACAACATTTGACTTCCACTGGCAAACTCGGAGTTTCTGATCAATTCAATCATCTTCGGACAAGGCAAATAGACAAGCTATTCGGAGATATGAAGGCTATAGCAGAATGGGAACCCCATGGGATTATTACACATAGCTATCTTTCTTTGTATAAATTCTTTTTGCTTTATGGCACCATTCTCTTACTAGAATGTTTGTATCCTTTGTACAAAATACTTATTCAAAGTCAAATACAAAGATATCTCTTTAAAATTACAGAAAACTATTTATCTTTTTTTACACTTGTGTTTTATTTGCAAAAACGTCCAATGATTCATTAATGAACATATGCATTTCAACATAATTACTGTTTACAAATAAACAAAATGTGAAAGATAATTACTGATAGGTTGAAAGGATAGGAAAACGTCTTTAGGCTATTCCATAAGTAATCCCCACAATACGTCATTTAAATCCCCAGTGGAACTAAAATTTCAAATTATTAATCCCCAGTAGAAATCATCAGATTTCTCAGGATTCCCGAGCAGATCTTACAAACATTACATGGCATTTCCCTCACAACGAAATTTTACTTCCCTTAACAAAAGTTCGTCAGTACTTCAACTTCAAAACATGGAAATTCAACATATCCTCATCAGCTTTCAGGGATTTATTTTCCTCAATCAGACAGCAATACAGCAAATCAGCTTACATGCACATACATTACATCCACATATCATAAACATTGATAAAGCAAATACATTGCATCATACATTTCATACGATATAACCTTGTTTCAGCTAACATTTTACCCTTTTCAGGATAAGATTAAACAATTATCATTAACAATATGCTTTCAGATACGCCCCAGATACGGATGCCATTCTGACACTCATTTAGATTCAACTTTCAGAAACAATTCAGATACGCCCCAGATACGGATGCCATTCTGACACTCATTCAGATTCAACTTTCAGAAACAGTACGGATACGCTCCAGATACGGATGTCATTCTGATACTCATTCAGTTTCAGTCCTCAGGTACAGTTCAGATACGCCCCAGATACAGATGGCATTCTGACACTCATTCAGATTCAACTTTCAGAAACAGTTCAGATAAGCCCCAGATACGGATGCCATTCTGACACTCATTCAGATTCAACTTTCAGAAACAGTATGGATACACTCCAGATACGGATGCCATTATGATACTCATTCAGTTTCAGTCCCCAGATACAGTATGGATACGCTCCAGACACAAATTCCATTCTGATACTCATTCAAAATTAAACTTCAGATACAGTACGGATATACTCCAAACACGGACGCCATTCTGTTACTCATTCAGATTGCAACTTTAGATACAGTACGGATATGCTCCAGACACGGATGCCATTCTGATACTCATTCAAATTTAGACTTCGGATACAGTACAGATATGCTCCAGACACGGACTCCATTTTGTTACTCATTCAGATTGCAACTTTAGATACAATACGGATATGCTCCAGACACGGACACCATTCTGGTGCTCATTCTTTCGGCTTACAACTTACAATTCAACAAACATTCTTGGATGGCATCTAACAAGCCCATCTCCAACAAGACTCTATCACTTCTCCAAATGGCATCTTTAAGCCCATTCTCTCAACAACACATCATCGAGTGCAAATTTATGGGCACTCTAGTGTCCAATCATCTTTCACCTTCGAGCCACGAATGGCAAAGCTCGCCAATCTAACTCTTTAGGTTTAAGAAGATTGAACAGGGGTAGTTGTTGTACCCCAAAATTTTCCCTCTTATTTATCAAGACTTTTCTCACAAGATTTCTTTGACTCAAGACTGGATTAGGGTTTTGTCAGCTCAAGACATCTCATCTTACACTGTTAGCCCAAAATTAGGGTTTAAGTTTACACAAGGATTCTTGGACTATCAAGGCTTCATATGACTTTCAAACATCATTATAGACCCCTAAGATTGCTCATGACAAGTTTGAAGCCTTGAACCACATTTTTTATCAGTCAATTGGACAATTGACCTAAAAATCAGCTGTATTGGGGGAAAAGTCAACCATGGCCAATTTACAGTCAAACTTCATAATTTTTTATCCACATCAACATTCTAGACACATATGTATCATTTGATCAAGTTTGGACCATAATTCCTCAAGAAATTTGATCAAATCATCAAAAGGGCAAAATGGTCAAAATTAGGGTTTTGACTGAGGAAGGGCAATTTCTGATTTTTGACCTAGCAAATGACCAGTTGAGTTAAAGCAAGATTCCAAGGATTCAAAGGCATCATCTTGATCTAATTACAAGGTTCAAAACATTTCAATTTCATTGATAGACAGATGAAATTTGCAGTCAACTGATCAAAAGTCAAATGTACACTAAAAAGTCAAACTTTGACTTTTGGGTCAAAATCAAGTGCCAAGGGTCACAATTCATCAAAACATGTCAAAATTTGAAACTAGTTCATCAAGAAATCAAGGATTGAAGATTAGGGTTTAAAATTGGAAATTTTCTTAACTTAGAAATTTTTTTAAGTATAGAAAATTTCTTATTTTTTCTCAACTTTAAGCCATTTTTTCACCATGATACAAGATGATTCAAAGGAAGTTACCAACATGAAAGTTGTAGACCTCCATGAAATCTACAACTTTGATTCACACACTTTTCCCTAAAGATGCATGGATCTCAAGATATAATTTTATGAATACATGCTCATAAACCAAATAACTTAGTGAAATTTTGCCTTAATTTAGGCAGTTTTTGACCTATGACAATTTTTCACCTAGTTCCAAGAGGTATCTTGAAATTCATTTCAAATATGAGTTATAGAGCACATTGCAAGCTTTCCAAAATGTCCAATAACTCCTCAAGATCATTTTTGAGTAGGGAGAATCGAAGAGATGAAGTTGGCAATTTCTCACTTTTGATTCAAGCCATTTCATGAAGAACAATTTTCAAATCAGTACCTATGTTTCCTAATCCATGCTTTACAGGTCCCAAACTTGTTTCTTACTCCATAATTTAATGCTTACTCAGTTGACAAAGCTTTAATCCAAGCCCTAGAATCTTTACCCCAAGTTGTAATTCCATAAATGGCATAAAGTGGCCATTGCCATTTTGAAAAAGCTTCACTTTTGCAAACTTTACAAATCTTGAGCATTGAACATGTCTCCTTTGCACATACAAGTACCACAGACCTAAGGAAACTTGTATAGAACAGATACTAACCCTAAGCAAGCCAGTACAAGCATGTAAAGCCTTGTCCCTTCACTTTGCTTCAAAAGCAAGAAAGTGTGCCAAAAGGCTAGAACTCACAAATCTGTTGGAGAGCTGACTTGAAACCCTTTCCATACTAATATACAAACACATTACAACAGAAAACACGATTGCTAGAGGCCTGAAACATTCAAACACTCCATATCACTAAAAAAATGTCAAAACTTGCAGTTTTTGCATAAGCATATCAATCCCTCATTTGGCTCGTGCGTTTCAAGTCTTAACCATCAAAACACTTTACCTACTTGATATCTAACTAATCCAGAGCCTCATCCATGTAATGTAACTCCTTCTCCATCATATGTCATTTTTGTTTTCAAATCTTGTAGGTTGACTTAGATAGAGAGTTCCAGGCACTTCCAAAGCAAGGCAAGGATTGGAACACACTCAGGGAGGTTTAAGCAGGCTCAAGCAATCATCAGGCCTTCATAAAACTCACTCCAACTCCATCCACGATTTCAACTGAAAGAGGTAAAAATATCAACTTCTATCTCTTCATACAGGCATCCATTGGCCACGATTTGTGAATAAACAATGTAGACCTCATTGCTACGAAGTTGTACATGTATATATCTTGCATTTATTTGGCCTAAGTTGAGAGAATTTTGAAGTTCAAATTCCTGTAAAAATTAGGTTTAGATTTAGGGCTTTTAAAATTCATCTTGATCTTTGATTGTTAGCTTACATGATTTATATGGTTAGAATCGTGAGACAAAATGCTACAACATTCATGTTATGAGTTTTCATTTTCATGGAGAAATGAGAAAGTTACAGAGCATTTGGCTGGCTAGAGGAAGAAGACGAAGTACAGGGCCATGGAAGCGTTTCATGTTATGTTATTTTTGTTTCACATAAATCAACAGATGTATAGCCACCCAAGTGGCAAGGTAGCGCGCTGGTGAGACTCATGTCCTGGGTTCGAACCTTGGCGCTACCTTTTGTTTTTTTTTTTGCATTTTTCCATTTTTAGTTTTTGGCTTGTTTTGCAGGATTGGGCCTCCACGCTGGGCCTTGTGTTTTTTCTAACCTTCACCACTTGATTGCTCAGAACACCCCCCTGGCCCAACTATTTTTATATTTTTTGATTTGTTTTATTTTCATTTTTGTTTATTAAATATTTTCTTTAATACATAAAATTCCTGAAAAATATAAATATGATAATATTGCATTTTATTTTATTTTATTTTATTTTTCACATAAAAAATATATTTTATCTTAGTTATATATTAATTATTTTTCTTAATAAACTTGTAAACATAAATAAAATAGGTTTAGTTTAATTTGTTTTATTTTCTTTTCATTCTATACTTGTAAATATTTATTTTAACATATAAAAACTAAATATTTTCATACAATATTATTTATTATTTTTTATACAAAGAATACACAAATAATAATATATAAGAACCTTATTTTCTTTCAAACTAGAAATTAGGGTTAAACCTTTTTTTAAGAATTAATTTCTTTTCCTTATATTTTTAGGATTAGGTTAAAATTTCTTTTCACACAAAAAAACAAAACAAAATCTTTTTCTTGCATTTACATAATATTGCATATTTAAATATTGTATTTGTTTATTCCAATATTCGTACAAATTCGATTTGGTTGTAATAGCTTATTTAGGTTTACATTCTTGCAAATCCCCATTCAAATTTGTATTCCCCCCTCCCATAAATTGTTGTAATATCTTAGTAATCTTTACATTACGCAATTTACCGCTTTACATGTCATGTTAGTAATTAGGGTTTGAATGGCAAGATAAAAACAAAGCAAATAGAAAAACCATAAATCCAAGACAAAATCAAAGCATAAAAATAACTAACTTGCACACAAGCACCCTTAGGGTTTCTCCACTTGGTTGCCTTATACAAAAATATCCATATTACGCATGCGAAGTATCTTGGCAAAACAAACAAATATAAGATCATAGTCCCTCGATGACGCTATTCAAAGTTGCCTTACAAAATGATCTTGGTCCCTAAAAAATGCTAAGATACTTTGCAATATTGCTAATCATGGTTATACAATGACCCACACCCGTCCCGTTTACATCCAAAGATAAGGTTACTTACCAAATCAATGGTAAGACAACAATGTCAAAGGAAAAGAAAATGGACATGAAAGACTTTTGAGTAGGTAGAATGCTCCCAATTACTTGCTCAATTTCAAACAAAACATCCTTGCTATTTTCAAAACAAGCACCTACACTTTCAAAACATCTTACAAAACTTGAAAACATTTTCAAAAGATCAACATCTTTGTATACATTCTTACGAAAGAGAATCATTACAAAGGTTGCCTAAACAATGGCCTCTTTACAAAATACTTTCAAAAAACCACACAAAGCATAATCTCAAGCAGAAGCAAGTGATCTAGCAAGTAACTAAGAGCCCATGGAAAACCATGGATGAAAAGGGTGCTAATACCTTCCCTTTTCATAATCTACCCCCTGAACTCAAGAAACATCTCAAAGGTCTTTCCTGTGCTTTTTCACCTTTCCTTTTTTGGATAAAAGAAAAGTCGGTGGCGACTCTTGCTAACCTCAACATTTGCGATATAACGCAAAACCCTCAAGTCAGTTCTCCCACTGTATCACAATCTCAAATTAACATCTCAAAAACATCTCAAATTAACATCTCAAAAACATCTCAATTAATCAACATCTTAGATCATCAAAATAATTTATCAAACATCATTTATTTATTATAAATCATCAACACAATATTATTAATAACTTCTCACTAACAACTCAGTTGTATTTAATTTCCACAGTAAATCAACACTGTCATTATGTAACTCTAACGTTAAGACCGACACTATCCTACTATTATAGCTCAAACAACAGCTTCTAAGCATCTGACGTTCATCGTTCTGTTTGAAAACAACGTAAAGGCCACCACTGCTTCTGACCATGCAACCTCTAACCAACACCATTTCTAATAACACAGCTTCTAATGACACAACCTTTGGGTGACACAATCTTCTGACTACTATAACTTCTGACTAATGCAACTTCTAACTAACCCAACCTCTGATCAGATGCAACTTCTGATCATCACAGCTTCTGACTAACCCAACCTCTGACCAGATACAACTTATGATCATCACAGCTTCTGACTACTCAACCTCTGACCAGATACAACTTCTGATCATCACAGCTTCTGACTAACCTCATCTTCTGACTAATACAAGTTCTTACTAATGCAACTTCTGATGACACAGTCCTCTGACAGCATAGCTTCTAACCCAGGCAACTTCTAACATCAGAATTTCTACCTTTCACTAAGCCACGCAACTTCTAACAACCTACGTCTAACATCATAATTGTTATTTTCTATTCATCCTATTGTTCTAATTCTTTTCCTGATTTTAACCTAACTAAGAACAATATTGACAAATTCTATTCTCCAAATTAATTCATCATTATAATACAACAACACCTAGTATCGTCCCAGCGTAATTCTGTGTTTTTCATCACTACAATAATTCTGCGTTTTTCCTTCTCTACATCTTACTATGGTTCCATAATTAAAACCCTAAAACTTAATCTAATCATGACAATTCATCACCCATAATTACCTTATAATTCTACATCATTTTAACAGCATCAAGACATCAATATTCATCGAAATTCATCAATTCTCATCATACATCAATCATATATTCTCGATTCAAGAACAAGACAACAATCACCTCTAACCCCACATACCAATCATCATAAACCCAATTATAGAGTTAGAACCCCACCCTTACCTTGGATTGAAGGTCGCTCTACAATTTCCGGTTAAATTCTCGTGCTTGTCGTTTTCCACTTTCTCTAGCAGCTTGCACGTTCTTTCTCAATCCTTATTCTTTTAATGCCTCTTCTTTCTATTATATTCCAACAACAATAAAATAAGCCTATTATTCTATTTACTCCTTATTTGGATTAAAACCAATACACCCCCTTATTACTTCTATTCCTTCAAAATAAGCCCACATCAAATAATATTATACTTCTAATATTATTTCTCCACTTAATATTATATCTCTAATATTATTTCTCCACTTAATAAAATAAATCCAATTAATTATAACACATCTTCACAATTATTCCAAAAATAATTTAATTAAATAATTAATTAAATTACGGGCGTTACATGAAAGATGCCTAATGATGAAGAAAGATTACAAGTCCTCTAGATAAGCCATCAAATTCTCTTATGTGACTTCAAAAGATCATAACTTAGTCAATTTTTATCTCCTTGAGACTATACTTTTTCCACAATGATCTTAAGGATGTGAAATTCAACTTTTATTTTATGTGTGAAGCTTGAAAATGGATGGAAGATTCTCTAAGAATGCAAAAGATTATAGGTCACCTCATGAATTTTCACCAACTTCACAAAGTCATAATTTCTCAATTCTTGGAGTTTTTAAGTGGTTCAAATCTCAAAATGTCAATTAAGAGATCTATTTCATGATATAGTTTTTGGTCAAAAGCAAATTTTTAGTGGAAGTCCATGTTTGGATGCAAAGCATTATAGGTCATTTTTGAAGAAAAACTTAAAATTTTCTAAGTACAAAAAGTCAACATCTTTTTCCCAACTTTGACTCATCACAAATTTTAGCTCAAGCATCCATTTGATTCCATTCTTTGCATATTGTAAAGGTTGTAACCTTATCTTTCAAATGCTTCAAGAATCACGCCATAAGACCCCTTGAGCTATGAACACCATGAATTCAAAGTTGGTACCTTGAAACTGAAGTTTCCTCCAAAGTTAGAATTTGAAATCCATAATCCAGATTCTAATCATCAAATTTTTGCGCGTTTTTACTTCTAATCATGTTTAATAGTCTTCCAGAAGTGATTATCATATTGAAACGCAAGCTTTGGTTGAGTTTTGAGCAAAATAAAGTCATATTTTTCATGTTTGCAATTTCACACGAATTTGCTCCAAACTTCATCATTCCACACACTTGAGCATTCCATTTTCTTCCCTATAAATATAGGGTCATACCTCATTCATTTTCTCAAGCTTGAAGAGCCAAAACCACTATGTCAAACTCCCTCCATAACACTCTTTTCTAAGATTTTGAATTCCCCTTTTCACCACTTTTTAATCCAATTTCTTCATTGATCCTTCATCCTTGAACTTCCCTGAAGCTAACAGAAGAAGAATCAAGCCTTGAGATGCTCTGAATCATGCTAGCCAAGTCCATTTTCAGAGCAAGTTCATCTGACTTCGTTCAGGTAGTTTAAGGCACTAAATCTTCTAACTCAAATTACTGGAATCGTCTATGATGTTCACTGATGCTCGCTCTTAGCTCAATTTTGGTGAAACAATGCATTTGATACTTCTGATTTTCGATTTTGACATTTTTAAACATCTCTATTTTTTTCCAAATCGACTACGTTGTGTTTATATAAATTTTCCGCAAGCATATGGTTGTGATCGTCTCAAGTAGACGCGTCTAACAGTACCACTATGAACGCGTAAATTTACAGATTTAAGGATCTTGGATTTGCCCTACTTGCACGAGACTGGGGGTTGAAGACGACCTACGTGTTGTTCTTCAACCAATGACACGGAGCCAATTGTTTTATTTTGATTGGATGGATTTTCTTGTGTTGTATGCGCGCGTTTCAGCTTAGATCAATGATGCTCCCTCACCTTAGATCCATTGGATCTACCAGTGTGTATTAGTGAGAGAGATCCAACGCGCGTGGTTTTTCTGATTTATTTTATTTTACAAAATTATTTTTTAATTTTCTTTTATCTTTAAAAATTCATAACTCTTTTATTTTTTATCTAAAAATTATAAAAAAATATTCTAAATTATTTCTGACTTTGTGAATATTTTTTCACATTTTTATTTTAATGTTTTATATTTTTCATAATTTTTTTTTCTTTTCCTTATTTTAATTATTTTAAAAAGACTTTTTAATGTTTTTAAATTCTAAAATTATTTATAAAAATCATTTTCATCATTTCTGACTTTTCTGAAATTTTTCTAGAATTTTATTTTGACTTTTACTATTTTTTTTATTTTTTCCATTTATTTGAATGATTTTAATCCATTTAAAATACTTTTCTGTTTTAAAAAATTACCAAAAAATTTTTAAAATTACTTGAGGTTATTTCTGATTTTTCTATAGTCTCTTTAAATTTTTCTTTGATACTTTGAATATAGTTTGTTATTTTTCCTTTTATTTTCATTTTTTAAAACAATTTAAAAGTCATTTTTTCTTTTTATTTTATTCATTAATTGCATTTTATTTATTTTATACATTCTGGCTATGTGATTATTGATCAAAAACTTCATTAACATCATTGGATCTTGAGTGTTAAGTTTAACTCCACTAAAATGGATGGATGATTTTAATGATAGTTTGATTAATTTTTTTATTCGAATATTTCCCCTCCCTCTTCATCTTATCCCCTTCTCTCTTGTATTATATGTTATTAGAGGATGATTTACATATCATCTCTCTAAATATGAGGTACATAGATTGCTATTGACCGGCCTCAAAATAGGTGTGACTTCTATATAAGTCCACTTACGGTTGCTTAACATAGCGCTAAATTTTGTCCCGGTTCGAGAAATGATCATTCGTGGCCCAAACTTATGTTTGCAAGCCCAAGTATGTTTAATTTGAAACCTTTGGTCCAATAACCTTGAGGTTCATTGTTAGGAGGCTTTGGTCTTATCAATCTTCTAATGAATCTTCATAAATTTTGGACTAAGTGAATCATTTAAACATCATTGATCATTTATTGTTGCCTTGAGATTTTGAAATGAATGATATACTTGACAAAAAGCAAATGAAATTTGTTGTTGAGAGGCTTTGATTTTAACAACCTTCTTATGAGTTTTCAAATGCAAGTTTCAATATGGTCATTCAACTAACCTCTAATTTCTAACAATTGACTTTATTTTATGCTTTTACATGATGCTTTTTACTTTAAGCACATTTATTTTAGCATTTACATTTCATGTTATTTTCATCTTTTCTCACTTGGGCATTTATCTTTATGTCATTTTTATTTTGCTCACTTGAGCTTTCCATTTCTTTTTGAAGATACCTAATAATCAACTTGAACCATAAAAAGCTTTAATGTTACTTGGACTATTTGGTTACTATCCTTGGCATTTTAGAGTTATGGACTTCTTGGATTTAGGATTATAGACTTTGACCTACCTTGAGGCCCTGTGACTTCCACTGCATTTTTGTCTGGAGTTCTTGGGGTTTAGCCCCAAGACATTGGGTTGTTTGTTTTCTTTGTGTGTAGGTTATTCTAATTATGTGCTTTATCTATGATTGGGAATTCATCTGTATATAGTCGTTACTCTGCCCAATTTTTGTGAAGACTTAATGCATTTGAAGTTTGGTTTTCTTAAGAGGTTTAGTATCTTTGCTTGCTTGGTTTCAAGTCCAAAGGATGGGAATTCTACGTTGACTCATTATGTCAAGTGTTGGCTTCTTGTTGGTTAGACGGTTCTTTTCCCTAGCTTTTACCTTATGCTTTAGGATATTCCCTTCATCTGCTCTTATCTTCTTTAATTTCTAAAATCTTCTCCCTCCTTTCAAAACTATTCTTATTTTTAAACTTGAACCGTTTTCATAATAAACTTGGACTTAGGTCCATGCATTTTCGAAATCTTTTCTTAATCAAACCTTAATCAACTTAATGATACTTTGACGTTTTTTTGTGAGAAGACTAAAAGTCAATCAATCTCATTCAAAACATTTTGCCACTTTGGCTTTTATCCTTAAAACTTTCTCAAAAGATTAGACTTTTTTCAATCTTTGTAGTGATGCGAGCTGCTATACTTCTACGATATGTAGTAAAGTGAGATATTTTCCACTTGGGTGATGAGGAAGGCTTTGTTTATTTTAAAATCTAAGCCATATCCTTCACTTTGAGATGATGCAAATTCTGCTTTCTCATAATCGTGGGTAGTAAGTATGTTCTTCCACTCGGATAAGACGATGATGTCTCGTCTCTTAAAATTAACCAACACACTTGTGTTTTGTTTTAAAAATTTTAAAGGTGAACTACGACTACCCTGATCCCCTATTGCACGGAAGGTGGTACGTAGGCACTAAAGGTTCGCAACCGAGGCGGGTGCAAAAATTGTAAAAAGTATTTCTTTTCTCATCCCCGCAATCTATTTTTGTATACAACTTTTATAGCCAAAATACATAAATTTTCAAAGAGGTTCCTACGGAGTATCGTAGATGTTTAGGGTGCTAATACATTCCCTTTGCATAACCAACCCGCAAACTTAGATTCTTTCCCCCACTTTTTGGGTTACTCGCTCTTTTCCCATTCCTCTGGAAACAGTAAAGTGCGGTGGCGATTTTTATTTGATCTGTGCGAGTTAAGTCAATTCAATGGCTTAGTCTCAACATTTCTACCACTACAGAAAAAATGACAACTTCACTGGGGAAAGATTGACCAAATTCTGGTCTATCCCTAAGTGGGTTAAGCCTATCTTTGTTTATTTGTGTATGTGCTATTGTTGTTTATATATTATATGTCGTGTATATGTTTGTCTGAATTTTCCTGGTTTTCAGGGTGCTTAGTGATTTCTTGTAAGTCATATACCCGGACTTGGGAAAACATAAGATAGGACAAACGGTATAGTCATGTTAACTTTGAGGGATTAATCCCAAAAAAGGAGGCATGAGATCCCCCACTCAATAGAGGCCCCTTTGACTGTAGTGTCGTTTATCGAGTAATCGGAAAGATGTGCTACTTTTGACCTGGGATCCTGCTGAAACCGAGGACCGTAGAACCTTTAACCCATCTTGGCCTTTTAGGTGTAGTGCAGAAACTATGACAGAGTAATCTGGAAATGGTTGTAATGTGATACTACACTCAGACGAGTTTTTCTTGAGAATATTAATAACTACCAAGTCAATCGAGACGTTGGTAATATTCGATGGAAGGATGTAGATTTTGGGAACCTCTTAGAACCTTGTTTGGTAGGTTATAAACTATTAGACCATACCTTGTGGGTAGTACCTTTGACCTCATGCTCGTGACGCCAAACCTTTGAATCCCCATGTTTGTGATCTTGTGTGTGATTGTTGCATCATGCATTCATGCACCCATGAGCATCTTTTAAGACATTTTGGTTCAAGGGACTTAAAGTTAACTTTTTTGTGAATATATTGGGTACTTTTAACCATGGATTACGGAAAAATAAAGACTCGGAAGTACAGTTTCAAGAATCCCAAGATAGATGATTTGATGAGTCTAATTCCTGAGAATGAGAGTTCTACAAATTTTCGGAAGAAGTATGGATCCATCGTATCTCTCATGAAGCTCAAGATGAAGGAGGGTCTTCTCTCGGCTTTGGTCCAATTCTATGATTCGATGTGTCAATGCTTTACTTTCCCTGATTATTAGTTGATGCCTACATTGGAGGAGTATTCTTATCTACTGGGTTTACCTATTACTGATCGTGTTCCTTTCACCGGTTAAGAGGGAGAGCCCAAGTCTCATGAGATTGCCGTTATGGTTCATTTGGAGAAGTATGAGATTGAGGCCCACGTGACTACCAAAGGAGGAATTAGAGGATTACCCGCTCAGTTTCTATTTGATAAAACTCGTTATTTTGCTAGAATGAAGAGTACAGTTGCTTTTGAGGCCATCTTTGTTCTACTTGCTTATGGGTTGTTCTTATTTTCGAATGTCGACAACTTTGTGGATATCAATGCCATCAGGGTCTTTTAGATAGGGAATCCAATTCCTACATTATTATGAGATTCTTATTACTCCATTCATCTTCGGGATTCTTATCATGGAGGGATGATCATTTGCTGCATACCTTTGTTGTATCAGTGGTTTATTTCTCACTTACCTCGGTCCAATGCTTTCTTGGATATCAAGAAGGAACCTCGTTGGGCTCCAAAGATTATGGCCCTCACTCATTCAAATATTTTTTGGTATCATCAGGCTTACTATGATGTGGAGATTGTCGATAGTTGTGGCAGTTTCCCAAATGTGCCTCTTCTTGGTACAAAGGGAGGAATTAACTACAATCTTGTTCTTGCATGATGACAACTTAGATATCCGATGAGAGATAAGCCAAATAGTATTCATTTGAGTGGTTTCTTTCTCAAAGAGGGAGAGGATCATAATAAATCTAAAGAGGAGATTGCAAATGCTTGGCGTCATTCACAGGAAGAGTAGAAAGGACTTGGGACCTAGAGGAGTTGTTTCTTTGGAGCCTTATCTTCGGTGGGTACAAGAAAGGGTCGTTCAGTTGAAGATGTCGTATTCCTGTGACGCACCTATACCTGATATGTTTTTAAAGACCACTCCTCCCATTTTAGGTGATGTGGAAGAGGTTATGCTTGCCCTAGTCAGGATGAAGCAGGAGAAAGAGGCTTGGAAGAATAAGTATTAGACTTTAGAGATATCCTACCGAGCAGATATGAAGGAGAAGGATGACCTAATTGAGATTATTGATAGCCGTGCTATAGATATGATGGATAAGCAAGAGGATTTATTTTCCTCCAGAGCTTAGTCAGGACCTATTTGTTCACTTTCTGACTCTGGTGATTGGAAAGTGGTTGCCGACAGGTACGCAGAAGAGAACAAGCAGTTGAAGGCTCGGATTGCAAGACTCACAGGAAAGCGTCAGTGTGTGGAGTGATCTTCGTCAGCTTTGTTTTTTAGGATTTTAGATTCTATCTTATTTTGTACTTGGGATTGTTGAAACTTATACTAAAAGTTGTAATCCATTTTTGAAGTTATTATAATGAGATTTTTAGTATTTTGAAATATGTTAGTACTTTAATATTTAAAAAAATGTCTATAATTCTTTGAGTCCCTTGAAATATTAATAATAAAATAAATCATATGCATTGCATATCATGCATCATCTTGCACATATTTCTTGTATTTCTGTTTATACCCAGGTGTCTTTTTGAATTTCTCTACTTTGTTCAGCAAGTTGTCTCACCGGTACAATACTCGGGCTAAGTCCTGGAAGAAAATGGAGAATCTTGAACAAGAGAATCGCGAGTTGCGCGAAGAAGTTACTGCTTTGAAGACCGGTATGGCCAATATGAATGCTTTGATGGAATCATTGGTGGCTTCTCAGAATCAGCCACCACTTGCTCAGCCTCAACAAGAAGGTTTTAATATTGACACTCAAGTTGCTCCAGTTGTTCAAGATGCTGCTACTTCCGCATGTCCTGTGGTGCATGTTACCCCTATGGCTAGAAATGAGATCCACTATGTTGCACCTCCTTCGAGGAATCCTATGTCGTTTATTAATGATGAATTTTATCGTCCTGTTCCTCCACCGAGTGAAAGTGTGGGTTTCTATGATCGGTTGGATGACTTTCAAGACCAGTTCAATGAGATACAGAAGGAAATGAAGGCCCTTCGAGGAAAATAATTGTTTGGACAAAATGTTAGTGAACTCTGCCTAGTGCCTAATGTAAAGGTGCCAACAAAGTTTAAAGTACGGGAATTTGAGATGTACAAGGAAAAATCTTGTCCTCGTGACCACCTTGTGATGTATATTCAAGAAAATTTCTACCCATACTGATGATCAGCGTTTGCTCATTCATTTCATCCAAGATAGTTTAACTAGTGCTGCTCTGAAATGGTATATGAGTCTGGACAGTAGCAGTATCCGCACCTTCAATGATCTGGGAGAATCCTTCATCAAACAGTACAAGTACAATATGTTCATGGCACCTAAACATGGCCAATTAAGGGCAATAGCTCAGAGAGATAAGGAGTCGTTCAAAGAATATGCACAAATATGGCGCGAGATAGATGCCCAGGTAGTGCCACCTATGGGAGAACAAGAAATGACCAAGGTCTTCTTGAAAACCCTTAGATCATTTTATTATGAAGGGATGGTCGCTAGTGTGCCGAGTGATTTTACCGAAATGGTAAGCATGGGTGTTCGTTTGGAAGAGGCTGTTAGAGACAGGTGCTTGAGAAAAGAGGAAGGGACGAAGAAGTCATCATACGAGTTTTCTTGGAAGAAAGAAAGTGAAACGAATGTTGTTATTGGAGAAAGGAATATTAGACCAATAAGAAGGCATCAACGATACCAGCAACAAGTTGCTTCTATGACTCCAGTCGTCAATGTAGCTCCAACCACAATTACCTATCAGAGACCATCTCCTCGGGGAAATTAAGGGCAGAGTCAGAAGACAGAGGCTTTTGACTCTATTCAAATGAGCTATGCAGAGATACTTCCAGCTTTGATTCATAAGAAGTTGGTTCATACCAGGCCACCCCTTGCTATACCATCACCTTTACCTTGGTATTATAAGGCAGACCAGACGCGTGCTTTTCATTAGGGAGCACCAGGGAACAATGTTGAGAACTGTTATCTTTTGAAATCTGAAGTATAAAAGATGGTGAGATCTGGCCTCTTATCCTTTAAAGATGTTGGCTCTAACGTGAAAGATAATCCTTTGCCAAAGCATGGAGGAGAAAATGCTGTAAACATGGTTGCTGGTTGTCCAGGGGACTTTCGGCTTTTTGATATCAACCTGGTTAGAGGATATCTAGTAAAGATGTATGCTGACCTCTGCGAGTTTAGTTACTATATGCATGACCATGCTAGTTGTGGTATTTACAGTACAGATATACATGGGTGTGAAAATATAAAAGCTGATCTTTAGGAAATGATGGACGAAGGCCTCATTCATATAATTAGGCCAAGGGAAGAGTACGAAGAAGATGTGAATATGGTCTTCGAATGTACCGATGAATTCTGGATTTTGATGTGGATCATATGAATGATGATTTGGTGCAGTTGCACGCTACCTTCTGTCATATGGATGGTCAAGAAGAACACCATTATGGGTCTTGCTGGATCTGCTGCAGAGATTCACGAGGTTGTTCCATCGTGAGAAGGGGTATTCAGTTGTTATTGGATAATGGTACTATCAAGATTTCAGGCAATATAGATGAATACAATGCGATTAATGTGATTGAAGATTGTTTGGCTGAAACTATGTCAGATGATAAGTATGCTTATGCAGATGAATTCTTTTCCTTATATGAAGATGTGTTTTCCAGCAATGATTCTGTGATTTCTAAGTATTCTGAAGAGGGGGTGAATGTTATTGTGTCTTGTTTTGGTGTTCCCGCCCCTATAGATATTGAGTATCATAGCAAGCCAGTTGTTGCTCCAGTGATGATTTGCTTGCCGGGTCTTGTTCCTTATGAATTAGACAAAGTCGTGCCATGCAAATACAATGCTACAATCTTGGAGGATGGTGTGGAAGTTTCCATCCAACCTTTGTCTGATGTCAAGAATATCACTGAAGCCAGCCGAGTGACCCGCAGTGGCCGTATCTTTGCACTTGTCATTCGAGGGAATGTTAATGCTGATAAAAAGGTCGTTGAAAGTACTGAACCCAAGAAAGCAGTAGGGGAATCTAGTGGTACTACTCTGGAAAAAGAGGTGGATGATATATTGAAGATTGTTAAGATGAGCGACTATAGGATCGTAGATCAATTGTTGTAGACCCCATCAAAGATATCGATTCTAGCTTTGCTAATGAACTCTTCTGCCCACAAGGAATCTTTGATGAGAGTATTGGATCAAGCTTTCATGGAAAGTGATATGTATTTGGACCAATTCAGAAGTGTGGTAGGAAATATTACATCCTGTAATAACCTGAGTTTCTATGATGACGAGCTGCTCGATAAAGGAAGGAATCATAATTTGGCTCTCCATATCTCCATGAACTGCAAGAACGATTCATTGTCAAATGTGATAATTGATAATGGGTCCACTTTAAATGTTATACCGAGGAGCACGCTTATGAAGCTGAAGTACCAAGGAACTCCCATACGCCCAAGTGGCATAATTGTGAAAGCTTTCGATGGATCAATAAAGTATATCATCGGGGAAGTAGATTTGCCTATTCATATAGGTCGTACTTACAGTTGTTTACTGGGGCGACCATGGATACACGAGGCAGGAGCTGTCACTTCAACTTTGCACCAGAAGATGAAGTTTATGCATGAAGGAAGTTGGTTATCATAAATGGAGAACATTATTTGTTAATATCTCATTTATCCTCTTTCAGTGTTGTGGAAGCAGATGAAGCTGCTGTTGGAACTCAGTTCTAAGCTTTGTCCATTGATAACATACGGGAAAATGAGAATTCTATAGCTTCGTTTAAGGATTCTCAACAAGTGGTGCGCAATGGCCCTAGAAAAGTATGGGGAAGATTGTTGACCCACCTGTGAATAAGAATAAAGATGGTTTGGGATTCTCTGTGAAGAACGATAAAGGTAAGGACATGAAGCCAAAGTCTGCTTTGGGCAAATATCAGGAGATCTTTCACAGTGGAGGTTATCTTCATCTAACTTTTCCTAGGATCAATGCTATCGAGAAAGATGAAGTAGAGCAAGATATGCTGAACTACGTGACACATGGAGTTAGAGTCCAAAATTGGATCACCATTGATGTTCCGTCTTGCATTCATGTCTCAAAGTAATTTGTTTTTGTTAGCCTTTTCAAAAAAAATCTTTCACTCTGCCCAAGGTGAAAGTTGATATTGTATGGCCATATCTGTTGCTTTGATCTTTAAAATCAATAATAAAAGTTGTCTTTGATTCCCAAATTATGTTTTTATTTTCTGCTTATTCTTGGAAAATGGAAATCAGAAAAAAAACTTTCAAAATAAATAATAACTATAATTTAATATGCATAATCACTTGCTATATGTGTTAGTTTCTAAAAGCAATCATAAATCATATGTGCAAATTAATTAAAAAACTTGTTGAATACAATGACCTTGCACCCTCTCCCAACTTTGAATATCCTGCGTATATGGCCGAAGAATAAGAATATGATGAAATTATAGAAGAGGTTTCACGGTTGCTTGAGCGTGAGGAAAGTTCCATTCAGCCATATAAAGAGTCGTTGGAGACGATCAATTTGGGTTCAAAGGAAGATCCAAAGGAAGTCAAGATTGGAGCATTGCTGCATCCCGACGTAAAGAGAAGGTTGACTGAATTGTTGAAAGAGTATGTGGATATTTTTGCTTGGTCTTACTAAGACATGCCTGGTTTGGATACTGATATTGTGGAACATCATTTGCCGCTAAAGCCAGAATGTCCGCCAATCAAGCAAAAATTGCAAAGAACTCACCCTGATATGACAGTGAAAATTAAAGAAGAAGTTTCTAAAATAGATTAATGCCGGTTTTCTTGTGACATTAGTGTATCCTCAATGGATTTCCAATATTATCCTAGTACCAAAGAAAGATGGAAAAGTCCGTGTGTGCGTTGATTATAGAGATTTAAACAAAGCTAGTCCAAAAGATGACTTTCCATTGCCACATATTGATATGTTGGTTGATAGTACAACAAAATTCAAAGTATTCTCGTTCATGGACGGATTTTCCGTATATAATCAAATTAGAATGGCTCTTGAGGACATGGAAAAAACAATGTTTATCACACCCTGGGGAACATTCTGTTACAGAGTGATGCCCTTCGGGTTGAAGTACACTGGTGCAACGTACCAGAGGGCTATGACAACCATATTCCATGATCTGATGCACAAGGAAATTGAAGTATACATTGATGATATGGTTGCTAAGTTCCAGACTGAAGAAGGGCATATAGAAGACTTGTTGAAGTTGTTTTAGCGTTTGAGGAAGTATCGTCTCCGCTTGAATCCAAATAAACGCACCTTTGATGTTCAATCAGGGAAATTGTTAGGTTTCATTGTCAGCCAAAAAGGGATTGAAGTTGACCCTGATAAAGTCAAAGAAATTCAAGAAATGCCAGCGCCAAGAACTGAAAAGCAAGTTAGAGGTTTCCTTGGGAATTTGAATTGCATTTCCATATTTATTTCCCATATGACTGCAATGTGTAAGCCGATCTTTAAGTTGTTAAAGAAAGATCAAGGTTGTGTATGGACAGATGATTGCCAGAGGGAATTTGAAAGTATTAAAGAGTATCTTCTTAAACCTCTTATCTTACCCTCGCTCGTTGAAAGAAGACCATTGATTATGTATTTGACAGTGTTAGATAATTCTATGGGCTGTATTTTGGGACAACAAGATGAAATAGGGAAGAAGGAATGTGCCATTTATTTTCTCAGCATGAAGTTTACTGATTGTGAGTCACAGTATTCTATTCTGGAAAATACATGTTATGCTATGGCCTGGGAGACAAAGCGGTTGTGGCAATATATGTTGAATCATACTACTTGGTTGATTTCCAAAATGGATCCAATTAAGTATATTTTTGAAAAGCCTGCTCTTACTGGGAGAATTTCCCTTTGGCAGATGTTGTTATTTGAATATGATATTGAATAACATACTTAGAAAGCTATAAAAGGTAGTGTGTTAGCGGATTATCTTGCTCACTAACCGGTTGATGGTTATCAGTCTATTAAATATGATTTCCCCTTATGAGGATGTTATGTTTCTGAAAGTGAAAGATTGTGATGAACCATTGCCTGAGGAAGGTCCTGATCCTGAATCTCGTTGGGGCATGGTATTCGATGGAGTTGTGAATACTTATGGGAAAGGAATTGGTGATGTGATTATCACTCCTCATGGATCACATATCCCATTTACTACAAGGTTGGCATTTGATTGCACCAATAATATGGCAGAGTATGAAGCTTGTATCATGGGTCTTGAGGAGGCTATTGATCTTAGAATCAAACTTTTAGATGTATATGGTGATTCAGATTTGGTAATAAATCAGATTAAAGGAGAATGGGATACTCATCACCCTGGCTTGATTCCCTACAAAGACTATGCTAGAAGATTATTACCCTTCTTTAATAAAGTTTAATTCCATCGTATTCCCAGAGATGAAAATCAGATCGTGGATGCTTTGGCCACTTTGGCTTCTATGTATCAAGTAAATACTTGGAACGGCGTGCCTCATATTACAGTGTGACATTTAGATAGACCAGCTCATATGTTTGCAACTAAGCAAGCAGTAGACGAAAAACCTTGGTATTATGATATCAAGCATTTTCTCCAGACTCAGGAATACCCGACTGGTGCGTCAAACAAAGATAGAAAGACATTGAGAAGGTTGGCAGGAAGCTTCTTCCTCAATGAAGATGTTCTATACAAAAGAAATTATGACATGGTCTTGATTGTATGCGTGGATAGACACGAAGTATACATGTTGATGCATGAAATCCATGAGCGTTCCTTTGGTACTCATGCTAATGGATATTCGATGGAAAAGAGGATGCTTAAGGAAAGTTACTATCGGTTGACAATGGAATCTGAGTATTATCAATTTGCAAAGAAGTGTCATAAGTGTCAGATTTATGCTGACAAAATTCATGTGCCTCTGACACTTCTCAATGTTATTTCATCCCCTTTGCCTTTCTCTATATGGGGTATTGGCATGATTAGAATGATTAAACCCAAGGCATCGAATGTACATCGTTTCATCTTAGTGGCAATCGACTACTTCACCAAATGGGTGGAAGCAGCTTCATATGCTAACGTTACTAACCAGGTGGTAGTGTGCTTTATCAAGAACAATCTTATATGTCGATATGGTGTGCCAAGCAGGACTATCACTGACAATGGCTCGAATTTGAATAACAAGATGATGACAGAACTTTGTGAAGAATTCAAGATTGTCCATCATAATTCATCTCCTTACAGGCCAAAGATGAATGGGGTTGTTGAAGCTGCTAATAAAAATATTAAGAAGATCATCCAGAAAATGGTTGTTACTTATAAAGATTGGAACGAGATGCTCGCTTTTGCTTTGCACGGGTATCGTACATCAGTCTGCACTTCAACAGGGGAAACCCCTTTCTCTCTTGTGTATGGAATGGAATAAGTTCTCCCCGTCGAAGTTGAGATTCCCTCTTTACGTCTGATAAGGTAAACCAAGTTGTCAGAGGCTGAATGGGTCTAGAACAGGTTTGACCAATTGAATTTGATAGAAGAAAAGAGAATAACAACTTTGTGTCATGGTCAGTTATACTAGAAGAGGATGAAGAATGATTTTGATAAGAAGGTCAAGCCTCGCGAATTCAGAGGAGGCGACCTCGTGCTCAGGAAGATCATGTCTTTTAACATTGATTATAGGGTCAAGTAGACTCCCAATTTTGAAGGCCCATATGTTGTCAAGAAAGCCTTCTCTAGCGGTGCATTGATTCTTGAAACTATGGATGGTGAGGAGTTCCCATGGCCTATAAATGTTGCTGCAGTCAAGAAATACTCCGCCTAAATAAATAAAAGAACAACTTGCTAAGTTGAAAACCCGAAAGGGCGACTTAGGAAAAAAAGAGCATTTTGGTAGGCTGAAAACTCGAAAGGGAGGTCAAGGCAAAAATAAGAGACATAAACAGAATAAATTTTCCCGCTAGTTTGAAAACCCGCAAGGGCAACCTAGGCAAAATTTAGAGATTTCTTGGCAAGTAACTGCATCAGACAAGACTTGATCATTGAAGCAACAATCTTCTGGGACTCTCACCATACTTCAACAGAAGTCGCTGCTCATGAATTCAAAGTTGTTAGGGAGAATAATGGTCATTATATTTGAATGTATCTTTTCCAATGTATTACCATTTTCCAAACTTTGTAATCATTTATGGAGTCTCGCCATTTGCAAACTACCATTGTATTAATAAAGTTTGAGCTTTTATCTAATTCTTTGCAATTCTTATTTTATTCTGCTTACAAAGACTCCATTTATTATTGATAGTAATTTTCAAAACAGAAAGATTAAATAAATAAAAAATTGTTTTTTGAAAATAATTTATAAATTACTTTTTACTTTAGATTTTGTGACTCAAGAAAAACAAAAATGGTGATTCCAAGGATGGACGAACTCTGAAATTTTGGAAGTATGTATTTCCCAAGAAGGTTCTCCCAGGTCACTTTTGCTGGTATGCGTATGATTTTATTGTGTTTCTTAGATAGTTGGAGATGATACCAATTGATGTATGGTGCAGTGTTGGGTTTGTGATCCCATTTTCCCTAGTAAAGTTTTGGTTCATTTTGATTTTGGGTTTGCATAGTTTGATACCTCTATCCCAGATTCCCCAGTAAGGTCTTCGCTCATATGACGAATGTCCCTTCTCCCTTTTTGTCCTGAGGTAGAATTATTTGCAAACATCACCCTTTGAAGTAATGGCATTGTTGTTGTTTGTTTCAGGCAACTAGACAAGGGCAATATCTTTTCTAAGAAGTGTTGAAACAGTTGTCAACTTTTTGGGTTTTCTCCCGCCAAGTGCTGGGTTTGATTTAAAATCCCCATAATTTTGATTTCTTGTTGTATTGTTTAACTTCTTAAATCCCCAAGTAAAGCTGAGATAATGTTTTTCTCTGAAAGTTTGTTATCTCTATGTGATTTCATAATCCCCCCCCAGGGAAGTTGGTGTAATCGTCACTCTTGGTATTGAAGAATGTATTTTGGGCTCGCCTTAATAATTTGGTGTTGTACTCCCCAATGAGGTCAGCGCATGATCCCCATTTGATATCTCGATGATGCGGTTTTTATCTTCCTAAGTGGAGCTAATGTTATAATCTCTAGTGGAAATCTAGACGCCGAAACACTGTTTTCCCCATTGAAATCTGTGTGATATTCTCCGGTGAAGCCTGGAGGAGGATGTTATATCCCTGTATCTATTTTGATTTACTGTTTTGACTTGATTATTCTCTGGATTATATTTCTTCCCGGTGGAGTTAAGCTGTGAAACATGAATTTGTTTCCTTAGTTGGTGCTTACTTTCTTTTGAAATTTTCATCTTGGATGTGATTCAGTCGAGTGTTGAATTTACCCAAGCTGGCTTTGTCTGTTTATTCCCAGTGTTGTATGTCTGTTTTGTCAACATATACATGATAACATTCATACATTCGTACATACATCATGCGTAGCTAAAGTCAACATTCATTGCTCATTTGCATTCATTAATATTTTATTGGCATATTACACTAGTTTGCAGAGTCATGTTACCCTCTCTCTGATAGAGTGTCAACCTTAAGCAGAAAGTGTATATTCTTTCAATTTCCCCACTGAGTTATCCCTCGTGGGAGATTTTTGCTTTAGCCTTCCTTTTCAGCTCATTATCTGGATGATTTGTGTTCCCCTTTTGAGTTTATTTCTCATCAGGTGCTATCTTGGTTGACTGCTTCATTCTAGTTTATTTCTAGTTTGAATAAGTGGTTCATGGCAACATTATTATTCTGATTTCTGGAGGCTTTGAGCCCTGATTTAAGAATGTGCATTTATTTTGCATGAGAAGACTTTACCTCCTCAGTAGGAATATATTGGCATTTCCCCATGAAGTCATAATTCTTTTCCCAGCAGTATTATTGCAACTCCTTCTCATAATAGCATATGGTAGATCTCTTTATTTGAGCAACTTGTACTTCCCCAGCAAGTCTGTTGGCTCCCAGAGAAGATTCATGATTTGTTACTCCAATGAATAGTAGTCTCGTCATTATTGGAGATAGTTCGTTGTTAAGATTTGTTACTCCAATGGATGGTAGTCTCGTATTATGGAAGATAGTTCGTTGTTGAGATTTGTTACTCCAATGGATGGTAGTTTCGTCATTATGGGAGATAGTTTGTTTTGGAGATTTGTTACTCCATTGGATGGTAGTCTCGTCATTATGGGAGATAGTTCATTGTTGATATTTGTTTCTCCAATGGATGGTAGTCTCGTCATTATGGGATATATTTCGTTGTTTAGATTTTTTACTCCAATGGATGGTAGTCTCGTTATTATGGGAGATAGTTCATTGTTGAGATTTGTTACTCCAATGGATGGTAGTCTCGTCATTATGGGAGATAGTTTGTTGTTGATATTTATCACTCCAATGGATGGTAGTCTCATCATTATGGGAGATAATGTTTTGTTGAGAATTGTCACTCTAATGGATTGTAGTGTCGTGATTATGGGAGATAATTTGTTGTTGAGATTTTTTACTCCAATGGATGGTAGTCTCGTCATTATGAGAGAGATAGTTCGTTGTTGAGATTCGTTACTCCAATGGATGGTAGTCTCGTCATTATGGGAGATAGTTCGTTGTTGATATTTGTTACTCTGATGAATGGTAGTCTCGTCATTATAGGAGATAGTTCGTCGTTGAGATTCACATTGCTCTGAAGAGGTTTGTTTGTTTCCAGTCATAAGTACTGATGTTGGACACTTGTGGTTTACCCTAATATTGATGTTTGCTGATGTTATCTTACCACTTCTTTTCCCCCTTGTGGGTCGGCATTACCTTTTTTTGCTATCTTCTTAGTGAATGGATAGTTTGCTGTTATCTGTGGATCACTATTATCCTTTATTTTATCTCCTTAATGTTTGAGTTGATATTACTTTGTCTCCTCCTTGGGCTTTACCCCAATAGAGTATAATCTTCTATTCAATAATGTTTTATTTTCTTGGTATTTTTTCTTTTGATCTTGTATTTCCTTTTTCCCCAGTGGTGTTCCATGTCACCTTTTGGATATGTTTATTTGCATGCATAATCATAAGCATTGCATGGCCTCTTAGGGCCAAAAATATGGGTTTTTTTTTGTATTTAAGTATCTTCAATCGCATCGACACGAATATTTTTAACCTTCGTATCTCCGGATAGAAGACGCTTAAATAAAGGCAGCTGTTGTACCCCAAATTTTCCCATAAGATTCCTCTATCATCTCATATCAACTCAA